>JALNQA010000008.1:0-747500 GCA_028456235.1 Ophiosphaerella narmari
AGCAAGTAACCTAGCATCTATTCTAGACTGAATGAATTGATACCCTGCAGATTTACTACTATGAAGACATTTTTTTTTATAGCAATGTTCATGTCTGGGGAGAACTGCTTATGATTGAGTCAATAGACTTTGTAATATTGCTGCGTTACCATACGGGTATTCTGTCTTCACTATGGAAGGCTTTACGGGATAACCTGCCTATTATATTGAATTCTAAGAAAATTTCAAGACATTGGCGTGTGCTAAACTAACTTCAGCGGCGTAGTCTATAGTCACCTTCATTTTTTGTAGGCGGGCATCTCCCATCTCCCATCTCGGACAGCTGGACTACTACATCTGACAATGAAGTATATCATGGGCGTATGATAAAATTGCTAGGCTAACACAATAGAAAAGATGTGGAGGAGGTCAACATCAAGTTGGGATCTGGTATATCTCGCGTAAAGAAGTAAATAACATCTCGAACCCTATTACTCCCTGAGACTACGACACAGCCTCGAAAAGACAACTAATGGCCGATAAAATGGTATTGAGGTCACATAGATACATATATACCACTGCCGAATACTAGTAATCCATCATAACATCACTCACAAAGAACCTTGAGGAACTGGTAGTTTTTGAGAAGTCAATTCTCTTTATCAACCTATCAAGGTTTGCCCCTAGGGTTGTCTGCTTCCTAGAACCTCGAAAGGTTCGCGGCCAGGTGGCCGTTCTCGGCCAGCATCTCCAACCACTTCTTGATGGCCGGCCCGGCATCGTAGCGCCGAGCCATGGCCTTTTGCTCCTCCGCCGCCTCCACCTCCATCTCCTCCATGATGGCATCTGCCACCATACCCAGCTCTGGGGCGAGCGCCCCGCGGCGCCCGAGGAGCAACACCATGTCCTCTCCATCAATCTCCGCCTTAACGGCATCCTCGATTGGACAGAGCGGCAGGTATTGCTCCACGCCGAGCATCCGCGGGCTCGTCGGCTCGTGGTTGCCAGCCACGAAATCCCTCCAGCTTGGACTGAGGTCGTTGAGGCGAGCCTCGACGTGCGTCGTGGTGTTTATGAGCAATGACGCTTTCTTGCGGAGCGACCGCAGCGGGGACTCGACGAGCGCCACGACGCCGTAGTCGTCATCTCCGGCACCCATGAGGGTGTTGATGGTGTCACATGCCTTTGACAACCAGGTCTCTCCCTCTTTGGGGCTGAAGATTCCCACACTGGTGGGTTGTGTGTCCATTCCATCAAGTTTCCAGATCTCGTTACCAACGGGGACAAACGCAATGAAGTGGTGCGCATTGTTCTCAAATGCTTCGACGCTGTTGTCGGTTGCTGACGAATCACCAGAGTGGCGACGACCCTGCCTTGACGTGGTCTTTGTCTTATGGAGGCTCTCTAGCTTCTTGGGAGCTTTCTTAGCCTTGGATGAGATGTACTTATCATTTTCGAGGACGTCCATCTGCTTTGCGAACGAGTTGTGAATCTTCTTGACGAATTCGAAGCTAGCGACCGCTTCACCACGCTGAAAGGGTGTCATGTCTTTGGTGAAGTCCTTGAACTGACTCAGATGCTCACCAACATGAATGTCAGGGCTGTTCATGAGGATGTTGATCATAGCAAGGGTACCGCAGCTGTTCTGTGCTGGCAATTGATTGGCGAACCAGACATCAGCAGGACACTTTGTTTCTTGATCCCCGCTGCAGAATGGGCGGTAGCGAAAGAGCAAGACCAGGCCATAGATGGGCTGCGGGAGCATGCCTAGCAGATCAGAGGATAGACCGAAAGGTTCGCGAACAGTGACATGCTCGACACCCATTTCGCGCAGGATGGTGGAGAAGTAGGCGGGCTCAGATTCAATTTCGCAGAAGCCTTGCCAGGTTTCGGTGTTAATCTCGACTGCTGCAAGGTCGGCAGGACCATCGACGCCTGGGGTTTTAGAAATTTCGTGACCGTTGGATGGTTCCTCTTTTGCTTTCTTGCTGCTGGACTTCTCGGCTGATGGGTTGGAAAGGGCTCTCTTTCGGGTGGTTGGCGAGCCTATCTGAACGGAGTCATTGGCGGGAGAGTTCTGACCAGCAGAATATTCATCTGATGCCTGATCCTCTTCGATGGCAGTGTTCTTGTTGAAGAGGGGAGTTGGAATGTTGTTGGGTGTTGCTTCGTTGTCCTTGGAGTCGGTAGGTTTGGAGCCAACCTCGGATTTGAGAGTTGCTTTGGCCATGATATAGTGATTTGAGAAAGATGGAAGATGATTTGAGAGAAGCGGAGGATGGTTCACTACTAGGCGAGCCGATAGATAGCGGAACGAAGGGGATGTAGCTCAGGTGTATGGGAAGGTTTGGAGGTCGAAGGAAGGGAAGGAAAGTGGCATTTTGAAGTCTACTTGTTCGAGGTGTATTGTGCATTCGACAATAGCAAGCGAAAAGTCCGTGCGAGCGCTTATTCTGCAGTGAATGTGAGGACTGATTCTGAAGTGAACGCGAGCAAGCACGCGAATGGGATCAAGTGTGTGGTTAGATCACGTGACAACAAGACTCCCTAGCTACTTTGGCGTGATTGGCCGCAGGATCCGCCTTATGGCCTGTCGCGCCCCGTCGCGTAGACAAGGTAAATGATTTGTTTGTCAGTTTTCATCAACATCGACGAGACGGCCCATAGCACAACCACGCTTCGCTAGACACCGGGGACTCTGCATATAGCTTGCCATCCATGCTCTTTCAACTCATGAGCCTGCCAAATCACAACAAGCTCAACCTCCGGGCGCAATGAACGGCACCCCGGCGCGCAGAGGAGTGGGCGGCTTCCCCTCGACGCCGCAGATGACGACTCGATCGCCCGACGTGGGCAGCCCAAATGCCTCTGCATCACGACCAAACGTAAAATCATCCCTCCCAGACGTCCCCAAGTCGCACCCACAGTCCGGCTCAGGGCCTTTGATTCCCTCGGACATTCTCGATCCCGCCCAGCAGCGCTTCTATATCTTCGCACTCTACGTCGCCTTGTGGGCATACCGTTCATACGACTTCTACACATTGATAGTCGAAGAGGACCAGTCGTTATGGCTGTGCCTCAAGTGGTGTTTCTTCGACATGCTTTTCATGTTCGGAGTGCCCTTGCTGGAGATTCCCTGGCTGGAGTGGAGCAATGGCGTAGCCTTCCTGCTCTTCGTCATGCACGCGGGCCTGGATGTCATGCTCATGTTCAAAATTGGGGTACCGGTACAAGCTTGGTTCATGGGCCTAGTCGGCTTTCTGTGGGACAGCGAATTGGCCATCAGTGAGCGGAGCGTCAAGCCTGGCGCAATTTTGCACAACACCTCCTTGATCTTGGGCAAGCAGATTATCAACATCCTGCCTGAGGGCTCTGCCGTCCTCAACCCGGACAAGCTGCCTTTCTGCTTGAGCTCGACTGTTACCCAGCTCGAAATTCCCATCCTTGTCAATCAAACCGAGCCTATTGAAATGGAGCTCCTACGCATTGATCTGGACACAAACGCCAACGAAACAATTACAATTAAGAAGAAAGAACTCGGCAGGATGATGGACAAGGCGCGAAAGTCCATGAAGAAGTCGACAAAGGCCTTGAATCCAGATGATCCGTTGACTCTGAGGCACACCATCAAGAAACCAGGTGTTTACCTCTTGAAGAAAGTATTGGATCAATCAAAGCTGCAGGTTCGCCCCCGTGCAGCAAGCTTGGTCGTCGCCACATGCCCCCAAGCCCGCGTGAAGCCGACAGGTCCGGTTCGGTGTCGCAACGATTTGTCCAACATGGCGATCGAGGTCGAAGGCACTCCGCCGCTAAGTATCAAGTATCGCCTGACTGTCAACGGTGAGCCGCGAGGCGGATCTGAGTTCCAAAATTTACAACCGGACGACGCTATCTCCCCATTATCTAGGCATACATCACAGGCTTTGATCAAGAGTGCGCGCGAGGACGTCTCTTGGGCGCGTTCACAGAAGATCTCGGTGCCTTTGAACGAGACTGTAACGACGAGCGGTCGCTGGGAGTATGAGGTCGAAGAAGTCCAAGATGGTTTCGGCAATCTCGTCAATTTTGCTGCTGTCGACGATGATGATAGGCCGAAGCACAAGTTCGCCGGAATACGCCAGTCGTTCCAGGTTCACGAACGTCCCTTGATATTTCTCCGGGGTTGTAGCCCTCAAAGCCCTATCAAGGTCGCTAGACACAACGTGGAGCGTCTCCCGGTTAAGTACAGCTCCACCGTTTCTAAACAACCGATCAAGACTGAGCATGTCATCTCATACCTTTTCACTCCGGAAGAAGACATTGTCAAAGACGGTTATCACAGCCCTGATGCTAAGCTTAAGAAGGAAACGATGAGGAGCATCAAAGAACAACCACTTATCTCTCAGCCTGGCTTATATACTCTCAAGTCTGTATCAACCGAATTCTGCGAAGGCGAAGTTCATGAGCCCACTTCCTGCCTTCTTCAAAATCCTATGGAACCGGGTTTGAGCTTGACGAGCGAAGACATTGTCGACAAATGTGCAGGTAACCCCATAGGACTTCGAGTCAGCCTAAACCTAGTCGGAAGCCCACCATTCAATGTCTTCTACACCGAGTATGTCAACGGAAGGAGGAAGCAGAGACAGCAGATGCAGGTTGCAACCCTTCGCAGCACAGTAGACTTTACCCCACAAGAAGCTGGACACTACAAATACACGTTTGAGAGCATTACCGATAATGTGTATAACGATATACCCTTGAAGAATATCGAATTGCAGCAGAACGTGAGGCCTTCTGCACAGGCACGTTTTGTCGAGAGTAGGCGACCTAAGCAGGCTTGTATCGACGACACTGCCGAATTCGATGTTCGGTTGTCGGGTGATGCTCCTTGGAAACTTGACTATGAGATTGTTCACAACGGAAAACGTGCCAAGCACACAATCGAAACTAGCGATGAACACTACACCATTATAACAGAAAAGCTCAAGGGTGGCGGCGAATATGTTGTGACTCTGACAAGCATCAGCGACAAAATGGGCTGTAAAGAATACCTCCAAGAAGAAGCCAGAGTCAATGTACGCCACGAACGACCAAAGGCTTACTTCGGCCACATCGAAGGGAAGCAGGCTGTTAAAGCTCTGGAGGGCCGAGTCGTTGGGCTGCCATTACGCTTTACCGGAAATGGGCCTTGGAGATTGGAGTATGAGAATCTGGCAACAAAAGAAGTCAAGAAGGAATATTTCCAGACTGCGAACTCGTTCTTGGATGTTAAGACCGATGGTACATACCGCCTTTTGTCTGTGAAAGACTCTGTCTGTCCTGGCCTGATCGAGGAGAAGGCTAGTCGGTTTGACGTCTCCTGGATTGCCCGACCTACTCTCAGTGTTCCTGACTCTCCTGCTGTCGCGCTACAAAGCGGCACATATATCAGGGATGCAGTTTGTGAAGGCGAAGAGGACGCATTTGACATTTCACTAAGTGGTAAGCTTTCGAAATTATCATACCATTTCTATGTGCTTACCAAGTCTCAGGCAACGCTCCTTTTGATGTGTCTTATCGGCAGGAGTACAAGGACAAGAAGGGCAAGACTGCCTCCGTTAGCGAGAAAAATTTACATGCTGCTAGTGGTACTACTTCGATCAGATCCGATACCTCGAAGGCAGGCGTATACGAGTACACATTTTTGAAACTCGCAGATGCCAGATATGATCATTCGAAGCGGCATTTCTCTCCGGTTACTGTTCGACAGACGGTCTACTCGCGCCCCAGTGCACGCTTTGACAAGCCAGGCAAAACCTATAGCTATTGCTCGCGAGAGGCGGAGGGCGAGGAGGTCATCCCAATTACTCTTGAGGGGATCCCTCCCTTCCACCTTGAAGTCGAAATCAAGCACCAAGGCACGCCCAGACCCGAGCTCAGCGTGTACAAGAACATCCCTGATACCAAGTACAACATAAAAATCGAGCGAAGCAAGCTCAATCTTGGCCAGTCATCCATCTTCATCCGCAAAGTGCGTGATTCGCGAGGCTGCGCACTCAAGCCTCAACCAAACAACAAAGATCGCGTTCAAATTAGTGTCTTTGACGCACCAACTGCTACCGCACTAGAAGACCGCACCGATTTCTGCGTTGGTGAACGTCTGTCCTACGCACTGAGTGGTCAACAGCCTTTCACCGTCTATTACACCTTTGAGGGTAAACAGCGCAAAGCCTCGAATCCAGGCACCACCTTCCGCCGCCTTGCCGAACTCCCGGGTACTTTCACCATCACCGGTTTACGCGACTCGGCCTCAGAATGTCTTGCGACGCTCAATCTCGAGAAAACCATCCACCCCATTCCTTCGGTCCGTTTATCCGGCGGCCAGGTTTCTGAGATTGATATCCATGAGGGCGGTGGCACAGATCTTGAGTTCGACTTCTGGGGGACTCCACCATTTGAATTTGCCTACACACGTAGCACAAATGCTGCGAGGGGAAAGAAGAGTAAAGTCCTCGAAGTCAAGACTGAGAGGAGTGAGGGATACCATTTGTCGATTCCGGTGCAGGAGGAGGGAACGTATGAGGTCGTTAGCATCAAAGATCGCTGGTGTAGTTTTGCGAAGGAGGGAGCAGGGGATGTGAAGGGTGGGCAGAAGATGTTGACATATTGATACTGGATAGTGATAGACGATGGGATGTAAGTTCATGCTGCATTTACTGGCGTTGCGTTGGGTGTTCTAGCGAGCGGGTCTTTTTTCTAGCCCATTTGGGTTCGTTGGAAAACACGTCCAGAATTCAGTAGGATGTAGTAAGAAAATCTGAGTTTCTTTTGTGTACCGTTGTTTAAATTTTCCTTCCGTTGTCTAGATTTAATCGTCATTAAAACAGGCAAGGTAAGATATTTCATCATTACCCTTGCAACCGCAGAATCCGGTTGCTCCATGCATTTCGGAAGAGTGGAATATTACTTTATCTCAGCATCCTGTCCTATGATATATACCCTTCAATATTGTTCAAAATTAAATGGCGCACCTTTATTTTTAGTGAAGTTGATATGACGGATGAGGTTTACATCCAATCCAGATACATACTGATTAGTAGGATATTCAAATCCAAACTTGAGCGGATTAGGAGGATTATGAAGCCGAGATGTGACGTCAGATTCCATAAACTCAACCTAATCAGCCTAATTCGCTCCGCGGTTTGGTGGTTAAGATCTATCTATCAATATATGACCATCTTTCATACGTCTAATTATGAATCAACTTTATCGTTTCTACTTTTGAAGAATTGTGACTAATTATCATGGCCGCCGATAAACCAATTTTTGATGTCCTTGTTTTCGGTAAGACAACTGGGTACCGCCACGATTCTATACCTGCGGGTATACGCTCAGTTCAAACACTCTCAAATCGCACGAACTACTTTGACGCCGCTGCCAGCGAGGATGCTTCCATATTCACACCAACATCCTTGAGCAAATACACTGTCATTATCCTCCTACAGTGCATCGGGGATATTTTCACAGATGAACAAATCGCTGCTCTGAGAACGTTTGTCCATAATGGAGGCGGTGTCGTAGCCATCCATGGTGCCGCAGCAGGAATGCCGAACAACGAATGGTACGGTAAACTCATCGGTGCGCACTTCGACATGCATCCGGAAGCGGAACAGGGTACTGTTATGGTCGAGGAAGCAAATAAGCATCATTTCATTCTCAATTGTTGCAGTGGTCGGCAAGGCTGGAAGGACGAATGGTATAACTTCCGGTCTCATCCGCGTGAGAACGAAAATCTGCATGTTTTACTCAAGGGCGATACCAACAGTTTTCAAGGCGGAAAAATGGGTGATGACCACCCGCTTGCCTGGTGTCAGAACTTTGGAGGTGGAAGGTGCTTCTTCACAGCGTTGGGTCATTTTGAAGAGGCATATGAAGACCAGTGGTTCCTGGATCAGATTCTGAGGGGGATTTTATGGGCTGCGAGGAAGGAAACTGTCGTCGAAATGGACTAGGTGGCCGTCGCTAAGGCCGGGCAGGTTACGTAGCGCCATACTCATTTTCTGTATTTGCCTATACCATCAGCCGATAACCAAGGCTTGCTTCGCTAGTATTGACTACCATGTACATGGTATCCAGTGGGTATATCCTTACCTATATTGCTATTATCTATAGAAGTTAAGTGGCTTAAAGGCCTCGGCATCAGTCTTGAAACGACTGATACATTTATATTGTAAATTGGCACAGCTTTTCTGTTTCACCTATGTAATGACTATCTAGACTCTCTTCGCCTGTACTCCTCAATCCTTCTTGCCTCCTTTCTTAAAATATCTTTTGCGATCTCAATCTCCGCTCTCATGCAACCATCAACACTGAATACTATCCGCTCTACCCGTTCACGAATTGTGAACAGCGAGACTGCGTGATTTATTGACAAGCTGACGTACTCTGCTACCCAGTCGAGATCACGCAAGCAGTTTGTAGCATCAATGAGATACAGAGGATCAAAGGTTAGGTGCGATAGACCCATAACTTTTCGAAGTGGAACATCATTTTCACTAAGTTTCTGATTGCATTTTCGAAAGCGGTTCGTATCGACATCGATGGTAAGAGTTCGGATGCGAAAATTCGAGTCGCCCCGGAACGATGCATTGAACCCATAACGTAAAAAGTGAGTTATGAACTTCAAGAGTTCAATCTCAGCAGCATGAGAGAGGTTTTCTTGCGCAGCTTGCTCGGCGTCGGTGCAGCAGTAAATGAGATTGATCTCTAGATTTTCGAGCATGTAGTTGATGTTTCCGGCTGGGATGTGCCTCCAATACGGCCAGATCCAGTGGTGATCTACTACTGCTACATCAAGCTTGAACACTCGGGGTGCCTTGTTTATATAAAGGCGCGTTTCTGCTTGTAGCTTCCGACAGACCAATAGTAGATTGTGCATATGATTGGGCCATGAAGGCTCGACCGGAGGGAGGCAGAGAACAGCACGGCTGTCCATGTGCTCAGGCCTGTATCGTTTATGACTAGGCGTGAAAGGGTATGGCGATGAGCCAACGAAATCAATGATGATATACAACAGTTCACTAGGAAGGTCGAGTAGCCCAGGCATAGTTGGCTTGTTGACTGCTTCGGAGATCAGATTGCTGTTGAAATTGAATGAAGAGGGGATTGCTAATGACGCGCCAACCCCACGTGCGCATGGACCAAAAGCAAACACATTTCTGCCACTCCAGTCTTTGTTTCTGGCCTTTTAGTAGGTTGTCATCATATTGTCCCTGAATTTCAACTCAATGTGCTCTTGCCTGACAACATGAAACCAAACAGCTCAAAAATGCAGGTGGACTCCGTTGTGGCGCAGCAGTTTTCCATATACAGCTAGCGCCAATGAGTCATTTCGGCTCACATAGGTTCCCTGCAAAAGACGAGGCGTATTCCTTTGAAGAGTCATACCAGATGTTTCGTGTAGGCTTAGAGTGATCTGAATATCAAGCCGATACTCAGTGTGCTTCTAATACTTGCTATAAGTACCACCTCTAGTCTTTCTAGCCCAACTTCATATCAACGCGTCTCGTTTCTACTTTTGCAATTTCTGAGATGCCAATTTCATTATCCATAACTCCATAAAGCACCAAAAGCATTCCTTTTGCATTCAAGATAATGGCCTCGATTGAGGGATCTGCCGCCTCTTTCGCAATGTCGACAAATTCATATGACACGGCGCTATGCGTTATTCCACCTACCGCATGCTTAGGAGACATCGATCGACTCCGTGAGCTTTACGATAAAGCATTTGGGAAATGGCCAGCTCATATCAATCTGATATACCCGTTTGTTGCACCTGATAATCTTGTGCGAGCACAGCAGCAAATCAAGGCACAGTTTGACCGAAATATGGACCTTAGTGAAACAAGAACCGTCACCTTGAATGAACCGGGCCTTTTCAAACATCGAAACAACAGTACTATTTTCTTACAGGAGCGGCGACCACTTAAAGAAACATGTTTAAAATCACTTCGTTCAATGGCGCTGCAGGCACTTGGCCAAAACCCAAGTCAAAGCCATTTACATCTTACCATCGGACAATCAGAAGACAATACATTGTCCTCGCAGCAGTTTTTGGTAGGAAAGGCACGGCTTCTCCCTTCTATACAATTTCAAATCGGTGCACTTGCTATACTCGTCCGGGAGCGAGCACCGGGCTCAACTTCAGTGTCTCACATGCGGTTATGGGGTATTATTGATGTCTCTCCACCAGATGATGTCTGGAGGCCAAGTACTCCAGAGCCTTGGATTCGTCAGCTTCCACCAAGTTCGTCGGTAGATACACTCGGAGAGGGCGATGACTTTGACCCTCGGCCTATAGGTGACTCAACGTTTAGCCACGAGGTACAAACTGGTCCAACTTTCTACTACGATTCGCGACAGGACAAATGGCTAGCGCCCCAGAGCATAGAACGTGATAGCACAGGGACTCGCGCTGTCACGGTCTCAAGCTACAATGTGCTCATCGATTCTGAGTACCCACCAGCGCGTGACCGGGACCCGTTGCTCGTGCAAAAGATTCTGTCTGATGAGGCAAAAGCTGATATTTTAGTGCTGCAAGAGGTATCTGACGATTTTTTGTCGTACTTGTTAGAAGAACCCACAATCAGGGAGCGCTATCCGTTTACGTCTCATGCACCACCAAGTCAGCCTGAGATTGGGCCTCTCTCAAGCCTACGCAACATTGTCATATTGAGCTGCTGGCATTTTAAATGGACATTTGTTCCATTTCACCGAAGACATAAGGGTGCCTTGGTAGCCCATTTTGAGGGAGTGACCACAGGTAGCACTTCTGGACATGGAGATCTAGTAGTGGCTGGTGTGCATTTGACGTGCGGTCTTACGGACGGATCAGTGGCAGCAAAGAAGGTTCAAATCCACAATCTCACTAATCATCTCTCACGAGAGCATGATAAACACCCCTGGATCATTGCCGGAGACTTCAATATTCCTACATCAACTTACACTATCGAAACTGCCCTGAACGCTAAGTTGATCTCACCTCAGACTGTTGCAACACTTTCTTCATTGGAGACCGCAGTGGGCGATACTGGATTGGTTGATGCTTGGGCCGTTGCACGTGTTGAAGCAATGGACGAAGTACTGACAAGTACAGACGAAGAGCTCTTTGAAGGCGAAGATGGCGCAACCTTCGACCCAAGGAACAATATACTGGCCGCCGATACGTCGGGAACTTCTCACAATCGACCGCAAAGATACGATAGAGTACTCATCCGCTCTCAAGACACCTTACGGATCACAAAATTTAACCATTTCGGTCTACCGGAATACATTGATGGCGTGCAGGTAGTTGCCAGCGACCACTATGGAGTTCGGGCAATGTTGAAAGTGTTGGTGAACTCTGAAGAGCGTGACACTCTTTATGATCACGCCCAACGAACAAGTGTAAAGCATGTAAAGGCCTCATCAACATTGTCGGATTCTGCAAGTCTAAGCTCAGCTCTGGAAGCATATTGCATGTTCCCAGCGGCACATGAAATTCAACAGCGACAGGATGCTTTCATGCTTCTGAAGCAAATCGTTTCGGGCACTTCCAACGACGATGATTCATCAACGTCTGAAATTCCAATGGTCATTGTTCCGGTTGGATCGTATGCACTGGATGTGTGGACTTCTGCCTCGGACATTGACTGCCTTTGTATCGGAACTACCAGCTCCAAGACCTTCTTCAGGCTTGCTCGGCAACGACTTCTCAAGTCCGATGATAAAGGTGTACGAATCTTGAGAAAAGTTGAAGCGAGCACAGGTACTATGCTGGAGCTCTTTGTCAATGGCGTGATTATGGATTTGCAGTACTGTCCGGCTGCTAGTGTCGTCCAAAGGTAAGTTTCTTAACGCCATCACTTCCAATACCTACTGAACATACCCAGATGGTCTGAGTTCAAAGGGCTCTCAGCGACGGATCCAATTTTCAATCTCTCCATCCTCGCGCTTCGCAAGCTCAAACCTTACCGTGACTTACTCTACATTAAACGAACGTTGCCATCAATGTCCGCTTTTCGCCTAGCCTACCGTTGCATCAAGCTCTGGGCTGTTCAACGTGGTATCTACTCTGCCAAATTCGGGTATCTTGGCGGTGTCCATATCACACTCATTTTATCCTGGGTTTCCAAGCGTATTGGTCATGATTTTGGGCCTTTTACACCTGCTGACTTGGTTGTGAGCTTTTTCCATCATTTCGCCTATTTTGACTGGGCAAATGACATGATGTATGACGCGTTCTTCCACATGAAATTGCCCCGTTACCACCGCAGTACGCGAGAACCTATGGTCATTCTCGGGTTCCATGCACCTAATTCGAACATTGCACACACGTCCACAGTTCCTGGACTTCAAATCTTGGTTAAGGAGGCACAAACTGCCTATGAACGCCTGTCAAATCAAAGTATGACTTGGGAGCAGTTCTTTGGGTCGCCGAATGAACCCCGTTGTGCCTCGAGCCTAGGTACGGGAGCTTCTGGATTTTTGACGACACATAATAGCTACGTCAAGGTTGATATTCAGTTCTGGGGTCGCACACTGTCGAGGGGCAAAAGCCTTGTAGGCTGGGTTGAGTCCCGGTGTCTATCACTCGTTGTTGGTAAGTGATGCAAATCTGCCTGAATTGCGAAATGAAGCATGTACTTACACGACTAGACTTGCACAAATCGCTCGTAGATCTCGAAGTGCGAATTTGGCCTGCTCGTTTCGCTGATAGCGACGGAAACGACGGGAACGACTACCACGGCTGCTATCTCATTGGACTCTCCAGAAATTCTACTGCAGTAGAATCAAATGATCACGAGAGCAAAGTACTCGCAAAGCAGACTCTGGATAAAGTTATTGATCGTTTCCTTACCCATTTGAAGACGGATGAGAAAAATTACGATGCCAATACCTGCTGGATCGATGTCTCGCTCGCCAAGCAAAATGCTGTCAAAAACCTACAGCTTGATGATCGCGATTGGGGTGATTATGTCGCAGATGTAGAGATTGACTCAGACGATGAAGA
Source organism: Ophiosphaerella narmari (assembly GCA_028456235.1). NCBI lineage: Eukaryota > Fungi > Ascomycota > Dothideomycetes > Pleosporales > Phaeosphaeriaceae > Ophiosphaerella > Ophiosphaerella narmari. Next base: position 12,989 of record JALNQA010000008.1, read on the forward strand.
TGATGCTGGCGACCTCTCTGATGAACCCGTCGAGGCGATCAAGCGAACAATCCCACAACGCCCTAAGCCAACTGCAGCGCCCGTCTCGAGTAGTAAGCTTCGCCCGGCCTCCGACGTTCTCAACCGCCTACGTTGGGATGAAAATCTCGACCCGTCAGACTACATTATTGGTTATGAAGACCGGTTCCTGGGTGCCAAAGAAACAGATTTAGAGAAGTGGAAGACGGAGCAAACGGATGAAGAGTTCATTCCACAACATCGAATCCTGTATTTCAAGAAAAAAGGAGATGATGGGATGGGTGAAGTGATGTGGGAGAGAGCAACGAGGATTGACAAAATCTTTGGGAGTGGGCTCGGTGCAGGAGGAGCAAGGAAGGAGGGCGGTTCTAGATGAGATCAAGTTTGTGCGATCAATTACATCAATCGCGATTCCATAATTTGATTTCTTCAATTGGCGCTGGTCATGGAGTTCAGTTTCGCAACCCCTCCAGCTGTGCCGCAGTCACAATATTTTTCAATAAAACTAGCCATGTAGACTTGTGTTCGGTTCAGGAAATTGAGCAACCCGAAATAGGACAGTCTAGAACAATAGTGGGTTATTCGACCCGATAGGGCGCATATATAGACCACATTAACTCCTAGTGAATTCCCCATAATATGCCTGGATCAGTGGTGTGTACGAATTATCCTATATCTAAGCATTTTTTAAAACTTGTGAAACAAGATCAACATGTAATCGAATCGGTAGGCACACGCCTATGCATAGCGCACATGGTCGTAGCCCTTTACAGAGAGGAAATCTCCCTTGGGGTAACGTACTCCACGGGCGAGTTGCCCACTTTTGCCAAGCCCTCACCAAAACACCTACTACCCCCTAATGTCGCAACAACAACAATACATAGAACCTTCAAACGAACGTCAGGTACAGCTTGCCCTTCAAGCTATTAAACAAGACGTAAATCTCTCACTGCGACGCTGCAGCTATCTATAACGTCTCTCGTAAGACGCTAGGCAATCGACGCGCTGGACGACCTTCACGCGCAGATACTATGCCTAACTCAAGTAATCTAACTAAGCTTGAGGAGGATGTTATTGTTAAGCATGTCCTTGACCTCGTTGAGCGTGGATTCCCCCCCCCCCCCGGCTCGCAGACGTGGCTGATATGGCCAATTCCTTGCGCGCTGAGCATAATCTAGCCCAAGTTGGCATAAACTGGCCCAGTACATTCGTCAAGCGCCGCCCTGAGCTCAAAATGAGGTTTAATCGCAAGTACGACTATAAGAGAGCCCTCTGTAAGGATCCTGACCTTATACGAGAGTGGTTTGAGCTGGTACGCGCTGAAGTAGGTGAACTACCTCAACGACGGTGTACAGTGTGCAAAGAGACTAGGCATAACGCGCGAACGTGTAAGAATGTAGTAGAAGTAGACTCTAAATGATATCTTGTATTGTATTGTACTATACTGGGCCAAAGTGGGCCATTTTACGCCATAACGTAGTGGTTTTGGTGAGGGCTTGGCAAAAGTGGGCAACTCGCCCGTGGAGTCGTTACACTACATCGAGCACTAATACTATGTGCGGGACTTTGTCAGCCTCGCTTAAATCTAACTGCAGGTTAGGCAGATTCTATGGACCTTGATTATAAGCATCACTTCAACATTTATCTCAATTGTAAGGCTAGCCTTTTTGCCTCACGCAGTCTATACAGGAACCCCAATATATTAAAAATGCATCTTGCTCTCGCACTGGTCATTGCAGCTACCCCCACAGCCATAAACGCCCAAAGCGGTTCATGCGCAAGTCAAAATCGCTCTACTGTTAAACTATAACACTGATGTGTGTCGGATTAGTGCACGTGTATAGCTCTATCCTCCGGAATATTGAAAGATCGGCTTCTGTTCCCCGGACAAATATCGTACGAGTCCCGCCTTGAGTCATACTTTGATGCTAAGCAGCAATCTATGAAGCCGAGCTGTATCGTGCAACCAAGGAATGTGGAAGAAGTTTCACTCGCCGTGAAAACATTGGTGACTCAGAGTAATACGAATTTCTGCAAATTCGCAATCCGCAGTGGCGGGCATACACCTTTCGCTGGTGCGTCGAATATTAAGGGGGGTGTAGTACTCGATCTGCAACACATCAGTGCCATCGAGTACGATTCCGAAAATAGCTTCGTAAAGGTCGGTTCGGGTGCGACGTGGGACAATGTTTTCACAACTCTCGAACCCCTAGGTGTCATGGTCACCGGTGGACGGTCATCTTCGGTTGGCGTAGGTGGCCTCACCTTGGGGGGAGGAATCTCGTATTTTTCAGCGGAGCATGGATTGATCTGTGATAATGTTTTTGAATTTGAGGTCGTGCTCGCGGATGGTAGCATCGTGACTGCCTCTACAACCTCGAATTCTGATCTGTTCACTGTTCTCAAAGGTGGTACCGGCAATTTCGGTGTCGTAACGAGTTTCAAACTCGGTACCTTTCCATATGATGGAATGTGGGGTGGACTTGTAGTCTACCCAGAAACGACCGTACAAGATCATTTCAAGGCATTGGTCAAATTCGCGAACGATATCGACAAAAACCCTAAGGGGGCCGCTCTTGTCATGCCATACTATCAGAGCTTAGTCGGCGTTGAGCGAATCCTGAATGCGTACGACAATACGGCACCGGAGTCTAGGCCTGCGAGCTACGATGCATTCTTAGCTATACCTGGCAACATTTCGGATACCACGGGGCTTAGGAATATGTCTTCTCTTGCAGAAGAGCTGAAAGGTGTAACTACTCACAGGCAAGCCAAACAACTACGTTGTGGCTGTGGTTGACCTGACCATGATTTAGTGTATACTTTGGCACTCTTACGTTTAACAATGACTTGCGGGCCATGACACAAGCTCATGAAATCTATAAAGATGTGCTTGCGAATGTTAAGGCAAAAGCTATAGGCGATTGGAGCATTTACACAATATATCAACCGCTTCCACCCGCGTACTGGAGAAACAGTGAGGTAAAAGGTAGCAATGTGCTCGGCCTAGAGCGTTTTGGCAATCGGGTCCTATGCTGCAAGTCAGAATCATTACATTATATGGGCTAATGCTTAGCTAACCTAACAGTATATCAACCTTACCTCTCGTGGAAAGGATCTGATCAAGATGCGTTATTTCAAGCCGCCGGCGCAGATCTTATAAAACGAATCGGCGATTATGTGAAGAGTATAGGTGCTGACAATCCTTACCTTTACCTGGACTATGCAGATATCGCACAAGACCCACTTGCTAGTTATGGCACAGGAAGTGTGAACAAGATGAAAGCGGCAGCCAAGAAATATGATCCGCTAGGTATTTTCCAAACTTTAGTGCCCGGAGGCTTCAAAGTCTCAAGTGTTCGCTAATAATTAGGCCATAATACCACCAAAAACCAGTGCGGTATTCAACATATATTGAGAAAATAACTCCAAGGCTACTCTGTAAATGGATTTGAATTGATATTTGATAATTCCCAAAGCAATAAAGATGCATCATAGATGACTTTTGTGTGTATCTGTGCATGGACTGAACGTCCGTATGAATCGCATCAATCAACCAGCGGCTGTGACATCGAAAGATAAAGCAACAGAAGCAATAATAACTCGTTATCAATCAAATAATAAGATAATAATAGCCGCATGAGCTTTAAGAGGAGCAACACAATCAGAAATATATGACCAGACCGAGATGATTGTTATACGCGAGCCTGAGCCGTATGAGCATATGGCCGGTAAATAAACTGACTTATGTCACTAGACGCATCCCTATTATGGCTTGAAGAAAGGCAGAATGACCAACGTAGTGTTAGAGTAAGGGCCATAAATATCACGTGTTGTTGACCATGGAACGCAAACAGCAAGTACAAGCGAGAATCGGATCCACTTGCCCGTCTTACCCGGCGGCAAGCCACACTGGCGCCTCACACGCGGCTCCACATTTCGGAAACGCGGCGGGTTCCATCCACATTATCGACGCGCAACCAGCCAAGCATGCTGCCAGCAGCGACCAAAGCACAGCAAAGCTTGGGTTCAACAAGTTGCATCACTCGCTGATCACATTCAGGCACCTACCTGGCCGCCCGGCCACTAGAGGTGGACGAGTGTTAACATTCTCTCATCATTCACGTTGACTGTCTTTTATCGATTCTCTTTGGCCCTGCTGGGTAATAATCTATCTTAGCTAGTCTGACTTGACCCACGAACTATCCCACATCGTTCCTGTAATTCTCCGGCACTATCCTAGCACCTAGATATCTACGTGTTCGCTCGTCAATCTCGAAGCCAGCTAGCCAGCGTCAACACAGCATCATTTAGGTCGAGCAACAACACGTTTTGCATCGATTATTGTCCTCCGTTACCATGGATCTATACAAAGCTACCTTTGCAGGGTCGATATTGTTTAATATCATCGCTCTTTATCAGTCCCATCGATCCAGGAAGGCGGGACTCTCTACCACTATGCACCCAGATAAGACTGATGATCGAGGCCGCGACGCATCAGACAGAGATGCCTTAAAACGACTGAAATGGCGCTTCTTTCCCATTTATCTCCTCGTGAATGCTGCGGACTGGCTTCAAGGGCCCTACATTTACCCTATCTACAAAGGTAAATTTTGAATAGTACCACCCCGCAGTGGTCAGATTTGCTAAGCTGTCCATAGATGAGAAAGGTCTTCCGGAAGAGACTGTTGCGTTCCTGTTCCTCATTGGGTTTGTCTCGGCCGGCATATCCGCTTCATTTGCTGGCACATTCGCGGATCGACATGGGCGTCGTACCGCATGTCTGGCCTATTGCGTCATTTATTCCTTCTCCTCCATGACACTACTTAGTGACAACATCTATTTGTTATTCTTTGGTCGTGTTTTGGGTGGTGTTTCGGGAACTTTGCTCTGGAGTGTTTTCGAGAGTTGGCTGGTTGCAGAGTTTAATAAGTTGATGCTTGAAGAAGCAGATACTGCGCTTAGTGCTATCTTCAGTATGATGACGACTTCCAACACATGTGTTGCGATTGTTGCAGGTCTTCTTGCTGAATGGCTAGTGCGAACAGCAGGGACCGCGAAAGCACCTTTTCTTGTGTCCATAGGATGCCTTGCTCTGGCATTCATGGCAATCACTAAGTATTGGGTAAGTTACAGTTACTACTACCCAGAGACCTTTTAACATGATTAGGGAGAAAATTACGGCGCGAGCCATGTCGATGGTTCGGAAGGTGCTACGCTCCTACAGCAGGAAGAAGCTGAATCGTCGCATTCACCAAGGTCCACATTGAGAACCATATTACGGGGTATGTCAAATAATATATCTTTAGTATGTTTTTTTTTTTTTGCTGACACAGCTATATAGATCGTAGTATCTTGGTTCTCGCATTGACCTCCTGTTTCTTTGAAGGCTCCCTATTCCTCTTCATCTTTTTCAAGTTTCCGGCTCTAAAATTAAGCCACAAGCTGGGAGGTTCTAAGGAAGGTAAGAAAACCCGTAGATTGGTATAGGAGGGCACCTTTTGACTGACATGGAACAGAACTTCCGTTCGGCCTCATTTTCGCAATCCTCATGTGTTCCATGATGTTTGGATCACTGCTCTATAAGAGCATTTCAACCTCATCAAACCCCATGTCATCTCAAAAGATTCTAACAGGTACACTTGCACTCGCATCTGTGTGTTTCTTCATTCCTGGACATATTCGCGACGAACGCATCACCTTATGGTGTTTTTGTATCTTTGAGTTGTGTTGCGGTGTTTACTATCCAGTAATGGCATCTCTGAAGGGCAAACTAATTGACGACGGCTCTCGCGCAAGCGTATATGGGGCGCTTCGCGTGCCTCTGAATATGTTTGTAGTCCTTGCGCTAAGCACAACCAGAGAAGGTAAGAGCACCTACTTTCCCATTTGTACCGCGTGACGCTAATTTGTGCCAGGTGAAGCACATCGCGACATGGTGTTCACAACATGCAGTGCATTGCTAGTAGTTGCAGCAGTTGTGGTTCATAAAATTCTATGCATAAGTGACTCTTCGTTACATAGCTGCCATATCTAGTAATGACTCAAAGTTTTGGCTGTATTGGCCCCAAAATAGCAAACCTAGATCGCACAACAGTGACATCATGCGTCGCACGCATCTTCTGGAAGTGACCGATGATCCATGAATCACTCCGTCGGGTGCACTTTGATAGGGTGTGGCTGAAACTCCTAAGAAAGCGGCACCCCACGCCCCCATATTTGTCAAACGATTCATGCTAACGGTGCGCTTGTTACGCGTATGGGCGGGCCATCCCTTCCTAACTTTGGTATTTGTTTCATAGCTCTCTCGAATGGCGGTGATCACTTAGTAGTAATCAAGTTAACGCCAGCCAACAATATGGCTCACCGCGCCGTGTGTTTGGAGTAAGGACATTCATAGCGCCCAATGTCGGACCCACTCCGCCTCCGCTGATGCGTTTCGCTTGGCGTGAATAAGATACAGATATGTTGAAGTACTTTGACTTTCACTCTCAGCACTTTCACTTTTCCATTAGCTTCTACTTCAACATCTTTAAAATATCTAACTTCAGGACAGTCTCGGCTCAACCCCTGACGCCCTTCCCTATATCTTCTCAACTTTCTCTTTCCCCTGCATCACAACCGCCATGACTCGGTCAAGTGGAGGTATGTATGTAGGCCTATATACTTGAATTCATCGCTAACCAGCGAAACAGTCCGGGTGGCGGCTATCCTCTTCATCACTATATTTACTATACTTGTCATCCACAATGAACAATCAGCAAGCGCCGCTCTATTACCATACATACCGGTTTTGCCATCGACCAGTTTATCCAAAGTGTCGATTGCTCGGTTATCATGGCTGCGCGAACGCATGACTCTCTCCGAGAAGTCATGGCAGAAGAGCGTTGAGCTACGGGAGGAGATGGCATCTCAGCATCCCAACAACCCGCATATTCCTTTCTTTCCAAGGGACTTCTTGAAATATCCATACACCATCTGGGACTTCTTTCCCGCAACATGGACCTGTCCACATGACTTCCAGCGCGTTGGCCGGCTAGGAGACGGCGGCAAATGGGTCTGTGGCATGAGCATCTACGAGAGCCTTCCAGCACCGAATTTTCCCATGGCCGAGAACATGGAGGTTCGAGAGGTTTCTAATCCTTCGCTAGAGGGAGAGCTCGTGATCTATAGTTTCGGCATTAACGGGGAGTCATCGTTTGAAGCTGAGATGCTCGAACGAGTACCCAGTGCACGGATCTGGGGCTATGACTTCTCTGTCGAGGGCTGGGGAGCACAGATCCCACCAACCCAACGCCATCGCACATTTTTCAAGAAGATTGGCCTGGGTAAGACGGATAAACTGGACGAATCACCTACCTTTTACACACTACCCACTTTAATGAAGAACAACAACCACACATATATTGATATCCTCAAAATCGACATCGAGGGCAGCGAATACGATGCGCTTGATACATTCATGGACGCATTCGATGGAATCCAGACTGCATCTGGTCAAAGCGTGCTGCCAATTGGGCAAGTCATGATCGAGTTGCATCTCGGTGACGGGGTGAACCTGAGCAACTCGAACGCGGGAGGCGATGTCGACTTTGACCGCTTCCGTAAATGGTGGGAGCGACTAGAGAGGATGGGAATGCGGCCTGCGTGGATTGAGATCAATTTGTTTGCTGTTACCCTGGGGCAGGGTAAGGCAGATCCCAGGTGTACTGAGTACGTGTGGGTCAATGCAAGGGACGAGAGAAACGTGCTATGGAGATAGATGGAGTAGGCATGGGGCACGTCGGGCTGAGCTCACGGCTTTGGAGTTGCATATATCGGAGTACATGAAATTGGGCCTTTGCATTTAGATAGAATACCCCTGGGGACTGTGGTCCTATGAGTGGGACGAACAGTCCAAAGTATGAAGCTAGCAATATATGATTGCTCAGACGGTTGACTTCTTAGCACCATGTGTGGATTAAAGACGATATGGATGAATAGTGTGTGTAGCGTTGATTAAGGACTCCATGTTGGGCGTTAGATAGTCTTGAGGTTGGAGGTAAGGCGACGTCATTGGCTGCATCTTAGGCCCATGCGCGTGCAATTGCCAACAGACCAACGTCACACATGGTCAACCCTATCTCGTCTCCACAATCCCACCATGTTCCAGATACAGAAATCTTCGCATCACAGGCCTTCTGAATGAGGTGCCCGCATTGCTGTCTTGATGCCCGAGCCTGGGAGTGCTAAGCCTGCAGGAGTGGCGTCCAGGTTGAAGAGGGCCCCCTCGACTCCCACACTGAAGAGTAGCAATAGCAATGCCTCTGCCTCTGCCGCTTCTTCGCAGCGTGACTTTGCCAACCCCACGCTGAATATTATCCACAGTCTCTCGCGTAGAGCCTCAGTTAGCGTGCTCTCGACGCCATCCAGGGAGGGCACCCCACCGCCACTGCCGCCACGACCACGGCTAGGACTGCTCAACTCGCGGCCATCGACATCGCACGCTGCGATACGCAGGTTGCCATCGAGGCCACAGCTCATCTCCAAGCCCACCACCCAGGTCTCGCTTAGCAATGGCCACGCCTTGGATACCGACATGCGCGACGATGCGCCTGCATCAAATCCTCTCCAACAACGCTCCTTCCTTGGCCTCAACCTCGCTTCCCACAGCGCCAGCGATGACAGTGCAAGTGTCGGGAGCTTCATGCCGGGAGTAGAGGGTCTGACCGAGACTGAAAGCATCTTGGGCGACATTGTGGGCCAGGAAGACACGACAGCAACGGAGAAGACGCTCCTGCAGTCACTAGGTCACAAGTTTGTCGACACCGAGGCCCAGACCATGTTTCCGCCTGATGCCGACTTCGAAGCAGCTTTTGACCGCGAACTTGACGACATCGAGCACATGAATCAAGACGGCTCTAATCAAGGTCGGCCATATTCTGCGTCCAGAGCTAGCCTGTGCTGACGTAGAAAATAGACACTGTGATGCACCAATGGCGCGCCAAGCTCAAACACTTCCTCATCCTATCCAGCGCCGGCAAGCCCATTTATAGCAGACACGGCGATGATCATCTCATAACAAACTACATTGGCGTAGTACAGACCATCATCTCCTTCTACCAGTCTACAAACGATGTCCTCCGAGGCTTTAGTGCAGGTCAAGTGCGCTTCGTCGTCATGTCCAAAGGGCCCCTCAATCTGGTCGCGATCACACGGCTACCGGAGAGTGACTCGCAACTCCGCACTCAGTTGGAGGCACTGTACATGCAGATCCTGTCGACCCTCACGCTCCCTAGCATGGAGCGCATGTTTGCTGTCAGGGCTAACTACGACCTCCGCAGACCACTTCAGGGAACAGAAACACTACTGTCAGCACTAGCTGATGGCTTCACGCGAGGCTCGCCATCCACCTTGCTGTCGGCGCTGGAATGTCTAAAGCTTCGCAAGTCACATCGTACCACCATTAACAACACACTCCTCAAGACGCGATCCGAGAACCTGCTCTACGGTCTGATTGTCGCTTCCGGGAAGCTGGTCTCGGTGGTACGACCCAAAAAACATAGCCTACATCCTGGTGACCTGCATTTGATCTTCAATATGCTGTTTGAAGCGGGTAGTGTAAAGGCTGGTGGTGGCGAAAACTGGATACCACTATGCCTGCCAGGGTTCAACAACACGGGATTTCTCTACATGTATGTAAGCTTCTTGAATCTAGAGCATCCGACAGAGCAGATGCAAGAGCGACCGCGGACCAGCGACGGAGCAGATGACGAGGTTGCCATCTTACTCATTAGCGCGGGAAAGGAGAGCTTTTTTGAGCTTCGAAGCATGAGGGACGAATTGGTCGAGGTACGTGTAATTTTCTTTACCAAAAGCCTCCCTATCCGCTGCATCTGGCAAGCTCAACCCCTTTCTATTGGGGAGTCTACTGGGAGCCTGATCTTAGGACCAGGGGGAAATTCGCGCATGGCGTTCGCTGTTGATTTATGTCCGGTGCTCCGTCCGATCAACTCCCACACGCTACACATCGGGCTCGGGCGCTGTAAAGTTCCGCGACACAACCTCAAGACCCGAGTTACCGTTTGCCCTCTTTATTCTACACACATGTCGGCTATATACGGGTATTTGTTTTCTAGTATGACGACTAACAGATGACGCCTAGCATTTACAGCGCGACGGTTCGATCGACGCGATTCGAACAGCTGTCAAGCACGGCCGACCAAAATGCACGGATATCGTCCCTGGAAGCCCGCTGCGCCACTTCCTCTACAAGTCGCGAGGAAACGTGCAGTTCACCATGCCAAGCTTCTCCCCGTACTTTGACAACGCACTAGAGAAACGTCACCTATTAACCCTCTACACCACGCTCTACGCCGCGCTCCACAACAAACCCACGACACTCAAGGTGCACCACGTCAGTAGTGCGACGTACATTGCGCTTGCGTGGAGCACACCGTTGTTTGAGCTGCTTGCTGTGGCACCGGCGAGCACGAGCCGGAATGCGTTGGCGCAGAGTGCAAATCAGATTGTGCAGTGGGTGAGGCGCGAGGAGGAGCGGGTGTTTATCATTGGGGGCGCGGTGTTTTAGAAGAGAGGAGTACACTACATGCGGTTCTTGCTTATAAAGGAATAGATGGAATAGACGATTTGGGTGCACGTGTTGCAATTCGTTACGATTCTACTTTGTACTGTCAATCAAATCGAGCTACGCGCGCCACGCCATGCCAACAAAGGATATCAACCATGCTTTCCTCAACTCCACCCGTCAACCCAGCCCAATCTAACCCACATCCAACCCGCAAGGCTATGCATTCATGACAACACACCAGGAAAAAAAGACCAGCAGAAATGGAAAAAAAAAAAAAGGTAGGAGAAGAGATGATGAGCCCGGCGCGCACAGCGCGGGAAGATGGGCAGGGAGGAAGTTGGAGGGCGGGGAAGAGATGGATCCACGGCGCGTGGTTGGTGTCGAGTGTGCCTAGGAGGCACGACGCGGGCAAAGTGTCCAAGTGTTAGGGACTGAATTGTCAGGAGGGGCTCGGTCACGTCTTACCCGATTCATACGACATGTCCGACTCCATGAGTTCAGCCTCGAGCGCAGCCAGAGCCTCCAAGTCGCCCTGAGTCTGCTGCATGGACTTCTGGCGCTTGAGCGCGGGCTCGCTGGATTCGTTTTCCGCCACGGCAGGCGTGGCGATGCCCAGACTGGCCGCCTCGTCTGGGTGGTCGGCGATCCAGCGGTCGCGCCACTGCTCGCGCAGGGTGTCGTAGAGAAAGAGGAACTGGACCTTGGACTGGACCATGCCAGCGCGCTGGTCGCGCAGCTTTTCAATGACGTGAACGATGGGGTCGGCGTCGTCGGGCAGGCTGTCAAGGCAGCCGTCGCGCAGCTCCTGCATGAGCCAGTCGAGGGCGATGAAGGTGCCGCTGCGGCCGATGCCGGCGCTGCAGTGGACGATGCGGGGGTTTGTAGCGTTGTCCGAGTTCTTGGCGCGCGAGATGTCGATGAGCTTGAGGAGGGCGTGGCGGTCGGCGCCGTCGGGGGCAGAGAAGTCGGGCCAGGCGTCGAAGAGCAGGTGGCAGACGGTGCGGGCGTGCCCGCTGTCGGAGTCGGGACCGGCGTCGGCGGGGCTCAGGGCGATGTCGCGGATCTGGGTGCGGGCCTCGTGGTGGTGGTAGAGGGAGCGCAGACGCAGGGCGTGGATGAAGCCGTCGTTGAACTCGTCGTGGTCGTTGACGAGCAGGTCGGGTTGGTCGAGGGAGGCGGGGAAGTAGGGGAAGCACTTCTCGCGGCCCGTCTCGTGGGTCTGAGTGAGCATGACGATGACGGCTGGGTCGTGGTTCTCGTGCCAGACCATGCGCCAGAGATGGGCCCACGAGTCGGCCTTGGGGCCCTGGGTGGCGATGTAGACGAGCGCATTGTCGGGGACGGCTTCGGCAGCAGGGTCGGCGGTCGAGGGCAGCAGGACAACGGGCGAGGCGTTGATGTAGTCGCTGCAGCCGTCGGGCACCTGCAGGCGCACGCGGTTGGCCTGATAGGGGTCGACGTTGGCGTAGCGGTTGCGGGCGGCGTACTCCTCGCTGTTGCAGCGCGGCTGGGCCGGGTCCCTGAAGCGCTCAAGCTGGGCGAGCTCGAGGCCGGTCCAGCGCGCGTGCAGGTCGGGGCGGCGCTGGCGCAGGAAGGCAGGATACGGGGTGCCGTCGAGCACGAGGGGCTCTGCCGTCGAGGGCGTGCCGGGCGTCGACGACGAAGGGATGGCCAGACTGTGCGTGCTCAGCGACGGCGTGGCCAGCGGCGTGTGCGTGCTAAAGGTCGAGCTGGCCGTGCTCTCTCTGCTGCGCGACCGCTTGGACGAGGCCGTGGGCGAGAGCGCCTCGTGGGCCGAGGCCATGGCCATGTCCGCCTCGATTCTGATCAGCCCGCCCGTGAGCTTCGCCTTGCGCCTGAGGGCGCGGAGTTTCTGCAGCTTGAAGGCTTGCGTGCTGAGGCCGAGGACGGCGTTGTTCGACAGCTGTGTAGACGGCGATGGAGGGGTTGGTGGCATAGGGGCCGGCGCCTGGCGACTGGCGATGAGACGTGCCTGTGGCCATTGGCCGTCCAGATCGACTGGCACGCGCCACGCCCACCGCGACGTGTTGGCCAGCATCTCGCCTCCTCACCCCACCATCCCCAGCGCGCCGCCGTACACAGCACGGCCAGCAGGAATGGCACCGTGGTTTGCCCTGTTTGAAGTAGTCCCCCCCGCCTCACCACCGCCGGGCCAGCTGGGTGCCTCTTGTGCTCCTGTACTGACGCTGCCACAGGCCTGGGCTGTTGCAAGAGTACCTGCCTGCCCACCTACCACCACCCCCCTACCACCACCCCCCCACCCAGCACCCCCACCACTGACCTGCCGCACCAGCTCATTCGCAGCCCTGCCTTCAACAGCGCCGTCCGCAAAGCATACCGCAAGATCAACCGCCTGCCGGATCTTGAGCCCCGCAACGGCCAGGGCAGGACCGGCCCCTCTACTTTTGACCACTTCACTCACGAGCTCAAGACGCAGCTTCGTGACCTCACCTGGCAAAAGCGCCCGCCAAAGCCTTAGGAGCTGGTGGGCTGCCCGGATCCTCAACCACCGGCATCCGGCTCCACCACTCCTCCCGCCCCGTTCTGTGCAATACCGCAAACACCGTAATCAATGGAACCCGTCCTCCGAGTCTGACACAGCAACACTGGCCCGGCCTTTTCCGTCCGTCTGCACCTCAGGCCCGCCTTGGCGTCTTCCGCTGGGCAGTGGGAAAGGCTTGGTCGGCCGATAGGAAAATGGTAGAGGGAAATAATCACAATCAACTCCAATGCTGCAAACATGCAAGACCCCTTCTTGACTCTCCAAAACCATCCCTGTTACTCTAAACTTATCGCGTTATCCCATTCTTTCGCTTCCTACCGGTATCCAAGCCTTCGTGTAGCCAGTATTCAACATCTCAATCATTGTAATGTGGGCATTGCCATGTTCTCGGTCGCGGCACTGTCTCACTCGCGTGATCCCCATATCGCCAGATACGGCATAGCGCAGGAAATGCTTGGCGTCGAAAAATCCCAAACCGGTCTCTCATCGGGCCACTTTGGTCCTAGGCGGCAACCCCGGCATCATTTACCAGCAAATACAAATCCTATGTACGGTTGGTATCGGTCCGCGCTCGCTATTACCCGTACTCCAACCTCACCCTCCTTTTAGCCTTGACATTGTTTGACCCCCAGGCAGGGATTGTGCGGGTATGGCGTGGAGTTGGTGGGAGGGAGATCATCGATGCCAGCCCCAGGTTCCAACGTTGCAAGCTAAGTGGCTGTCTCGTCCGTGCTGCTTGCATCTCGGGTAGTACAACACCTCCATTTCCGCGTTGCAACATGGCAATTCACACTTGCACGTACCGTGACGTAGACACGCATATTGTTGATGAACCACAGCTCTGGAACCTTTTCAGCCTTGCCGTCCTGTGGGGTCGATTGTGGAGACTTGGTATGTGAATCGAAGACTTGAGCCTCAATGTGTATTTTTCGCTGCAAGCAATGGGAGCATCAGGTCTCCCCTCCGAGATTGCGCTTCGTGCTCTGAGCCCAGGAGCATATGCCGTGCTCCAATGCCCAATGCAAGATACCGCCGTGAGTTTACCGTATGTTTTGGCATCAAACTATCGGTAGTTGATCGAGACCAACCTGACAAAGCTTGCCCAAACTCCAACGCCCGGCGACCGCTCCATGGCAAAGCAGTCGAACGCCTGATCATACTATGCCATTTGACGACCCTGCCTGAGAGCCTCGCCCGAGCCCCGAGTCCCGACTGTCGGCATCGGGTATGCATTACAAACAACCATCCTAGCGCGTGGACGAAATGCGGATGGTCCATCACCGAGTCTCCGAGTGCCCAAGTCCCCGAGTAATTTTGCCCTAGGACAGTAGTCGTGCATCGTGATTCTTTCTAGCGGAACCTGTCAACAAGGCTCAGCGACTAGTTTTATCGCACACTATAAGTGCCGAATATGTTGACTCGTGCCTAGACAATGGCAAGAGCCGTGAGTCACGGTGGCTTAGCGCAGGTAGATGCTGGTGCAAAGGGATTGGATTGAGTTTTGCCAAAACCGTCGTGTTTGCGTGGCCATTGGGTCGGGCAATCTCTAATTGTGAGGCTCATAGTAGTACTGCGCAGTATGCTTGGACCAAGAGCCAGAGCCAGGATATAACCCCGCAATTGATGGATGAATCGGCGAAGATAGTACTACGGTATAGCACAACATTGAGTCGGGATAAAGCGCAAATACACTTCGATTGTGTTTGGAGTTCCCAATAGGCGGGCGCGCTCTCGGCGCCCCGGCGTCTCTACCATCCGCCTGAAACATCTTTCCACCCAACGTCGTGGCGCATTCATTGTGGCTGGTGATTCGACTGCTACGTCTTGGGTTCCTTGGAAGGTGCGTGCATGCGTAACACCACGATTCCAGTTGAGCATTGGCATCTTGGCCCGTCCAAGCCCCTAAGCACCTGTCCCAATGTCGTGGCCCGCCATGCTCATAGGGGTGCTGGATCTCGTGAAACCAGGATTCCGCCGCATCCCAGGAGGCCAGTGCCTGGATTGATTGATTTTTTTTTTTTCACGAAAGGAAAGCCACGGAGGCATTGATTAGCCTGCATGTTTTATTCGGTAACGGGCCAGTGCTGGGGTTCGACGAGTGAGGCACAAAGCCCACTTTTGACTCACTGACGTCGTCGATCAGGTACCCTTGTTTCTGACAAAGCTTCGAGGTGTCGATTTGCGACGTCGCGTAAGCGAGTAGATGCGGGCTCTGGTACCTGTGCAAGTAGAAACTTGGTTGACCAAGAGTCTTGAGATGCGTGTCACGGTCGTGCCAGCCATCGGTGCTCGCTTTGGATAAAGATATGCTACCGATTGTTTGTGTTGATGCTGGAAGAAACCCGATTGGTACTAAGTTTGCATACTGGGCGCCTTTGTGAGCATGCTCAGCCTTGTTTTGCAGTCACGTTCCAAGGCGGTCCAGAACTTGATGCTTGGAGGCGTCAACCTGGACCAAGATCATGCAGCGCCATGGCTTAGCTCTGCGGAGCGGAGGGAGAGACCCTGCCGTGGTCGAGAATCAGCGAAAAACTGCGAGTTTCTCTAGGCAGCGATCATAGGCAGGGATAGCGCATCCACCAATTCGTAAGCCATGCCACAATGCAGTGAAAATCACCGAGAGCGCTCTCACTTGTTGTGTGCAATACCATACACAGTAGGTACACGCCAGTGTGTGTGTGCAAAGCTAATCGGGTACAAGTGCACCGTCCCTCTTGTCAGCCAGCTGCATGCAGTATTTTGCCAGACCGAGTGATCACTGATCAAAAACCATGGATTAGACTAATATGTATCACGAATTGCGCGAAGCGACTGACAAGTACCCGAGGGGGCTGACATCGCATCTAGCGCTGCTGACAGTACGCCGTTGGACAGATTCCACAACAATGAGGAAAATACGGTCGCTTTGCGTCACGGCGCAAGAGACTGCCAAGCGGACGCCGTATCATCGTATAGGTACGGTGCAATACGGCTACCTAGTGCAGATATCGCAAGATTGTGCTAATGAAGGCTCCACAGCCACGTTGCCTGACGACAACTCGCCAAATTCATGTTCCTTTGGGTCTCGCGAGCCGGGACAGGAGATGCCACGCCCTATAGGGGTACCAATACAGGACGAATTTTGGGCCGGTGCTGGTAAGGGGTGGTAAGGAAACGGGACGGTGGGAAGTTGATCAACTGCAGGGGCCAGTTGACTTGTCCAAAATGACAGAATGGTTGAAGGAAATGGGCAAAGATGATACAATCGCACCCCAACAGACAGTGGACAGATCGAACGACATATACTACAGCATGACTGTGCGGTCTCGTGCCTGTGAGGCGTTGATAGATAATCAGCACTGCAAAAGGCGCAAAGTGGAGACGTTGAAACAGCCCGTCATGCCATTGGCGCTTGCTGGGCTTTCTTTTTTGGGACTTAGCGGCGTGGAGTACCATACGGTACACTATGCGTGCTGTCAGCCATCAACAAACTGGCGCAGCTTGTTAAGTCTACCTACAGACGTCTCTGTCGCAGCAGCATAATCGCCTCACGGCTGGCGTACTGGCTGCCAGAGTGTGCACCATGATGGTCAATGCTAATCCCACCACGAACAGGAGCACGGATGATGAGGTGGACGGTCATAAATGTAATCATACTCTATCTCATGCACTGCTAAGTTCTATCCGCTTCGGTACTGTCAGGCATACTGCTTGTGACACCTGGTCGGCACCGATCAAAAGCGCAAATACGCTGCCGACAGCTAGTAGCTGCCGGGTCAAAAACAGTAAGCAGTTGCTGGGCCCTGTAGCGTTTTTTTTTTTCTCCGTCGGCCGAGCTCCAAAGCTCAGAAGGGGGTGGAACAGCCTCATTAGTGATGAGCCATAATGATGACGCTGCAAGCACGACGTGAATCCATGATGCGGCAGTTTTCCCCCCTAGTATCTAGTAGCCTCTGTCAGTCTTATGGGCTGGTAGCACTGCCATCAATTAGGTTAAGAGAGCATGCAAGGTCCTTCTTCGTTCATTTTGACGCGCACATGTCAGGCATGGGAGCGGTTGTTGCCATACGCCGAGCCGGGGGGGACCTGAGCATGAGCAGTATTTCGCGTCCGGCAGACATCAAACAAATAATAAACGTCACCTGCTCCGAGCTATGGTCGACGAGGATTCGGCGTGTTTGGGGCATTTTGCTGAGGACGGTGCGCCAGTTGGCCGATTCCGCTTTCACGCCGACTTGTCTTTGTAAGGTTCGCGCAGCGCCATCCATCCCTGCACCCCGGCACGCCAGCTAATGTATCCAAACGTGCTCCGAGTGATGATGTGAAGGCCAGGGAGCTTTAGTAACACGCAGTGGGTCCAGCGCGTAATTACACTTTTCACTACTGAGTTTCTGATCCTTACACACAGGCTTATCGCCGAACGTCCGCCTGCAGCTCCCCTCTGACGTGAACAGATATAATGCCATGCTCCCCACGCCAGTCAATGTATCTATTTACGAGACATTTTCCCTCCTGGTTTTCCTAGCCTTGGTTTTTGGAAACCGTTGGTAGAATCAGTACACACACGCCCGTACCAGCGTCGTCTATCGAGACAAATAGACTTTAGCCACACCCACTTGATTTCTAAGCACAATGTCCTCGCACCGGTCGAGTTCAATGGAGGCCCAAGACAACATTCGAAAGCGGGTTTGTAAAGCTTGCGATCGCTGCCGATTGAAAAAGTCAAAAGTATGCCCTGCTATCATACACAGCACTACCTTGCAGACTAACTTTGGTAGTGTGACGGCGCTAGCCCATGCAGCCGATGCAAGGCAGATAATGCCATCTGTGTGTTTGGAGAGAGGAAAAAGTCACAGGACAAAGTATACCCAAAAGGGTAAGTTGTATCAGCCGCAGGCGCGACTTACACGAGTTGCTAACAGGCTGCAGATATGTTGAGATGCTCGAGCAACAACAGACCCAACTCGTGGCGGGTCTTCGAGAACTATACAGCAGACTACAGCAAGGCGAGTCCTGGCCAGGCCCAGCATTACGAGAAACCTCAGGAGGTCATCCGTTGACCCATGATATCCTCGAACGACTCGACCTCCTACATCCAACCAGTGACAATGGTAGCAACTACGAGGGCTTTGAGGAGGATTGCAGTCGGATGCAGCAGAAATTGCTCGAGCGAGGAGCACCCTTTACACGCAGGCGAGGATCAATCAGCTCCGAGTCCGAACATGGCCATGCATCATCGACTTCATCATACGGAGGAACACCGACAACCAAATCTTTCGCCTTGGAGAGCCCATTCGCACGCCACAACGCACCGCCTACCCCACCAATGAACAGCCCGTTTCCCCGACAATCGCAAATTGTATCCCCGATCAAGCAAGAGCCGCCAATGGTCTCGTCGACGTTCATGAACGCTGCCGCGCTGGATCCCGCCGCGCTATCGCGGCCCGCCTGGCCCAACGACCCCATGATGATGGAGGACCCGGTGGACTTTAGCAAGCCCATGTACGGATACGACAGCTTTGCTGGCTACGACCAGAGTCTGATGATGGATACCATGGCCATTGACCCCAGCGACCCCATGATGCCCGGTTGGAATGGAAACACCGATCTGGATTTTAGCTCGTTTATACACAACCCAGTCGGCGTATGATTGGCTCGGTCGGTTTCCTCGCTCCACTTCTCTTCTTTTTGCAGCGTTCAAGCATTCGGGATCAGGTCAAGGTCATCGGCGTTAGCGGCGCTCTATTCGGATATTCGGAGTTATCGGTCAGCGAACAAGGTTGCAGCACCCACGTTTCTGATATCACGATATGCATTGATTTGAGACTTCATCATGACGGCAGCAGGGTAGCGCTGCCACCCCCGCGCGGCAATGCACGGGCCGGGCTCTGAGGATTTAGACTCCATTGGACACATCGCGCATAGGATAGCAGATAATAATTGTACCATAGCTGAGGCTTTGTTTTCCACTCCACATATTTCTACGTGGCGCACGGAACCTGGCTGACCAAAGCCGTTCTATAGGCGAGGCGCCAACCTTGTCCTGTGCACCACCTCAGTTCATGTTTCTAGGCAAATGTCCCCATCGGGAGTTCCGCTCATATTGTCGGCCTCCCTACTCGATATTGGGATACTTCCCAATCGTGGCTCACGTGCAGGTGACAAGGCGGAAGAATTAATGGGCTCCACCACTTGATTAGGCTAATAAACATGGGTTGCAATACGTACAAGACGGTCGTGTACGTCTCTGCCTCCCACCTATCTGGACGCCGACTTACTGAGCACACCTCGCAACCTCTGCCCGATTGACAAGAGAAGATAAGACTACCCCAAGAGGTAGCTCAGGTGAGTGTCTCGACCGCAGCAGCCCCGCATTGGCACCTTGTCCCCCGCATTACAAATATGCCCCTCATGCACCCTGACCAAACTTCACATCAGCCCATGGCAGCGCATCGTTCCATGGCCTGGCCTGCCCTTCCCCGCTTGCCTTGGATGCCCGCACTAATCGGGCATGTTGCAGATCAAGCTTTTGCAAATCCCCTGACGAGCTAGACTGCTTCCAGCTCGCCATGACTTCCACCAAGGCCTTCACCTTTCTGCCATTGGGTGCCATCATCCAAAAGTTCATGGTCAATGGCAAGAATGTTGTCCAAGGCTTCCCCACAGCTGAACTTTACAAGAAATATAACTCACCCTACTTTGGCGAAACCATTGGTCGGATCGCAAACCGAGTCTCTGGAGCCAAGATTAACGACCTGAACGGCAAGTCATATCCGCTGGCTGCTAACAACGCACCCAACTCGCTGCATGGTGGCATTGTCGGCTGGGGAAAGCGGGAGTTTGAGGCTTCAACTGTCGACCGTAATGGCAAGGAAGCCACTCTTTTCAAGTACATCAGTGCAGACGGCGAGGAAGGTTACCCGGGGACCGTAGAGCTTAGAGTTTGGTACACACAAGAGACGGAAAAGGTAGACGGCACTGATCGGGAAGTCTTGCACATAGAGTACGAAGCAGAACTCATCGGGGACGAGGTGGATGAAACTGCCATCAACGTCACCAACCACAGGTAAAACCCCACTACTTCCACACACACAAAAAAAAAAAAAAAAAAAAAAAAAAAAATGGCTCTTTACTAAGCGACCCAGCTACTTCAACCTCACCGGCGGCCCCAGCATCGCAGGGACCGAAGTCACCCTCTCAACCAACAAATACCTCGTCGTCGACGAAAACCTCATCCCCCAAGGCCCCATCGAAGCCTTCCCCGGCATCACCCCAAACACCAAATTCACCCTAGGCCCCCAAGAACCGGACGTCGACCACTGCTTCGTCGTCAACACCAACGCAGCAACCGTCCCCATTGACACGCGCTCCGAGCCCCTCGCATCCCTCGCCACTTTTTACCATCCAGAATCCAAAATCCACCTCGAGGTCCTCAGCACCGAACCCACCTTTCAGTTCTACACGGGCAAACACATTGATGTGCCGCCCGTCGATGGCGTCCCTGCTCGCGGCTCGCGCTCGGGCTTCTGCGTCGAGCCCGCGCGCTACGTCAATGCGATCAATGTGCCCCAGCAAAAAGCGCAGATGGCACTGAAAAAGGGCGAAAAATATGGGTGCAGGATTGTGTACAAGGGATGGCAGGCATAGATGTTAAGAGTAGTTTTTTTTTTTTTTTAGCATGGGGCGTGTGGAATGGGGGGGGGGGTAAGGGCGAGGAACTCGCTTTTCCGACTGCATTTTGAGAGTTGAGATCTGCGTTGGGGCTTCTTGCTTGTGAAGGGAAAATGCTACCCTGTGCTGTCGTGGTTGTCGCTGTCATACTTGGATTTATCCCCGGGGGGAGGGGAGGGCGGGCGGGGTTTCAATACAATGTTAAATTACCCCCAAAAACTAGGTCGTTCAGCTGGCAGTAACTTCTTATCGAAATGGGACGAGTGCTATTGCAACATAGTTTTTTACCCCCCCCCCAAAAAAAAAAGAGAACCCTAACGGACACTGAGCGCACAGAATCCTATATTATAGTACAAAGCCCAGATCCATAAGCCGGGCTTTTGAGGTATTGAGCATCTACGAA
This sequence comes from Ophiosphaerella narmari, assembly GCA_028456235.1. Taxonomy (NCBI): domain Eukaryota; kingdom Fungi; phylum Ascomycota; class Dothideomycetes; order Pleosporales; family Phaeosphaeriaceae; genus Ophiosphaerella; species Ophiosphaerella narmari. The sequence continues at coordinate 34,154 of JALNQA010000008.1, forward strand.
ATATCTACCAACCCTGATGATCTTCACTACTTGGTTTCCTCTCGTTGAATCAACACATGAATATGCTTATCTTATCTCAAATACATCTTGATCATTTTTATTATCATAAAACATATTTGTATTCTTCTAGCTGCTATAAGGCCTGAATCTTTATCTACCCAATACTCCGCATATCTGGACTGGAATATATATCAACACGGAGAAATCATGCTGTAAAATTTACTTAGTTCACGTGTTAACTTGCGGCTCACTGGAGGCTACTTCTTATAAATTTGATTTAGCCATAATGGCCACTAATTGCTAATATTACAAGAACTCAAGCAACCCAGAAACCAACGGACCCGGGCCTCAACCACCAACCAGCCAAGCCCAGCGCGTACTGGCCACCATCTAATGGATGCCGTTGACCATGAGCGGGGAGGGAGGCGGCGACGGGACGGGGATATTAGGCGGAGGAGGAGGCGGCCCACCAAGCATGGGAGGAGAGCGAGGAGGCATGAAGTCCTCCCAGATGGTTATCTCCCAGCTGTAATCGCACACCATCATGCGGTGCACGATGGTGTCGATTGCTCGCTGGGTCAGCGACATCTTCCTAGTTGCTCTTGGGGCGAGAAATGTTACGAAACCAGTCTTCTCCCTTAGACCACCAGCGTTTGATGGTATCAATGATTCGTTGGCGGTGGTACGTGCTAATTCGCATGCCCTCAGCTCCACGGAACGTGTGGCGATTGCTGGGGAAGTCCCGAGTTTCACCCGCACTGCCCTGGAGGGTTGAAGATGAGCTCTCGTGGGTCGTCGCGGGAGATGCGAGCTCCGCAGGATTGAGTCTGCTCCGGATGACGCGAGGATCAGGTAGAATGCGCGCGTTGCTGCGAGCGGCAGACGAGAATCTCTTTTTGAGCGCGACTCTGTTCTTGCGTGAAGCCGTGAAATCTTCGTCGTCAGAGGTATCACAGCTAGCAAGGTGGTCTCGGAAGATGATTGTGGGTAGATTCAAGGCTGTGGTAGGGTAGCGTTCACCAACCGCGTGAGCTTGGTCACCGCCGCGTCCAAAGATGCTGAGGCGGTTCGAGTGACGATTTGGATTGGGTTCTAAAGTGATGCCGGCCGTTAGGGTAGCTGCAGTGTGCGCAGATGCGAAGGTGCTTGTCGTTGCGTCTGAAAGCGTATTGCGAAGATGTGATGGGCCTGTGCGGGGAGATTGCTTCACTGGACCGCAGGATGGGAGCGAGATGTCAATAGCCGGATTTGTTGTTGTATTCCAAGGGTAGTTCCTATCGTAATTCCAGGGACGCGTTGTGGTTGCTGTGGGCGTCGAAACGAATGATCTTGGTGATACCGAGGATATAGCTGACTCGGCCGATGTGCGCAAAGCCCCGTCGCTGAATGTGTAGGAGCGAGTATGTAAGAATTTGGTTGAAGGTGGATAGAGCTCGGGAGAGCGAGAAGGTCGAACTTCTGGGGCCTGTGTTGTGGTGTTGTTTTTGCCTCGTCCACGTGAGCCAGCTTCACCAACGTCGCCCTCGAGTGCTCCTACACAGTGTTCACCTGAACTTACACTACTCCTCCTCTGACTGGTAATCTCCTCAAAAACATCATCTTCCACAACAACTAATGCGGAAGACCCAGGCACGGGACGCAGACGCCGAGAGGATCGCTTCTTTGCAGGCGGATAAACCTCATGGATCTCCTCTATTGTGTGCTTCATAATCTCGTCCTCCTTAGGAAACTCGTCAGCCTCAAGCAACTCCTTCTGCCTGTTGCGGTCGCCCAAAGATAGGGATGGTAGCATCTCGGTAAAGCGCTCCGTGAGTGGCGCAACGGAAGGAATGGTCATCTGGTCAATTTCCTCTATGAGATTCTTTTGGGAGTAGGCGCGCTTCGTCTCACCCCCACCAATCCCTCCCATAAGGTGTATCGGCTCTTCTACACTATCGCTAAAACAATCCTTCCCGAGATTAATGCTCTTCCTACTGTCCACATGTAAAGCAGGCATCCCATTCTCATACAGTCGTTTTAGAGCACACGGATCGTGGGCGATGTTACCGAACGCATCTCGACATTGCGCAAACAGATCATCTTGACTGAATTCTAGTGTCGGTAAGCCATGCATCGCCTCTATCGGCATGTCTTGCACCGTTTGGGAAGTACGACTTTCAGTGGCCACTGCCTCGTTGGGCACAGAACATAAAATAAGCTTCCCACAGTCGACGGGGCGGGATTGGGAGTCCTTCGAATCACTCATGCGAACATTCAAAACTGATTCCTCGTGCGATCCCCGGAGATCGTGAATCTGAGACCGTTGGGGTGCATTGTAACGAAAAGTAGATAATCTCAGATCGGTAGTAGTATATTCCGGAACAATGGATAAAGGCAGACGTAGTCCTTCATTATCGTGGAAGGTATTTGAGAACGAATGACGAACGCCCCAGGATAGATGCGTCGTTGTCCGGCTATCTCGGCTGTTGTTCTCTGCCGGCATGGGCACAATGACTGGAGAAGCATGTTCACCGGCTTTTAAAGAGATATCTTGTGGAGAGTATACTGAGGGAGCCTCTGGTGGTAGGGCGGTTGATGGACGGTCGCAATATTCATACGGAAGAGCAGGAAGCATGGCTATATTGACATGCATGTCACTGTTGCGCTCCGGTGATAGCGTTAGATTGCGTATCTCTGGACCTGTGTTCATTTCGACTGGAGCTTTGTTTGGGCCTTCAGAGAGATTCGTAGGCTGTTGCAGAAGAGACTCCGATGCGGTTGGCCCCTTTTTCTGTGCGGGCTGAGTCGTGGTATCCATGCTTCTGTCGTTGACGAAAGCTTCTCGTTCAAGGTCCACTCGCTTACTTTTTATGAAGCGCGCTGGAACAACACGACGCATCAAATAGGCTCCAACGGCATTTACCCGCTGAGCTTCCTGAGAAGCACTAGAGTCTCGAGGTGGTACTGCAGGTGGCTGTTTCGTAATACTCAGAGTAGACGAGGAACCTGAGAGTGAAACAGGTCCCTGCCTGATACTTGGCCTCGAGGTGCCTCGAAGTTTGCTCGCGACGATGGCCAAACTTGACTCACTGGAAGCACCATGAGCCCTGCCGAGCCTTTTTCGAAGAGGGCTCGCGGAAAATATTGAAGAAGCCGTTTTGCTTTTTGGCATTTTGGTATGTGATTCTGAATTTTCTGGATCCGAGGATGAAGGGTGTTGTGATACAGGCGTTGTACTTGTATCATTCGGGCCAACACCACTCTTGCATATCTGAGAGAATGGATTATCCACCTTAACAGAGCGGCCGCATTCGAGTAAAGGGTCCACCGTTGACTCTTCTATATTCATCTTTTTATAAGAGCTTGGGTTGCTTAAGATACCGTGGGGCGCACCTATGCTGGATAAGGACGGCTGTTTATCAAGAGACTTCCGTGAGCACTCTATGTTTTCCCTTGGACTCTTGTCTGATATGGATTCAATCCGATGTATTGCTTCGGTGTTTGGCATGATGTCCTCGTCTTGCTTAGACCCGGTGTGTTGATAGCCGGCCAATAACTCTGACATGCCATCTTCGGTACTCTTCTCAAGGCTGATGGGTGAGGCCGGCGTTGACTCAGGCTCAGGCGCAAGGTGGTTGGTAGTTTCGTCACCAGTCATTGCGGGTATGGAATATTTGACAGCAAATTCAAGTGTTGAGGAGTCGATGATAGTTGATTCTACCCGAGAAGGAAGCGCGGATGAGTTACCCATATCATTACTCAATGGACCGGCAGTATTTTGATCTGGTCTGCCGCATCCCTCCGTGCTATTACCGTGGGGAGTGGGAGAGCTTGTTGATGGTATAATATCACCGGTTGTAGAAACTGGCTCCAATCCTCCGCGAATTAAACACCTTGTGATGGGTCGTGGCACGGGAGATGCCGGGAGCTCAGCTAAAGCAGGAACTTCGGAGCACTCGGCCTCAGCCAAAGTCTTAGCACTCGAGGCAGATCTGAGATTCGACGGCGGTTTAATGAGGGCTCGCCCTGTGGGCGTTTTCTTACTATGGCATATGAAGCTCGTCGCAGCTGATTCCTTCTCCCAACCGTTGAGCTCATCGCTCTCGAATTGTTCGCTGTAGTCATAGTACAATGGGCTGCTGGATGTTGTCTCTCTCACCGCACGGACCGAGGCATTCATCTGCAATTTACTTGACTTGTAGACAAGCGCGTTCACCGGCATGCCATCCTTGGGTGTTAAAGGGAGGGGCAAATCTGACGAAGGTGTATTAGAGCGACTTGAATTGGATCCCTGCATAGACCGATTTAGATTGCGAGTCTGTGCCATAGCTGGGCAGTAAGAGCCATGGAGAGAATTGAAAGGCGGGGGATCCACAAATGGCATGTGGTGGTATGGACTGGGCGACAGGCCTGGCCTCTGGCTACGGGCACTCCTATGTGCGTGTGCTCTTTGTAGGGGATGGCCAAGATTTGTGTCGGATATCACCCTTCCCGTCGATTGACCAGAGTAATGTACTTGGTCTGTGTTTCTATATGTCTGCAGATGGCGTGTTTCTGGTCCAGGAGGGTCATGCCAATGTCCTGAGGTCATGCGATAAACTTGATCTCGAGGCCGACCTGGCTGGGCAAATGGCGAGCTGGAGCGTGGAGCATGAGCATTGCTCTGAAGACTCACCATGGAGCGATTGTTAGACAGCATGTGGGGCATATGCTGCTGCATCGAATGCGTTAGAGACGATGAGCGCTGTGAGTCTCCGTCTCTGTCACGAGTATATAGCCCACGGGGAAAGTTGTGCATATGCTCTCGCGATGGTTGTACAGAGGATGATGAGGAGGGGTTTTGTCGACGATGCATGTTCGGGGGTTGAGAATGGGTCGAAAGCGAAGAAGCTGTGCTGCGTCGACTAGGTGCATTTCGCTGCTGCAACATACGAGAGCCAGGCCCGACGCCATGCACATCACCGAGGGCCATCTCAGTCGAAGTACGCAGCATAGAAAGGACACCAGGGCCGGTAGAGGCAAAAAAACCTGGTCTGGATACGCCGCCGCCTGCTTCGCCCGGATGTTTGCTGGTCACGCGCGACATGGCCGACATGTCCGAGGCGCGACTGGTACGACCGCTCCCAGGCCCGTTGGGGTCTCTGTTGGCAAGCACCATGGTGCTGCTGGCGTAGCTGTGCTTTTATGAAAACGTAGCCGCGTGTGGTGTAAGAAAGATGGCGCTGTTGTTGACCGTCGAGCACCCAGCCTGACCAGAGGAAGTAGACGATGACGCTGCCAAGCGTAGGATATCCAAAAGGAGATGAGTCGCGACACCAGTGTTCTCGGCAACTTCTCATGCAACAAGAGGGGCGTGGCTTTGGAAAAGAGGTAGGTAGGGGAGAGGGTGGTGGGCAGAGAGAGGAGAACAAGTGGGCCTAGCAAGGTGACTTTGGCAAAAGCACCTACACCTGCCTTCTTGTCCAACGCAGATACGCAGCTGCCTTGCCAACTTCCCAACAAATACCAACGAGAAGGCACAGAAGGAATGGACGAATGAACGAATGGACGAAGGGACATGCCGAGAGCTTGACAGTGACGATGCACGCAACACTTCTACGCCTACTTGCTACCTGCCACTGCGGGCTCCTGTCGGCATTCTCATCTTCAAGCCCACTTCCTTGGACGCACCAGAAAGCACAGCTCTTTCGCTTCTAATACACACCTTAAACAGAAAGCTTCCCTCCTTGGAGCCCACTATGCCTTTGCTCTTGCCCTGGGTTAAGGTGCAACAACCACCCCGAGCCGCGCGCCCACTCCCACGACGACCACTTTGCCACCAACGGCTTGCCATCACCTGGCCTTCATCACGACATTACTATTTAGAAAAGGGGTGAACGCGAGGTGCATGACCGAAAAGTTGGCTGACACGCTCTAACAAGAAGAAGGTACAAAGATAAGGTGCAAAAAGACACGCATGCAAGTCATCAAACATTGAAAAGAAGCAATCAAGGGGTATATAACCAGGCGACGCCAGACATAACATGCCAAATGTCCGCGTAGGGAAGGGAAAATTCCAAGTACACAAGCTGATATCACTCAGGTATGGGATTAATATCACCAGAGCGCTTCTTTGTGAACAGCCGCTTGAGCGACGTAAAGCTGCTTCGCTTTGATAACCGCTTGCCAGAAACTTCTGAAAACCCGCTATTGGCAGTATCAGGCCGGCTTGGTGGCGCTGATGACCTTGCAGAGGTAGGCGGGGAGCTAAGTCCTGGAGACATGGCGCCATATCGTCCAGATACGGAGCCCTTGGGCGTGCTTCGTGCGCTGGTTGGAAATAGCCCGAATTGCGCAGGTGGAGAGCGTGTCGTTACAGTTGTTGGTGATGCGACCGATGCGCCCGAGACAGAGGAGTAGGCAGAGTCTTTTCCCGTTAATAGGGGGCTCTGTTCTCCCTGCTCTAATTTAGACAATTGATTTGGGGCTGGGTTTGCACTTTCTTCGGTACTAAGGTTTGACAGGTTCCGTCGATGCCCGAAGCCGCGATTAGAACGACCAAGATCAGCCTGCGGTGGTTTCCTGCCTCGTTGATTGTCGCTATGCCAGGCTTCATGGTAGTACTCGGGCTGTGATCTGACGGCCTGGGTTCGTACATCTGCATCAGATTTTGATGTTCTCGCAGAAGAAGAAGTTGATTCCTCGCTTTTCTCTTGCATCGTGGCAGGATTAGGACTGCCAATTCGACGAATTTGCTCACCCTTTATGGCTTTCGATACAAGATGTCTCTGGGCGACCTCTATATCTGAAGGGGTTGCGGTGCCGCTAGTAGCTGAAGGTAGAAATGCCGGTCGCTCGCTGGGCACTGGTGGCAGGTCCTTATTAGAAGCCATGGTCCTGAACCCGTGGTCTCGAGAATTGGACGAGTTTCGTGAGGAAGAACGAGTTGCGATCTAGAGCACATGTCAATAAGTGGTTCAATTTGCTGATTTTGGCGACCTTGCCATGGGCTTGGTGACTGGGCCGAAGGAATTCTTACCAAACTTCGTCGACTTGCGGCCCCACAACGCTTTTCTATCTCGTTGCAATAGCTGCTCACCTGCACGAGCACTACGCCGAGCCTTTCCGCCTTTACTACCAGGCTCTGTAGAAATTGTGCCCAACCAGCAGTATTCCCACACATGGCAGAGTATATTTTTCCCACATCCTCATTATAGTGCGTCCATTCTACCCCGATGTCGAGCAAATATAAATCAAGGCCGTGGTTTGCCTCTCGAAAGACACTCATATCGATTAGATAGTCGTTGAGCATCTGCGACATGCGGGTGATGGTGCGCTCTATGACGACGTTTCCATCGAGTAGTTGAGCGCGGTAGGCGCGGTCTTCGAGGAGGCGGTCGAATTCGCTTACATGCTCCATGGGCACCTTCAAGCACTTGTGCCGGAACAGCATGTCCTTCAGGCTGCTTTCCAGGTCTTCGTTGGCTCGTTGCAGGAAGCCGTCGAGTTCATTGACATGCTTCAGCAGGATATCAGCAACATCAGCAACCGACTTCTCGAGATGTTGATGTAAGAGATGGACGCCGAAAACAATCTGGGTGACTGTTTTGAGCAAGGGATGGTATTTGCCCTTGGGGTAATGTCTCCAATGGCAGTTATATGTGTAGTTCCATGCAAGCTCTTCTGCGCTTTCCTGGCGGCACAACATGTGCTGGCGTTGCTTAACATTCCTCTTGGGGCTCTGGAAGGGGATGTAGCCGGTCTCGCCCGTGGCATCGAGCATCGACTCCTCAAAAGGCGCCTGCATCACGGACAGCGGGTGGATAGGGAAGGTGGCTGTCATGATGTGCTTGTCGCGCTCGTCGTGCCATTCGTGGGGATCGCGCTCGTCGTCGAAGCTGCGCCGGCCTCGGTGGGATAATCTGCTCAAAGGAACCATAGCAGTGTGACGTTGGGAGCTGCCAAATCTGTCAACGGCCTTGGACCCCCGGAGGCCGGGAGAGGTGACTGCTGGAAGATGGAACAGCCAACCGCAGACCAGAGTCTAGACTGCCGAAAGCAGGGCTGGGAGCATGTGCATAAGCAGGCGGGGGCCAATGGTATGGAGCAACAGTCTACATACAGCTCGCCAGCTGTTCTAGCAGGGGAGCCAGGGGGTCCGCATGCTGATGGGAGACGATGGCAAAGGGAGAGAGGGCTCGGAGGACGGGCGGCACGACCAAAACGACGCTTGGATGTTCGGACAGTTGCCTTGCCCCGGGGAATTGAGCCCCCGGCCGCAGCCTGAAACACATGTGCCAGCCAGCGGTGGCGCTTCTCCTCGCCTGAGCATGGTCCATAGTGCTGTGGATACAGCGCAGTAGTGATGGCGCGCATACAGCCAGCGTCTAGTAGTACCCGAGACGGCGCAACGCCTCGTCTGTCACGGCGGGGAAGCGAGCGCTCCACCAAACAAAATACTGCCGTCAGCCATAAGCTCCGGCGGCATGGCAGCCTATGTTTCGAAACTTTTGTCACCGCAAACTCAGTTGCGCATACGAGCCATGCAGATCGCACTTGCCACGTCAAACCTCGCAACGCGTGTGCTAGACTTGTCAGGACATTGTCACCCCTATCGTGCTGGTCCGAGGCCCCTGACGCGTTGATCGCCGAAACGAGCAGCAAGAAGATGTCACATGTCATCAGTCCGCGAGTTCAGCTGAATTCAGACTTGCCTACCACCCACGCCACCTCACCCACACATCAACAACTTCGTTACCACCCTCATCTCCATCAACAACCAAGTACCATCCAAATCCAGCGCCAGCAACACACGCATGGTTCGGCCAAATCATTAGCTTGTCGCCGATTGCCAACGGATTGCACTTGGCCTTGTCGCCTTCCCAGGTCAAAATGCCATGCTCCTGGCTGATCCTTCCAACAACCCAACCGGTTCCCTCGCCTGTTTCGTCGTAAACCGAGATAGCTCCTGAATTTCCAAGATCAGGGGTCACGATACCCCACCCTGGATAGGACTTGCATGGCTCCCTCCCCATCGCCAACGAGCCTGCAGAGATCAACGCCTCAGGTTTCGCGCGCTCTGTGTATGTTGATGTAACTTCGACAAGCATGCGGATGGCGATTGAGTCCTTGGAGAGAGGTTGGAAGCCTTTGGTAGCCGCAGCCATCGAAGGGCGCGCGTGTGTAGCCACTTGTTGGCAATCCAACAACGGATACACACCAGCATGCAATTCGACATAGGATTTGCCCTTCAGCCGATTAAGAATATTGTAAAATTCACGGATGCGTGGTGCTGTCGAGAGAACCATATTTTGCGCTGCAGTCGAGGTCGGTGTTGCGCCTACGCTCAACACCATCTTATCAGTGACAGTTTCGGGAACAAAAGAGCACGCTATTTCCAGCTTGATGAGCTCTTCGATCAATCCATTCACTGCGTCGTCCTCTGAAGACCCCGCATACGAATGTCCGTAATGGGAATAAAACCCCCTCAGCGCAATTTGGCCCTTAGAGTTTGCAACGGCACTGACCAGTTCTGCGAACCCCGCTGAATCAGTCTTGATACCCGCGCGTCCGTAACCCGTATCTATCTTAATTAAAACATCGAAAAGAACATTCAAGTTTGTCAATGCTTCTTCCAACTTTCCGAATGCGTCTATGTTATCAATGAGTAGATTGATAGACCCGCGTTGCACACATTCCGCCAAACGCACTAGGCGCGGTATAGTGGATTGGGAGACAGGCACACCGTAGAGGATCTGTTTTTTAGTTAAATCTATGACCTTGACTAATCTGATAGAATCAAGAATAAGCTTACACTTGATAGTCGCCCGTTACCTTGATACTCCTTCACAAGCGGTAACAAATGTTCGGCTTCAACCACAGTGCTCACTATGAAATTTGCCGGCCCCTCCGTGCCAACTTGGAGCTTGCTCAATTCTAGAGTTTTGTGACTCTTGACGTGTACACGACAGCTAATACCGAGGGTCTCGCACACTCCTAGCATTGCAGTGCAGTTCCTCTTGATCTTGGCTCGGTCTAGGATCACGGCAGGTGTTGGGATGTCGCCGAGTTTTTTACCAAGATATTGGGGCAACAGTGATGATTTTGATGGCAGAGGATAGTTCGCGATTGGGAGTAAGGTCGCCATTGTGTCGCGAGGTCTTGACAAGCAGTTAGCAATATGTGTGGCGTTATGTTTACACTGGGCAAGGATACCTATACGAAACTCTCTCTTTCTCTGTTGCTTGTTTGGACAATTGATTGCAGCTTCCTTATGTATTTGAGCCTGCCAGGATGACCGGCGCTGTTTTAATAGCCTCGCGGTTGGCCCGTCGAGGAAGCCGCGCCGGAGAAAGAATGTGCGAATACCTAAAGCGAGCTTCGGATCCACCCCCAAGTTTTACAGGCCGCAGAAGTCAAGGCGGTAACCCCGCGGGGCCAAGCGGATATGCCAATTATTACAAATGTGCTGCAATAGAGTGGGCGAATAGTCTTGTGCGACAAGAAATTGCCGCTTGCTATGCGTTTATGGGTAGTGGGGTAGAGTTGGAAGACGCTACCACTTGTTACCCACCGGCCGTCCAATCAAGTTTCATGAGACCTCAAAGACAGCAGATTAATTGAATGTTAAAAAGGTGTGATCGCATTGCATGTCATCATGTTGCGCATGGGATCGCCTAGAACTACCAGTGCAGACATTCACTCTCAAGTAGCCGAACTTTTGAGGCGGAAACCTAAACCGCCGGTCCAGGCCATACACTACTCAACCTCCTTCTCCTCACCATCGCGCTACCAGGGCTGATGCTTCTGCTTACACCATTTGTGTTTGTAGCCGCAAAGCTATTCTCTAGTATTGCATCTTCCAGGTCATCTTCCTCCTCGATCCTCTGCACTACATCAAGCGGCGGCTCTTCCTCAAATACGGCTTGCAAATCCGCATGCGGATTCATCTTTGTCCACCTCCAGAAACTGCTATCAAATAGCCAAGAAGAATGTTTCGAGGGGCCAGGGCCACTGATTGAATTGAGGCGTGATGGCTTCCAGAGCGCGGCACGCTCATGGTAAGCTATGGCGATGAGAATAGGTGCGTTGAGAATACGGACAGCCGTAATATTGATCTTGTGAAACCACCTCGGGGTTAGCAGAAATTTCAAGGGCAATAGGATGACGAAAGCAAAGAGGTTGAACGGTGGCCGGTAGGCAAATAACGAATCCGACTTCACGCCCTCGAAGGTGAGAACCGCACGGCGGAACTGGATCTCTGCCGTAGCATCGGCTGCTATCTTGGAGAAGGTGTTGCTGAGAATTGAGACAAGGACCGTAAGGAACAACGTGTTGCCGAGAAATGCATAGACAACCATGAGTGTCGGACCAAGAATCTCATGGAAGCCAGGCGCTTTGTCAATACCAGTGCCGTCGAGTCCGAACCAGATCCAGAGCATCCATTTAGAGATGGTGACGACGCTATGCGATTCTTCCCAGCCAACCTCAGGGTTACTAATACTGAGCCACTTGAGTGCGAGCAAAAAGCCTCCAAAACACCAAAACGCAATAAGGCTGAGCGCCGTGAATTCCTTGACCATGGCTCGTAGGGCAATAAAGAGCATGTTTTCCGGCATCAGATTAAATGCAATACGAGGAAACAGTATTGGCGAAGCAATAGCTAGAACATCGAGTGCCTGTCTGCCAATTTCATCGCTCCCTGTCATCCAACCATTGAAGCGCATACCGAGATATACGATGAAAATCCCAACAAATGTGACGTCAAGGAAAGCCCATAATTCTTGCGTGTGTACCTCCCAGCCGTGCTCCATACAGGAAGCAAGTTCGTCTAATACCCAACCTGCACCGTAAAGCATGAAGACGAGCTCAGCATTTGTAAATGTATGGTCCCTTCGTGCAGTCATACACCAACAGTACAAGACCAAAAGTATGATGAACTGAACAACTTCGATCATGTTCCGTGTACGAGGTACCATGAGCCGATACTGGTTTAGTAATGGCGCCTTTCGGGGGTCATATAGCGAGATTGGTTTGTGCTTGTAGTGATCGGGGATGATATCCATAAATGTGGTTGGTGTATAGACAATTCGCCCTCGGTAGATAGCGTCAATGACTTTCTGGCTGGCTGAGCCACTGAGGAGAACTTTACTCTCAGAAACTATAGCAACCTCTAAGGCTGTCAATTTGCCCTCGTAGTCGCCTTGTTGTCGATAGGATGTCGTAAGTTGTCTTAATTCTGATCTGTATCTATCTGGACAGCGTTCCTCAGGTGCGCCTTGAAAGGGCTGGAAAGGTGCTACGAGAATCTGAGCCAGAAGCAAAAGTCCTGGTTTCCCTACGCGGTCTTCGTCGTGTCGGCGCAGGACCTTCATTGCAACAAGTTCGCAAAGGTTCGCTCTAGTTAAATCAACGGTCTGGTGGTGCTGTTGAAAGTGCTGCTCCCGGAGAAATTGCATTCGATTGACCAACAAACAATACACAATAGAGATGTCGTCCTCATTGTACAGGCGGTCCACAAGCGGTTTGACAATTAAGACATTCATACGTGGTTCTCTGAGCTGATCGGTCGTGTACGGATCTTCGATGACAGCCAATATGAGCCTCCGAATACGATGAACATTGTAGTATACCTGCAATCCGTGATGTGGATACGGAGCAAAAACCTCTTGTGGTCCCACGGGTTCGCCTGCCCCGTTGAAACACCCATCTGAACCCGCATGACCATCATCCGGCAACAAAGTCTCTTGCTCTTCTCTACTTTTTGCTGCGCGCAGAGCGTCGCTCAATGTTCGCTGGCCTTCCTCGAGATGTGGCCGTTTAAGATACTTGCGGAACTCTATATGCCTTGATGGTTTCCGCGAAGGTGATGACCGCCTCCTTGGAGAGACTTCATCGCCATTACTATGCACGGCAGTGCTATCGCAGCTACCATTGCTATAGGTGGAGCCGAGGTGAGGTCTAGGAAAGGTGCCATATGCCGCAGTACTGGTATCCTTGGTATTCCCGTCCGGGTTGGAAGTTGGTCCAGACATGTAAGATTCAATTTAGTTAAAAAAGATTAGATGATGGCTAAGTATAGAGAAGAACTGATATGTAATCCTTCGAGGTAGTGAGTGATGATAACACACCGGCATGCGTCGGGGTTGCCGCAGAGGAAAAGGGATTCGCACTCAATTGCGCTCCAGTCAGTTTCAATGCCTCCAGGGCGTTAATTTGTGGGTGATTAGGGAGAAAGTGCTGGAATTTCTCAGAGTAAAATTGTGCTCGCTTTCTAGCACTGATAAGGAGGGAATTTTGATGCAACGTCATGACAAAGCTGAAGTTCAAAGGCACTACGGTTTCACGCTAAGATCGTCCACTAACGCTTCTCGGATACACTAGCTTAATACCATTTAGTGATGTAGGTTCGCCAGCTTCATTTTGTGCGCGCCTTGATAGACACAGCATAGATCTAGCTAGAGGTCTGAATACTAGTAGTATGCTCAAATGTGTTATGGTTTGGCCGCGAGCCACTGTGGTTGTTTGCCAAAGTTATATAGGTACTTGGAATGTATTTATCCTCGTGTCCAAGTAGTAGGTATGTCACGAAAAATTGAATATCCGAGCAAAAGAAACCTCCTAGTGTGAGTCGGGAGATAATGATAAACTTGATTATGCTGACAGTGCAGTAGCACTAATTAGTTTCCTCAGCTGAAGGGACATGACGCATGTGTGCACGTGTGCACGTGTAAGTGCGCCAGTCCTTTAGCGCGAATTGACAAGCTAGTCTCTAGAAACGACGTCACGAATAGCTACCTGGCACGAGCAAACAGCCGAATTGCTTTCACCTTTTCTAGAAGAGTAGCCTGCTTTCGTATAGCAGCAGGTTAAATTAGGACTCGAGCTACCTCGTAAACAAGGCCTAGTTGAGTTTGCATACCAGGCAAATTCGATGCCTCTTGGATTTGAGCGCCTCAATGAGCGCACACAGCGCCCAAACACGCTGATAAACTTCATACGAACGTTACCGGGTCCTTCAGCCGCCACCGCCGAGAACATATTAAACCGGGTGGCCGCTGTATGCTATCCCTTCATGAAATCGAACATGATCCTTGTCCAGGCACTTGAGGAATTTCCATATAACAGCGAATTCGTGGGTCGCAACTTCAACGCTGGCGAAGTTATACAGCTAGTACTACGCGATCGTAACGGTAGGTGGTTATCACAGCGTATGGTAGAAATGGTCATGGTCCATGAGCTTGCGCATTGCAAGCAGATGAACCACTCCAAAGCATTTTGGACTGTGCGCGATGAATATGCGAGAGATCTAAGAGCGTTATGGGCGAGAAGCTACACAGGAGAAGGCATGTGGGGCGGAGGAAGAGGCCTGGAAACCGGCGCACTGCAACTAGGTGATACAGACGCGGCGGACATACCTGAGCATCTCTGTGGTGGCACATATGGACGAAGGTCAGGAAAACGGAAGCGAGGAGGCAAGAATACGCCATCGCTTTCCTACGCAGAAAGGAAACAGCGTCGCATATTAAAAAAATTTGGAGCCAACGGACAAACCCTAGGTGCCAATGAGGAGACTAAAACTAAGCTTGAGGGTGACGTGCCGAAGAAGGGCAAGCCTAGAGTAGCTGGAAGCGCGCGTGGTAGAGAGCTCCGAGCTGCTGCAGCACTTGCACGGTTCGACATGACGAAGAAAGAGGAGAAAGCCGTTCAAAGCGAGGGTCTATCATCGGATAGCGAAACAGATTACGAAACTAGTGAACAAGATGCCGCGATAGATGTTGATGGTAAAAAGATGATTGACGACCAAGGACACTTCTTAGTCAAGATATGCGATGAAGAAGATGATCAAGATGGCAATGCACGGCGGGAGTTTGACGAGATACAAGGTACAGCACCGCGTAAACCCATCAAAGCAAATACAGGCCATTTAAGCAACGCCTCATCCCAAAGGCCGAGGACTACGGATCGCACAAAGCCGGCAAATGCTCGACACGAAGAGAAAAGTCGCTCATCAACATCAAATCGAGTCATGACACTCAAGAAGGCGACAAACACACCTCAAGTGTGTGACGTCTGCTCGCTTCAAAACGAACCCGCATCACTCACATGTGCTGCGTGTTCTCATGTTCTCAGGCCAGATTTTGTTTCGGATTGTTGGGCATGTTGCAGCGTGACTTGTGAGGGTAGTCAGTACCTCAACGCTGGCGATGCTGGAGCTTGCGGCGTGTGTGGGACGTTGAGATTGGGCGGCCCAGAGAATGTAGGTGCGCAATAGTCGCCATAACACAGCGTGGTAATGAATATATTAACGATGGTTTTGACGGCTTGATACCCTTTCCTTCTTGTGCGCCAGCGTGTTGGAGGATTGCAAGCCGTGGAGGTAGTTGGACTAGGTCATGGCAGGCCACTTGCAAGGTAAACCAGCTTAACTATAGGTTGGCTTCAATCTATTTACTCCCGTTTGTTCGTTAATTTATTGGATATATTTGCATGTGCTATCAGTGAGAGAAGCGAGCACCGGAGCAGGGTGGCTGGTGGCAGGGTCTTGCACTAGCACTCCAACACGAGACGAGCTCGGTGCTTGTGTGGAGCAATCCAAACAACGTCACACTCATCACACGACAACGCACCACGGCAACACCCCCACTACACGCCTGCATCTCGCCTCCCAATAATCCTCCGTTCCTCCAATTGCTTGCACACACTCGAACTACTGCAGCCATGGCATCACGTTTCCTGCGACCGGTGGTCCAGACAGCAACAAGAGCTTCCGTCGTCGCCCGTGGCTTCCAGACGACTGCCGCGCTGAGGCAAGAAGCTGTTGTTGCGCCCGTGAGGAAACCCGTCGGTGCTTTTCGCGGAGGGTGAGTGCTTCTGAAGCATTTTTTGTACCTCTAGCAAGACCAATCTTGCTCATCCGGCATTTTCTGCATCTGGCAGAGGCGGCAACACGGCAAATGTAACAGAGCCATTCAACTAACATTGCGCAGGCTACTAGGATTCCTCACAGGGGCAACAAGTGCTGGCGCTGGCATGTATTACTACGTCATTGACGAATACCGTGTATCGAACCAGCTTTTGACCGAAGATATCTACGTATGGGCCCGCCCCTAATCGATGCACACAACTCGGTCCGAAACATGCATTTATGCTAACACGGCTACAGGCTCTTCAGTCTGCGGTACAACGGATAGAAGGTTACGTCAGGACTCTGGAGGAGAAGGTTGATACCAAGAGGAAGTAAAGCACAAACTAACTTGTGTGCGTGGTGGCTTTCGCCTGCATGTGTATTATAAGGATCTCCAGACTGATGCCATGAGCAGCTATGCAAGTTACCAGAACTATACCAATTGTTTGATTGTCCTACATCATGCTACTTGGCTCTTCAGATGGAAAATGACTGCGTCCGAGTAATCTTGTCACAGATTCATGCCGCGCTGCACCTCCTCGATGCTTGAGGGGAAGGTGTTGGGCTTTGCGTGTTCCAAAGATATTCCTCTCCGAGCCGGGAGAGCGAGCATATGTATGATCAATGACCCTATCCATTGTGAGTCTCCCATTCACGCATCGTCCCATGCCCTATATATCTTAGCATTGACGGAAAGTAGTGCATGTTGGCTCAAGACTTTGCCCTTATTTGGCTGCCTTGCATTTTTCCAATGTTCGAAACATTCTCAGTGCTATTGCAATGTTCTTTGCCCAGGTTATTGTGGCTAAGCCAGAAAATTGAAAGGGCGGATGCTTTCACACATAATCTCCCCGAATATATCCTGGGACGATATCTGCACTTTCTAATATACTAATAATAAATCTTTCTCGAAGCATTCTCTAATCATTTAAAACCCAGTACCACAGAATTCACTCCGCTTTTCTTTTCGTCCTTTTTATTGCCCATGCTCAATGCAATTTACTCTACGTCCTCGACATATTGTTTAACTTTGAGCCTAGATGAACATAACACCATCACTTTAATACCCAAACGCAACACTTCTTCTCGCACTATCGGCAGATAACTTACATTGCTATGAACTCAAAGGAAAGTGATATTTATCCCGGATGTATTGTTCTTGGTCGCTGGTAGTTTTGGTTATTCTATTTGACAGTTTAGTCTAACTTATGCCGCTAGAGCGTTTCTATGAGTTACTGTCGACGTACTTAAGTATAACAGACGGGATTACGAGCGGTATGACGATCTCGCGCTATGGATTTTCCCACTCTTCAGAGATGGATAAGGCTCTTACCCTGTTATAAACCTGATTGCTTGAGCTTGAAGGACGTGTGGGGCCTGGGTGTAGGAGAAGCAATGGTCGTTGAAGATTGCAACTACGGAAGTTCACACCCGCAGGTGCCTAGGTGTCGAAACTTGTCTGTGCTACGACTCTCACCTGCTACAATTTTGACATGGACTGAATCTGCCGATTTGTTATTGCTGGTAGACGGCAGAGCGATGCTAAAAACATGAGTAACGAATAAATGGGATGTTACCTACCGTCAAGCAATCTTAAGGCGATAAGTGCCTGGAATGCAGGACAAGCCAACAATGATTGTTTGAGTAGGAAGAGAATGATATTCTTTTAAAGACGGGGTCTGATAGACACAAAGCTATGAGTGTGCTCGCATCTTTCAAAGTAAGGGCAGCCAAATTACGGGAGGGTCCGTAGCTGGATGCGATCAAATAGACGACAATGTGCAAAAGCGTATTTCGGACTTGTGGTGTCTCGTAGTAACAGTAATCAGCGTGAACCTTGGAAACACTGTATATGATGGAATACAATGTGCCCTGAAATCTCGACTCGAGGTGAACAAAGGTTTTTGAGCAGTGCCCGTTTGTTTGCTACATACAAACCACGCTACTTAGCACGGTAATGGCAGTGAACACGTTGAATCGATCCGACATCTTATATAGCTACACCAAAACTAATTTACTTCCTATGTATATTGTTTGATTCATGGTAATACCAAAAGAGCTAAAAGAGAACCGCGGTGTAAGATAGAGTGACCACTTTAATTTTACGTCTTACCTTGACCGCCATGAGTCTAAATCCTTGTAGTGGTTTTGGGTAAACGCGCGTAGGGCTCCCTCAAGTCCATGGGTCTAAAGACCCTAAACTTTTTTTTGCCATTATTGTATCCCGAATAAAAGCTTGTACTTTGCTAATGAAGGAAAGATAAAAAGGTGGTATAATACTCCATATATTTGCGTGAGCATCCTAAAGGGCTGACAAATTCTATGTCATGCAGACAACTGATTTTTGTAGACTAGAAGCCTTCGTACCAGTACTATTGCAGGCTGAGGTAGAAACAATCAAGAGACAATCTAATTTCACTGACAATAACGACAACTCCACGACCGGGCTATACATACCAATACCGCAGCAAAACACAGGTCCACCTTATCCATGTTTCTCTTAACGAATCCTTTGGCCTCCGCTCTTTCTTCCAGTCTGCCTTCTCATGCTATCTAGCTTTTGCTTAAGCTGATCATGTATCTTCATATTTTGCGCCCATCCTTCCCTTAATTTTTGCATGCGAATGACTGCAATAACAGCCAATGCAGCTGATTTGAGTTTTGGCCTGCGTTCGTGGATCGTGATGTCTGGTGTAATGCCCATTTGTGAAATGAGATTGAGGTCTTGTTGGTTACTAGTATGATGTTAGCATAATGGTTGCGAACAAGTGGGGCAAGGGTGAAGATATACCATTCACTGTAAACTTGAATTTGCATTAGGAAAAAGCGTTTTTGGTAACCGAGTGCCTCACGGAAGCCTTCGGCGCGCGAACATCTAGCACGTAGATACTGAATTTGCTTCGCCAGGCCGTTGATCTCCTTGATATGACGCCTCATAAGAGCTTCCGCTTGCTCGTCGAGGTCAATCGCGTCTTGGTGTGCCTTGTTCTGCACTGCTTTTGAAGATGCTCGCAACAGGCGGAGTTGTGATTCTTTTTCACGCAGTAGCGAGTTTAAATCGCGGAGCTGTGCATCGAGCGCAATCTTTTGATCATGTTTTGCAGCCTTGGTCTCGCTTTGGAGCTTACGATACTGAGAGTCTTTCTCTCGCATACGTGACTCGAGGTCGCGTATCTTACTTTCAAATGCGACCTTCTGCTCACGTTGTGCAACCCGTGTCTCTGTCCGGACAGCGGTGGTCTGGTCTTTTGTGTCGCGAATCAAAGACTCCAGAACTGAGATTTTGTTCTCAAGAGCAGCCTTCTCCTCATTTGTTTGATCAAACTCCTCGAGTTGAGCGTCGAGTTCGTCCTCAATACCCTGCTTTTCCAGGCGAAGTTCCTCAAGAGCATCAAGACGTTCCTCGGCTAGCTGCTGTAACGACTCAACCTGGCTCTTCTGGATATTCAGGTCGTCACGGAGATTCTCTAATTCATCGTCCCGCTCACGAACGAGATCTTGCATAACGTCAAGCTGCGTACCAGGCTCATCAGCGTGACTTCGCAAAGCATCAAGCTCTGCGTCGCGTTCATGAATTGTTCGTCGGGCTGTCTCTAGCTCACGTGTCCTGTCGTTCAAATCAGTCTTGAGTAACTTGAGCTCATTCAGTGCTGATTCCTGGGCCTCTATCTTCTTTTGGAGATTTGATATGTCGCGTTCGCGGGCTTGCAATGATGTCTGTATAGTTGACAAATTGCGTTCAAGAGTGTCTCTTTCCCGTGTGACCTTTTGAAGTGCCTCAATTTGTGTGTCTTTGCCAGACATGGTAGAACGTAGAATGCGCATCTCGTGTTCAACAGCGTCACGTTCTTGTTGAAGGGTGGCAACCAGTCTATTGCGGTCATTTTTCTCGTTTTGCAGAGTGCTGATCTGCTCATCTTTATCAGATACCTTCGCGAGAAGTTTATCGCGGTCATGCCTGAGGCCGTCAAGATCTCGTGCTAGACTTTCACGCTCTTGTGTGGCTTTGTTCAGGGCATCGACCTGGGCGCCCTTACTTGTGAGCGTAGAACGAAGACCAACGATTTCTTGAGTAGCATCGTCACGCTCACGACGAAGCCTGTCTATGCCACTCAGGTCGCGATCCTTCTGATCGATGGTCTGTCGAAGCTGTTGCACTTTCTGTTCGTACAAGGCAACATCATGCTGAAACTGGGTGATTTGATGCATGGCGTCTTGCAGTTGTTTGCGGTAGTCGTCCATTTGATCAGCTTTGGCTTCCGCAATATCGACTCGGGACTGGAGAAGCTCGATTTCGACACCTTTTTCGCGTGTGATCTCAACTACTTTCTGACGGGCGTCGTTGGCAGATTGCTGCGCAAGCTGAACCTGATTGTCGCCTTGCGACTCAGCAAGCTGTAGACGCTCTCGTATAGCGTCCAGTTCTGCGTCCTGGTCATCTTGTATGGTTTGTATGCGACGTTGGAGTTCCTTGATGTTCGCGTCTTTTTCTCGTCCTAGTGTGCGAAGACGTTCTTCAGCAAGGGACAGCTCGTGGCGTTTTTGACTGTCTATCTCTTCGAGCTGCTGTTCTAGCTCATAGATTTCTTGGTCCTTGGCATCCGCAGCAGATTCAACCTGGGTCTCCAGTGCGTCAATCTCAGCATCCTTTTCGCGCTCCAGGCGGACTAGTTGCTCTTTAAGATTGTCTATCTGTTCACTCTGCTCCGCTAGTCGACTTTCCTTGTTCGAACCATCTGCGTCTTGCAAAGTTCTGAGTAACCGAAGTTCTTCTTCAAGATTGGCAATCTTTTCGGCTTGTTCTTTAAGTAACCGTTCTTTCTCTTCAAGTTCAGACGACTGGGAGCCTTGTGCGTTCTCCAACTTCTTCTGAAGCTCCTCAATGTGTCCCTCTCTCTCGTCCAGCATGTGCTCTTGTCGCTGAAGCTCTGATTCCGCACTCTCCAGCTTTGTGCTAACTTTCTCTAGCTCGTCTTCGGCGGTCTGAACTTCTTCTAGCCTCTCTTCGAGGCGTTCAATTTCGATCGCGCGCTCCTCGGCCAGCCGTTGGAGCTCGGCCATCTCTTCACGCATGCCCTCGTCGGCATGTCGCCTCTTGACCTTTTCTGCATATTCCCTCAATTGCTGCTTGTATGTCTCCAGTTCCATCTCTGCAGCTTTGAGATCTTTCGAGTATTGTTTGATGTCGCGCGACATTGTGACCTTTTCGGATTTGAGGTTGATATTCTCCTCAAGCGCTTTGATGTTGGACTCGGGGCCCATCTTTCGAAGGCCCTCCTCAAGGAAATGAATTTTGAGTTTGAGGCCGAAATTCTCTTTGTCGATTTGTTCAAGACGCTGTGATCTAAATTAGACAATTATTTCTAGGGCGAAAATGAATGCGTAGACTATGAACGAGTCTGTGTCATAATTGCGAGGCCGCATTGGCGTACTTACAGCTTCCTGCTCCCTCAATGTAACCACATTCCCATTTCCATTGTCTAGCTCACCTTCAGCTCTTCTTGATAGCGCCATAGGTGTACTCATGGCACTCGAGCTGGGGTCTGGTACTGGAGTGCGACCACCAATCGACTCGGCAAAGGAGCTCGATTGCACGTCGAAGGTACTAGCTTCAGGGAGCGGAGTGTTGCTCATATTAAACCCAGGCTTTAAAGCGGCTGGTGTAGTAATATTGCCCTTTAGCAGGCCATTGACCTGTCGCGTGCGATTTGCAGTCGCGCTTTTCAACATGGGGGTGAATTCGTTTCTCGCATTTGTATTGCGCATAGTCGCTAGAGGATTCCGGGGTGTTCGTGCACCGCCCATTTGTTTGAACAGATTGTCACGGCCTGTTGGCTCCCGAAATGAGTCTTCTACAGTAAAGGATAAGTCGGTTTGGTAACGCGTCATGTCGCCAGCTTCGGTCTGCGGGGTGCCCGGAACGTAGGCCATGGTGTCGTATATCCTCTGTTAATAAATAAGCGAGGGAAGGATGCGGCTGTCGAATGTGCACACCTCGGTGACGCGAGGTGGTGGTGTTTTGCCGTGTCCAGGTGGGCTGCTGGTAGACTCAAGCTGTTGTCTCTTTGGTATTTGGAAAGTAAACAGACAGAAGATCACAGTGCATGGACCACCCTGCCCCGTAGTTATATGGCGCCAGACCTAAAGGAGCGGATAAGAAAACGTCCGCCCCAGCCAGTCACGTAACGAGTTCGCCGCACATTCCTTCCGCATACACACAACTCCGCCCCGGCACTTGTGCATAGATGCTCACCATGGAGACGCCTCAGGATAATCTGAAATGGTTCGGTGAAGGGTTTGACGGCTTTCCCAAGAAGCTTCCTGATGATGTGGTCGAGTATATCGTCTACATCATTGATACCAAACTCTCTCATATTCAAACGAGAGAGCGCCTTCAGGCTTTCCAACGCGCCCTGCACCAGCTTGAGAAAAAGTTTTTGAAAGAGTATATCTGGCAGCGCGAATCTCTTAACCTCGACCTCGCCCGTGAAGAAGGGCGTTGGCTGCTGAGAGGGCAAACGAATTATGGAGATAGTGTGGCGGACGAGTGGCTTATTGTCTGGCTCTTGAGACAGTTGAGCAAAGAGTTTGGGGACGCCTGGATACGCATATACGACTCCGATGGTGAATTCCTACTTATAGAGGCCGCAAATTCATTGCCAAAGTGGCTTAATCCTGAAGTGGCGGAGAATAGGGTGTGGATCAATAACCACCGCCTCCTTCTGATTCCTTTGAGCAAATCGGAAGCCCATCCAGCGCCCTTGGGTATCAAAGAAGCGCTTGAAATATTCGAAACTGCGCCGGCTCGACCGCAGCATTACGCAAAGGTTGAGAAGGAAGCATTTTATCGTTTAAACAGCTACCCAAAGGCGATAGCGGAGAACCAACATCACGCCACACTTCCTTTACCACGCAAGGTCGCAAACATTCTGCACATTAATCCATCCTATATTTCCCCCGTAGTCGAAGCTTTCTACCTTCGCGACCCGGTCTCCATCCGCCTCTTACAGCCCAATAAGTCCAAGATGCCACTCATCTTCAATCCAGAAGATTTTGTAGAAGTAAGCGTGCGCTTCACTAAGGTTCTATATGCACAACTTCTCGGGCAACAGTGGAACCCACCACCGCCATGGAACTCAGCTCTAGATGATCTCATTGCGGCCGGTTACGCAACAGAAAAGGCAGAGGTGGGCGTGAAGGTCGCTGCCGGCATGCAGATCATGCAATCACATTCCCTCTTCGCGTCGAACAAGCCTGTCCGAGAGGTAACACTCTTGCTCGAGGACTTAGAGAATGGAGATGACTCACTCCCGACCAATGCGGAGATTGCGGCATGGCCAAAACGTGAGGACGATGAAAAATGGCTGGACATTGACTTCACAGAGTTTGAGAAAGAACTCGCAGGGAAGGGAGCTCACGATGGTAAAGGCTTTGGGGACAGAGGCGCACAGGATACATTAAAAAAGATGGTCGAGCGTTTCAATACTTTCCTGGCTGATGATGAGGCGGACCACAAGGGAGCCACAGAACTTGATCCCATGGATGCCGATAATGACTCTGATGCAGAAGAGAGAACTTGGGACGATCCTGAAACTGATGATTCCGATGAAAATGCACATCTTGGAGAGCAAGACACCCAGAAGGGAAACTCCGTAACAGGAAATGATCGTAAAGGCAAATCCGCATCCCACGTGCGGGCAGGAGGGGGCTTGGATTCAGACGGCGATGGCGAAGATGAGGAAGCAAATGCAGAATATGCAGAATATGAAGCCGCATACGCAAAATTTATGAGTCTTTCTGCCGCGGAAAAGGCGCTGCTTACTGACGAAGCCCGCGAACTTGCTCTCGCGCAAGACGCCGCGAAAGAAGAAGATGAGGAGATCAGGAAGCTCACAGAAGCAATGGAGGTCGAGCTCTTTGGTCATGGTGCCTTGAATCTGAATTTGGGGGAACAAAAAGTCCGTGGTAAAGGTAAAGATATAGTTAGCCTTGAGCGAATTCATGAGGATGGAGAAGATGATAGTACAGCAGAAACTGAGGATGGAGATGATTTATTGGATGAGGATTACAACTTAGCTGATAATATGCTCAAAGCGTTCAAGGGTCAGGGGGGTATGGCTGGCCCAGCAGGTAACATGATGAAGCTTATGGGCGTACAATTTCCTAGGGACGCAGATGATGAGATTGTTGGCGAACGGTCTACGAGCAGAAAGAGTAAGGGAAAGGGAAAAGAGGTTGACATGTGATTGTAATGAACATATTTTATCTACCACGCTTGGATGAGGTTACCACTATCGAATGTTTGTAGATCTGGTCACAGTGTTGCATGAAATTATCGTAGTTTGTTTGTTGTTTGCAACCCGTGGACAGTTTTTTCGCATTTACTATTAGGCTACAGCCACCAAACACATAGCTCAATGTACAGAGCAATCCCGAAATGTAAAGAATGTGCAGTGGGGTTGTGAAGGCTATCGGATTTTGTTAGAAACATCTCGAATTTTAGCATGATGTGTCCTGCCTTACCTAAGTACTCTATAGCCGTCTTTCAATTGTAAGCTCGCAGACTCTGCATTCTATTTGTTGTGAGTTTACATCACAATAATCACATCATAAACTCAACCGAGTAGGCCGTATTGGTATTCTTGTCTCATCTGAAAGTGGGGGGGGGAAGAAGCGGTGGGGGTACAGATGAGAGATAAGAGGTGAACGGGTGCAACCGCAAACGGCCACTGCCTACATATAAAAGCAAAATACAACGCTTGAATACCTTTGCTTTCACTCCACTCAACCATATCACCACGAACAACACTTGCGCTTCCGTTGGCACGCGCTTTCGTCAACATGAGTAACACATACCTGCCTGGACCGCCGACGGCTACGCAGTTTACGCGATTTAACACAGACTCGAGCAAGTCTATCTTTGACATGCTTAAGGCAGAACAAAAGGTCATAAAGAAGACGATGACGCGTTGGGAGCAGGATATTGCCCCGTTTCCAAACAAGTCCGCCCTCGCTAGCATGCTCGTCGGCGCCCTAAAGGCCCAATTTGACGAGGGATGTGAAATCGAAGAGAAGGAAGAATCGCATTGCACGGACCCACCCAAGGAACTACCAGCAGAGAAAGAGGTTATAAAGAAGACGATGACGCATTGGGAACAAGATACTGCCCCGTTTCCAGCCAAGTTTTCTCTCGCTTGCATGCTCGTCAGCGCCCTGAAGCTCCAGCAAGTTGACGAGGGAGGCCAACCCGAAAAGAAGAAATACTCGGGTTGGGCGGAACCATTTAAGGAGCTATCAACAGAGCAGGCCCATTGTATGATTGAAATAATTCGAGCAAGGTTTTCCGGATTACGCGAAACGGAACAGACCTTGATGACCAGGATCGTACTACCATGCAGGCATCTTCCACCGGTTCCTGACCTGGACAATTTTTTTGAGATTCTGATGATGTTTTTGAGGGTATATCACCACGATAATCAGTGCTTGGTAAATGAGGAGGAAGAGGCAGCCTTGCACGCCGCTGAGGAAGAGGCCGCCGAACGAGAAGCCGCTGAGAAGAGGGTAGTAGAGAAGCATACTGCAGAAGAAGAGAAGGCAAATAAAAAGAAAGCAGAGGAGCTGAAAGAGGAAGTGCGAACTAGAGGCGAGACTAGGCGAGCGTGTCGAGCTGCCGAGTTCCAGAAAAGGCAAGAGGAGGAGCAGAAGAGATTGAAGGCAAAATTCGCAGCGGACAATATGAGAGAAGAGGTTGAGGATAGGATTGCGGATGCGAAGGATGCAAAGGCCCGCAGGCATCGCCCTAAAAGTACGTACTCCTCATTATGCATTGAAATATTTACTAACTCTCGATTCAGATATGGCTGCCCGGTTTGAAGTAGCATGTGCAGAAGCGCATTCAACAAACACACCTCTGCCGCCCATGGCCTCCATCCTCGGTCTACTATCAGGCGAAGAGAGCGATGCGCCTAGCACTCCCAGTAAGCGTACCTGAATGTTTGGTCGCATTGATGATTGGATGGGGAGAGAATTGAAGGGGACATTGGGCAATAGATAATTATCTAATATAATACCGAATGGTGCTCATAGCAACTTCTTTGTTTCATATTTCATCGAGCTGAAATACTCTAATTTGCTAGGATTGACCTGGATCCTTTCACAGCACCCAGCACTGCCGGCACAGTGACGTCTGAAGGCTTCAACATACTTTTGAAGTATGGCTGAAACTGTAAAACATTATTGAAAGTACCATGCTGAGCTATGATATAAAGCTTTGTTTAGAAACGCACGCTGAATGAAACTCAACATTACAGATATTCCTAAGTTAAAGGGATTGAAATGGGCGTGACGACTAGCTGATGTAGAAATAGCTGATAGACTAGATCAACGGTAGTTCTATTTACGGTGGTTTATGTTTCCATCTTATATCAAACTGGTTGTTGTAGTGGCAAGATATTGATTTCAAATAAGTGCCCTGACGTCTCGGGCGATATGAGATGAAAATCTAATTATTTAGTGTATCCTTTTTTAAGTATGAAGTTGCTATTCTAGGTCTTAGATGCATTCAATTATGGCGACGCTGTACATACGGCATTGGAGGGCTTCTTCGTTCCTATATTGCCTCTCAGTGAACTAGAAAAGTAGGATGTTGACCACCTGAGATGTAGAAGCCAGAAATCACTTAGGCTACCCATTGTATGCGTCTAGCATGGATACAAGAAGTGCTACTTTACTGTTTTTTTTTTTTTTTTTTTTTTTTTGGGTTACCAGTAGCTTGCTCATTTCTATGTACCTTAGTTTGTAATGGGCATCACATGCGTCGAATTTTTGGTTATACATTAAAAACGTAAATACATAGCACAGGGCGGGGAGCAAGTGTCGATAATAATGAAAGGTATCCATATGCGCAAGGCGGAGTCAGTTCCGCCCCGTTCCCCCCCATCCCCAGTACCCATGCACGCGGGTGACAAAATTATCCGCACACCGAAATAGCTTGGCACACCACACCAACTTCCAAGCTATCTAACTCACTCAAAATCAATCAAATTTCTTAGTTCTTTCAATGGCAAAGAGATCTAAAACTACTAAATATAATACGCCTAAGAGAGCAAAGGTGCGCGGCGCAATTGAATACCTAGAGGCTCGTGGAATTGAGCACTCTAAAGAGGACGTTTTTCGACACTTCGGCGTCAAGCACCGCCAGGGCTAGGCTATGATCTCAGAGGGTAGTGTCGATCGTCGTCACCATAATTCTGATGAGCCTGAACGCCGTGGCAGGCCATCTGCCATCTCTAACTATCATCTTAAAGAGATGGACCGAATAATCAAAGAAGAGGGATTTGAGGCACGCAAGTTAAGCTGGCTTGAGCTTGGATTTGAAGTTGGACTTGAAGGCGTTAGCGCACGTACAATCTCTCGAGCGATGGGCAATTGTATGAACTACTCTAAGTGTATTGCATGCCAGAAAAGATGGGTAAATAATCGTACTGCTAGTGCGCGAAAGGAGTGGGCTGAGGCTAAATTGACGTTCTACCTAGAGCCAGAAGACTGGTATATTATTCGATTCTCAGATGAAGTTCACTAGGCGTTTGGACCGCAGGGCTCTATATATATTACTCGAAAGCCTGGTGAACGCTACTATGCTAATTGTATTTAGCAGAGAGATGAGAAAGATGAGCATCAACAAGAGATGAAGCGCGTACACGCCTGGGCTGCTGTTGGATTCAACTTTAAGAGTAATCTTACGTTCTACAACTCAGGCAATACCAACGGCAAGATGACTCAGCAGGCCTATATTAATCAGATACTAGAGCCAGTTGTAAAGCCCTGGCTAGAGCGTGGAGACTGCTTTGTCCTTGAGGAAGATAACGACTCTGGCCATGGGCCTAGTAAAAAGAACATCGTGAGGCAGTGGAAACAGAACAATCAGCTTACTAGTTACTTCAACTGCTACTCATCTCCAGATCTCTCTATTATTGAGAACTGCTGGCAGCCACCTAAGCAGTACGTTAAGAAGTATCCACATTGGGATGAGAGTAATACAAGAGAGCTGGCGCTTGAAGGATGGGAGAAAATTACTCAAGATTTCATAAATGAGCGCGTCAAAACTATGCCACAGAGACTTAGAGACGTAATACAGATGGATGGGCAGATGACTGGCTGGTAGTAAGAGCCGGATGAGCCAGATGGGCGAGATGGGCGAGATGGGCGCCCATCGCGGCGCTCAACACCATCAAAATCGTATATACAGTGATTCAAAGCTACTCCAATAACCTCATATCTCAATTACAGCGTAACTCAGCTCAAAATACGCTCAAAAACCATGTTTGTACGGCATCTCCATAGTATTGTGGTGTGCCAAGCTATTTCGGTGTGCGGATAATTTTGTCACCCGCGTGCCATGCCACTAACGTCACACGGCATAACAACAAATCTTAAATAGCAACTAGCTGTAGTCTGATTCGTCATTGATGTGGTGCTACTCAGCTCGGGAAGACGACTCGACACCTTCGACAAGACGACTCGACACCTTCGACAAGACGACTCGACACCTTCGACAAGACGACTCGACACCTTCGACAAGACGACTCGACACCTTCGACAAGACGACTCGACACCTTCGACAAGACGACTCGACACCTTCGACAAGACGACTCGACATTTTCGAGTCGCCTTCCTGGGCCATGAAAGCGGGAACATAGGTATGAATACTCCACTCAGCTTACTCGTCAAACCTCTGGCGCTCAAGATATTAATTTTTTCGGGTTCCCAAATTTTCCGAGGTAATGGAGACGGGCTTTTCACAGGCCGAGACGAGACTGACCCTTCCTCCTTGATAGCTCTTGAACCAGGCATATACCAATTAAACTCATTATATTTTCAATAACCAAATTCCCAAGGTATCCGGAGGGGTATGCGCTTGCCGGTGAAATATCGTCGGCCCGATTAGTCTCGCTCCACACTTATTAGACTCGGATAGCCGAACGTTGGTTCTCCTAACAGGCAGCGGCTGCAGTGCAACTATATAATCCCTTTACCGCTATCCGTAGGTATAAAAATACCTCTATCCGCATACCTTGCTATATACTTTGAAACGGGGATGTGAAAATGGGCCAACTTGTTCGTCCTGTGGAACTTGCACAGAGCAAGCCGGTTTTCGTTTTGCTTGCTTTGATAACGCACTATACCCTTCACAGTGGCGAGTGGGACAACCATTTCCATTTGATCCTTTCTACTTGGGCAGTAGCTTTCGGCGGTTTGGCAGTTACCGAGTATGTGTACGACCCGCGAGTGGAGTCCATCGGCGGAGTCGTGAAAATTACAGCAACTGCCGCGAGTTTATACTTTGGAACATTGATCACAAGTATTCTACTTCATCGAGGCTTCTTTCACCGATTACGGAAGGTACATAAACACCTAGTGAGGTCTTAGCTGAGAATCCTAACTGATGATAGATTCCTGGACCATTCTTAGCACGTTTCTCGAAATTGTACGCTGTTTTTGCTGGAGTTCTGCCAAATTTTCAATACTACAAAAAAACAGAAGAGTGGCATGCGCAATATCAGACAGATGTAATCCGAACTGGCCCACGAGAAGTGACTGTATACTGTGCAGATGCGATTCCGCTCATTCACGGGCCATTATCGCGATGCAGAAAAGGCCCTTGGTATGCTGGATCTGCTCACTTCGCTGGTGTATCTACACACTTAACACGCGACAAGGAAGACCACAAGCGGAGACGCAAGGCCTGGGACCATGCATTGAACACTAAATCACTCCGAGATTATGAACCGCGTTTGAACAGGCATGCACTTGCGCTGATGACGGAGCTCAAAGATCAAGCCAAGCAACCGTCGGTGCGGATCACAAACTGGGTCAACTTTTACAGCTTCGATGTAATGGGAGACATAGGCTTCAGCCGTAGCTTTGGCATGGTGGAACAAGGAAAAGAAGATCCTATGATCAAACTTCTGCACGAGAGCATGTCGCCACTCAGCATCTTCAGTCACCTTAGTTGGGCACTGAATCTACTCACACGTACAAATGCTGGCGCAAAGGCTCTCTTAGATCACATTGACTGGACTGCCAAAGTACTAAAGGAGAGGGCAAAGGTTCACATTCAACGTGTGCAACGTTTAACGGAGCTAACTGTAGGCAGATTACACCCAAAGAGAAGGACATTTTTGGTTGGCTCCTTGATCCAGATTCTCCGGAGGTTACACTGGATCTGAATTCCGATTCACGGTTATTGGTTGTTGCTGGCAGGTACGTCTTTAGCAGATATAAACGTTGCTGGAGATCAGGTCATAATCTGTTCGAGTAGTGATACCACAGCCGCAACCCTTACTTGGATCATATATGAGCTATGCAAGAACCCCAAGATTCAGGACAGACTACGCAAGGAAATTGATGCCATCCAGCCGTCCCAGCCCCATCTAGATGTTGACGATCTAGGAGCCTGCCCATTTCTGGATGGAGTCATCAACGAGGCTATGCGCCTCCATCCCGCGGTAACTATGCCAATCCAAAGCCGCGTCCTCATGTTACTAACATTACATAGGTACCCTCGGGTGTTCAACGCGAGACTCCACCGGAAGGTATTACCCTTCCTAACGGAACTTTTATTCCCGGAAACATCCTCATCTGGATGCCCATTCACCGCCTTCATCGTGACCCACGCTATTGGGCAAAGCCACTCACTTTCCTTCCCGAACGTTGGACTGATGAGCAACCCGAAGCCATTCTCGACAAACGCGCATTCATGCCTTTCAGCACTGGCGTTTACAATTGTGTCGGCCAGAAACTGGCCATGCTAGAACTGCGTAGTGTAACTGCCAACCTGATCAGACTGTTTGAGATAAGCCTAGCCGACAACGAAGACGAGAGAGAGATTCTAGATAATAGCCATGACTGCTTTACGACCAATGTGGGAAAATTGGATGTCAAACTCAAGCCCAGGTACAAGGCTTAGATGTGTCCCGTCCTCAGGTGGAATTCAGGAAATACATTCGATCATTATAGTACACTTATCCCTTGCACTCTCTTGAATTTGAATAGTATTCACATCATTGTTATATTTATGGTGTGGAACCGAAAACCCGTTCAAACAGGTGACAATGCCATGCCATTGCTAGTGCATGTACTGACCCTGACGACACCTGTTGATCAATGACCGTATGTCCCAAAATCACAAGAGCTTTAGGGTGATATATCTTGGTTAAAATTCTTTTACTATAAGAAACAGTCATGGCACATATATATCCGTAAGCCAGCCAAAACTAGAACCGAATGTTTTGACACCCTAATCATCATAAAAGGTATCATCAGTAAGACGCATTGATATTGAAAAACGAATCTATACCGGATTCACAACTGTCACAAGGACCACCTATACCTCCAAGCCCCCCGGAATGCCGTTACTCACAACTCTCTCAAGAACCTGCTACATGTGTAACCCCCCGAAAAAAGCCCAACACAAATTTCACAAAGGTCCGTCTATCACCCACTCTGTCTCCTTATCATTGACGAATACACTCTCTCCCTTCTTGAGTCTGGCCTCCTGACTCGCTCTGACACGGGTCAAGAACCTCTCCATGCTCGGATCACTGGTCGAACTACTCGATCGCGTAGTGAACCGACTAATATCAGAACTAGACATAGAAGATGCTAGTGACGGCCTTGTTTTCCTCCTTGTGCGGGGGCTGCGTGCGAGCGTGCATACACTGGGATGCTGGGCCAGGCTAACGTTACGGCCAGACTAAGGATTCTTGCTTCTCTGGCTTTCATCTCGGCTTTCGCCTGAGCTTTCGCTGATTCGGTTGAGCTATTGGCTTCATAATGATTAATTGGGGAAGAATCTCGGCGTTGTGGCTCGGCAAAATAGTGGTGGTGTGCGTCCGAATCGGAACGCTGTTGTGTGGGACTAGGTGGGGATGTGAAGTGCACAGGTTGGTCGGGATGGGCTTCGGCCGAAGAGAAAACAATCTTTGCAAGAGATGTATCTATGCCTCGAGTGCTTGCTGTTCCTCGATAGGTGGAGTCGGGCTCGTCGTCGGGGGCGATCTTTGTTGCTGGGTCGTCTCCAACGGCATTATCTAGAGTTGGGTTGAATCTGGATGGGTTGACACGTTGCTTCTTGGGTGGCTCCGG
Organism: Ophiosphaerella narmari; assembly: GCA_028456235.1. Taxonomy (NCBI): domain Eukaryota; kingdom Fungi; phylum Ascomycota; class Dothideomycetes; order Pleosporales; family Phaeosphaeriaceae; genus Ophiosphaerella; species Ophiosphaerella narmari. The sequence goes on from JALNQA010000008.1 coordinate 66,165, forward strand.
TGTTGTCGACAACGAACTCGATTCGGAAGATACGGAAGTTCGTGGGCTTATTTGTGGTGTATGGTCAGATGGCTGTCGCCTCGATGGGCTACTGAAGTTGAAACCTGTGTTGAATATTTCACGTGGTAGGAAGCGCTTCTTGCATACGTTGGTTGCCCATGTTTTTGGCTTGGTTATTGTGCTAGCCCTCGGCTTTGTTGCTGGTACCGTGCTTAACATTGTGGATGAAGCGATCGCCGCTGAGGTGATGTTTCGTATAAAATTTCGTCTCTGGTTTTGTCGTAGAAGCTGCTTAGGCCGTAATTCCTCTCTGTCAATGAGCGAAGGAAGTCGAGGGCCGTCGCATTCTCTTCGATAGACGTTTGACTGTATCGATTGTTGTGATCCAAATGCAGATTGTTGAGTACTTGGAAAGGTTGCGCTCTTTGTAAGTGTGTGGTACAGGTCATCTTGTACGACATTTGGGCCTGCACGGGGTGACGGTAGTGGGGTATGGTGATAGACACCAGGTGGTGAAGTCGGACAATTTAGGCGTTGTTCGAAAACAAAAACTAGCCTTTGGACTTGCGGCCGGGTGCTGGTTTGTGGGGATGGTGGAGGCGTGGTGTGGTCATACGGCGTCGGCTTAGATGTGGTGCTCGTGACCTTGGTAGTGAGGTCTCGTGCATCGCGCGTCCACCACGCGCCGTCAAAACCAACGGCAGGAGGGCGGCGAATGGTATGCTTCTCGACTTTCCGGATGCTAATACTCTTTGCCTTGCGGATTTGATAGTCTTGATAGGGAGACATGTGAAAGTGGCGTGTCGAGCACTTGTGTGGTTGCGCAGGAACCTAAACTCGATAGTGAGAGGAAGTTGGGAATAAGACATTAGTCCTGACGATTCAAGTCACCTCCAGACTATATAGGTCTCCGGAAGGTACACCTAGTAAGTATTCCATGAGAGATCCAGCCCCTTGGCGTTAATAAAGATCCACCGGGATCTTCTTCTCCGATCTATCTATCGTATGGCCGAAAAGAGTTGGGTCATTGATCCATCTACAATTTAACACCACTCGGTTCCTCTTCTGCTGGCTATCGGGCTTAATCTGTCCAGAAAAGCTCCGGGCTCCGTGGCATTGTTGAAGTGCTACTGCACCCACGCAGTCTACGACGCGAGCTAGGCCAATGCCTCCTGCGAATGGGAACACGTGACGAGCCGCTCCCTTGGCGTACATGGCGCCGTTGATGCGAGGGTGGTGAGTCCCATGGTCGAGCCCTTGAGGTTCCATAGGTGGGAAGTTGCTAGTAGCTTTTGGCTCGGCGACCACGGCTGACGTGGTGCTGTGATACATAGGCAGCACATCTCAGAGGTCTCGAACAGTTTGTCATGAGCTTATACGCTTGTCCAAAAGGATCAGGTAATCAAGGCCAAACCTAGTGCTGTGCTCTTGCTGAGGCACTATTAGTAGTGATGAAAGCCTTGAAACTAAGTTGACAACATCCAAACAGGGAGAAGAGTCGCATCGTGTATGAAGATACCAAAGCCGTTGCACCTCAGCGATGATAATGCAAGCTGCATACCATATATGTATATGAATATAAATATGAAGAAGCATGGTGGGCTGTTGAGAAGGTACCTAGGTAGGTATGTCTGGGCGAGCTGGCGTCTTGGGATGGGCAAGCGTGGACAGACTAGCGTTTGTGGGCATTTCTAAAGATTACCCACGTCACGAATCGTAATCGCAATGCACCCTCCAGCCCCGTTCGAGAACCAGGTAGACTCCAATATACCGTGCGATGAAACCGCGGCCCATGGTCTCGGCATTCGCAATTGCATGTCGCCGCAATGTGAACACCCGAGCCATGCGCCCTGCGTCGGCTGCAGTATCGACTTCGAAATCTCAGTCTGCGAAACGGGCGCCGCCACCACCACCACCACCACCACCACTACCACTGCCATCACAACCACGGGCACCTAAAACAGATGCGGTCCGTGCAAGCAAGAAAGCCGCGGCCAAGCCGCGTCCAGCTCCCATCCCCAAAGACGGAGCAGACAAACTCAACCCGCCCTTCTTCACATACGCCCCCGAATTGACAGTTGCCCCGCAGCAGCCCAACCAAAGTTTCTTCTCATACATATGGAAAGCTGGGCGATCGTACCTTTCATTCTACAAAACAGCCGTGAGGCACGTCCGTCAGACAAGAACACTCGCCCGGAGCCTTCGCAAGGCGGTCAAAAAAGTCTCGCCACACCGCAACCTGGCTGAGGTAGCGCCGAGATCAACATGGCAAATCATTAGGAGGAGCCGTAGAGATATGCTTCGGCTACCAGCCTTTGGGCTTATCTTTCTCGTCTGCGGGGAATGGACACCATTGCTTGTCCTGTACATGACCCCCCTCGTGCCAGAGCCATGTCGCATACCTTCACAAGTCCAACGCGAGCTGTCCAAGACAGAAGACAGAAGACACGCGCGCCAACAAAGAGCAGGTGTCGACACGAGGACCCACCGCGCAGACTTGATAGGCAAGACAAACCCACTCAAGCTCACGCTAGGTGAGCTCACCGCAGCCTCAGCACGGTACGACTGCCACTCGCGCATGTGGGATTGGCTGGCGATAACGCCGCCCAAGTTCCTTCTGCAACGCAATGTGCGCAAGAAGTTTGAGTATCTCGGCACGGACGACAAACTGATTGAGAAGTTTGGGGGGCACACCAAGCTGCAGCGGCAAGAGGTAGAAAGAGCGTGCGTTGAGCGAGGCATTGATGTACTGGGCAAGCAGGAAGAGGAGCTGAGGAGGCAGCTAGCCGAGTATTACAAGCAGACACATGTATGATAGCAACTGGCAATCAGTAGGATAGGGCGATATCGTTGGTCAACGCGTGGGCACGTGCAAGCGGTACGCGCACGCTCAAAGCAGTTAGCGGCAACATGACGTTGTGGAGCGAGTCTGAAGAATCAACCAACTGTAGCAATCCCCCTCACCCACTCCAATGTTGCGTATACGGCCGGCACGCCTGCGGCCATTGCCAGTGCCTCAATGGCCCCGGGCTCAGAGGCGATGCCTGGCCGCTCCCCGTAATAAGACGAATAGAGAGTACTGGACGGCCGAGAAGATGGTAACGAACGATGAATACCCACTAAGCATAGCCATGAGCAAATTGCTGCAACCAAGTATGGCCCAAAAGAGGATGGCCAGGAAGCGAGGTTCTTCTATCGATGTCAACACCGTGTCAGATGGCCATGTACGACCGCAGTTGGTAAGTCCCGGGCTATGTGGTATGTACCTTTGTTGCAACACTGGCATCTGATCCGAGTCAGGCATGCACCAACTGACATGATCGGTGTAGACGACGCCTTGAAATACAGTAGTGGCTTGCTCGCCAAGCACAAGGGCTGCGATATCCTCGACATCAACCCAGGCGCATGTCTGTGGTCGCGGAAGCTCCATGCTGCCCTCAAGCCGCGAAGCCACGTCCTCCTCGAATCTTCTCCCGAAATGTTCCGAGATTATCTCGATCCGCTGCTCAATGCACCCAATTCCAGATACAGACTCGTATCCAAGGATCCGTTGTCGCTTCCCACCTACCGGGAACTAGTTGACGAAGGTGTCTTCCCTCACCAAACCCGTATAGACCCGGCAGACAACACAGCTCAAGAGGTTAACAACACACTCCTTATCACTGGTACGCTGGTCTGGGATCCACGCCTTCCGGGATTGGGCTTTGACTCCATGGCCAAACAGATCTGCCACCACTTTGCTTCCGCTGCATGGACCAACGACCTGTTCCATGCCTTTAGGCCAGTGCACACACTCTTTTGGGTGCAGACTGAAGACATCAGCCCCCTAATCGCCAAGGCCATCGCTGCCACAAAAAAATCATCCGCAGTATTAGACTTGACACAATCAACTACCACGATAGTAGGCTCAAAACGTAACGATCGTGCCACTGGCAGGGCTTTCATCAGTCGCGAACCACAGCATGACCTCCACAGCTCGATTCGCGCGCTACAATCAGGGAAAGAAATGGGTATGTATATCCCACTACATCGCCGTGACAACGTATCCGACTTGGCTGCAGACATTGGCAAAGCCGCCGCAGAGGCTGGCACCAGCCTTGAAAATTTCATGCGCCTTGATTCCCTGCCAGAATTCATGCGAACCACACACTTGGCTGGTAAATCTCTTACCGGCTTAGCTACCGTCTCAATGATTGAAACTATCGACTTGGAAAAACAAGTTGCTAGCCAATATCCTTACGTTCCCCCATTTCCGCTTGATGTTAGTCCAAAGGACATGGGGAAAGCGTTTGGAACCCACGCCAATGAACCATTAGTGCGCTCGTTTATTAAAGCTCGCTCATCGCTTAGGCACATTATAAACAGAAAGAAAAGTATTGAAGCGACCGTCGACCTCGGCGAGCAGCTCTATCTCCTTGAATGTCAAACCCTCAAAATGAAAGACGGGCCCAAGAAGGATGACGCCATCAAGGAGATCGAAAAGCTAGATGCCGCGTGGGACCAAGCCGTCATGTCACTCGATCCAAATGTGCAATCATCGCCAGTCGCTGAGCTCGATGAGCGCCTCAATCTCTACCATCCACCGGAGCCACGCATCCAGTGGGATAAGCGCCCGTTTGAGCCCCTTATGTCGGACCCATCCGAAACCTGGCCTGTCAATCGCCTCTCTCTCCTATACACATCTCCACGCCCTAAACCCGTGGGCGAGACTCCTGACTGGGCGGATTTGGTCACTGACTTTGTCCACGGCTTATACGCAGAGACCGGGAGATCTGTTTTACATAGCTTGGACTCAATGCAACACGGTTTGTCCGACATCGTGAAAGATTGTCCGAGTCTACACGACCCAAGTAGGGGAGGCAGGATGCTGTTAAAGCATTTGAGAGTACGGTTGCTAACCATAGACATGATATATGAGCTTGTGAGAGCCTATCAGGCTTGGCCTTTTAAGGCACCGGGAACAGATCACAGCATGTATTTCCGGAACAAGGCGAGACTACGAACTACAGGAGGCCAAGCCCCTGTTTGAGACAGTCCTTGACTCCATTACTGTGAATTTGTTACAACATTTATATAAGATATAGTTTTGTTTGGAAATAGGAAAAGAGTCAAAATCTGTCAAACAAGAGCTTTTAATCCCCTCTTTCACAGTCTGACTCAACCAAATGTGACGTAACCACACATTTAGTATCAAGCCGGGCCGGTGGCATAGGCTAGTGACATTTTGCATAAGATGGGTTTGATTTCGAGTGAAGAGGTAACTAGTGTCATGGCCATATAGGCACGTGCCATGTCGGCGAGAAGCGCGCTAGTGACTCATCCAAGCCTATACGATCAAAATTCTCACTCCAGCTCAGTGTTCAAATCAGTAACCAAAAATGAACACGGTCAATGCTAAGCGAAAGGCTGCCCCGGACAATCGGGACCAGGGGAGCCCGAATAAGAAAGTCAAGGTATGTTGGTGTTGTGGTAGCACGACAACAAAAGTTCTCGAAGTGTCATGTGATGACTCCCATCTTATTTTTGTTTTTCCATTGCAAAGAACATAGCGATTCTAATACATACACTAGGGCAAAAAGCAGTGGGACACTTCCCGTAGAGGGCCTGTGGATCCCCGAACATTTTGGCCAGGGGACACCGGTATCTGGGCCACGTGTGGCATGAAGAAAGAAGCGAAGTCCGTTTCTGATCTGCGAGACCTATTCCAGGAGGTTTGTGGATACTTTCCCTATTGTTTGCGGGCGCCAGTGTGCTCAAAAGCAACTTGTTCTGACCGCGTTATAGTACGCAGTAAAATTGTATGGCAATGAACGATTAAATACTGTAACTGAAAATGAAGCGTCCAGTGGCGAAGAAGATGACATCGAAGCTGAGATTAACAAAGAGCTCGCCGACATCCGCAAGCCTACCACAAAACCCTTGTTCACTTCGGTCAAATTGGATACCCAATGCTGTACGCAATGTCATCTTGTCTGTGTGTTTATGCTAAAACCTTTCAGTGATATTCTTCAAAACCCGATCACCCGTAGAGCCGGTGAGTTTTATTGAGAGTCTATGCCAAGATGTTGCAACGGGTGCACCGCTTCAGAATTGTCGTTACGTCAAACGCTTGACTCCAATCACTACAATTGATAAGGCAACGATGAAAGGACTTGAAGCTGTTGCGAAAAAAGTGCTGGCGCCCCACTTCCACGTGTCAAACCAGGAGGGGAAAAAGGTGAGTGATGCGCCACCATCCCTCCGCGCTACGTGCGTAGATTTTGGTGTCTTAGTATGCACATATGACTGGTGTGGCTAACTTTCTACTATGCGAAAGTTTGCTATCAGGCCTTCTATTCGAAATAACAAAGAATTAACGCGGGATGAAGTCATCAAAACTATTGCTTCCATAGTCGGTCCAGGACACAAGGTTGACCTTCGAGACTATGATTTGCTAATTCTCGTAGAAATCTACAAGGTCAGTCTATCCCCATGGAAACATTGAGTTTATATTTGCGGATGCTTATACTAAGCAGAATATTGTCGGCATGAGCGTTGTGGGCCCCGACTTTGAAAAGCTGAAGCGCTTTAATCTGGAGGAGCTCCGCCTACCTAAGGTCCAGGATGCTGTGCGCGATATTCCGAATAAGATCTCAGAGGGCGGGTGATCCACAAGATAGCTTCAAGGCCTATGTAATAATCTGTATTTGTGATTCAAGGCCCAGTGCGCAGGACATACAAAGTCTGCAAACAACGTAATAACAGGTATGACGACTTATTCAAAGTGCATCTTCGGCCAGCGCAGATGTATATCTGGTAATCTATGGGGAACGCATAGTAGCTATCAAACGATCAGTCTCATATTTGATGGCATAGTGGCTCGGTTCGCATTGAGACCGTTGGATTCTGAGGACAGAAAGGTGCAGTCAGCCGCCCAACTTTAGCGAGACGAGAGGGAATACGGGAAGATAATATTTCCCTCGTCACAAATTTGAAGTTCGAAACACACAAGAACTTGCCTCGCTTCCCCCAACTGCTTGCCCTAGTGCCGATCTTCGAGCTTCACTCCATCATCAATCAAACCCGCGCCCTTGGGTTCCATCACCGCGTGCCATCAGCAAGATGCGTCAGTAGTGTTCGAGTCGAGACTCATTGTTCCTCAGCTCCAGTACCCAATCAGACTTCGCACCAACCGAGTTCGTTCGGACCATCTAACCGCATGCAGCCATCGTTGACGAACGCTGAGGCGCCGCTCCTACACAACTGACGCCTCTCGCGTACTGCTTCGCGAAGGCTATTCACCCCCCTTTATCATTCGGCAATATGCGCGGCGCCTGCTACAAGCCCCGTTGTTGCATGACGCCCCTGCTTTTCTTTACCGTGAACTGCTTAGGCGACAAAAGCCTTCAGGTGTGCTGTGGCGCAACTGAGTCTATTTCCATCGCTGAATGACGATCTCTTAGGTCGCTAAAGTGAATTACAGTGAGCTGGCAACCATGTACCGCCAATATGATCCATATGAACACGCTCGTTGGTTTTCATATTCGATTGCATCAGCTGTGGTCATGTTCGGGTAGAGAAGGATTACTTGTGGCTTTTCCTGCTTCAGCAGGATCCTAAGACAGCACGTCAGTGTCGCCTTAGTAGAGAAGTAGGGCCGTGAAGTAATTCTTAATCTACGGGCCGGCCCTAACATGCAGCCAGCAAGGACCAAACATTCGCTAAACCACCCGTCGTATCTATAGTGCCTGTTTAAGCCAAATCATTCATAATCCATCGTTCCCCAGCTGGATATTGTTGTCCACCCCGTCACCACAATGAGCCGCGGAACGTACTCCAGGCAAGCGATACGCCCCTCAACAGCATCTTCAACATCCTCGTCATCTTCTACGTCCTCGGGGACGTCCAACTCCTCCCCCAATTTTTACAGCATACAGAAAGCCATCCAAAACTTCTTTCGATGTTCTCGAATCATTATTCAACAAGCCGAAAGACTCCAGGGTCAACTTCACCAAGTTTACCTCGCAAAGCTTGCTGATGGAAGTTGTCTTGTACTCAAGTGCCCACCAGCTTATAATGTTCGTACGCTTCGCCATGAAAAACACTTTCTAGATACGGAGCGAACGACTCTTCAAACACTACACGAACACACCCGACTTCCAGTTCCGCAGGTGGTCACATATGACGGCCAAGGGCGGACACTAGGCTCCCCATATCTTATGATGAGCTACGTTGCCGGGCGCCCACTGTCTGGACTTGCAGCAAATTTGACTGCGAGCGAGCGAGAGAATATTGATCGAACGCTAGGCAGCTATGTGAAGACACTTAGCACGCTTTTAGCAACGCAATTCGGCATGACACATCGTGTGTTCGCTAAGAAAGGATGTAACACTTGGAGAGAAGCTTTCATGGCTCTTCTTGAATCCATACTACGCGACGCAGAGGACATGCTTGTCACGATTCCGTATGACAGCATCCGGTACTACATTAGCAAGAACAGTCATTTCCTTGATGAAGTCACCAAGCCGCGCCTAGTCGCCATGAATGTATGCGAGCCGCAGAACGTGCTCATTGACGAGAGAACCAAACAAGTCTCGGGCATTGTAGGCTTCTCTAACGTTCTGTGGGGCGATGCACTCATGAGCGGCGGCATTGCGGATGGAACCGACGCGTTTTTCGAGGGCTTTGGTGAATGTCCCGCCCGAACTGGCGGTGTGAAAGCCAGGTTATTGATGTACGTTTTTTTTTATCAACGCTGTATCCACAGCCGAGTTGCATTGTACTGACCGCGATACTAGGTACAAGGCGTACAGAGCCACGGTCCGCATTGTAGCCCACCATTACAGGAGTCACCAGGGTATCGATGAATTCGATGCCCGTAGGTCGCTCTCCTATGCGCTCAATGACCTTGCACAATTATGATATTCAACTCTACGTGTACGGCCCCTATTATACAATGCTATATACCCAGGCTCCTGAAGCAGCGATATCAGATACGTCTTGTTTTTGCAGATTTACTTTATTTTTTCTTGCGCACGCATGGCGATGGTGCTTAGGTGCTTACAGAGATTGGGAGGGGGCTTGCAATTGATACATTTACGCAATGGAATATTTCCCACCGTTGAACGGTGAAGCTGACAACTATAACACGGCAAAGTTTCCTCATCTGCTTGGCATGAGTTCGTTAGGACCGAGGAAAATTTCACCTATTGGTTATGCTTATTTACCCAACCTCCAACGGATAGTCACACATGGTGATATACTACATATTAACCATGTTTTTACATACTCGCTCAACCTCACGATTTTACAATAAACATCCAGGCCATTTCAAATCTCGTCCTTGTGTGATGTATACCCTTCAGAACGGCAGCCTTTGGCGAATTTACATGGCCTCTAACGCGTGATGGACCCGGGTGCTTGGTAGGGCACGGGGTGTGGGATGTGGCGCTATCTCGCATTCAGTAAACGGGGTTAGGCGAAGCTTGGCCAGTCATATTCGGCGTGGTGAATATGTGGTTCTACATAACCTAGAGTTATACGGGACGCTTTGAAATAGCTTCACCGACTTTCGACATCCCTGAGCTGGGGGCATACGATTGGAATGTATGTCAGATTAGCGCGCCGTGGGCAAAGCCAAATCTCCTTGTTTGACCCATACATACGCATTTATCAACACCCACCGTATCCGAATCGTCGGCGAGGAACAGCTGGAGTCGATCCTGTACCCACATACGTAATAGTCGGTACTACGGCACACCAACCTTTCTCCCGCTCCACACAATACCGCTTCCACATACGTCAAGCGTTTGCTTTTCTGCACCTTCGTTTACGTGTAACTGCCGCCTTGCATTCACCTCGTGCGGTCATTTCGGTTAAACAAACGGGCTATGCATGGGAGAGCGAATGCCATGAAGGAAGAGGTACGCCTCGCTAGATGCAACCTTGGGGCAATCTCAAGCTACAGCGCAAACAACATGATGAACAGCCCAGCCGCATGTAAGATTCAAATAAGCACTTCAACACAGTCAGGCTCCTACAATCTGACTGCTGTGTCGCACACCATGTCTATGTCTCTCTGCCCCAATTGATGGGAATAGGCCATCTGCAGAACTGACGAACAAGCTTCAAAGTACATGGAGGTTTCGTCTACCCCTGTAAACGGTTGCCGACGCAAATGCTCCTTCTCGCTCACCCTTGTTTCTGGAAACGAGTTCGTTGACGCGTTTCGCTAAACTTTACCGCATTAAGGCTAGTGAATCGACTGTGAGGCGGGCGCTAAGGATCAAGGTAGGTCTCGTGGAGTCTTTAGAATCCAGCGGAGCAGAGGTCGGGTTTGGCATGTGGTGAGACAGTCCGGGTACATGGGCAGGAGAATGAGGCTTTGTGTTGCGCAATCTGGTCGTTGGGGCGCAGAGGAGCACTACGATCTCAAACAAAATCTCCGTCATTCATATGCGCCACTGTGGCTAGATCGATCGTGGACGCCTAGTATCAATGCTATGGCAATGTTGTGTGGATACGTACAACACATCAGGAATGAAAATACTATTTGGGACAGCGAAGGGCACCAGGCACTCCCCTCTAGCAGCCCCACATAAGACGGGAGGACTGTTTCGTGTGCTGATCATAGCCACAGGAAACTCTCCATTGAACACATGAACCCGAGTCAATCCACGTAGCGCATATGATCCCATAGCTCTTGGTCTGACACAACAATACCCAGGTGCATGCTGTCAGGCGCATCAACAAAGCGGTGTATTAGCATTCACCAGAGCTACGCCGCCGACCAAATTTCATGCAAGATCATGCATCACGGATCTAGAACGCATGGCTTGACGACCTTCCTGATAAGCTTCACTCTATCTTTAATCTGAATGATTCGGGATGTTTGGCCGTAGGACCATTCCATGTTAAGGCACTGTCCACACCCAGCGCTAGCACTTGGGCGTGAATGTGGTGCTTCGCCAATTAGCAGATAAATTGTATGGTAAGAAAGTTAGTGCCTCCAAGGGGAAGCGAAGAAGCAGCACAGTAATTGCCTGACCATCACAGTACTCTATGCTCGGTTCCTGCACATGAAAGGTGCATATGGTGACATCCGCTTCAGCTCATGTATAAGCGTCTTGGGGAGCGCTGATTGTGACGTGTCATATTGGGAATGGTAAGACTTGTTCAGCTAGAGTATGATTGTAAAGGTGAAAATTTGCGGTTTCGATGTGTATGGACGGTCATTCCACCTCCCAACCATACCTATGTAGCAGGTGGCATACTGGCTGCTGTCTGGTGCCCTATTTCCGATGATGATCAGCTTAATTCCCATGGTAGTACCCAATCCTATCATGCTTTCTTTCAGACCTACTTGCATGGCGACGTGTAATCTATCGGCTATCCCGAGAAACCACCCCTGGCCATTTTCTTCCCTCTCTGATCCTTCCGATTGTGATTGGCTCGCGATGCCTTGTTTGCATCTTTACGCTGTCGTGCCGCCTTGTCGTCTGTAGGACCCGCAACATTCCCGCCGTTGCCTCTGCCTCTTCCGCGTCCTCTTCCTCGGCCACGGCCCCCGCGTGATCCGCCATCACCGCTTGCTTCCCCGGTTTCATCTCCGGATCCCGCGGGGCTATTTCGCCATGCTGAAAGAGCGAGTTCGCGCTGCTGGCCGGCAAAGGTTGAGAATCTGGCTTCGAGGCGTCGCAGCCGTTTGGGGTCTCGACCTATCATGATGCCCCATCCTTCGATGGCTTCATCTGTCATGCCGGTCTCGCTCTTTAGAGCGCTACGTGGCCTGCCTCTCCTTGTCTCTGAATCACGGCCGAACAGCTCAGGTGTTGTAGTGTAGGCACGGAAAAGGGCTTCCTCGCTCTTATCGCGGAGGTCAGCATCTGCTTCGGTGTCTATAGATGCACCCACGTCTTCAGTGTCGTAAGTATCATCACGTTCATCATCGTCAGAGTCAAAAACTGCAAGGGCCGCCAAGATAGACGATTTGGCTGGTGCTTTACTGCGATCGGATAAAATCTTGTCTGCAGTGAGCTCTTTTCCTCGCCGACCAACATGTAGTTGGGATGCGCCCACTGTGAGCCTATCAAAGCTGTCATTGTCGAATACGTTTCGCCGTTCGGGTAATTGGCTGGATCTCGGTGGTAAATGAGAATGTGAGGACCCTGTAGACAGTGGCCTATGACTAGTTAGCACCTGGATATATACTAAGATAGGAGCAAGGCCAGGCTTACAATTGCTCATTGCGATCAGCTTTGGCTAGACGTGGCGGTAAAGAATCGTCTAGAAGGTGTGCAGTGACTTGTTCAATGTTTTCGTCATATTCATCCAGCAACTTGACAATGAAGCCTGCGCCAAGATCGGGAAAAAGATCTTGGATTTGAGTTACCATACTCATCTTGTGCAAATGAACCTTGCCAAAAGGAGGAATGTGGTCAGAATTCTCATTCTCCGACCTATTCTTCATTTTATCGACCTTTCGACGAATTAATTTCTTTGGCCGAGCAACGCCGGATTGTTGGAATGCACTGAAGGAGGCAGCCATGTTTTTGACCCGTGCTGCCTCCGGCGCAGTAGCTTGGATTCTGATTTTCTCAAGTAAAGGAGTGTTGGTGACTAGGTCCGCTACCAATGTCTTCTTCCCAGGATCCTTCTTCTGCTCCTGCTCTTCGTTAGATTTCAGGCCATACAGATGGTCTGACAGGAGCGAGTAATTGGGTTTCGGTCCTTCTAATACTGCAGTTAAACCCAAATAGGTTATTGCGACCAGTTTTCTCTTCATAGACGGTGAGACGTTCGGATATGCCGCATACAAAGCGTCAAGAAAATCGGACCCTGTAAGCATGTATATGCTTGCATCTCGTGAGACCCTGAGTAGAGGTGCTATCCTATCCAAGGTATTTTCTGCTTCTTCTGGCCTTTTTGACTCCAAGTTCCTTGATAATGATGTCTTCGCAGTCTGCAACGACTTTTCAATTGCCCCGCCCTTTTGCTCCCATAGAAGCTGTAATGAAATTCGAAATTGCTCGCTCTTAGGAAAAGCGTGGCAAATATCTGCTAGTGCTGACCAATTCAGCAGAATTTCGGATATTACATCTCTCGAGAATAGCCTGCGAAGCAAGAGGAAGCACTGCTTTCGCAGCAGTTGTACTTTTTGGTCGATTCCATCCATATTAGTGAGCTCGTGAAAGAAAGACAAGAGAAATGGTGATAATGTATCGTTCTCCGATATCGCCGAAGAAAATTCATGATCAGTTGTTCGAAGGTAAAGTGCCGCTAGGGAAGCCCACGAGTCCAGATACAGTTGCCATTCTTCTGGAAGGATATTCTGTCTGATGGTGGCGCTCGGGAATGGGGCAAATTGAGGCATAGACATGTTTGCTGGGACGTTTGTGGAGTGGCCTTCATATGTAATACAAGGGCTTTGGGCTTAGATGCTTGTTTTATCCAACCACTTGCCACGGAGTCATTATGGCTCACGGCTGCAGCAGGTGGAGCCTCATTGACGCTAGTCCCAATATGAAACTGGGGTGCCAAGAGTTGCCCACATTGCGCATCGAAATTATTTCCTGCGACACAATCGTCAACGACACGAACGCCGTCGCAAGCAAACCACAACAGTCATCACATTACCGTGATCCAGGATCCAGGTCGTGACTGGTCTCTATTCATACCGCCAATTCTACCACACTTCACACCATGTCTTACAGTACGACATACCCACATACTCCAGCTATCACGCACGTCTAATCATGCCGCAGACAAGCCAGAGAAGGACTTCGGCGAAGGCCCCAAGATCCACAAGATTCGCATCACCCTCACCTCTCGCAATGTCAAGTCGCTCGAGAAGGTGTGCCAGGAACTCATCGATCGTGCCAAGACCAAAGAACTCCGCGTCAAGGGCCCCGTCCGTCTACCCACCAAGCACTTGAAGGTCACGACCCGTAAGACACCTAACGGTGAGGGTTCCAAGACCTGGGATACCTTTGAGATGCGCATCCACAAGCGTAGGTTTCCATCTTGAGCGGCGCTAAATAAAGCAAGAATTGACAAGAGTATAGGTCTTATCGATCTTCACGCTCCCACCGAGGTTGTCAAGCAGATCATCATCAACATCGAAGCTGGTGTTGAGGTTGAGGTCACCATCGCCGCATAAGGGTTGGTTTAGATACTGGAGAAGGAAGAATAGGCAGGGTTTGAAACAGACATGTGGTTATGAACAGCTGAGTAGCTGGAGATATATGACAATGAAATGATTCAAGACCCACTTTGTTCCATCTTTCACGTTCCATACCCGCTTCTCCTTCCCACTTCTCCTTTCATGTGCTATCTCATCTACTAGTATGGGCACCATCTCCACAATCATCATTACATAATGCTCGTCGCATGTTTGTTCGTAGTTGGAATAACTAATTATCATCCGTTAGACCTAGGTACTATCTACCCTAATCCTTGCACCCCCCTTCAGGCGTATTGGACACTTCGAGCTTCGAGTTATCTTCGGTGGTGATACACGACCGTAGAAGAAGTTTCTTGCTCTAGCTGCGAAGCAGCTGCGCAAGTGCTAAGCCGGAAGGCTCTGGACCGAGGGTCCTCTAACAGTATATACTGTCCTACTCCAATAATCAACGTTGTTGATTATTCGCACCTTTTTGGTTGTTTGCCTTAGTGAGTGGCGCTGCGGCCTAACGCTTGCTAGGAGCTGGCCATGGCAATGCCCTATAGGTATTATCCTTCCGCCAGCTGAGATCACAGTGCGTAAGACAAGTAGGAGCTACACTTGCAGTTGATCCTGCATGCCGACTGGCGAGTATCGTGTACAGGGCCAGGTCAGAGCCGGGTTGTCTGCATGCATTCCGAAAGGCCGCAACGCATTTCGATTCGGGGTAGGTTCCAAGTAGTCCCAAGCCCACGGCTCCCCCAGGCCGTATTATGACGGCAGGCAACACACATTATACCTCTAAGTTATATTCCATTCTTTTCTCTAGCTTATCCGGAGGATGAGCTTGTTGTGAACGTGCACATTCGACTCTCGTGGCTTCGAAGCGTAGCAGTCCTGTGTAGAAGTGAAAAGCGATTGCAGTCAGCTTCTAGAACGCAGTTCTCCGTCACCGCACCAAGCAATCCATAGAGGACAATCAATCATCAACTAACGTTCGTTACTGGGCGTAGAACAGTAGATACGCTGCAGCCTGTTTGCGGGTCTTATAGTAGCCTTGTAACCCATTGCTATTGCATGCCACCTCGGGTCGCCAATAAGGCGTGGCGTACCCCCTAGGAGGGCCACGCTCCTCCGTTTTTTACCAGGTCTATCTCGGTTGATGCTGTGTTTGTTATTTCTTCGCGGAGGCAGGTTGGTTATCGTTGAATGCCCCCAAGCGCGAAGCCGCACCAAGTGGTATGGGGGGAGGATTGGGAACGTTCGTAGAGCTGACAGCTAGACAGATTAATTAAAGATATTACAGGGGACTTGATCTCTCAGATAAATAAGGAAACGGGCTCGGATCGGCTGGACCGCGAACACATCTATTGTAAAATAATCGCTTTGATGTTAGGAACATTATGTCTGCTACATTTGACTTCAGAAGAAGTGCGGCTGTGGATTTGGGTTGGAATTTGGTACGATCTGACCTAAACTCTCCCGAGGCCGTTGAAGGCTCCTTCCCGAATCATCACGTAACATGAAAAGCACAGCCCCAGAGGCGGCATTGCGACCATAGTTGATTTCGAATACTTATGGCAGTCACCATAGAGCTAGGGTCTGAGAACAGTGAAGATGTTTGATTCGAGGACGCTACGGGACATTTGCATGTCAAACCTAGTGAATGCAAGGTGGGAATCAGATAAGTTGGATAGCAACCATGTCTCTTCATCGCCCGACGGGTTGTTCTCGGCTCGATTGACTGCAATGCTTTAATTAGGTTCCGGCTGTGTTCGTAGTCTCATCCTCCCGCTCTTACTATGTGATCTGCGTAATGTGGTGTGGTGGCGCTTTTATTCCGCCGTTATGGGTGCGGCCTACCGGTCGGCACAATTTACCTTCTGCATGAACGTGATACCTTAGCAGCATCTGCTAGTCTGAATCCCATTCTATGGCGCTCTGAGATTCTTTCGTACTGGCATTTAGTCTGTTGCTTATTATGAGGATGAGGCTGAGTCTTTGAGAGAGCACTGCCGCGTTTCAGACGTGACAAGTGATAATAACGTGAAGTCTCAATATGACCTACGAGTGTAGAACTATGTTCTAAGATGCGAGTCAGGTGGCGTGGTATTCACTTTCCATGCCGCCCCAGTGTCTTAGTACCAGAAAGTCAGGTCATGGCTTGAGTCTCTTCAAACCGAAAGTGTGTAAAGCAAAGCCATCTAGGCAGACACTATCCTCTGGTCTATGGGTTTAGATTGGATGATCACTGTAGACTCCTGCAGTTGGCCCCTCAAGTTTCGAGGCAAAGGCCCGAGGAGTGCCTAGGTCACCGTCTTCGCATCCTGGAGGGAGATCCAGTGGTTAATCATTCTCCGTGGTCAGGTTCTTCGCTCATAGCCGCTTCCAGGATTCACATGCAGCTCAGGGTCGCACGGCTTCACGGAATTGCCTGAATCGAGCCATGATGGCACTGCCGCTGGGGTAATTATATCGGGGTGCAACAGTTCACTGGTAGATAGCATGGGTCATGAGTTTCGATGGCCGAAATGACGACGCTGTGTCAATTTGAGAAGTGTCTGTGGCAGGGAAGACGTGCTTTGAGTCGAGTTTGGAGAATTCACTGCGCTTAAGATGGTACAGGAGCAAGGCGGGAGGCAGCAGCCAGATGGCAATGCCCTGAGGTAGGATTGGTTTGTGAGTAAAAGTATGCAAGAGCATAATACAGTCGATTATGACGGTTTGTTTTGGTGTTGTGGAAGGAGCAGTTACGTGATCCTATTCACACTATGCCCAAACCGACGTGGCCCTGAAGGTGCCTACTATTGCATAGCGCAATGAGGGCGTGGGGCCTGCATGTTGGACATGGCCCGAAACATGGAGCAGTGGGCAAAGGTTGTCGACGCTTCATCGCGTTGGCCGTCATTGCATCCATCCTCCTTGGGCTCCGTTCGTTGCATAGCATCATCCAGGATGATTAACCGCATCAAATGCGGGCCAGGTCACAGGCAGCGTTGCCTACCCGGGCGGCGGCCGGGCAGCGTCGTTGGCCAAGTTTCTTCCTTCGCTCTTTAGCCTTGTCGAATCCAGCGCTGCTTGCACCATGGGATGGAGCATGGCGATGATAGGCGATGACTTGAAATGCAATCAAAAGTAACGTCGCAAGTTCTTACCGTCGATACACTATCAGCTTGGCGTACGCATTACTGTACACGGTCGGTCCTCGGGCTTCGCGGGCGACAGCTGCAGCGACGGAGTTTAGAAGCAGGCGTGAAGGGACAATTTCAGCACCCGCTCAACTCAGAAACCCGCCTTGCAGCCGTTTCTGAGTCAGAGATGACTTGGGCCCAAAGCATGCTTAGCGCACGAGAACGGGGCGGTCGGTCGGTTGGCGTCGTCTTGTTTGGACCCCACAACAACCGCACAACCATCACCACCACAACCACGGGCCAGTGCCTAAATATAATCATCGTCAGATCCAAGCTCTGAACGCCCTGCACGGGCGTCGCCCACGCTAGCCAGCCATGTCCTGGCCCATGTTCTGCGCGGCTACACGGTGCCGTAGCCTGCACGCTTCCGGACATAGCGGCCACCAGCCCGCCCACACCGACCACCCACCCCTCCCTCAACCGTGCCATGCGGCGATCGACTGTCTATCATCTCCCACAGCCATGGAAAGCTCGCCAGTGCCCCTCATGTGTCTTCCCAGTCGCCCAGTCACGCTTCCAATACCCGCTTACCGTGCTCATCGTCGCTACTTGTGACCGTGGCTGTCTATTGCTCTATTTCTCGGCCGTCAACTGACAACTATGCCCACCGTGCTGCTGAACCATTGGCAACGGCGCCCGTCTGCCTAGGACCCAGGCGTCAGAGCCGCAGCTAGAATCCTCCTCCGTGACCCGACCTGCTTGATATTGACTGAAGCCTGTCTCCCAGAGACTGCATCCTAGCCGGACCGCAGGAGAGACCCACGCTAGTAACTGTGCTGGGTACCTTCATCTGACAGGGGTCTGCTAGCCGGCCCCGAGGCGTACTCGAGCGCCCACCGCAATTGTGAATAGGTTATGCATCTCTGCTTAGCTGGGATGTAACTGCCATCCACCATTGTCCAATTGGGAATTCTTCGCGCACTGGTCTCACTGTGGGCAGTCTTGAGTGATGCTATCAACTAGTCTACTTGGCTCTGATCCCTTCTCTCAATTGAGCCTTCGCTTTTTGCTTTCGTGTGCCTGGTCAAATCAAAGCGTACATAAGCTCCTCGATTCGCTGCGCCCCGGATCTACTTGCACTCAAGGGTTCCATTCAGACGGATACCCGCATTGCATTGCTCACTTAACTTAGTAACAATCAGGCCTCCCACGTGAGCCTATCCTGTCTCAGCCAGCACAAGACAATTACAACACCGCCACTACCCGCCACGCTACTTCCTACCGGTCCTAAGGACCTCAGCCTTATTCTACGGAGAGGCCTCTAAAACGCTCTCGGACCAAGCTTGTAGCCCCCCAGCTAGCAACCTGTCTACCCTCTTACCCTAGGCCTTGGGTCTGTGCCCTCAAGACTGAAATATCCTTACTACTCATTTCTTGCACTCCCGCTGAAGCGCACTGACGTCTTCCTCCACAACATACAACATCCATATACTTCGACTTGTGCCCACCTGGACACCAATATTCTTCTGTCCCACCAACTCTCGCCACTCCATCACCACTCCTTCGACCACCGTAAACTTCCAAATCCGGCTCTTGCTTACATACATCAACCTTTATGACAATGGCCTACTATTCCTCCGACTCGGAACTGGCGCTCATGGCGCCAGTTGATGACGGCATGGGTCATTTGTTTCCCACCAGCTCATGTCAATCCCCTCCCAGTATCCTGTACTCGCCTCCTCTACAACACATGGCCCATCCCACCCCAACAACCTTACCAAGCAACGGAGCTATCTTTTCCTATCCGCACGACTACAGACAAGTGATGGACTCTCCCTACCCACCTCACGCACACTGGTCGTCCCAATCCTCACCCATGGCTTTGCCTCAGGTTGCCGCATACTCCTACCCCCCACCATTCTCTGGAATGACCACAGCATCGACCTTGGCACCAGAGACAAATCTTCTGCCACACTCCTACGGCGGAACACGACCAGCAAGATCACTATCTGCCTCATCGTCGATCAGCATGGGGCTTCCATCCAACGCTCCCTCAGAAACATCGCCACCTTCTCTCTCGCGCTCTCTCTCACCAAGCTCACCCGACCTTCGTGCATATGGATTTCCTAATAAAAATGGAACATGGAGCTGTGCTTATCCTGGTTGTACGTCAAGAGCTGTCTTTACTCGGGGATGCGACTTGAGAAAGCATCACAAACGTCACACCAAATCTTTCTTTTGCCGTCATGCCGAGTGCCCTCAGTCAGCGGGTGGAGGGTTTTCAAGCAAGAAAGACCTCGCACGGCACGAAGCTAAACACAACCCTGGGGTACTGTGCGATTGGGATGGTTGTGACAGGGTCTTTAGCCGTGTGGACAATATGGTAAGCGTTGGCGAAGACTTCGTGAATGCTACGATACTAATATACTATCATAGAGGGATCATGTAAAACGAATTCACCTCAAAACGGCTCGCAAGTCGATATCATAGCCTCTACATGATGCTATATGAAAGCACACTTCGAACAGTTTCAAACCCAAGCACTACTCCGCACAGCCTAGCATCGTTGCTAGCAGCGCTTTTTCCCGGTCAAAAACAGACATCAATAGACTTCGATTCGAAATAGCCACTGCACATCGTAGCTGAGCTACCACTTTTTTTCACTTTCGCTCAAGATACCCCTTTTCGCATCTTTCGACACTCCTCAGAGGCATAGCCACTTGGCTGGATGCTTCTTTCTGCATCGTTAAGGCGTTTCAAAGTCCATCCCCTTTTGTTTGTGCAGTTTGGATTGTATGTACATCACGCCATAGACAACCAAAACAGTTGAAAGCTTGTTGGGATATTACGTAGAGAAATGCATATGATGGCGACGCTGCTGCCTGGTCTAGTCCACGGAAATTGGCGCTCTGACATGAGCCTCTTACATTAGTGGCTTCTTTGATATTTCTTGCTCTCATCGAATCATCCATCTCCACCATCTCTCATGCTCAACTTGGGCCCTCCCCACTTGGTCGCAATAATTGCCTCTATGGCCAGGTGCATACATCATCGTCGCGCGTTCGCTGTACTCGGTGTTCGCGTGGCAAAAGGTGAAACCCATGCAACTCCCAGTCTGAGACTCCGGCTATTCGTTAGTGGGATGCCTTAAATTTTTTGGACAAGGCTGACTCCACGGGCCCCCAACCACTCAGCGGCAACCATAAACGTAGTTACAGATTAGAAGGATTCTTGCCGAATCAAACGGCTTGGGCGCCATTGAGTATCCCAGCTGGCGTTCTGCTCCGTTGGCATGTTTTGCGAATCAAGGGGCATGCCGGGCCGGGCCTGTTACTCGAGTTTGCGCTTGCTGGATCTGGTAGGTCAACGGCTGTCTAACCTGCTGCAAGTTGATGTTGGTGGCGGGGAGGTGTGTTACATTCGGGACTTTTGCAACACACGGGTGAGCATTGCACGATGAATCCTCTGTCGGGGCATTACATCAGATGAAGGGGGGGGGTTTGTTCGATCAGCCTGCCAGGTCCAAAGCTCACGTGGAAGGAATAGGAAGGAATAGAAGGAGACGCCCAACCGGCTCCATCCCGCGAGCACGAGCTTACCTCAGACGAGAATGCAGGCGTCTTCGTTCGGAACGCGAGTGGCACGCATAGTGTCGAATATGGTGTGTGGCAATGCTGTGCCAGAACGGCAACGCCCTGCATCTGCACGCAACAAGACGGGTTGGTAATGTCATTCACTCTAACTTGTCTTGGGCTATTTGGCGCGTACCTAGCCTGCAAGAATGCACAGGAGAATTAAGCTTGACGGGCAGGGTTCCTGGCATGCGCCGTTGTTAGGTACCAACTGGTGCGGCCTTTCTGCAGCCTCTGATGCAATCAACATGTGCCGTTAGGCTGGCATCCAGCTTCAAGGGCAAACTTGGGCTCCTGAAATGGTCGTGTACCGCGAATATGGTCGTCGGGCTCGCTTGGCGCACGCCTGAACTGGCTGCATAGCAGTACAGCACAACAACACCGCATTGTATATCATATCGTCATTGCCGCAACGAAGACGACCAAACTTTATTTCCCAGCGTATGCTGCCATCCCCTGGACCACAGGCCTTTCCGGTCAGGAACACTAACGTCAGTACCAACACTAGGTCCAGCCGGTTTGATGTGAAGCGGTAGCACCTCCAGTTAGGCGCACATTAGTGTACCCAGTTGTGGTAGATCTCTAGGCCTCGCTACGGTAGCTGCTTGAGCCCCCGTCTCTTTACTCTGCGCCTTTCCCTGTGCAAACCGTCTACGCGCCTGAGCATGGCCCCATCCAATGTGCTGCGCAGACGCGATAGGTCATGTTTCTCCTGGTTGCATTGCTGCAGGAGTCGATATTTGAATTGAGGAGAACATGAACAGCTAGGATCAAATGGGCACGCAGAGAGTGACGGCTCCTCGGAGCGTTTTTGATCCCGGCTTTTCGCAACCCCTCTCTTTCCATTCACCATGGCTGACGGGCTGGATAGCTAAGTTTCAAGTGTGTCCTGGACACCGATCAATTTTCGCCGACTGAATTCCTAGCTATGGTTGATGACATCTTGCTCTTTCGGCAGCAAGCACATCCCGACACTGCTGTTGACAAACCGAGACATACGTTATCTTGCAGCTTGCTGTTCTTGTCTCATACGCTGATTGCGCAAGTTGTGGAACATGGCGCATCGTCTCAAATTTCCACGAGTCAAACTTAGTAACAGCGCTCTCCAACTCGCTTGGTCCACCTTTCTATGCTCTTTTTCTGGGAACGAAGTCACGGATGGCGAAAAGCTTCCCACACCACTACTTGCTGATCGATGGACAAGTTAGTCAGCACACCAAATCCACTTTGATACAGCGTGTGTGTGGGTGTGCCGTTTAGAGCGGTCGGACACGGCACAATCAATGGTCCCGCATACAACTCGCTAACCGTAAGTAGACATAGGCAAGCCTGCCGCAAACTTCCTCTTCACCACATGCGCTATGAGCCGGTTCTTGAGGCAGAGAACAGTCTGTGCATGGAGTGCGTGGAGCGCGAGGTTGGATCTGTAATAATGTCACGGCATGCATGCGATGATTTGCATCTCAAGCGGGCGCTTGATGCCATCTCCTGAATGGCTTCTGCTTTTGGTCTTGCAGCTACGACAGACGCCACCGAGCACCGCTGAGAAATCGCATATTAGATAGCCCGCGCGCACTGCGCCTACGCCTTGGGACAAGACGTGAAGTCAAGTTAAGGTTACTTGTTCGGGCGTCAACTTCCCAGCTGAGGTGTTGAACGCTGGGAATAGATTGCGGCCAATAAGGCTCTATTACGGTGATTATTCAGCTGACAGGCCCTGATCCGGTTTGGCGCAAAGCCCACGGTATTCGTACTCGGCGTCCGAGAGATATCTAGTTAGTGAGAAACAGTAAGATGTCATTCATGCCTTTGCTCATGTTGGTCAGCCAGTTCTTTTAGTACGATGCGTCTAAATAGCCTCAGCTTATCGCTCTCCGTTTTATCCATTCTTTCTTCAAATGTGTCTGCTTCTGCCCAGCGTGCACGAGTCCACAATGCGAACCATGTTTTCAACGCTATCCACTCGTCCATGCGACAGTGGGGCTCATCGCTCAATCATAATGGCATGTCGTTCTTTGTAGCCACCGTTCCGGCCGGTACGCAACTGTACCATGGATCCCTTGATTCTGAGCTCGTTAAAGGCATGGAATGGCTTGCTTTTGAGCCAGAGCATGCACAGCTTTTTGCTCTTCCAAGACGACCAACGAAAGCAGACGACGAAAATCACTTTCGACGCAGTAGATACCATGAAGAAATACCTGGGAAACACGATGTGCCCTATCTTCCCCAGCAGCCTCTCGGTCATGCCACAGAATATGATGCTGGAGTCGGCTATTTCCATACTTACACCCTCAGACATGACCTTCGTCTGTTGTATATTGATGGCATGTCTGCTGCCAAATCTTCTAACGGAACACTAGATACCCAAGATCTGCTTATTCGTAATACTACAACAGATCACGGCCATCCTCTCCGGGGAGATTATGAGCGTGCACAGGCAATGTGCGACCTCTCAATCACACTATGGCAAAGCAAGATTGATGGCTTCCTACGTATGGAAGGCGGCTTTGAAGTCATCCTCTGCAACTTTGCAGCGCATGTTGATCGGTCCGATCTTATTTCCATCACGCCGCACGATGGACCCGGCGGTAGAAGAGGTTTTCTGGGTGGGTGGTCGTACATGAAGGCCGTTGCAAGACGGTTCCAAGGAATTAGCGGCGCAAGAGTGAGCTTGAACTACAACGATTTCACCAGCGTGTTCGCATACCCTGACATCGAGGGCTTGTTTGCAAACGACGTCCAATCTGATTACCCTATGCCACGCCTACAAAACGTGGGCTTCACTGACCGAACACGGATCCGACGCGATCTCACGAGCATGATACACCGTGAAGACGGAGACAAGGCAAACTGGCAAGCCACTGCCGATATGGTGGTCGCGCGATATAGCCAGCCATTACACCACTTGCGTACTAACAGGCAGGTGCGGAGCGAGAAGCAGCTTTTGGAAAGTTACTTGACGACCCTCTTCCTACCGTTGATCGACTACACGGCTCGGAACGCTACACTTGAAACGCAGCGCTGTGTTTTACAACTCGTTCCCCCGCCCCCGCTCTCGAACCTCGCACATCGGACTATTTACGACATTGCAGATCTCATATGCAGTACACTGCTCATGAGTCTCTCTATAGTCTCTTCGTCAGTGGATGGCGAGGTGTATATATCTCATGCTACGGAGCTGATTGACGATCTCGTTGACTATCTACGCTGGACGACGTGGAAGGAGTGCAGCTCATGTGTGGGCGAAGAGATTTGCTATATCCCCATCTGGCCGTGGGGAAGCCATGCAGACCATATGAATCCAGCGTGTCTAGGTGCAAAGGGGGCTTATTGGAAGCAAGGCTATTGGGGCAATTTGGGTTGATGCACTAACTGTGCATGGAGCGAATTTTAGCTAGAATGTTAGATAGACTTACGGAAAATACTAGAGAAAATGCACACACACAGAACACATTTCTACCACGAGTATGCCTCGCAATTAACTTTCTTTAGCCGGAAACGCAGAAACTGCTGATGTGCAACATTCAATCTACCGGCGCAACCAAAGTCTACTCTTCCATCTGCTATCGCATTCCTCCCTCCGATCAGCCTAGCCTCCGTTCCCAAGACAACAAAGCTCACCTGCAGTGCAACCTGACCCGTCCCCCGTTCTGTGTCACAAGCAAACCCGTCCCAACGGGTCGCAATCTCGCCAAATGGGCTACTCAAAAATAACCTCATTCCCTCCGAGAAGGAAACACGGCTAGAATTCTATGGCTTGGTGGCACAGCGTTCGCTTCACCCTGCCCTGTCTCCCTATTTCGTTTCCGACCGTCATCCGCAAGGCTGACTTTGCTCATACCCAGGTAGACCCATGTCGAACGGCTCTTGCCTGCCGTCGCTTCGGAGACTAGGGCGGGTGGACGGTACTTGGACGGCTTCTTTGGTGGTGCATGGGCGGGGCTAGTCTGTAGCTAAGCAACTGACGGCATGGCTTATTAATAGACATTTTGAATTGTGAAAGAGAGGTGCGCGCGCGCAGTTTTGCACTAGGGCTGCTTTGGCCGCGTGTCCGAACCGCTGTGCAAAAATGGTTGCGTGCTTCATTTCAGAACTGGCACCAGGCTCCATTTGGCACAACCAATCACCTATCGGAGCGCGACGTGATGAACTATTTACGCTTCGATGGATAGGTATGGACGGTGCAGGGCTGACGGCTGGCAGTTTTTTTTTTTTTTTTTGACGAATGAAAACGTGCAGAAGGCCATTTGCTACATTCGGACGGCCGGCGCAAGTATCTAGTCGGCCGCTGTATGTTTGCACAAGCTTCAAAAGTGCGGGAGAATGTCGGGGCCTCCGAACAAAGTTTGTTTTCGCGTGGCCTCCAAACTATTTACTGGATTAGGAAGTATGCGACGAAACGGTCCAGCTGCGTAACGTCTCATGTCCAAAAACTCAAAACAGCATGCAGTGCGCAGTGCGCAGCGTGCAGTTAGCCGGTTGTCATTGTGCACTAGGAGCTGCGGCGTTGATCGTCACGCCCATGCCGCGCACACCGCTTTGCAAGCTGATCGCTGGCCCTCGCCACGGGTGGCAGCAAACACAGGATGAATGTGTAGATCGTTGTCTCGCCACAAAGCACGTCAGAGTCACATGAGCTGACCTTAGACGACGAGTCACATGAGCACCTCTGACCTCAGACGATGGGTCACATGAACATGACCCCATGGAAGGATAGGCTGCACGGCAAACGGCAACTTCTGCATGTGTCTAGCCAAAGATTGCCATATCTTGCGTGCGGACGTGCAATTATGCCGCTAGGATACTCCACAGATGATATGAACAGGGACTTTGTCAGGATGTTCTTGGACAAGGGTTAGCTGGGCAATTGTTCTAGTCATTGAAGGGGATGGAAATTTGATATTCGCTTGTGGTCAGGCCGCCCAACGGCGTTCCTGCATCGCTAGCCGGCGGTTGGCAGCCAAGCGACGAGCGACGGCATGCTTTTGCGCGGGATGATGAAACTATTTTGAGAATTTTGGCGAGATTGCGCTGCGGGGGTGGAGAGCGGTGGATGGGGAGGGAGGGGGGGTGCGGGAGTCGCTTGTCGACAAGTGAACTTGCATGGATGGGAAATGAGGTAGGCGGTGCACGGATCGAGAAAAGGTGTCGCGCCATGTTGTGTGTTGTCAACGACAAAACAAATCAACCTCCGACTCGAAAAATACGAGGGCAGGAAGATCAGTCAAGGTTTCGGCGAGAGGGATTGACAGCCATGGCTAGACCACAAAGTCGGATTTAAGACCGGGTGCTGATCATTACTGAATGGACTTTGGCGATGCTGCTCTTAAGACTGACGGTAAAATAGTGAGATTCTTGTTAATTATAAGGGGTAATTTGTGATGTGATGAGGTAATATGAGGGCTGTGTATATTGTCACACTTTTGATGCTGTCGAAGCCGAGTAAATTGAAAACAAGTGGTAAACTTTGACCAATGCTAACGACCTGGGAGAAAAGTCTGTGTTCGTATTTCTTTGTTGTGGAAAGTGACCATGAAACACAACCCCATTCTCTTACGATGAAGGGTGATGCTTCGAGTCGAAACATATTGTGCAAAATCCCTCGCGTTGTACGATTTGATATATAATATACTTTTGCAAAATTACGGGTGCTCAGTTCGGGTTGTTTGAACAACTCACCAGACGGGCATGAGGCAGAGAGAAGTATAATCTTAATATTCGCGACTTTACAATCTGCTATAATGGAACGATCCACGCCCAACAGTAACTATGCTCATAGAATCGAACGCTGGAATGGGTATAAAACATCTATCTAGTTAGGCGATGGCCGAGTTGTCGTGACATCGCTTGATATCGTCCTGAAGAGATCCATACTACGGAGCGAGTCTTGCCTCATTCAACACCTGTTTTTGTCCACGCATTTCGCAACCTCAGATATATCAACAGACATTACCAGCCGCCCTTCCAAAATCCGATCGCTTTCAAGCTAGCTCCATCAAAGATTTGGAGCAATTTGGAAGGCTCTATAACGGCTTCATGGCGTCACTCATCGTGACCGAATTATGGAACGATTCAAAATATGGAAATGGCGATCAAACATGTAAAGCTGAGTTCCATAGGGGATGCTGGGTTTGAGGGATTAAAGCAAGCGGATGCCCAGAGAGAAGTATAGTTTAGATGGCGCATTCAGATAACGGAGACAGTTGAACTTGGGATAGGTAGCCGGATTGTTCAACAAGCTGCGCAGCGCCCTATTGGGTCCAAATAGGAGGGTCTGCGCTGCCGCATATGGGCATCATATGCAGCCAGAGGAGGGCTCGAGTTCTCCATCTATAATCGAATATTTAAA
The DNA here is from genome assembly GCA_028456235.1 of Ophiosphaerella narmari. NCBI lineage: Eukaryota > Fungi > Ascomycota > Dothideomycetes > Pleosporales > Phaeosphaeriaceae > Ophiosphaerella > Ophiosphaerella narmari. Next base: position 93,417 of record JALNQA010000008.1, read on the forward strand.
TGAAAACGATTTGTCGCATCATGCTCCATCTCGCGTAGTTCCGAGCTCAGCGACTGCTCCATTTGGCCTTTGTTGTGGAAGTCCCGCATTGCCGCCTTGAGGTGGTGGTATAGTGATCGCGGGGCTAACATCGGCCGGCACTGTATGCGAAGCATTGGTTGGCGCAGCTTGCATGCCACTCAGCTCGGAACGAGGGACAATGGGCGGATTTTCGGGCGATGCGAGTTCGTATACATTCGATTGGTGGGGAGCTGGTTGGTAGGGAACCGGTTGGTAGGCTTGGTATACAGCTGTCGGTTGAAAGTTATTGTACGTAGGTGGGGGTGAAAAAGCTGGCGGAGGTGACATGCTTGGGGCTGGTGAAAAGCCGGGTGATGGTGGATAGGCCATTGATGGGTTATATAGCGCAGGTTTTGTCATGGAATTGCGAGATTTTTCATCTTTCGGCACCACAAGCTCAGGTTGCATCGCTAAAGGAGAATAATTGGTGACAGGCGCTGTGCCATTCGATCCGGATTTTGATTTCTTCTTTCGCCAGAGAAAGAATAGGAACCCAGCAATCAACAAGAGAACAGCGGCGACTCCGACCCCAATACCAGCTTTCGCTCCGGTTGATAGTCCAGGATCTGGTTGGGGGTCGGCGGTTGGGGAAACGGTCGCGGTGGTTACTATTATTCTGGTGATTACTGCGGGTGATGTCGCGAAAGTTGTTGGCGACGAAGCCCTCGAAGTCACAGCTGATGACCGGCTTGCACTAACTGTTCGGGTGGGTGTGGATGAAGCGCGAGATGTGGTAACGGGGCGAATGGTCGCGGACGAGAGCTGAGCGAGTAATGAAGAGGCACGGCCCAGGATTGATGAAGCCATTGCCATGCCGTGTGCAAACCTAACTAGCAACAAGGGTGGAGAGGAAATGGTAAAAGCGAAGAGAGACGGCAGGCCAGGGGACAGAAGGTGGAAAGTGTTGATAGTTTTCGGGGTGAGGGCTGAGCTGGACAGCAGTTGGTGCTGTCCAATGAACGAGTCACGAGGGCAATTAGTTCTCGGCCTTGCGCCTCTCGCCAGCTTTGTCTAGATGGGGGCGGCTAGGGGGCTAAAGTGGTGCTAAAAGTAGGATACGATAAACGGATGGTTGGTAATGCATCCCAGTGCACCTCAGCGCATCTCAGCGCATCGCATAGAGGGAGCAGCTATGCAGGAGAGATGACGAGTTTCCAGAAGGCATAGATGGTGAAGACGAAGATGAAGACGACAAGCGCCTGGCCGATCCATTCTGTGCGGTTAGCGGGCTCGGCCTGGCTGCTCGCAATTGACGAGCGGTCGGAGTGGTCAGCGAAGGCGCCATAGTCTGGAGGAGCACCGACGAGCAGGGGTGCGGTGGCTGAGGCTGTGGCCTCATGGTAGGAGGGAGGGGGAGAGTCTGGTGGGGTAGCGTCTTGGAGCTGCGACGAGTTAGTAGCGAGCACGTGCGGGGTGCTGGAGCAAGCAGGCATACCGACGCATGGTCTTGCATGACGTCCAGGCAGGCAGAAGGGGTTGAATTTAGGTATTCTGAGGGAGAGGGTTTTTGAAGCTGGGCTGTCGCGCCATGTTGCCCGCTGCACAGATGCATGAGCTCGGGCCGGGCTAGCTCTGGCAACCTCCAAATGTCAAGTGTCCAGTACCAGTATCACGGCCACCACGCGCGCAGGCAGCAGGAAGCCATAATGCCACTGCCTTCTCTGTCTGGCCCCTTCACCACCTCTCGCCAGCCCCAGACACACCATGTCAGCTGATCTCCCTGGCTCTGGCCGCTCCAGCCCTGCCCCGCGAGCCGCCCAAGACTCGCTCTTCAAGAAAGACAAAGGCTACCGCCGATATGCCGCTGGCGTCGAGCGCGCACTTGCTCTCTGGGACTCGGCCCAGCAGGAATGGGCCGACTATATTTCCTTTCTAGCGAGGCTGCTCAAGGTCACTACGCCCCCTGCCATTGCCATTGCCGTCGCCATTGCCAGCGCCCAGTACTCACATGCTCCTCTAGGCCCTCCAGGCGCACCCTGCCGAGATAGCTGTAGTGCCCCAGAGCAACGTCGTCGCATTGCGGCTGGCGCAGTGCCTCAACCCAGCATTGCCGTCTGGCGTGCATCAAAAGGCGATCGAGGTGTACGCCTACATCTTCGCCACTATTGGAGTATGTCTGGTGGCCATATGCATATACATACCATGCTTCATGTGGCTCCCCGGAGCTGACCTCCAGTCCAGACAGACGCGCTTGCCCGCGACCTCAGCATCTACTTCCCTGGCCTCGCCTCCGTGCCTTCCTTCGCCTCGCTCTCCGTCCGCCCCCTCTTCCTCTCCGTCTTCGAGACCCACATCCTCACGCTTGACGCCCCCGCCCTTCGCCCCGCCTTGAAGGCCATCATTTTGTCTCTCCTTCCAGGCTTGGAGGACGAGACCAGCGAGGACTTTGACCGCATCTTCTCCGCCCTCGACCAGCTGCGCAAAGCTGTCCAGGGCTCTGCAGACGAGGTCAACACCGGTGCTTCGCCGCACTTCTGGCAGTGCTTTTTCCTGGCCGCCATCACCAATCCCTCGCGGAGACAAGGCGCCCTCGCTTTTCTGGTTCGCCGACTGCCTACCTTTGCCCTACTAAAAACTCCCGAATCCTCGACCTCGACCCCCGCCTTGACAGCCGAAGCCGAAGCCGCAATATCACCGGAGCCAGGACTCTTGATTCGCTGCTTTGAATCCGGTCTTTCAGACCCACAACTGCTCATCCAACGAGGCTTCCTTGATTTGCTCGTCAGCCATCTGCCACTTGATTCTCCTGTCCTCCAGGACCGTGTTGGTAAAAATGACCTTGAAAGACTGGTCACCGCTGCCGCCGGTGTGGTGTCAAGAAGGGATATGAGCCTCAACCGCCGACTTTGGGCATGGTTCCTTGGACCAGAGCCCGTGGCACCCGAAGGCGAGGACCACGTCGCCTCTCCCAATCAGGAGAGACGTAATGAGGCACCTGATCCTTCCACCCAACTTGCAGCCTTTTTCTCGCGTTACGCTTTCGAAGCGCTGAGTAACAGCATTCTGACCATGATCAGCCGACCTACCAAATCGTCTGCTGAGCGAGCACGCCCTTTCCGAATATGCCTTTCACTCATGGATCGCTGGGAAGTTGGCGGTCTCATAATTCCTGACATCTTCTTACCTGCATTGCAAAGCGCCCAGTCTTTTAGTGACAGTGCCTCAAAGCCAGAAGCTGATGAGGTACTCAGAAGTGCTAGTGCATTCTTTGATGGCGTCGATAGTGGCTTAATATGGGGTAAGCTGATGTATTTGATCACTTCCGCCGTCGAGTCTCGGACAACGAGCCGCGACGAAGCACTACAGAGGGCAAAGCTAGCCAAGTTTATTCTTGCCCGTTTTAACCTCAAGGAGGAAGACATGCTTCTGCATCACATGCCCTTGATGATTTTATCAACTCTCGCTTCACTCAACACAGCGTTTGGAGACTCCATTGAGCGGCCGCGTGATTTCGAGGTAACTGAGATTGCATTTGACATTGCAGATTCTTTGATACAGATTGTGCCAGATCAATCGTTGCGGAGCAGCCGTACTACTGGACAAGAATTGACTGATGCGATCGCTGTGCCCAGAAACAAGGCTCTGCAGCGATTGAAAGCTTTTTACGAAGACTCTCAAGGCAGTCTTGACGTAGTAGATCCTCCGTTCAGTGCAGCCGAACTAGGTCAGCACATCCTTCGCGAGGCTGTAGGCATGTTTGTGGTCTCTGTCCAATCTGCGGATACCACTCATTCATCAGATGTATCAGCTAGAATTCTTGCCAACCTCATCTCCAAGATACAGCATTTGAAAGCTTTGGATGAACACAGTTTGTTTGCCGTCTTTCAACGTATACTTCCTGGACCGACCGATGGGACACAACTGTCATTCAGTCAACTGAGTGCCATCACGACTGTACTTACGGCATTACAAACGACCCGTCCTTCAATACCGTATATACCAGTCTCCCAGGTTGCGGAGTTGATTCACCCCCTTGTTGCATCGCTCTGGGATCATTTATCTCCAGTAAAGCCCAAGTATCACGTTGAAGCAACACGCTGCCTACTACAATTGCATACAATCCTACCCGGCAGCCGCATGGTTGAGGCTGCAATTTCATCAATCATCAACGACTCTCTCGCGAAGCGTTCGATTAAGGTTAGAACTTTTGATTGCAGTCGGCATTTTGCAATCTTTTGGGCACATATCATGCATGAATTGAGTATGCAATCTGAGAAGCGTGGGGGTGTGAATCGCCGGGCAAATGGAATACATACTTCAGCACCTGCGCTCGCACCTGGAGAATATCATTCTATCCTGACAAGGCCACTACTTTTGCTTCTGGACACGCTGGAAGAAGAAGGTACTGAAACTTCTGCATTCATGAGAATCTGGTTACAGGACCTACCAAGTCTACCGCGAATCTTCGATGTCCTTGTACTACACATACAGTCACTGCAATGTATGACTGTCAACCAAAATCTGGCTCCAAGTAGCGCCTCATCCGGACAACAAACAAAACCGAGAAGAGACGACAGTAAAGAGTGTTTGTATTATCTCCGACATGTGCACAATATATTGAAGAGACCTTCACAACTCACATGGGTAACGCTAGCTGAATCGGCTACGATTTGGACAGGTGAATCCTCACCACGCATATCATTGCAGGAGTGGGTTGTGCAAACATGCCTTAAGACTATGGCTCCCTCGATTGGTGGCGATGAAGCCGCCGCTGAACCTCATGTCTTTGAGTTGCATCGACTCTCTGTATCTATCATCTCTCAGGTCTATCAAAGCTCTTTTGCAGCATCACTCAAGGATATGGAGCTAGAAGTGGCCTTGTTGGGGAGGCTCCGAACTGCTCCACCTTCTCTGCAAAGCCTGTTGTTAGAGGCAACTTTATCCACGCTTAGGCTACGTCTCACTCGCCCGCAGGAGCTACCTACGGAACCCAAGATGCCCACTCATCCCACTCACAGATCCCGTCTATCTCTTGCTATGAATAGAGATTCCGAAGACCATGAGCCAGTACCTATTACTCCGCCTCCTCAGTTGATTGACTGTTTGAAGCACGGATTCTCTTCACCTACAAGTCGCCTAGTATTGGATGATTGGGTTCATTTTCTCGTCGAGGTCCTGCCCCTCTTCACCGACACAATATTTCAGAATCTTTTGCCCCTTGTTGACTGCTTCTGTAAGCAAATCAATTTGTGTTTCGAGAAACTCAAGATGACATTCGCGAAGCGCGACGTAGATTCAGACTTATCGCCAGAGTCCACTCTACTATCCCTGATTACAGGACTAGAGCAAATTTTGGCAAAGGCACATGACCGACTGACTATTCAGGAAACGCAAGCTTCTGCTACCAAGTCGCCTGAGCAACCGCAAGGCTTCTTTAGTAATGTAGTTTCTGGTGTCTTTGCCTCGGAAAACACACAAATGCGAACACCTACAGCCAATAGCAGACTCACAGTCCTACTTTGTTTCCAAGACACAGTTCGTATCTGCTTTGCAATCTGGTCATGGGGTGGCCATGGACGCAAGCAAGGCCAACAGGACCTATCGTCTGCCGCTTCCTTTGGTTACACCTCTTTGCGTATGCGAAATCGAGCCCGTCGCATCTTGGAGCATCTCTTCGCAGCCGAGGCGCTTGAGTGTTTGGAGACGCTGGCAGTCCTATGGACGAAGGCCAAAACGGACGCCGATCAAGACACGGAAATTATGGGTTTGCTAAATGTCCTCAACGGGTCAAAGCCGAAGCATACAATCCCTGCCATCTTCAATGCAGTATATAGTCGCACAGACCCATCGGCATTGGATTCAAGTCGAGTATCCACGCTCACCTCTGACCTCTCTGATACTGAACTAGTTGCATTCCTTGTTGAGTACACTAAATCTCTTGAAGATGATGCCATGGACGAGATTTGGCAGGATTGTACCCTCTTTCTCCGGGATGTTCTTGCAAATCCGCTCCCACATCGGCAGATACTTCCCACGCTCCTCGAATTTACCGCAGTGATTGGGCAAAAGGTTGACAACACCAACTTTGGGGAGCAGCGTAAAATGAGGAGGGAACTCGCCGTACGTTTTATGATTAGGACCATTATCTTTGACTGACATTTTACAGGACATATTTACTAGGATACTGACTGCGATCTTCACAACCCGTTCTATGGGCTACACGCTAGGCACAGCTCAAGACCCAACTAACGAGAAAACCCTCACTCTTACCAACGGTCCTCGTGCTCAGAAGCGAGCATCCGACGTCGTTACAATCCTCAACTCAATTGCGCCTAAACTTCCTTTGATCCTCGTGGAAAATGACCGTGTGGCAAAATCAGTATCAGACATGTCTGCCTCGATCATTGGACCAACATTCCGAGCTAAGGCATTCCCTGACAACGTCTCCAGCAGCTTATTAGAACTTCTGAAAAGCCTCACAAAGGTAGCGCAAGGCAATAAGCTGCTCAAGAAGGACATCTCTGACGCATTTAACGACCCTAAATTCTTCAACACCCCGCTGCCACTGCTAGAAACGTGTTGGCTACCTATTTTAGCGCAATGGACACAATCCGACAAAGAACGCGTCCCAGAGCTACTGTCCAGGATATCGGCGCCAACTACTGCGGGTATCATGTTCGGCGTGGGTGCAACATCCGCACGTCAAGAGGCTGATCGCAAAACACAGCTGAACCTTCGCCGCATCGCATTCCTTGTCCTCGCCAGTCCGGAAGATGCCTTCACCCCCAATATTCCCCAGATCTTAGAAAAGGTGGTCGAGCTCCTCACTGCCACACCCGCGACATCACCATCATCAGCCACACGTGCGGATGTACTTGTCTTGTTACGCGCCGTCTTGCTCAAGACTTCGCCTGTTCACTTGGCATCACTCTGGCCCGTTGTAAACGGCGAGCTTACTGCTTCGTTGTCATCGCTACTCCCTGACGCTGCGAATAAAGAACACTACAACAATGCCGGCATCATCCAAGCTTGCAAACTACTTGATCAGCTTGTTGTCCTTGACCCGGATGACTTCCAGCTTTCGGAATGGCTTTTCATATGCGATAACATTGATGCCGTGTACAAACCCAGCACGCCACCCCTCCATGTCTCGCTCACCGACGAGATAAATGAAGTTCTATCACAAAGCAGCGTGCCTATCATAAACACTGTCTCAACCATTGAGGGAACTATCTCCGATGAACCGAAGAGGACACTCATGCTAGATCCGCTCATTGAAACCCTGGAGCGCGAAGAAGGCGCTGCGGTCTTAAATATGGTAAGAGCGGAGCTCGTAAATAGAGTAGTAAAGCCATTCCTGGGTAATTTGGCAATGAATGCATTTGAAGCGCGCTATGGCGGTGGGAAGCCGGATTGGGCAGGCATTTGGGCGAGTGTGGTGAGGGATACAGGGTCGTAGATGGAATACGATTATACTTCTTGCTGATATGCTTTGAGAAATAGATTTATGGCGTCTCTGCTATGGCGAGAGCTTGTGCGTCTGGCTCAACATATTGTTAATGAGCTTTCTTTGCAGATTATACCTCGTTCTCGCCTGTCTTGTCGAGTCTATCTTCTCTATTCCCATTACACCACCATGATTTTCAACGAGGCAAGGCTTGTTGACTATTGGATAAACAAAGGCCGCTAAGTTCGGGAATGATGGGCCACGCTATATGTTCTGCCAGTGCGTTAGGTTAATCCTTTGTATTCTCGTCACCAGAAAGGTTCGTACAACGATCAAGCACATTCACACAAGTCTACCCCCTCCAAAAAAATATAGCCCGTCACTTGGGTAGACATCGATTCGGCTACACACGCAGCCAGTAATTCTCAGACGAACAAATGGAACTTTTGAACAACTAGTGATCTACTATACAAGTTACGTATCAAAACGTCAGGGCCACAGCCACATTTCCACCTCATTATATGACACCCATTGTACTTAATTTACTGGTAATACCTCGGGCCATCAAAGACATGATATCTATGCCCCCTGACGCCGTAGCCCTTGAATAAATCGGGGAAGCGAAGCCCAGGCGGTACCATCTCCTCGCCAACCACCTCGTTGCCGTTTTCCGGGGCGCCGACGACGAATTTGCCAAGCTGGGAGACATGACGTTAGCTAAACGTAGTGAAACGGGGAAGAGGAAGATGTTGGACTTACCTGCAATTCAGTATCAGTGATTGTGTCCCTGCTAACTCTTGCGTATCCGCTCCTTCGTAGCCCCTTGAACAGGATATATTCGCACCAACGGTCCCAATCGCTGGGATCGATATCTCGCATACCGCTTTGTTCGCCGACATACGTATTATAATTGCCTTCGCCTGGCTTGATCACTAGGTAGGACAGTAAAATTGCAGGGCGTGGCGTCGCCTTCATGCGCTCTGCCAGATACAAAGACTGCAAGCGGCGGTCCTCGGGGTCTTCTTCTTGGCCTGAGTGGAAGACGAAGATATCGATGAGTTCACCGTATGCGTCAATGGTAGCTTCAATGGCGGGCGCGAGTTCGCCAACAGGAGAGGGGAGGAGATGGTGTGTTGAGTTTACGATGGGGAATTTGGAGAGGAGTGCGGAGCCCCAGGTGTGTTTGTTGGGGCCTGGACCAAAGTCGACGTACATGCCTAGATCTTCGGCAAGGAATTGGGTTGTGTCGCGGTTGCCCATGATGATACGTTGGAGATCACTTTCGAGAAGGCCGATGACATCGACTTCAAGTTCCTTGATGAGATCGCGCATGCGGTATTCGGAAGACCACATATCATTGTCGAGCGAGAAGTGGATGGTCCAGATACCAGCGGTAATAGACTTTTCTTCTGGGTGATAGGGCTTGTAGTCGTTGGTGGGGAAGCGGAGGTAAGCCGTCGCGATCGCAAGGACTTCTAGGAGGCCAAGGATGGTGAGGTAGTATGATCGCTGTCGGCTCGTAGCTGCTGTTGCGACTGCCTTGCCTTTGTAATTTTTCAGAACAGGGGGCTGAGACGAGGCACTGAAGACGCCCGCGCCGATTAGAAGCATCATGGCTGTCATGACCCAGTCTGTACGTTCACGGACAAGTGGGCCGCCTGGAACAAAAGCGTACGCTACAACCCAAACATGGAAGAGAACCATGAAGTTGTAGATCAGGAAGCCGAAACCAAACACCTTTGCGGGCGAGTGACGGGCGGCATGGGTGATAAGGGTAGGAGCAGCGGCCATAGTGTAGATTGCGAGAATAAGAGCGCCGGCGTAACCAGACCAGTGACTGCGGGTAGTGAGCACGGCAGCGCCAATCGAACCAACACCATAGAATGCCCAGGATCGAGACAGATTTGGTGCGTAGAGTCCAATTGTGAGGCCGAGACCCATAGCAAGTAGAGTGACAGCGCCATAGGGAACGGCGACCGGACCTCGAATGGGGTAGCCCTCCCAAACCCAGGAGATCATGGTACTTGAATCGGAGAGTAGAGAGTGCATTGAAAATAGGAGGCCTGCAAAACCGAGACTAGGTAGGAAGGCATAAGTCTTTGTAACGGGCCCAGGAGGAGCGAGATTTGCGCCTGAGCTAGCAGTGGATCTGGTTGAGATGAGAATGGCTACCACAGCTACTCCAAGACCAGTCTGGTTCCATCCGCCATTCGCCTCATGCATGATCGGCCAGATGGGGTTGTTAGTCCAGAAGGCGAATTTAGCGACGCTCGATGCGACAAGACCGATGGCAAAGGCAGATATGCGCGCCTCCAGGCGACGTGGCTGAGATCGTTCTGCGAAGAACGTAGCAGTCCATGCAAGGCAGGACATACTCAAGCCAAATGCAACAGCAAAGAGACGAGGAACGGGCCTTTCAGCGCGAAAAGCGAGGAGGCCTGAAAGAGATAAAAGGTGGAAGACAATCACATAGCGAGTGACGAGGTACCTGACGGATTTGATACCAAGGAGAAATGGGGTGATGGTGCACATGACTAGAGCTTCGTAGCCGGAAATGCCCATGTGCCATAAGGGAAAGTCTATAGCCTGTCAGAAGAGAGCGATGGTGAGGGTAGGCAAACTCACACCAGACGCACACGCCCAGGGATGTTAGCATAGACCAGAAAACAAACTAGAGATATTAGTTGCTGTAGAATACGAGTGCAGAATTGGCTTACTCCATTATAGACGTCTGCAACGGCGTTGATGAAGCCGAACAAGGAAAAGGCTCCCGACCTATACAATAATCAGGACATGATTGTCGGGAAGAGATGTTGTGTAGACACTCACTCTTTTTCAAGCTTGGCAGCGGAAACGGCTTGGGTGTTGGTACTACGAGACAGAGGGATCAGAGAATGGTCTTGAAATGGTTGCATTCGGAGGTGTCTATCTAGCTTGGGAGCCTCGAAACATACCCGCGCGATATAGCTCGGTTGTCCTTTACAACAATCTCAAAGTCCTGGAACTCGAAGGCGGTAACCGCATCGAACGCTACATCGAGGAGGACGAGGGCCCATTCAAAAAAGGAGTAGATGGTGTATGCTGGGGAGCGTTAGTCGGAGAGGTGATCGGAGACGGTGAATACATACCCCCGGCTACCCGGTGGACCTTGTGCTGTATGAAGAAGTAAAGGAGCGGGACAATTGTAGCGAAGAAGGAGCCGGCAAATATCTTCCGGTATTTGACGGCTCCCGGGTTGGCAGGGCTCAAGGCAAGACAGCCCAACGTCCAGGGTAGGGTGGCTACAAGGTAAGAGATCATGAAGACATCATGCCAATCATGGTCGTCGGTCGAGGTGACATAAGTCCAGCCACCGCACGTCAACGTGCGGAAGATACCAACGCCAGCGACGAACTTGGGCAGCAACGAGCCGGGTCGGCGGGTCAGGATATACCACAGGCCGACTAAGGCGAAACGAGGGCCTGCGAGAATGGTTAGTTGTGGTTTGTATGCCATGCATGCGAATGGTCTGGTACCGGAAGTCAGCGCAATGAAGAGCATAAAGACGGAGCGCTCTGGATAACGGTCGCCAATGGTGGAAGAGACAGAGGGGAACCATTCGTCAGGGTAGCCCTAGGCACGTCATGAGTATAATTTAGGCATGGGGGGCAGGCACGACCAACGTAGTGTTCATTCTGAACTATCTTGTGGTAGTGGAGTGACAGGCCGACGACGAGGGCTCCGGCAAAGGCGCCTGTTGACAGTGAGCAAGCGTGCGCGTGATGATGCTATCCCATTGCGGCCTTACAGTAGGCCATGACGGTATGAGAGATGGATATCCATTTCCCACTGAACTGTCCAACGGTGAGTGCGGCTTCTTAGGCATGGGTGTACTGGAAACAGACCGACGCGACGGCCTGACCGTCCTTGTCCTTGAAAACCATTGTGACGGAAATGATGAGAACGAAAAGAAAAAAGAGGGTGGTTGTCGACTGTCTGCCGTCGACTGTAAACAGTCTCCTGAAGTTTGGCCATCGCAGTCAGCCCAGGCACGTCAGGGTCCGGCGCGTCGGCCAAGGCGCCATCAACGGACCGCGGCAACATTACGCGAGCGAAGGTCAGGGTTCTCATCTTTTTTCGAGCTTGACGGCCACCGCATACATACAATCCACAATCCACAGCTCACACAATTCACAGCCATGGCTGGGCCCAGCGATAAGGCCCGCTTCTATCTCGAACAATCCGCGACTGAGCTGAACGAGCTCTTGCGCAAGAACGTCTTCACTAGAGTAGGCCGGCCCACGCCCAAATCAGCCTGTTGCTAACAAACCCAGGATGAGGCCGGCTCTATAGCCAAGAAGCGCTCCGACTTCGAGCACATCGTCAATGCCCGCGGCTCCCACCCTTCCGACTACCTGCGCTACATCGAGTTCGAGAAGAACGTCGACGCGCTCCGCCGCAAGCGCATCAAGCGACTGGGTGTGCGCTACAAGGGCAGCGGTCAGCGCACCATCTACCTCCTATACAATCGCGCAACTAGGAAGTTCTCAGGTGACCTCACCCTGTGGATGCAGTATATTGACTTCGCGCGGCGCGACAAGGCGTACAAGCGGCTCAATGACATCTTCACCTCTGTCGCGCGACTGCACCCTACCAAGCCTGAGATCTGGGTCCATGCTGCAAATTATTTCATGGACACACAGGCGGATATCACCAATGCGCGCAGCTACATGCAAAGAGGGCTTCGGTTTTGCAAGAAGTCGGATTATCTGTGGCTCGAGTACGCCAAGCTAGAAACTATTTACATTGGCAAGATCGCAGGTCGGAGGAAGGTTCTGGGCTTGGACGCAAAAGCCCAAGAGGCGGCGGACGACGACGAAGACATGATATCCTTGCCTCAAGTCACGGCTGAGGATATTGACCCAAGCTTGCGCCAGGACGATGGGGTAGACGAACTGGCTCTGCAGAACTTGGCCTCGGCCCCATTACTCACCGGCGCTATTCCGCTTGCCATATTTGATTCCGCCATGGGCCAGTTCGAGGGCAGAGCTAGCGTCGCGGAGAAATTCTTCGCCATGTTCGCTGAATTCGAGCAACTATCGTGCATCCCACATATATTGCAACATGTACTGGGCTACTTGCAACTGCGCGCACCTGAGGCAGCGGAAACAGCCGTTTGCTCGTTCCGCATGCTGTTGTTCGCCAGCAACCCAGTCGACGTAGAATTTCCTCAAGCACTGGCGAGCGCGCTCGATGTGATGAGCACGGCTACGCGGCAGCACCCAGGCGAAGTTGCACGGCTATCCGAAGTCGCAGTCAGTCATCTGCTATATTTCCAACGGTTAGCTACGGATGTGGATGCAGATGCCGTTATACAGACGGTCCTTTCAAAGACACTTCGCAAGTACCTGCGTATGCTTGGCGAGGGGTCAGGCGATAAGATTATTGGTCTAAACACAGCACTGCAGCGACAGGGCAAGAGAAGCGAGTCGCAGGCATTGATACAGTTGGGAGTTAAGCTGTTTGGTACAAATCGAGAGCTGCAGCAGCTCAATGTGGCGTTAGATGCTTGAGGCATGGAGAAACTTGCAGGAAACGAACCACTCCAAGAGCAGCAATCCATGTTCTGATAACTGTCTCTTATCCATTTCAACCACAAACATTCTCACCGCTACGGAGCAGAGCACTGCACTATCACAATGTTTTGGTTCAGCGTGGTCCACGTCACTTGAATGGGCCAGCCGAGCAGTCACGCTTGAGTCCAAAGGTGGCAAGGCTTCCCCAGACCGCCTCATTCGTCGTTGCCACGGCGCCGTCGCGAACTCTTCTTTGAACTTTGATGCTTTTTGTTCTGCAGCCGACGCTCGTTGTCCGATCTTTGGCTGCATCTTATCAGTACTCCAAGCTCTCGGCTCGTCGGGTGGCGGAAGCCGGGACGTACAGATTCTTGACAAGCTGGGATTGTTCCGCGGGCGTTTTATTCGGCACTGCATGCTTCCCCGCTTCGACCAGGACGAGGTAGAGGCGTTGATAGCAGCTTTGAGCGTTGGCGGCCTGGCTTCGACTATCGTCGGCCTGGATGATGATGGAGCGTGATTTTGCGGCCACATGGCGACTTGCCTCGATCCGAGCATGCAGCACGGGGGGCACATTTTGGAGCAATGCATCCAGGGGGACTCTCAAAGTAGCCTTAGAATTGACTCTTTGGTCGTGTTTAGTCAAGCGCGTGTCATGTCAAAAAATTTGCGCTTGTGTCATACTTGTTCACGTTCTGTCCGCCGGGGCCGGACGACCTGCTGAAGCTTAATTCGCCAATGCTTTTGAGTAGGGGGATCGCCTGTTCGGCATGCAGATTGGCGAGCCAGCGGCGTGCAGCATTGATGCTGTCTTCAGCTGCGCCTACGGGGCCGCTGGCGGTGCTGGTGCTGCTGCGGTGGCATCGTGGAAGGGACAGAGAGGTTCTTGTCGTGGAAACAAGCGTTGGAAGGGTAGGGATGCGATAACGGAGCGCGTTCCGGCCAAGTGAAATCATTGTGTTCTAATTATGCTGTCACGAGCAGATGGTCTGGACGCGACAGGCACGGCAGGGCACGCACTGTACCCACAGTCCACACAGTCCACACAAGTCCACACAAGGCTCCATCCGCGCACACGTGATGCGGTTCTGCTAGTCGCCTGCTTCTACTGGCTAGCCAGCCAGAGCCTACCTGTACCTACCTGTACCTACCTGCACCTACTATCGACCCTCTTCTCGCTCTCTCTCTCTCCCTCTCTGCTATCTATCCGCCTGCAGCCAGGACACAAGAAACACGACACGGCCACCACGCATTGCCCCTTGTGCTTGTGTCGAGCCGTTGCTGGGTGGCGCGTCTGCCTGTCTGCCTGTCTGCCTGTCTGCCAGTCTGCCCGTCTGCCTGTCTGCTGCCCGCTGCTGGCTGCTTCTAATCATCCCTCACCCTGCCTGCATCCCGACCAGCCCCCGCCATCGCCTCTCACACAGGCGCAACAGAGCCTGCTCTCCCATCTGTCTCTCCTACTCACCCTCGTCTGTCTCTCCGCCCAGCATCATCGCCTCTCCGCCCATCTGCCTGTCCGTGCATGCCTGAGTTGATGAGCTGATTTCGTCCTCGCAACCGCTCATCCTCGTCCTCGTCCTCGTCCTCGTCCTCACCCGCGCCCCCTCCGGCGCACAGCCAAGGGCGATCGCGCCTGCAGCGGCCGGGCCTCCTGTTCATCGCATACATGAACGCCAGCCCCAGCCCGCCCCAGGAAGCAGAACACATCCGCCACCAGCAGCTGACGCCCGAATCGCCGCGCCCACAGAACGTGCCGTCGCCGGCCAACATCCCCATCTTAGAGCTGCAGATGGACCCGGACTTCGCTGAGACGTCACTGAGCAATGGCCAGCACCCCGCCCACCACACACCGACCCAGCACGCGCTTGCCTCGCCGCCGGCCGCAAACTATCAGATGGGGGGAGCGCAGGGCGCACCACACACAGGCAACACAACATCAATTCACCCCTTTTCTGCGCACCCTTTTGCCCATGAAAATGCGTATCCCTCTGTCTCTGTCACTGCTTCTGCCACTGCCTCTGCGTCTGCCCCCGCGACCAGTGTTGACGTCCAAGCCTTGTTGGACTCCTTGACGCCTGCTGCACACAATCCTCACATGACTCCGCTGGCTGCCACGCTCCCCGCGAGGCCGCCTGCCCAGGACCA
Source organism: Ophiosphaerella narmari (assembly GCA_028456235.1). Taxonomy (NCBI): domain Eukaryota; kingdom Fungi; phylum Ascomycota; class Dothideomycetes; order Pleosporales; family Phaeosphaeriaceae; genus Ophiosphaerella; species Ophiosphaerella narmari. The sequence goes on from JALNQA010000008.1 coordinate 108,564, forward strand.
CCCCGTCACCCACCCCAACTATAGCCCGACCGATGACATCCGATCCTTCCACCCCCACAGCCAGCAGCCGCCCGCCCAGCCCTTGCCCCAGCAGCGCCCCAACGCCCAGCGCAGCGAGACGCCCGACGACGAGGACATCCGCTGGCCGCCCGAGACCAACAAGAAGTATGAGGAGTTTCTCGACCAGGAGCGCAAGTTTGTTACCGAGGGCCAGTGGGACCAGTTTCCCGTCGGCTCGCGCCTGTTCATCGGCAACCTGCCCACGGAGAAGGTGACCAAGCGCGACATCTTCCACCGCTTCCACCGCCACGGCCGCCTTGCCCAGATCTCCATCAAGCAGGCCTACGGCTTCGTCCAATTCCTCGGCGCAGACTCGTGCCGAAAGGCGCTGGATGCCGAGCAGGGCCAGGCCGTGCGGGGGAGAAAGATGCGTAAGTACTGCCGGCCGCAATGGCATGGGCTGCCGCTGACCAACCACAACAGACCTCGAAATATCCAAACCGCAAAAGAACTCTCGCAAGGCCGAAGCCCAGAACAGCGGGGCACGGCGGCGCTCCCGTTCGCCAGACTACACTAGGGGCGGCACCGCAGCTACGCAGCGGGACGGGCGCTTTGCGAACAACGCCGGCCCAATGTCCCCCAGAGAATGGGATCGGCGCTTCCGCGACAGGGATGATTACCGTCCCATGCGATCGCCGTCACCACGCGGAGCCCCGCGCGGCATGAGATCGAGGGACAGGAGTCGTGATAGGTTTGACGGCCGCTATCGTAGTAGATCACGGTCGCCGCCACGCAGACGCAGGACTAGCCTTTCTCCGCGACAAGACTACACCGAAGACGACTTGGATCTCCGCCGCAGGCTGCCACACGAGGTGCCTGACATCCAAATTCTGGTCCTCAATGAAAGCATTTCTCGGTATGCTGATTCTGTCTTTGCTGTTGGTCAACTCACTAATCGCCGACAGGGATTTTGTGCGATACGTCGAAGACATCTTCCGTCAACAGAACCTTCGTAGCAACGTCCTCATCATGAGTGGCCGTTTTCCCGAGCAGGCTGTTGTTCGGCGCCAGATCATTGAAGGCGTATTAGCCATTGTTCGTTTGGATTCGTCTGGTTTTATCAAGGGCAAAGTCAGCATCCAAATCTTTGACCGACGGGGTGGGGCGAACAATGTTCAATTTAACGGTAAGGCTTTTTTTTTTTTTTTAACCAAGCCACATGCTAATTTGCGTAGAATACGTCGACCTTGACCCCATCACAGCTGCGCTCCTTGTCAACAATGCCAAACAAACTCAGTCCCAGCCCGTCCAGCAGCAAGCCCCCGCCTTTGCCTTCAATCGTAGCATACCAAACTTCGCCCAACAAGCACCCCTTCCTTTCCCCCCGGCGCCTCCCAATCAGCCCAACATCTCCAATATCATCACCTCTCTAGACTCGGCCAGCCTCTCTCAACTGTTAGCCTCCATGTCTGGCAATAATGTTGCCCAGAACTCGCAGCCGGCACCCAACTTCAGCGCAGACCTTGCACGCCTCCTCGCACAGGTATCTAGCCCCGCGCAGACTCCTGGATATGGTCAGCAAGCTCCAGCCCAACTACCCCAACTTGGTCATCTTGCATCACTCCTGGCCAACCAGACAACCACGACCGCGCCGCCGGTTCAGAGCACGCCCCAGGCTAACGCCGCTCCCGACATGAATGAGATCATGGCCCAACTCGCCCAGTATCAGCGATGAGCGGCTTGACCTGGCATACCAGCCATGTGTGAGCCCAATAGACACCTCGTACCCATATCCCCACCAACCTAGTAGCGAATGACAGGCTATCAAAACCATGAAACTATTGCTTTCCACAAAAAACGGCGTTCCCTCTCTCTTCCAATTCATCTTTTTAATGGGTCATGCATGTGCTTGGGCGTTTTCCCCTCTTCCTCCTCTTCCTCCTCCTCCTCCTCCTCCTCCTCCTCCTTCCTTACTACACTTTCTTTCTGCCGACTCTATTTATGTTTTCAGCGATTCAGCGATGGGTTTCTTTTTTTTTTATGTACGGTATGGTTTGGTATGGTTCGGTCTGGTATAGGTATTGGCGGTGGGGGCTGGCGGCTTGTGTATTTTTTTTTTCTTGTATGAGATAGATTTCGGGAGTCGGGGATGAGAAACGAGGGAACGGCCTGCGTAGTTGCAACGTGTGTAGCGAGGAAGGGAGAATGCAACGTAGAGTACTCGGGATAGCGAGATGTGTGTGCCCTTCGGCTTACACGTTGCACGAAAGAAAAAGGACTTCAATAAAAGAGATTCGCGAAACTGCCCGAGACAAGTGAACTTGTGAACTTTTTGCATTGCATATAAGGGTAGCTAGGGGGATGCCTAGCGGGATCTATAGAAGTACAACGTATGCCTACCGTTGCGTGTCCCAGCCAAAGACAAGAAAGATGTCATGGACCATGCATGCATATCGGATGCGAGTCGCCCCTTCCCGCGCATCTCGCCATGACGCTTCGGCTCTACTCTTGCCATATCTTTTCGTTTGCTGTCGTAGCAACGCTCATTCTCCTGCCTCTTGCTCTAGCGCGCTGTTCACCACACCCACACCCACACCCACATGCACGGCGCGGCGCATTTTCGCTTTGATTTTTTAAATTCTTGGGTTATGAATGCTCATTTCGCAACGGCGGCACTAAGGACTTGTGTCCGGAAGAAGCCACCCTTTGTCCGCTCGATGACCTGTTGGTAGACTGATTGTGGAGGGTGGTTCATGATGACGGTGCCAGCCTTGTAGTCGATCTTTGCGTCGACGCGCGTGTCACGGATGAGATTTACTATCCATTTTTCGCCTTCGTCTTGGGAAAGGCCGAGGCGAGTGGATAGGTCTCTGGTTGGAGTGTTAGCTATGTAACGAAGCTAAGATAGGCAAGGCTTACTTGATGTCGATCCTCTGGTGGATCTTGCAGTAGCTTTCTGAGATGAGATGTCTCGCGGCATCAACAAATTGATCTGCAGCAGCGAGGAGGAAGAAGTCGTTCTTGAGAATTTCCTCGGTCTCGCCCAGCTTCTTCTGGGCCTCTTCAAAGTCAAAGTCAATGTATAAGGCCTTGATGAAGTCGGTGACAGGGTCACTGTACTCGTAGCCCTCCTGGCGGACGATACGGATCAGGTCCTTGAGCTGTTTCTGGTATTGGTTGGAGTTGCGGCCCTTGTTGCGGTTGGTGATGACGGCGGCGGCGAGGTAGCGCAGGATCCAGGGGCAGTTTGTCTGGATGGTGTTGATGTAGGAGGGCGAGAAGAACATGTCGGTAAGGGATTCGCGGGCGGGCTCATGGTTGAAGAGGGGGAAGAGCGACCAATGGATGAGCCATGTGCGATGCTGCAGCTGGGCGAGGGGGTTATTGAAGAGGCGGGTGTCGATGGTTTCCTTGAGCTTGTTGATCTCCTCCAAGGCCGAGTCCCAGTTGACAGACAGGATTTCGCAGGCCAGCTTGCCCCAGGTGGCCTCGCGCTCCTTGTCGCCGTCGGTGGTCAAGACGCGGAAGCGGTACAGCAGTTCGGCGGCGTGTGGGTAGACGCCGCAACTGTACTGGAAGGAGCCGAACTCGTACAGCTGGTTGACCATGTCGAGGGTGACACCGTGAGTATCCTTGAGATAGGCCAAATTCTGGACTTTGTCGGAGCGCAGATTGGTTACGACGTTCTCGTCGTCGAGCAGGCCTGAAATCTTGCTCGTCTCCTCCTCGAGCTGGTCGCGGCACTGCAGCACCTGGTCGCGCTTCTTCTTGTACTCGTCCGGCATGTCGTCGAGGCCGTGGACCTCCTGATACAACTGGCCAACGAAGTCGGTCATGTTTGTGGGCTTGAGCAGCTCGAGCAGCAGTTTCTTTTGCTCCAGCGGCTGCTCGGCATCTTCATCAGCGGCGAAATTGAGCAGCGGATAGATGAGGTGGCGGTCGAGGTTGGGCATGAGCTTAGGCAGGAGGCTGTACTGCTCCGCCGTGTCGACGGCGCCGTCGGTCGCTGGGGCCGCCATGGTGGGATGTGGAATGCGGTGGAGTGTAGAATTGGTGGTGGTGGTGGGGCAGGGAAAAATGACTGTGCGTAGCGAGGCCCCTGCGCCCTCAATTGCGCTAAGCTTTTGGTGTTGATCGCCTTTCTTTCCACACTGCTCGCTGCTTCTCACCTCCAACCTCCACCATGTCGCCCATACAGCCACTGTTCCGCCGCCTGGAGCCATGCGCCATCGCCGTTGCTATCTCCAGGCCTGCCATCTGTCCTCACCATGTCCGCTTCTCAACTACTTCTACCCTCCGCCGCCAAAGTGATGAGAACCATGTTATGAGACCGCATCCTTGGTCGAACAAATCGGACCGCGAGCCTACAATAAGAAAACACCCAAGAATGCCTTATGCGATAGAGAAAAGGGCCTTGGAAGCGCGAAGCCGACTAAAACCCGACCCACCGGGCACTACCCCCCAGCACACGGCATACGAAATAAATGAACATGGCAATCTCCACCATGTCATTTATCCTCCGCCCAAATACCACGTCTCACGCTCCGCAACCAACAATCTGCCTGTCTACTCTGACTTCAAGAGCGGCGGCAATCAGAAGTTGACTACTATCCGGAACATCACCGGCGACATCGCCGCCCTCCAGGAGGAGCTCATTGTATTTCTCGACAAGGTCGACATGCGCAGTTACGTTTCAATCAATCATGTTACCCAACAAATCGTCGTCAAGGGTCTATGTGTCTCTCAGCTTAAAACGTTTTTGCGACAGAGGGGCATGTGATATGTTAGTTCTTCGTCAAATTCAAGGAAACTTCTTCCCCTTCTACTTTTGCCTTGTACTATATAAACATTGTTGGCCACGTTGCTTTCTTACGTCATCCTTCTTATACTTTTCAAGGCCTTTTAAGAGTCGTGTTGAAGGGGGTCCAGTCGTATGGCTCTGTTGAATTCTGGCTACAGGCCTTACAGGCAGTACACTATTTTCATCAGCCGCTTGTTCTATAACAACAACCGGATACAAGCCGCCTACCTTTTCCCAAGACCACCTGCACGCATAATCACGGCAAATGCCATTGCGACCCACCCCTCGATTGGCGCAGTCATCATAATGGCCCCTACACTCAGCAAGGCATCTGGGAGGTTGAGGCTTGGGCGAAGTCCAGTCGTCCGGTTTGGCGCTATCCTCATAGCAGGCGTTACAATCTCCACACTATGGCATCATCAATTCGTAATCTCTTTGCCATCTGCTAGATTACTCAGTAGGTACTTACCCTGTACTTGTTCGTTACACAGGTCGTGTGAGCGCAGAACTTCTCATCTTGTCCACCCTTGACGCAATTGGCCCACTGATCCCGACATTCATCCTGGCATACAAGAGCTGAGGCGTTGCGCTTATGTGCAATCCTTGTCCTCTCCTGGCTGAGAGAACCAGTACTGGTGGTACTCTGACCAGGAAATAGAGCGTTCCCACCTTCAGAGGGAATTGTGATACTGGAAATTGTCGCAGTGGGTGCAACGACACTGGAACTAGCGGACGAAGTCATAGTTGGGCGACAGGACCTGCAATGACTGCACTAAATACTCATTAGCAGCCGTCAAATTTCGCCTTTACACCTGTCAAAATGCCGACCGTCAAACTTACCTTGTAGCCATAAGTCTCGCATACAAAATTGTGGCAAAAGTACGGCTCTCGCCCCCGTTCAACGCAGCTTTCATGCAGTTTTGGACACTCAGCTTCGCAAGGTGAAGGGACCACTACAGTTCCATTCTTAGTTATGTCTGTGGCGTTCCAATTATCACCTGGGATGGTCGCAGCAGAGCCGAGACCTTGACAGAGTTGACAATCGTTGCACTGTATGCGATCAGTCTAACTTCGCTTTCCTAGGCGGAATAATGTGGTCAGGCTTACGTTTTTCATGTTCTCTCGACACATTTCTTGTTTGCAAGCATTGTAACCGTTGCCTCGATTAGCGCATTTCTGCCAGATGTTGAAGCACGATTTCGATGAGCACCCCAAAGTGAAGACATCATTTTCATTTTTGGCGAGGCCAACATTTTTTTTTACTATGGCAGGCCTTGTAGCACTAGAATCCAAATGGTTGCAGACGTTACAAGAGCTGCACTATACACAATTAGTCTATTGCATCCACACTAGGTGTTGTGGGCGGAGGCCTACTTGTTTGGGGTTTTTATGGCATAGGAGCTCATTGCAAACAGCATTTGATTCTTTGCGATTCTTGCATTCAAGCCATCTGTGTTGACATGCAACCGAACATCGGCCTTGCATTTCGGGAACGATGGAGGGTAGCTCGCGTTTGATGATACTAACAACGTCTTTGGGAAGAATTATAGCGGTGATGTCTACTGATTGAGCGTCATAGCCACGACAGGTACTACACGACTTGCACTGTGACACAGTCAGTCACCATAAACAGTCTACGCCGAGTAACTTGAGCGCTAGTTTGACTTGCCTTTTCGTTGTCAGTCTCACATAACAGTAGTCGACAGAGATAGGGATCACTTCTGTGAGCGACGCAACGATACAATGCAGTTGGACAATCAGTGCGGCATGCAGCCCCCTCAACCTCATCTAAAGTGGATTTCGCCACAACGAGGATAAATAGGATGAACATAGCGAGCATCCTGAAGACGTCCCTCGAGGCCATGTTGATTACGTGTTTGTGGTGAGCAGGAGGGCTCGGTGGTGTGACGCGGTATGTCCTAGGTTGAATTGAGGTGTGAAAAAGGAAAAATGAGGAGAGGAATGCTGAGTGTGGCGAGGAACTATATATCCATAGCGTGGGGGGGGGTAAGGAAGGTGCATCTGTGGTCCTGCCTCGCGACGCGTCGAGTTAGACACTTTACTCGTGCATACCCGCCTGGGTGGTGTCTACTGATTCAGTAAGCATTCTGTAATAGCACGTATGAGTTGTCGTAGCTACTAACATGAAGGTTGGACAGGTAGTGCTCTTAGATATGCGGTTTGTGCGTTACGAACGGCAGGATATTGTCGTGTAACACTGTATCAGCTCTCCACAAATATATACACAGACCCACGCAACATGCCGCACTAAACGGCATATTTTGATTATGCTGCGTACATGTATATCCACATTGATGTTGCTCTCGCAATTGATTGATAGCATTCTCTCAATTGTGATATTGGGGCACACATATCCACGCCCCGCCTAAGCCTCATTAAGAGCCAACACACCGGTTGCGCAGATCGCGCAGACCACTTACTATCAGGCGATAGTAGCCTTGGCTTTTGCAACCTTACTTCCACCGAAGGGCCATGAATGAGTTCGTGTTCTATCATAGTAAATTGAGTCCACAACGCGATCGCCTCCGATTAAACTCTGTCACATCGACACTGCCTGCCTCATACCCTTTGCCGATTTTTTCGTGGACCCGACATGACGTGCATTCCCGCGCGGTAGTGGTTTGCATATTGCCTATCTAATAGACAGCGTAGCTCCCACTGCAAGGAACCCTGCAACTTTGAGTGGTTCGGTAATAATGAACGAATTAACACAGCACTTTAGAAGCGCCGGGTTGCCTACTTTCATATCGTTGCTAGAAAAGCTTAGCTAGGCATCAAATGTAACATGACTTTCCGGTCGCAACCCTGGGACACTGGTTCGTGCGTGACCAAGAATGTGAATTCAGAGATAAGCAACAAGCAAATGCCTCGAATTGCTTAGTGTATGTGTGCAAATCCCGTCGGGGAAGATAGAAACATGAAAAGCAATAATGACTGTCAATAAGCATCGGAACATCCACAAACAAATGCACTAAGTATGTTCTCAAACGGAAGGCAATGTTATATTGTGTATTGATGGACTGACTGATTACGGCAATGTGTCGCCACTGGAATCCCTGAACCTTCGATGCGGGGAAAGGTAACCTGAAGATAAACGGCTAAACAAGTATGTTTCTAAGACCATTAAAGAACGTAAAGAAAGTAGCAACACCATATGAGTACTGAACGTAACACCTATAGCTTTCACCGCAGCAGCACTATTTTGGTAGCTCTGTAGAGGCTGGGTTTGTGCTGGCTCTCTCAAGCGAACACATAAACTCCCCATCTGAACACAAGTGAGTAAGGATCTTTTAATTATATGGGAGACTTACAAATACCCTTTTTAGCGCCTCAGCTGTGAGCTCACTTTCTGCTTGGTATGTCATCAATGATGACGCCGTTCTCCTCTCCATTTTCTTCTTCTTCAGTTTCGTCATCACCGTCTTCTTCCTCATCCTCGTCCCCATCGTCATCACCATCGTCGTCACCATCTTCATCATCGTCCCCATCCTCATCATCGTCCCCATCCTCATCATCGTCCCCATCCTCATCGTCGTCCCCATCTTCATCGTCGTTGTCATCGTCCCTATCGTCGTTGTCATCGTCATCATCATCCGGAGGCGGTGGCGGCTTGTACCCGTTCGTTTCACTTGGCTTCTCCGAATCGCTGCTAGTGGTGGAACTGACCCTCGTCTGGAATGTGGTGCGCGTGATCAAGACGCCAGAGGTAGTGCTCACATCGGGATTGAGACTAAAGGTTGTAGCATCTGTGAAAGTTGACGGAGTTTCGCTCTCAAAAGGCAACGAAGATGACTCATCGTCTGTTTCCGTGGATGTGGGTGCAGGGCCGGAGGCACTGGAGGAGCGGCGTGACCGGGTAGTGGGCATGCGGCTAACACTGCTTATAGAGAACGTAGTAAGTCGAGTGGAGTATCTCGTTCTCGAGAAGATTGAAGACTCTATATCAGTGCCAGTCGAAGAAGCTACGTTGCTAGGAGTCGAAGATACGACCCTAGTGCGAGTCAAAGTCCCACTGCTACTTCGTGTAGTAGATGATATGCCAACCCGGCTCGTAGGCCTTGAAATAATGGGCGTTGAAGGCTCACTACTACCGAGAGTACTAGAATATAGTGACCAAGATATGGTACTGATATTGATGCTCGACCTAGATGTAGTGACGGGCCTGGAAAGTGATAGAGTAGGGGTAGACCTGGTAGGTGATAAAGTGGTGACTGTCCTAGTCCGCGAAGATGCAGTAAGTATACTTCGAGAGGACGTTAATGTGGTAGCAACACGACTAGAGCGAGTCGAATCAATGGGAGTTCCATAGACCGAGGATGCCACAGAACTGCTTTCGAGTGATGCTGTAACCTCAGATCTAGAAGGTAAAGGCGGCAGCGCAGAAGTACGTAGGCTGAAGCTGAAAAAGATAGAAGTCGTTTGAATGGAAGGGGTCGGCGTCGCAGTGACGACTGTAGTGGAAACATTCTGTGAGGATACAGACAAGGCAGTAGTTGTGGCATTAGGCGGACTAAAATAACCAGTAGAAGACAACGAGGTAGCGGTTGAATTAGGCGGTCTGCTGTTTACCGTCGAGGATTCGATTATCTGGGAGGTGTTTAAAGATGCTGATGAGACTCGCGACAGTGTGAATGACAAAGACGATGTCAAGTTTAGGCCAGCTGAAGCAGTAGTAATAGAGGTATGAGCTGGAGCTGAAGTGGATAGCAAAGGTCTAGTACCCGTGCCTAAGCTTGACTGAGAGATACTAGAGCTGTTGGTATATGGGGGTGACGACTCATTGGGAGGATAGGACGAGCGGATGCTGGTCTCAGCAGACGAAATAGCGGTCGACAGCGGCACACTTGGGGACGTAGGCGAAAAGTACTCGCTATTCAATCAAGGATTTAGTAATCTGAAGAGTTTGAACTAAAGAATTGATGGCTTACCTGCTACTCGTAATATTGGATATGCTCGTAGTGACGCTTGATATTTCTGTCGATGTGACCACAACTGTGGAGATGGTGACCATAGTTGATGTCGAATTGGCCACTGCAGCAGTAGAACTTGACGCGCCAGTGGAGAGCGGCTTACGAGTAGAGAGGTCTCCATCAGTTGATAGTGATGCGCCGGTACCTGTCGACGAATGACCAGAGCTCAAAGAGCTGGTGATAGGATATGGTGTATAGCTAGGGGGTGGAGCATATTGTCGAGGTCTGACCTGCTTTGGTAAATGGACTGGCCATGCACAATTAGCAGAGTTAAAGAGCAGAAGTTTAGGCACAGTAGCAATATGATATGGGGAATGAAGGTTCTCTTCAAATTCAAATTGATGGGACTTACATGGCGCAGGTTCGGCTGTAGTAAGCACAACGATACTTAGCGGAACACAATTACTGAGCTTCATGGTGCTTTAAAAAGAAAGCTTCGCCTGGAATTGCCGATTGTGGCGCAATAGACGTGAGATGAAACGAAAGAAATTGTCGAGTAAACACAGTACAACTCCGTGTTGTATTCTCTTGTTGACTTGAGGAAAGAGCCTTATATGTAGGGATGGCGTGCCACAGAAACCCCAATGGTTTATTGCTCTGAGGACTGTAATTGTGAGGCAACAATCGACGGCTAGAAGAAGACACAAGAGGCACCGCGGATACCTGCTTCCCACTGATGGTACCCGCTCCGCTCCGCCTATCAGGTTGAGCCTACGCCTTTCAGCAGAGGCGGTGTACATCCAAAAGTTGCCTATCACATTTGGGAAGCATGTTCTAGGGTGAGTTTCCTCCAACAATCCTTACGATGACGATTATGGTGAAAGACGAGGCTCAGTAGTTTTGTTGGTGTAGTAAAACTTGAAGCACTCGTAGTATCGTGCTCCTCAGGTCGGATGGTCGTGCAAGCAAAGCAAAATCCTGGGTTGGACCCGGAAAAGTAATGCGGCATAGTTGTCCGACTGCTCATGTTCCACTACCGTGCTGTAGTACAGAGTCTAATGTGCGAGGAGTCATTCGACCTAAAGTGGAGAAAATACAAACGCATCAATGGATATCATCAAAAACGTGAACAAAGTCCCGGAAGTTGTTGTTCTAGGGAAAGTGCGGTTGCAACACAATGAGTTGAAGTGGTTCAAGTGTTGAGCGGCGTGATTGCAAATGCGATGGTTGAGAAAAATCGAAACCATTTTCGTATTTGTGGGTGGTACAATATCCTCGGACTGACCGACAAACAACTAACAGGGGTCTCTCTCGCCATTTCGATGCGGGGAGCTGGTTTGAATACCTTTATGTATGCCTAATGGAACACTGCCCTGTTTGACAACTCGAGATGCAATATATCAAACTCGGTTACGGTGGCGATTTTGACGTTATTGTTGAGTGTAATATAAGACAGGGAGAGTCCGGGGCCTGTAATCTGGCTCTTTTTCTAGGAATTTTGAAAATACTGGCCGAAATGGCCAGATTAAATTGTGGTTTTGATCACACCAAACCCTCTTATGATGGCGTGCCGAGCTCGTTGGGGTAGGAAAAGAGGACCACATCTCAGGCCATCATAAGTTTGTACACGTTCTTGAATCTGAATATGGAAGTATGTGAATTACTGCAACGTGTCGAGGAGATCAGTTGCGCAGTCAGTGTTTGATACCATATACACAACCACGCCGAACACAAAACAAGGGGGTAATCAAGCCAACAGATGCGTTCAGTATGAGGCGAAAGGCATGTTGCAGGACGGGCTTCCTGCAATACAATGGGCCGTATACGCTAGCTCTGAAGATCGTGTGTTATGCTGCTCCCCTCTGAATCTAAATTGGGTTCCATTACTGCCGTAATTACTTGCCAGAGGCAAAAGATGCATGCAGCTGAGTTGTGGGGTGTTCCGTATGTAAGCCAGTTCACGTGATTGGCAGTCGGTCACAGCATCCCAAAACGCGCTCGTACAGTCCCATGTTACACGTCCCAGCGACCCACTCGGTAATTGCTATCTTCGTACCAGTCCGTGTTATGAAAGCGTTGTTACATTCTTGGTCATAGATTATAGATTTTCGACGCAATAGTCAATGAGGTTTCATGAGCGAATAATGAGCTTGGCAACAGGGTCGACCACTGTGGCCGAAGAATTGACTGAAGAACTAGGCGGAACGATTATGAATTATGAATTTATCACTCATCTCCATTTAACCAAAGCGGGGATGTCGCGATCCAGGCGACCCAGAGCGCCAATATGAATGACACCATTGTGTAGCAGTATCTCCGTCCCAGTAACATTTTCGTTCACACACCATGTAACGCCGAACCTAAATAGAGTCGTGAAATCGTGACAAAAAACCGACGTTGGTGTATCATGCGCGCCCAAGCTCAAAACGGTAAGAAGACCTAAGTCTCAAGGAAGCACGAAGTGCACAGTAATCAATAAAAAAGTAAAACACGAAAAAGGTTAAACACCATGAACGAACAATTGAATCTAGTCCCAATTGATAAAGTTAGATCCATCTCCTTGATCCTCAACGGGCTGTGTGTAGTCCGTGCCTCGGAGATCGAAGGCAATATTGAAGTCGCTGTTGCTAGATGTGGGGGAGGCCTCGTTGGTAAAGAAGTCGTCTAAGGGCAGAGTGGATGAGGTGAATGATGAGATGTCATTGCTCTCGGCCTTGATGTTTACACTAGGTGCCAAGGTAACATCGCCAGATGTCAACTTACTAGACTTCGGTGAAACGTTTGTGCTGTAGACGGACGATGCAGGGAATGGCTGAGCAAGATTATTACTGCCAGCCATATACAGTGCCGTACGGGGGTCGTTCGGATCAAGAGATGATCCAATGAATTGCTGAGACTCTGGGGGCAGCGACATTGTCAAAGGATTCGAGTTGAGAACTGGCGAGCTGAATGGGAAGCCGGTTGAATTGTATGGAAAAACCGATGCATCGGTATCATTATGCCACTGTGGTGTCACCTGACCAGAACATGTGCCTGATGAAACGGTCTGAGGAGAAGTAACTAGAAGAGGCGATGCAGAGGCAACAGAAGTGGCTGTTGTTGGAATGGTCGGACACTTCATTTCGTCAGGCCCGGCTTGGAACGGGTGCTCAAAAGCATTGGGTGGTAGAGACGACCTTCTGAAAGAATCCTGTGGGGTGGTAACACCGGCAGGGGCAGATTGCAAAGAGGGTTCAAAGTTTGCTGTGGCGTGTGGGAGCTGAATGGAAAGGGAACGTTGATGCGAATTGCTTCGTTGTGGGATATGGTAGGGAGACTGCCGGAAGCCTTGCTGTTGAACACTGTTTGAACCGAAGGGCTGCGCCTGCTGGGTGACGCCCTGCTGATGCAAAGGGGAGTTGAATTGCTGGGGTAGGAGAGTGGATGGATTCAGCCAATTGTTCGCCTGTGGGAATGGACTAGGGTTGGGTGCAAATTGGCCATTGTACTGCTGGAATGAATGGTTTTGATACTGGGACATGAACATGTTTCTAACGCCATGCTGGGTTGCAATGTAGTCGTGCAGCTTCTTGTTGAACATGACAGACGTCGTGTGCAAGTGAGCATTCAGGCGCTGGTACTGGGTAGGCAAGTCATCGTCTTCTTCCTCGTACATTTCTTCATTGACAACATCCTGTTCGGTGACACGCAAAGCTCGGCCAGTGCGCTTCTTGTGAATTTCAGAAGCTCTCCGCGCTGATTCAATACGCGCCTCCAGACTGCGGTCACTGCGCCGTGAAGCAGCGATGTATGCGCTGTACATGGATTAGGAATTGACTTCAAAGATGAATGGATTGAAAGCAAGAACAAGGTGACGTACCGTTCCTGGTTCTCTTCATGAGTGCGCTCAGTCCTGACCGGCCTGGCCGCCGTGGTGGTGCGTCGTTCGACGGGCATGGTGGTGCTGGGGGCGTGTAACTGGTGGGTGGCAGTGGGCAGGTCCGGCCGAGTCGCGTTAGTGGGCAGCGTGACACGGATAAAAAAAATGAGGCTGTGAGATGGGGTCTAGTCGACTAGCAACGACAGTAGGCTTGGACAGTGACAGGAAGAGTCGACGTGGGATGGAGCGATGAAGGATGAAATTGGGGAGGACTTTGTAGGTAAGAGGGGAAGGTGGCGAGCTTACTGAATAGACAAGGTGGAGCAGGCACGGAAAATGGGCCGAGCGACAGTCGGGCGTCCAGACACGACCACGACCACAACCACGACAACGACAACGACAACGACCAGGACAAGCCGCTTGCAGATAAGCGACCGAGTGACGTCGGAACAGGTGGGTACCAGACAAAGCTCTACCAGACCAGCGGCAGAAGGGCCCGAGCAAGCTGGCTGGCGCGCCGGACCAGCAAGCCAGGACTCCACCCGCTCAAGCTCGTCCGTGGCTGGGCCGTACCTACAGGACGCGTGGGTTTAGTTTGTCGCTACGCTAAGAGAGTTACTACAGCAAACTGCTTTCTTTTCTGGCACTCCAGCCCGCATTGCGAAGCATCCTTCTCTAGCTACCGGTAGGCCTAAAGGTTGGCGGCTGCCTGCCAGCCATATTCCGCGACGGCACATTCAGCCATGTCAAGTCTCAACCAAGTAATTACCCGCTTGAAGGCAACCGACACTTCGCCGATGTGCGTGGAAACGATGAGCGTCCGCCGATCGAAGGTGGTCCGCGGCATGTCACTAGCGGCCCCATGTCTGGGCAGCCAACGAGAGGGCTATCCTGAGCAACACCGGCACGTTTCCTTGGCCACTATCACCATGATCGCGTTGGGAATTAGTGTCACCTTCCCGATGATAAACGAATCTCGTGGTGAAAGGAGCGCCCATCTCACCCATGCTGACAAGGGGACCCACTCCTGGACTCGACATTTCGCCAGCCGTACCTCGTTGTTACCGTGCGCCTCCACAGATCTCGGACCCTGCAATTCTAATATTTGCCCAGAGAAAAGCAAGCAATCGTGATTGTGCCATCACTGCGGGCACGCTATGCTTCTGCTGGCGAGGACGAGCATTGCACTTTTCAAACACGCCTACTCTGTCTGCGAAATTTCAGTAGAGAATTGAGTCAAAAGGACTTCGGTATCCCTCACTCATCCTGATTTTGTGAAACTTCATACTTCATCATGTAACTCGATCGGCAGGGAATCCTGGACAATGCCCCTAATCTACCAGATACGCGAACCTCATATCAGGTTAGCCTCGATCTGATCGCACACCCTCTTCCCCACCTCCACCCGTTGATCAGAGAAGCCGATTCGATATTTTTTCTCAGTCAGCATTATTACCTTACCCTTCTCCTTCCACATCAACTTTGCCTACGAGCGCACTCTACCGATTGCACGCCTGATAGATCCCACAACCAAAAGTTTACAAATGATACTACCCTCCATTCTCCTGAGTGCCAATGATTGCCAAACGTGCCTGCTCCGAGAAACTTTGCGCCACGCAGTTGATTTTCTTTACCAGTAACGACGTCACACGGATCGCGGTCTCGGCAGTTGCCTCACACACCCGTGCGTTTCCGCATCGACAGCCACATTGCTGGGCCACTAATTGGCGGCCAGCCAAGCGTGAGCCATTGCACATTGGATCATCACACAGTGACTTGAACGGCTTCTTGCTCGACCTACGATGGATCGCTCCATTTGTCTCGCTACGAGTTCGGGCCATGCGACTACGTGGTTTCTCCTGCAGCGCGGATCTATTCGCTGGTACACTAAGCTGTGGCCGACTATTCCTAAGCCTTGAAAATTGGATCTAAGCCTTGTAATACATAGTTTACCATATTTCTTTGAAAGAAATGTATCTTGTCGGGAGTTATTAACCGCCCCCCGCATGAACAGCGTCCATCGAGCTGCCGTTCATCCGCCATAAAGTAAAGCGAGTGTTGCTACCCCTGGGTCTAATGAAGCTATCTCAATGAAGATAGAGTTTCCCGATTTAACAGTGCGCTTCTCCGTTCCTTTACCCCGATAGAGTCTTAGCGTTCCTCAATCAAACCGTTGTGGTAGATTTCAATTTCAAAGACGGATGCAACTCGACTCGCCCTGCGAGGTCGGTGAACATCTTGCATACAGTCTGGTGGATGGTGTAACGTATTCAGTGTTGATACGATCTGTTGTGCGCCACATACAGAGAAGCTAAGCAATTCAGGTTCCTTGGTTGAGGACTTTGCGGGGCTTTTCCGCCGTTAGTTGCAGACCGAAAAACACAGACCAACCTGTTCCTGCAGCGCAACCACATTCAAACGAAGAGCCTTTGGTGAACCTAATTCTAGAGGGCAATGCCGAAGTTCCCCGAGCTTCACCTGAAGCTCTTTACGCCGAGCATTTCACCGATTGAAAGGTATAGCGATATGATAGGTGTATTCTTTGGTGTTCTAGTTAGCTATTTTCGAAACCGACCAACCTATTCAATTTTACTAACAGCGATAGTAACTCAACAACGGTCTCAAATTCACAACTCTTGATGGCCTTCAGATCTGAAAACCTCACTCAGGCACAGTAGTTTCGTTCCAGCCAATAAAAACGCGATCCACCAATTCGCATCCGAGGCGCCCTAGCCTTGGGTCCCAAAAAATAAAACAAGCCTCGATTGAGTGCGGAATCCTCGATTGGGCACTTTGACGGCCCGCCCCAGATCTCTGGTCTGGTACTCAGGGGCTCAACGGCTAACTACGACCTAACACTCGAATGGCTAGACAGTTGTGATGGGTATGAAATGATGTCCCATGTCGGATAATAGTTTTCATCGTGTGAAAAACAGTAACCGGCGGATTATGGAATATTTACCTCCCTCGCTCGAAACTCCTTGCTTCTTTGGCGCTTTATCTCTTTAGACGATGCTAGTAGCATATGAAAGTAAATGGTTTCCCTAACTCTGCTTTCATGGAAGCGGTATCATGGCAAAATCAACGAATATTGGCCTAATCAGGGCTTCGGGAGACGACTTTTACGTACATTTACGTGGGCCATCTTTATGATTCCTAAGTTCAAAAGATATTGGCCGAACCAAAATTGACACACATTCCTCTTCTCAGCAGTAGAGTTTCTTATAATCTAGATCGCGATTTCCGGTGCAGCTGAACTGTCGGAATGAAAGGTACCTAGTCCAATTGCTATGTCGCTAGCGCCTTATATGTGGGTGGAGTAGCGTTTGCTATGCCATTAGTGCCTTCGCTCTAAGGCCTGACATATCGCAAACATGTTCCCGAGAAAGAAGAAGATGCTGCCATTTAGAGGGTGTTAAGGGGTTGTAGGCTAACAACCGCGACCGGGAACTTGGCCTATTGACCACAATGCTATGATCTAAAAGGAGCTGGGTAATAGGCGTGCCAACGAGAGGAAAGTTTGGGTTGTCGGGGACGCAGGAAGTTTGGACTACCTAATCATAGCGAAAGGAAGACGTGCCGGCGCTGTCGGACATAGGAACCACTCGCTATTGTGGTCATCGGCTTCGTCCGATATCGATTAGCTAGAGGACCCTGGGTGTATTTTCCGACAGCCTCAGGGCTTGATCCGTTCCTAACCTCGATAAGATAAAATTTCCTCAAGCTCCGCTGGATCAGTGACCAAATGTCAAAGAAACGCCTCCCGATTGCTAGATCCAGGCTGAGGTCGACAGATGGTGAGCACCACTGAGCACTTGTCTACTCTAAACGATCCAAACTGTTCAGCTGCCCTTGGCCTGAATTGACCTTCTTAACCGAATCTCGACATTTTGAGCAAATAACCACGACATTTGTCAGCTGCCCTTGGTAATCATCAGTCTCGATCGAGGCTGCGGAGAGAGTTTAGGGTGCCAGCAATAAGTAAGTGCTTGCCCATCGGTTGGATCTTTGCAAGGATCTGTGGGAAGTATCTAGAGCGCGTTAAATTCACTGTATAACGGCGGCGAGTTAGGCCGGGAAGCGAGATCGGTGGTGGGGAAAGTACAGCGGATTTGGTATTCCCCTACGCTTGTTCAAAAGCCACTTGTAGCTGCAGTTAATGCCGGGGCACCACATCCCTTTATATCTGCAGATATATGAATTTGGGTACTATGAATGAAATTGCAGAAAGAAAGAGGAGTGTCAGACGGTCTTCGTAAGCCCTTAAAGCTTGCCACGAGCAGGAACCTGTTCTGTATGTAGCGAGGCAACATAGTGACAAAGTACATTCTATCCATGATAGAATATAGACTAGCATGGAATCTTGAGGTGAGGAAAATTGTCTAGCTGCTATGAAGGTAGCTGTGTATGTGCATACAAGGAAGATAGGCAAAGATCAGGTACTCTAAGATCGCGATATGAACATCGTCAGCAGCGCAAGGTAAATAGAATATATCATATAGGCCTTCTTCAAGTAACCTTACACCTGAATTTACCATAGCATCTGCTACATACGTGCGCATCGCAAACACTTGACTTATATAAGGGTTGGTGAGTTGGAAGTCTTACAAGAGAAATGATATTATATACCCAATAACGTAAACACGTAGCGAGTCGCTACCCCAACTAACTCTCCGCACCTAGATCAGCGTATAACACAACAACGCAATAGAGTATTAGATTTGAATTAGAACCAAGGGTTAAGCTATATCTTGAGTATCTTTTTGACAAGTACGCGCATTATGCCCAGCCTGTCTACACTTGCTGCAGCGCCCTAGAGTTAGGCGACTGCCTCTTAACTGACCTCTACCTCGACGCTCCTTACGAGCAATCTACTAATTAGCCTTACGTTGGGCTATTAAATCCTCTGCCTCTCCCCTTGTTAAGACTCCTCCTTTCTAGATCTGCTTTTTCTTACGTTTCTAGTTATTTATTAACTCTTGCTCTAGCACCGCAGCTATAGCACCTTTCTAAAGCCAATTAATAGCCTTAATAATTAACGCTAGAGATAAGCTCTTATACTAGCGTACGCGATTACGTATTAATGTTAATTGAGTATTAATTTTACGTACGTTACTTAGAGTCCTAGCTTGCTATAGGGCTTTAGCTAAAGCTGGCGGTAGCGTTGGCGTACGTAGCTGTACGTCTAACCTCTCTAATACAACAGCTAGATCTAATAGAACAAGTCTAGCGCCTTGGAAAGCTAAGCGGATATTGGCTGGAGTAAACGCTTGCGTAAAGGCCGCCCGAAAGGCTGGTAAAAACTTAAGTTTAGTGATATTGTTAATATAGCTTTGGATTAGGTCCTTAATTTGACGGCTATACGCCTTCTTTAATAGAGAGAAGCAGCTAACGTCAAGAGGCTAGACTAAGTGAGACAAATGGGCTGGTATACAGAGCGTATAAATATTGTTCTGCTTGCAAATCTCTTTAAATTTGGCTAAGTAATAGCTCTTATGCCTATTAAAGATAAGTAGCCGACGTACGCTAGCTACGCGCGTCTTTGTATGCCGGTTGAAGTGCTCTAGCTATAGACACCCTAAGTTATTATTTGTCCAGCCATTATTACTAACTCCGACTGCCTAGTTATGCGGGAGATCGTCTTCGTCGTACTAGGTGGACAAGTGATACTTGGCTGCATAGATAAGGAACGGCGGGATTACCTATCTAGCAGCGTTAATTCCTTGTATCAACGTTACCTACTTACGGTTGCCTAGTTGGACTGTCTTTGGCTGGCCCCTCCGTTCTAACCTAGTTACGACAAGTTGAGTTGTAATCTTGCCTATTATAAAGCTAGCTTTATCGAAGTTATTGACGTCCTTATCTAGGATGCTATACCTAGCCTTTGTCTCCTCTACTCCCGTATATTAGGCCCTAATTACTTCTAGATCCTTACACAAGGCTCTTCGCCAGTCGTACGCTCGACTAAAGCTTGTCTTAAGACTGTCTGTACGCTTGACAAAGTTCTTTGGCCAGTCCCGTCCAACCCGTCTAGCCCTACGTAGCTCTAGTAAAGTATCAGCCATATCACGTACAGCAGCTAGGTTAGGCGGAAATCCACGTAAATCCAGGTCTAGTATATATCTGACAACTGCCTCCTCCTCCAGCTCAGTAAGCTTCTTCGAGTTGGGGATGTAATCGCGTCGGGCGAGCTTGCCGGCGCGTCGGTCGCGCAACGTAGATCGAGGAACATTGTAGACTCTGGCAGCAGGTAGATTGCCTTGTAATTGGTTAGATTCAATTGCTGTAATTGCAAGCTGTATATCTGCTTCATTTGAAGCCAATTTATTAGCTGTACGTGGAGCCATTTTGGATTGGAGTGCGATGGGGTTGGGAAAGTTGATGGGGTGGCGACTCGCTTAGGGTGGCGACTCGCTACGTGTTTACGTTACGAGTCGATAAACCGCAGATTCCGGTTGACAATGAACTTGAAAAACAGCTTGAGCCTGGGCTCGATAAGAGAGGGTAATTTTGACACATCGCTGTGTCTAGAAACCATCCTAAGTATGGTTTGCGCAAGTAGCCAATTTGCAACCTTCTCTCGCAACTAAAAAGGCTCTAGTTGCGCCTGGCATGCTGGCACACCGGTAGCTTAGCTTCTCGATAGGGAGGCTTGCTCTCATCCTTTCAACATGGTTTACCTCCACCTTGGTATTTTCCATCTGATTTGCTCGACGTTTTACTTTCGGATTGCGACGCTGGATATTCAAGATTCAAGCTGAATTAGAGGATCTTGTCATCATCATACTGTAACAATTGGTGGAAAGGGCAAGAATTTTTTGTCGAGGTTGTGAAGCACGTGCGTCGGCGATGATTTTTCTGTGCTCTATCAAGTTCCACTAGTCGTACATTACTTATACATTGGTCTTGCGGTATTTGCATTATGATCTCCTTCTCCTTCCCAAATTATCCATCGTTCTAACTAAGTCAAGCATGCGTGGTCATCGCTTTAAGTGCAACACTCTGCTTCTCTTCTATTCTGTCCTGGCTGGTCTTTGGCCCTTGCTGTGGCGACCTCCATCGCCCAACTTCGTCATTACCGCAGACCCATCTATCTTCTTCATATATGGTAGGACTAGCAATGTGATCGGTGGCTGCATGTAGCTCATTCGCGTACAGCACTTGTCGCTGTGCGCGACAATGTCCGACTGTTTGTTGGTAGGTCATTGGAGGAGTGTAATAAGCGGTTTGATTGTGTGCTTGGGGCTGCGAGACAGCGTTGATGGTATTTATGATGTGTTGGTAACAATTACTGTTGTGTTGAGAAGCCATATTTGCGGACGCCGTGGTTTATATATCGTATTTTGTCACGGTATTTTGGTCTCATGCTTGCTCTGAAAGCGTGTCACTCATGTGATGGTATTGATATCGTGGTGATCTTCGATCAATTATTGGTGCCCCAGGTGGTGAGACATGAGGGTGACGCCACTTCTTCCTCACATGGAATGCCAGAACGGGGCAAACGTATTGAAAACGGTGATTCTAAAGAAAAAATTACAAAATTAGAGAAGAGATGATGTGAAATGTGGTACTTGGTGCTGGCAAATTCAAATGACGATAGGGGCTATCATAAAAGATATTAAGAGGAATAGGGTAGTTTGAAGGACATGCCACTCTCTTCGGCTTGAGCTCATCAGCGAACCCTTCTAGAAGTATTGCGATATTGAAATTCGGTCAGAAGGTTCATAATTGCGGTGAAGCATGCATGACTCACGGAGCTTGAATGACTCACGACTGGCTGACGTACTGTGCCATGTTGGCGGTATTTCCACCTAATGCGATTTTTACTCGTACTCTTCATGTCATCGCTTCGCCTTCACTGCCGAGTCGAACTGTATATTTGAAGTATTGTATCATATGTTACTCACGTTGCAAGGGAATCACCTGGGAAACAAGGATGAGGACTGTTTGCCTTGCTATGCAAGGGAGCAATGTGATTGGACGGAACATGATCATCTCTGATCACCGATATGCGAACTGCCTCTGCATTTCGCTGCATTTTGACTGACAGCTTGCGTCACTTCCACATGCTGCAATCTAATGCACATGTTAGACTGAGCGTCAGAGTTTAGTCGTTGTGGGTATTTAAAGGCCCCGAGAAAAGTCTCAATCTGCGACAAAATTCCATCCTATCACCCCGACGATCATGGCCTTCCTGTTTAACCTCTTCGCGAGCAAACCTATGGCGCCTCCGCGCGTACCTACCGACACTGTGATACCGCTCTTCGATCATGATGACACGAAAGCATACAGAAATATATCGTTGGACTACAGCATGGTATTTGACGAGGTACTAGACGCAGATAAGCTCTTTGATGCATTGTGGAAACTGCTCGAACGGCCAGGTTGGAGGAAATTGGGAGCAAGGCTCAGACTAAATGACAAGGGCAAGCTTGAATACCATATTCCTGCCGAATACACACCCACCCGACCCCCCATAAACTATACCCACATCGTCGAGCGCATGCCCATCTCGCAGCACCGTTTAGGCTTGCATCTGCCCCGCAAAAATGGCAAGCTTCAGGTGTTTGACGATCTTGGTCACTCTAGCATGCGTGAGGACTCAGAAGATACCACAAAAATGCTGGAAGACTGGATCTACAGTGACAAAGCGCAATTGTGCCTACAAATCGTCAATTTCGAGGATGCCACAATCGTCACCGTTACATGGCTTCACACTCTGCTTGATGCCATGGGAAGATCTGCACTATTACGGGCCTGGCAGGCCGTGCTAGATGGGAGGGACGATGATGTACCGGACTTCCTCGGTTACGATAGCGATCCGCTGGCTGAGCTTGGGAAACTAGGCAACCCAAAGAGCGAGAAATTCGTTCTTGAGCCCCAGAAGCTGGGAAAACTCGGCCTCGCACGTTTTACTTTCAACAATTTATGGGAGGGGTATTGGTATCCTGAAGAAGAAGGAAGACTGTTTGTCATGCCAACCTCTTATTTTTCTAGAATCAAGGCTGGGGCATTTGCGGACTTGGACTCTTTACCACCATCCAAACTCACTTACAGCACACTCAAACCTGGCGACGCAAATCCAAAACCGTTCATCAGTGACGGCGATATCATGATGGCATGGCACATACGGCTCCTCATATCCACTAATCCCTCCCTCATGAACTCACCTTCTCGTCCCATTAATGTCATGAACATATTTGGGATGCGCGACCTGCTTCGAAACACGTCGCCACCTCTACTCCCACCGGCAGGTGTGTTGATCAACAATGCTTCGGTGGGCGTTATGTCCATCATGACAGTACAAGATTTCGTAGGGTCTCCGCTTGGCCATGTAGCTGCACGCATTCGCAAAGATCTTATCACGCAAACAACACGCGCCCAGATTGAGGCAAGCCAGCGCCTCATCCGCGAGAATGCAGGGCCAGTATTGTATGGAGATGGGAGTATGGCAATTAGCTCGGAAACGAATTGGACCAAAGCAAAGTTATATGAGATTAACTTTAGCGCTGCCATCAAGAAAGAGGCGGGGGTGGAGAAAAACGCAAAAGCTAGGGGTAGACCGAGGTATATACATGCAGTTCCAAACACTAAAATGTTGCGTTTGCGGGGTGGTGGCAATATTATAGGCCAGGATTGCGATGGAGACTGGTGGTTCGGGGGTTTGATGCGGAAGGAGAATGTTGCAGGATTCGTGAAAGCGGTTGAGGGAATGGCATAGACTGTACAGTTATCAGCAAGTACGCATACCAAAATCTATAGAATAATTTTCTGTCAAATATCCCCTGCTAAATTTCTAGTATTCTCTTCTTATACATCATTCCAAAGTCTCGCTTCACTGCCCGCCGCATGCCGCCCCCATAGCACGGCTCAATGGGCGCGCATGTATTGCCTTTGCCACCATATGCCGTATTAGTGACGCAAACAAAGCCAGAACCACAGCCGGAGTCCTTCGCGCATGCGTTCAAACAGTTGAGTCCGTTGTCATATACGCCGCCATTACTAATACAGTTGTTGCAATAATAACTAGATTTGCAGCCGACAGCTGGACCGCTGACCGCCAGATTTCCCAAGTTCTCAATTGGGTAGTATGATGTATTTGGACTGTGCGGCACGTTAGAAAATCTCAAATATCAGGCATGCCGAGTACATATAAACTTACTTCGGGGGTTTAGATTAACGCATTATCTTTTATTATGACTAAATTGTACGGCTCCAAACAATGGCCTTTCGAATTCTCAAGAACCTAGTACTGATGAGCACATTTTTGCAACGTTTATGAGATTATTTTGCGGTCTAGGCGAGCGTCATGCATGATATACGTAGTATTAGCTCGCGGAAGTAGTAAAGTAAGAGGCTTCCACCCATGATCCAATTCTCTTGGCTCACTAGGGCCGGTAAGTGTTATCTCATCAACGAAACAGTACATGAAATTATTAAAGACTAAGAGTTCAATACGTCCATTTGAACGAAAGCGTGGCAAATCATACCCTATGTCAATGACGACTTTCATATCCCGGATCACCAGCACTGGTAATGTTCTGTCGAGGTCCACTATCGGCGTGATATACTCCATTAGAGTGTTCATTTCTATACTTCCACTACCCCCGCTTATAGTGTACTCGCGCAACCCTAAATGCGCCCTAGGCGAGAGGAGCATTTCGTGAATTGCATTTGTGTTCGAGCTGGAAACTGCCTCGTCGAGGATGATGTGTAGTGAGGTGAGATGTGGAGCCCGGATGCGAAAGCCTGATACGCTGAGGGCCGAAGGGGCCATCACTAGACGTTCGAGGCTCAAAAATGGCAAGCTGAATAAGTTCGCAGGCGGCAGATTGTGATAATCGGTTCCACCCGAGGTCACAGCCAAGAGGGACAGGGTTTTGAATATATGATCACGACCTGTAGTGGTGAGAACATGTTTGATGACCTATCACTATCGTTACTAATGCTTCCGTGCTACCCCGAGCTAGGATGTCTGTTCATCCACCTATAGCTTGGGTGCTGAGCGGGATGACATTAAGATAATATCTAGGGCGTCGATGGGACGGGGTGAGGGCTGGCACAGGAGATTACTCACATCCATAGGATCGCTTGAAACCCAAAGATTTTTGCTCGTTATAGGATGACTGGTAGGAAGGCCGAATCCTGCGCTGGTTCCCCGTACCGCTCCAAGTACGCATATCAGGTGCCGAAGCTTGGGAGCTTTGTTGATAATTACACCTAAATCCCGAGAGACTATCTCCCACAAGGATGCACGTCGACGATAAATGGCCTTGCGTTCTTCTAGAGATCCCGTTGTTGTGGCGGGCAGCTTGCAGACATTGAGCGTCAGATATTTCAATGCGCTCCCAACGGAAGGTAACTCAACTAGCGCTCTCAATTTTTCTATGCTCTCTTCTCTGCAATCTTTTGGCACATCTTCGATGATCTCACGAATAACGGTGTAACTGCGGAGCGTATGCGTTGACCGGTTAGTCGGAGTCTGTAAACATCGGTCCTTTCCGAGATAGTTGAGATTGGTAGGGCGACAGCACCGTCTAGGGCTTGACGCGGGAGTAAATGGGCGAAAATTTCCGCATGCAGTTCAGATGGCAGACACTCCATATTGAATGCGCCTACGGGGGGAGCTAGTAGGTGTGTTCTGCATGTAGTAGACTGTCGAGGCTCTCAACCAGGCATTTGGCATGGGCGGATGTGTTTTATAAAACAGGTTAGGCTCCGCTTCGCTCCTTCTCCGGGGGTTCGCATACTTGGCAAGCCTCAACAACTGGATCGTGTGGGGTAACGACCGGCAGCCACTGCTCCGCAACCCTCTCCGCCTATCGTCGCTGGGATTCTCGGTCCGACTTGAGAATCTTCAACATTCCATGACGACACAGCGGACTGAGTACTTGTTCAAGTAATCATCGACGCGGAGGTAGTTGCGGAAGAAGAGCGACCATGTCGCAGGGCCGAGGGATAGGTGTGCAATGGTTCAAGTTTGCGGTGTGATTAGCTATAAGAATAAGTGGACAGACGGCTCAGCTGAACATCGCTGTGGCCTACTGTCCTGCTATTTTCTGCCTTCTCCAACAAATTGATCAACATGGCGCCCCTGAAATTCGCATCAACAACAGCTCTCTTGCTCGCATCAGTGTCAGCATACCACCATCGCAGACAAGTTGGCGCCGACAAACAGCAAGTCATCATTCCTGGCGCGTCGTCTTACAATGGCCTCAACCTCGTCCCGCAAATGGGGTGGAACAACTGGAACGCTTTCCATTGCGATGTTAGCGAAGAATTACTACTTACCACCGCAAAAGACATGGTAGACTACGGCTTAAGAGATCTTGGATACAATAACATTGTTCTGGATGATTGCTGGGCTGTTGGTCGCAATGGAAGTGGCTATTTGGTTGCAGATGGTAAGCAAGCTAGCTCCAACACCTCAGACCTTACGCTAATGATATGTTCAGCCCAAAAGTTCCCAAGTGGTATCAAATCAATCGCTGATAAGATTCACGCACTTGGTTTCAAATTTGGAATGTATTCATCAGCTGGTGTTTTGACCTGCGGCCGTTTTCCCGGCTCCTTGGGATACGAAGAGAAAGATGCCAAACTATGGGCCGAATGGGGCGTCGACTACCTAAAGTACGATAATTGCTTTAACCAAGGGCAGTCCGGAACGCCAAAACTGTCCTTCGATCGCTACAAGGTCATGTCGGATGCGCTCAATGCTACAGGCCGAGAGATGGTATACGCAATGTGTAATTGGGGAAACGACGACCCCTATGACTGGGCATACAGAATCGCGAATTCAGGTCGCATGTCAGGCGATATCTACGACTCTTTCAATCGTCCGGATGATCGCTGCCCGTGCAAGGAAGCTATTGGCTGCGCCTGGCCTGGATTTCATTGCAGTGTCATGAACATCCTTAACAAGATGCCTGCAATTACCTCGCGCACTATGTCTGGATACTTCAATGACATGGTAAATATACAAAAGAAGCTAAAGACTTAGTACGAAGCTTATAGTAGTAATAGGATATGCTCGAAATTGGTAACGGTGGCCAGAGCGATTCTGAATATGTGGTTCATTTTAGCATGTGGGCGATCAATTCATCACCTATGCTCATTGGCACCAATGTCGGCACTCTCTCTCCAGCAAATCTTGCCATTTACTCCAACCCGGCTATTCTTGCGATCAACCAAGATCCCTCCGCTGGTGCGGCAAAGCGTGTATGGCGATACTTCACCAATCCGGATTCGACTGGTGAGGGCGAAATATCTCTCTGGACACGCGCTCTTAGTAACGGTGATCGTATTGTTGCACTCTTGAATGCAGGAAACAAAACTTTGAACATGAACGTTACCATAGACGAAGTCTTCTTCGACGAACGCACTGCGGGCGCATATCGCACGCCACCAGAGCTATCCCAAACATGGGACGTCTACGATCTTTGGGCAAATCGTATGCGAGAAGCGGAGGCAGCAGCAGTCTTAAACGGAACTGTTGCCGAAATCTCAATGAACAGTACTACCAGATTCAATGCCACGCGTACAAGCTACGCCAAGGGTATAGAAAGTAGCCACCCTGCACTCATGGGTGCACGTGTTGGCGCACTCCAGCCTAGTGGTACCTTTACGGCTGAGATTGCAAGGCACTCAGTTGGTGTTTATAGACTGAAATCGAGGAAGACCTGAAGACAGGGATTTACTCGGCCTTGAGGCAAAATGTATAACGTACTGCCCGGCGCAACGCCCGATTTCCTCACCAAAACAGTAACCAAACATGAGGCAATTGAGCCACGTACAATAGCTATTACTGCGATATTTTCTGGAGTTGAGCTCTATAGGCCTTGATTGATATATATAGCTATCTATATTTAACTAGCAGCTTGATTGCTCGGCCGTGGCGTGACTGAGATAGCGGCGGAGCTGCAGCAGCACCTGAGGCTTCTTTACTGCGCTGAGGCTGCACAGCTCTCTCTTTTAAGCCTGCCTGAGTAGCTACCTTAAGAGTACTCTTCTTACGTTTCTAGGCAGCTTTAAGAGCTTGTTTGAGTCGTTGTTAAGTCCTACAAGCAGCTACTCTAGATAGAAGTCTCTCTTACTTATAGGAGTAAGGCCCTAGTATCTCTCTATAAAGGCTACTACCTAGGCTAAGTAGGTAGATAAGAGAGGCTTAAACATAACAACGTCGAGCGGCTAAAGCGTATAGGTTAAATAAGGAGGATAGACTATAAGAAGAATCTTATTCTAATTATAATACTTAATAAAATCTATTATAAGATAAGATCTATAGCTATTAAGGATAAGTAATTAATAGCTTAACTAAGCCTTAGCCTTTATAGCGCAGTTAAACACCTACCTAAGCTAGGCTAGGTCTATATCGTTATTAGTCTAGCCTAAGGGTAATAAGGTAAAGTAGACTTAGTAATTATTAGGGTTAAAGGCCTATAGCTATAAGTCTTAAAGCAAGCTTAAGGCTAATTAATATATAAGGCTTAGCTTAATATAAGATCTATCGGCGTATATACAGGCTAGTAGGGTTATCTACTCTCGATTGCTATCCTAGATGTAAGCCCTAATCTTCCTCTTTTTATATGCTCTCTTGCTAAATACTTGCTTTAAGCAAGTAAGGACTCCTAGTATAAAGCCTTTTTTATCTATATTATATATATAACGAGGCTTAATATTATATTAGCTAATTTTACTACGTAGGAGCTTAAAGTAGAGGCTATACTTTAAGTAAGAGTTAGCCTAGTAGCGTAAGCAGTCGATTCTAGTTGCCTAGCGTAAGATAAGATAGACCTTGTATCGCTTTATATATCGATCAACCTAGCCTCTTCTAAGCTCTCTTTTTGTAATATCTAAGGCAAAGCGTCGTATTATTGCTCGTGTAGGTAGCAAGCCTTGCTCTGTAAGTCGATTAATATATTGTAGTAGCTTCTGTTCTTGCTAGTGGCAGAGTGCTTGCTGATTTTGAGCCTGGGCGTCGCGTGAGACTGATACGCCCTTGTGTCGCCGCGCGAGAGTTGGAGGCTCAACGCTATACTCTCTTGCAATTTGTGCATATACAAGCTTTTCTCCTGGCTTCAGCGACTCTATAGCTGCAAGGGCAGCCTCAATTGAGCTCATATTGGTAGAGTTATCGAGTGTTGAAGTTTTGATGTTGCATCAGGATATCGGGCGTTGCGCCGGGCAGTACGTTATAGTTCAGACAAGCCCTCAAATGAAATGAATGCGAGCATACCCACTATGCACTTGATAATCAGTTTCGATCGACATCTGGTATTGAGTTGTTCCATAATAACCCTCGTTAGCAGATAGTACTGCTATAATCCTTCGCGAACGAGGTGAGTTGAAAATTATTTTGGATTAGCGAAACGCGCTCAAGGAAGCTGCTTCGCTAATATCCTAGTTGGGATAAGCGGCAACCCCTCTTTGTGTAACAAATAAAGAGGCCATTGACCAATGGTGAACCGATAAACCAATCTATCTTTACGCCCCGGAAATACTACATATAAATTTTTCGTGTGGACGTCTTATAGCAACTATGAGAAACCATCGGCATATGTCGGTAGAGACGAAAGCTTGATTCAATAAAAACTGACTAGGTGATCCCGACGAAAGCGCAAAGTATCAACAGTAGAAGCCTCGGACCTTGACCTACGATAATGGTCGCGATAAACGTAATTCTTACCAGCCTTCTCGCCGCCATAGTAAGGGCCTCGCCGCACGCCGGAATCAAGCATCAAAGCTCCCAACTTGATACAAGTTATGACTTCATAATCGTTGGTGGGGGCACCGCAGGCCTTACTGTAGCAGACCGTCTCAGTGAAGCTTTGCCTGGGAGTACCTACCACAATATTGAGCACCTGACGATCAACAGCTAATAGATTTTCTAGAGAAAGTTCTCGTGGTGGAATATGGGGACGTCGAATATGCCCGCGGCAGCTTCGATCCACCAGACATTAATTTTGGAAATGTTTCTACAGCACCTCGACCAAAAACTTTCGCCTTTCAGTCGCTACCTAATCCGGCCATGAAGAACAAATCCGCGAGTATTCTTGTTGGGCAGACTGTTGGTGGAAGCAGCGCCGTAAACGGCATGTATTTTGACCGACCATCGCGATTTGACCATGATGCTTGGGCGCACGCTGGTAGCCCAGATTTTGATGCTAGCGAGCACAAGTGGAATTGGGAGGCATTATTTCCCTACTACAAAAAGGTACAATACGTTAACTATATAGGAGTTCGTAGTTGACCTTTCACCTAGAGCGTGACGTTTACGCAGCCCAGTTTCAACACCACCAGAAAATATGGCTACACCTGGGGCACTTCTGTGTACGGGAACTCAACACCAATCTTTTCAAGTTTTCCGCCATTCCTGTGGGCTGATCACCATGTTGCAAGGGATACATGGAAAGAGATGGGTATACGAGAGGTCACCGAATGTGCCAGCGGAGACAAAGAGGGTCTTTGCTGGATTCCCATCTCCCAACACCCAATAACAGCAAGGCGCTCTCATTCTGGCCTAGGCCACTATCAATCAGTTAAAGAGAGACCGAATTACCATCTCCTTGTCAAACATCAGGTTACTCGGGTTGAGTACCCTCATGGTGTTACCCATGGACCGCCGCTGGTCGAAATTCGATCTCTAGCAGACGGAAAATACTCAACAATCATTGCAAATGCAGAGGTGATTATCTCAGCAGGTGCATTTCATACGCCTACAATATTACAACGAAGTGGTATTGGTTTGGCATCGGCCCTGAAAGCCGCGGGTGTAGCCGTCGTCCATGAGCTTCCGGGGGTGGGTGCGAATTTGCAGGATCACTCGGGGGCAGCTTTGTCATGGAACTACACGAAACCGGGCAACTTCTCACCAATGCCACTTGACATGCTCAATCCTGCTTTTGCAGCCGATGCCGAAGTGGGGTTCAACGAGACTCCTGCGCGTGGGCCGTACACCTTGGCTATGTCTAACAGTGCCATATACGTCTCGCTCCCTAACATATCCATTGATTACATGGCCATCATTAACAGCATTCGCTCCATGGTCAACAATGGCTCTGCCTCTTCATACCTTCCCGCTGACTACAATTATGATCCGACACTCATCGCAGGCTACAACCGCCAGCTTTCTGTTCTTGCTGACTTCCTTGCGAACCCCAACGCGCCTAGTGTCGAAGTCCCATTTTCAACCGGGAACGCTCTTCGTGCAGTCCTATTGCATCCTCTGAGTCGAGGCACAGTGCGCTTGAATCAAAGCAATCTCTTGGGGCCGCCTGTTCTTGATTATCGTAGTGCCTCGAACCCTGAGGATATGAACATTCACATTGCGTATTTGAGGTATCTTCGTCGCATGTTCGGCGCTCCAACCATGCGACGGTATGGCGCAATCGAAACCGGTCCAGGTTCAGCAATAGACGGCGATGAAGCCTTACGCGAATATGCTAAAGACAGTATAGTTCTTTCATTTTTGCATCCGTGCTGCACAGCAGCGATGCTCCCGAAGAGACTTGGGGGCGTGGTGGGTCCAGATCTAAAAGTCCATGGCTTGAGCGGTTTACGAGTGGTCGACATCAGCGTTTTGCCTTTCCTTGTGAGCGCACATACGAGCGCGTTGGCATATGCATTGGGAGAAAAGGTGAGACAAATTTTGCCCAACCGCCGCGAGTCTGGAAGCACAAGAATTGATTTGAATAGGCTGCAGATATCATTATTAGAAGCTGGCGCGAAGAGTCAAGGCTGTGATACAACTGGAACTTACTGTGGTATAAGCATACCTGTTCTGTGGTAGGTACTCATCGAATAAGGACCTAGGAAGTGGAATATCAATCACACTATTGGCCAACCTGATTCTCTGACAGACATGTGTTGCTTACATGTAGGAGGCTAGAACATGACCCTAGTGTAGTCGTCATTGCCTGGTGGCAAGGGGGTTGAGCTACTTGGGCACATGTGAGCTTGCGTATGTCTTGTGACAGGTCAGACACCAAACGGACCTCAAATGACACCTGGGCTATCGGATCCGCTTCTCCACGACTCAGATAGACTAGCGCGTCTAGGTTCTGAAAAACCCAAGTGCCGATATGCCCAGGTACCTAGTCTATCCAAACTCCTCCTTTGTGAGTAGACTATTTCCTATATCACTGAGCTGAAAACTCCCAACAGCCTGGCGGTGTCAAGCAATCTTATTCTAATGATTTTTCATCAACAAATCACTGGGTATGCGGTGGCTGCATTAGGATGGACGGCTGTGGCTGCGAACAATTTCCAGTGTTGCCCCTCTAATTAGTTTCACGGTATTCTGAATCAGGATTCTGAGACGAGAAGTCCGGCCGGTAGCCTGGCCAGCCTCCGATGCGCTTGCCCATTTCGCGCTGATTCGATTCGCTACCGAATCCTACGAATTAGGTAGTCCCTGTACCATTTCTCTTGTCCTCAAAACATCTAGACTTCTGAAACGAGTCTATTGCCGTGTCTGAAACTATTCAAACACAGCTTCTGAAACGACTCGTCACCCAGCTTTCCAAAATGATGGCAACCAAATCGCCGTCAGTAGCTCCGCTGGATCGATTTGCATGCATGTTGCCGCGCCCGGCCTGTTCCTTGAATGCACATTAGACGTTTATATTCCTCTTTGGGCAAGACAGCTCCAATGATTAAGTTTGGTCGCAACTCGAACACGAGAACGCATCGATACCCGCCTCAACCCCTGCATGAAGATCCTGAAGTGCCGTGGACAGGGTGTGGTAGGGCCGAGGTAGGTTCCTAGCCGTTGCATATGAGGGACGGCATCGCCTCGAATTGCAAGGCACGAGTTTGCCTTACCGCCCTTCCCACGTCGCGTCTAATTTTTTTGTTTCTTTCTCGGCAGGCTCCGGGTCCTTTCGTTAAGCATTTCAATCTTTCTGCACAGCGAGTTGATCTTGCATTATGGATGCCTCGTCTACCACCTCTAAGTTATACCCTGAAGGCGAGCTGACACAAGTCAAACCCTCGAGAGCACCCACCGCCGCCGTACAAGAGATCGATCCCGATGAATTCTTCAATCGCGTTTCCGAACCCATCGCGGCGGCGAAGCGTCGCAAACACGAATCCTACGAGTTGTCTGGAAGCGTATTCCTCATTGCCACAAACGGACAAACCCTCAAGCTTCCTACGCCGTCCGACAGCCCTGCGGATCCATTGAGTTGGAACAAGTGGCAAAGAGCTGGCGTATTTCTGGCCGTAACCTGGCATTCCACAGTTGCGCTCGCCGTATCTCAAGCTGTGGGTGTCTTGCTTCGAGTAATATCTCTGGACTTTGTCAAAGACGTAAGTTTGCCGTGCGCATCTCGGAATGTTGCTAATATTATTATACAGGGGATCGAGCGACGGGAATTGGAAATGTTAATTAATGCGCCGACACTGTTCATGGGTATTGGAGGATTGGTTTGGGTTCCGTTGACAATTGGGATGGGACGTCGACCGGTTTTTCTAATGGCGGCGCTGGTTACATTGCTTGCCACCTTGGGCGCTGGCTATGCACAGAGTTTCCAGCAATTGCTTTGTTGCCTTTGTTTCCTAGGCTTAGGAGAGGCTTTCGCTCTTACTGCCGTTTGTCTCCCCCACCTCTTATTCACACTGGGCTAACAACGTTCAGGCGCTTTTGATCGTAATTGACATGACCTTTATCCACGAAAGACCCAAAGCGATAGCTATATTATGGTCCCTTGCTGGTTTCTGCGGCACAGGGTTCGTATTCCTTGTCCCACACATCTCAGACCATGGGCACCAATGGCGCTCCTTCTATCGCTACTCGTCGCTTGCCGCCTTCATGTCCCTTGTCCTGGTTTTCTTCTTATTTCCAGAAACTTACTTCAAGCGTCCAACAGTCGCTTTCGATGGACTTATCGTCCTCCAAAGCGCAACAGAAAAACTCACTGTAGTTCAAGATATCGAGGCCGGTTCTACAGACATTTACCGCGACCTACCGGAATTACCGAATCAGCGTGGAATCTTTGGTCGATTAAGCATCGGGCGCTCACCGTTCGCATCTTGGACTTCCATGGGACGTTCTTACTTACAAATCGTCTTTTGCTTCGTCAATCCGCTCATTTTCTGGATTACTGTCGCTGTTGCGGCCAATTTCTTAGGAATGTTGTTCGTCGGCGCAACATATCCACGCGTGCTCGGCTCTGCCCCCTACAACTTGGCTTCAGAAACCGTGACCTTGATCAACATATCTAGCGCAGTCGGCAGTCTACTTGCGTATCCAGTCGGTATAGCACCGGTTCAAAAAATACTTGATCGTCTTGCAAGGCGAAATCAAGGTGTACGCGAAGCTGAGCACTACCTGGTTGGCTTAATCTTGCCCGTGTTTACCGGTGCATTGAGCTCTCTAATCTATGGATTCGCCGCCCATTACGGAGCTCATATTGCTCTGTACCATCTCGCTTATGGGCTCAGTGGGTTCTCGTGGATTTCTTTTGCAATCGTGACAACGATGTGGGTAACGGAGGCATTTCCGCGCTGGGCAGCCCCCGCCCTCGCAGTTTTGAGTAGTGGAAGCTATTTAATCTTCTCTGGCCTAAGCTTTTCACTCGTTCCATGGATCGATGCACATGGATTTAGACTGGTCGGTGTCGAAATTGCAGTTCTCCAAGTTATTTTTGGCTTGGTTGCAGTCCCAATTGCATTCTGGGGCAAAAGCGCGCGACAAGCGATACACGGTCGATGGGCAGATGAGCGCGGTGGCGCTCTAAGACCACTATAGTTATTTTAATGACATCATTACTGAGACTGACCATAAAATTGATTGTTCAGACTAATTTCTTGATGTGAAACTCGGTAATCTTGTGCTGTTAAATGTTGCTTTCATCATTGCTTTGATCATGAGTATCGAAGGGGAAAATAATCTGCAGTCATACCGTGAAAGCTTTTAGGCGATCAGCAGGTAATAAGGTGTTTGTGGGGCGTATTGGGCTGGACCCAAGGTTAGCGATTCGTCTCGTGCGTGTTAGCCTTTTATCGTCCCGTTCAAAGAAGAAGTATTGTAGTAGCTTGATGAGTGGCTATGAAAGAGTGTTGACCGTACTAAAACTAATTGAATATCTCCTTTTGCCGCAGTACAAATACCGTTCAAGTAAGCAGAACTATAGAGTTCAGACTCTCCCTTTTGCTCCGCAACACCTTTCAATAAAGTAAATACAACCCAAAATACAGGGTGTTCCGCTTCGTGTAGGTAATGCTCTGGGGCCTAGGCCTCATCTAACTGTAAAATGAATTTAACGTCGATTTTAAATTTTCATTATGATCGAGACCATCGTTGATGATAAACATACACCATTTACGGTTAACTACCTACTAGATAGTTGCTTGATTGACCCTGCATTTCTGCACCTCCCCGTATTAGATTCGAGTTTCGCATAATGCTTCACAAACATTCAAAGGACTGCTACGATCTCAAAGCGTCTTATATAGCGACTAATACTACTGGAGATAAGTCCTATTAGTTTGATCTGTTTCTACTCCGACTTTGCCAAAGGAAGGAGTTAGCCTTGAATCTGCATAGGATAGTTGCGTCAATAGCTGGGCGCAGTTTCTTGGGTGGCAATGTAACATCCAATTTTAGGGTATGGTATTTGGAGTCAATCAGACTAGCAAGCATAGGTTGGGCTCACTTCTACCAAGGCATTGGTTGCGTCGGCGGCTCTACCGGTGCTTTGCTGCAACCCCACATGATGCTACCAAGAAATAAAATCTCCAAGATTATGAGTTTCTTGGTCGCAGCACGCTGGTATGCTTTCTTGCTTAGGTGTACAGGTTTCAACGCCCTTCCTCTAACTTTTCGATTAATACTCTCGCCTAGAGGCCGTCTGTTGACCGCCGAAAATCGAGATCATGCATGGAGTCATTTCTACTAAATGCGACTTGATCATGACAATTGGGCTTGGGCCGTGCACCGAAGAAGCGCCGGCTGGAGTAACAATTGGCCAACAGGTCGAACAACTAGTAAGTTCGAGATGTCTACCAAGAATTTCTCTACAAGGGGGGCGCAAAAAAGGACGGGCATGGCTCGTGCGCATGGAATTCAATCGAATCTTACAATCTTACGCATACTGTAATTTACATACAATTTAGATCGGAATCGTGTATGCCTACCTCTAGCCAGGCGTACAGCCTTACAACGATCCTTTATATTCAAACAGTACTTCTAAATGTCCCCAAGTTCAATCTTTGGCCTATTCTTCCTAGATTGCGATAATTAGCTCCCCCTTAGTTTTTAGCTACCTCTTCTAAACTCTTGACTTAAGTAGCCCCTAAACATTCTCGATTAGATTAAGGTTAGGCGAGTTTGCTAGCTACTATAGAAGCCGAGTAGCAAGCTAATAGAAGAGCCTCCTTGTAGCTAAAGCCTAGTAAGTGTTAGGAGGTAGCTGGAAGACAATAATACTTGCCGTAGGCCACAGAAGATAGTTAAGGGATGACAATAGTATTGATTGAGTAGAATCGAGAATAATACTTGCTAGACTCTACCCACAAGTACGGAGCCTTTTATGCGCTGGCATAGCGCACCGGCCCCGCTCTAGACTAGTACTACGGACAATGGTACAAGGGGGGAGCATGAACGGACTAGGACCCACCTTTGCACGTGGGCTATCGAAGCGCATAGAATCTATTACAAATACGGTGTATATTATATACAATTTTAGACGTTTAAAATAGCGTATAGCCTCTACGAGCCTAGAGGACAGCCTGGCAGCGTTCTCTTATATTAAAGTAGTACTTCTAGATCTCCTAAGCATTAATTCTCTCCTACTCCTTATTGATATACGTAATAAGCTCTTCTTTTGTCTTTAGGAATCTCTTCTATATATGCGATTTGAGTAGCCTCTGTACATTCTTAATAGGGTTAAGATCTAGAGAGTTAGCTAGATAGCTCTCTCGTAAAGTACTTTCTTTATAGCTAAAGCTCTATAAGATAAAGCTCTATCTTATATAAGTAGCCTATTGCTAATACCTATATAAAAGATCTTATACTCTTGCTTAAATCTTTATATAAGAGGGAGAATATACTAGATATATAAGATAGAGTTAATACTCCTATAGATCTCTCTTTCTTAGATAAATAGAGGGCCCTTTAAGCTATCTCTACTAATACAAGCCTATACTATTACGTAGCTATAGTCCTTAAACTTTAGGACGCAACAATCTAGAAGATACTTCTCTTCTAACTATTAAGTTATATATACCTTCCCTCTACCTACTCTAAATAATGCCTTATCTAATTAGATAACTCTACTCTATATATATTAAGGCTAGCTCTAGTAGATATCTACCTAGCAGATCTAGCTACTAATATACTAAGGTGTAAGTAAAGGCTTCTCTATTGTAACTCGTTAATAATAGCCCTCCTTATTAAAGGCTTTTGTAAGTATATGTTTGTTAACATTAATTCTAAGCTTGCAAGTAATCTCTCTTAGGGGCTTAAGCCGTTACTAATAAATAGCTGTAGCGTATAAGATAAGACGTTAGCAGAGAGGTGTATTAAGGAGAGGCGGCTAGCCACGTAGCTTCTAAGGAGTTACCTAGCTACGAGCGCACTAGCAGACGGTCTCATATAGGGTTTCAAGCTCTCTCAATATCCTTGAGTACTGCCAGCTAGCGTTGTAGCGCGTGTATACGGGCACGCTCTTGGTAGGTAAGGTGACGTTGAGGTGTTTTGGGAGCCATATTATTCTAAGTCACATCTGATTCATAGATTATATACAGATTTATATTGGTGTAAGGAATCTTCTGTGCGCTTCGATGGCCTGTGTGCAAAGGTAGGTCCCGGTCCGTTCATGCTCCCCCCTTGTATGCAATTGGGCGAAGTGCAAAATTCATGCGTGGCTTTGCTGAAATATGATCCTATTGGGCCATTTCGATGATTTTAGAAGGAGAACATGCGCCAAAAACTTGGCAGACTGGTACTTTTCCTTGTTCTAGTTAGCTGCATAGTATCAAAGCCCCAATTGGGGTAGTAGGATGAATTTGGGCCTGCGGCAGCCAAGAGAAGTCGACAAATGATTGTCGTGCAGCGACGATGAAATAGTCTGTTCTTATGAACGCAGGCCCGTATTAACTAGTGCGTGAAACAGCCATAGCACCTTGGCCGAATACCGAGCTTCTGGAAAAGAGTAGGCTTGATGATAATAAACATAGCGCCCTTCGATTTTATCAGAATGCTAGAAATGTAAGAGGGTTCTGTTTGTATAAAGCTATCAGGACATCATCGTTTTTACTTAGAATCACCACAAGAAGCTCACAGCATTCGATCCAGATAATCTAAACACACACCCTTTCTATCTTCTCTCTACACCAAGCTCTAAGTTCGCTTCTCTCACTATCGCCATGGAGACTTTCTTTGCTACCAATGTGTTCCTTGCTCTTCAGGCAGCTACATCGACAGCTATGCCTGTCACTGACGTGCCGAATGTCCGCACAATCTCTGTCAGGAATCCTCAGGCTCCTAACGCAAACATCCCTCCCGCAACTATAGTGTCACTTACCGGGCAGAAGGTTAGTTGTCACTCTAGAAATATACCCATCTCTCATGTAAGGTCACTAACACGAAGTATAGACGGGTACTGGATTCACAGTTGCACCAGCTCCAGAGGCCCAGGACTCTCAATCATTACAGAAGCGTGGAGCAATCGTGGTAGTTCTCGGAATCGCCGCTGTCAAAGGTGCGGCTATCCTTACCAAGATCGCCATTGAAATCGGAACCGAAACAATCAAGAATCTTGGGGAATGGAACGAGTCCCGCGAGACCTTTACGAAGAAGACTGTTGAAGAGATGTGGGCCTGAAACCCTGATTACCAAAAGTTTCCCGCGGTCGCGTGTTACAAGAAGGGATACAGGACCAAGAACAATAACATCGATGGACTTGTATCCGCCAAGTTTGAGCTCGGCCTCCTCAACACCAACTATGACTGCATGTACGTGGGAGGAGATAATCAGTTCTTTACCGATTCTGACGGCGGTTTCATAAACCTGGCCTATATGTTCAATCCCGACCGCTGCAACCACGATGGTGCGACAGGTGACTTGACCTGCAACTAGATGGCAGGTATATATTGGTTTCCGGAATAGCAAATAGATAAAAGCTGCTTAGATTTAAAATGAATATTCAGTTTCAATTTCAATCAAAACTACTCTTTTGATTCGATCACTACACCACTGCAGCTAATTCAAAAAGCTGGAAAATGATCGGTATCTTCTGATCACAGCCGGTGAAACGATAATCTCTCGGACCGTATGCGCCTCAGTCTACTAGAAATAACACTCACTGTTGACACATAGTAGTCTTTTAAAGTGTTTCTTAGCAGCTGAACCTGCGAAGATTTTGGGTTCGTTTTGCACTCGAGTAGAGATCGGGGGTTAGGCATACCTTTGGCGTAGTCTATATACGCCATCACCTTGCGATCAAGCTTCGGGTGTCAATAAGTAGTTTGAGTCATATGAAGGACACCCTCGACTTGGCTGGTAGACTTGACCTCTTCTTCAATGCAGAACAGC
The DNA here is from genome assembly GCA_028456235.1 of Ophiosphaerella narmari. Lineage (NCBI taxonomy): Eukaryota > Fungi > Ascomycota > Dothideomycetes > Pleosporales > Phaeosphaeriaceae > Ophiosphaerella > Ophiosphaerella narmari. The sequence goes on from JALNQA010000008.1 coordinate 147,692, forward strand.
ACAAACCCCGTTGTGATGAAAAGTATTAGCTACGAGAATGGAAAGTTATTTTTATTTTATATTGTGCTACTTAACATGTTAGCTATACTAGGCAGCATTGAAGAACGGAGTAAGATCTAAGCGAAACTGTATGTAGTAGATGTGGAATTATAGAATGGGGCGTGCAAAGTTGCGATACTTACAAGGGTAGGCAACCTTGCAAGCGTACTTAGTGCGCGGTAAAGTTATAATGTGGTAGCTCTTCCCTGAATCTCTCCTTTTCATCGGATGAATTTAAACATTAGGTGTTATAAAATCCGTCTATCATACGTATGGCGCTTAGCGCCCAGGTATACCTACTCTAAGATCGAATCTACCTCGCCACGTCTAGCCGTAGTATCACCTACCCTCAGTTTCATCCTAAAGTATACATATAATCTTGACCAAATGTTCAGGTGCACCCCTAGCTTGCGCAAGACAATGGCTTTTTACATCTAATTAAACACCATACTAACTTCAACTTCTTTTCCCTCCAAATCCTCTCAGTAGATTATGATCCTATAATATTTTTTGAGTTTCCAAGGTCATAAGATTGCTAGAAGTCCTTCAATATCCCCTGCTTAGGTCTTATATACGAGAACCTGTGGCCGTAGCAGATGTAGCCAGCTACACCACGCAAACGCTGATTATACCAAAACAGATATGGCGCTGGATAGAGTAAATGAAACGGGTATTAAATATACATAAATATTAGCCTATTTGTGTTGAGACTCACTTTTTATCTCGGCATGGCTCATAACTTGTGTCTCCCAATAGCTAGTCCATCTGACGATCCTTCGCAAGTTTTGAGGGAATCTTTTGAGGCTATCTCTGTCCTCAGTTCTGTAGTACTGTGGAATTCCAGTTTCTTCTGTATGTATATCCCCTTACTCGTCTCGATCCTTTGATCCCGTGTTCGTGTCCCGCTCTTCGTATGTGCCGGGAAGGTGCGCCCAGATTTTGGTGCATTTTGTGAGGATCCAATTACGTGTGGTGCAAACTTCTTTGCGAGAGGCCGAAGTGTTGGAACACATGCGCAGAGTATACCAATACTAAGCTCAAGTATAGAAAGATAAGTGGCCTTGGCGACCTCCCAGGTATAATCTTGGGAACCGTTCGCTCGTAAGAGTTCGATAAGGCGAACGACTGAAATCGCACAGGCACTATAGAGTGGTATGAGTCTTAGCTTGGTTCAACAAGTAGTGGAAGAGATTGTACATACGAAAGCCCGAAGCAAAACACGAACAGGAGATACGCTTTACGTTTTCGGTTGATCTGTAGCTGGAGCACTGGCCAAATCGGAATGAGAAAAATTATGAAATCTGTGACCATATTGATAATAGCATTCACGGTCAATATTCTAGTGTTGCTGTCAGAGTGGAAGTCTCTATGGAAAGCTAGATACATACGTGTTAGTGTTGATACACCACTGCCAGTATGGAAAGACTAGTTTCCCTGGGTCGCACGAGAATGGGGTATAAATCCTAGAATCTCGCCTGTCAACTATGTCGCTGTTTATCTCGTATACTACTTACTGCTGCGAAATTCCCAAGATGCACAGAAATACTAGTCCATATTTACAAATACGCTGTATCTCTACCGGTGGAAATAGGCGACGATACTGGATAAGGAAAGATATCTTCGTTATAAGCTGTGCAGCGCTGTAGACAAGCATAACCGCAAATAGTGACTGATCAGGTTAGCGATAGAAGGAACCACTGGGTTCTGTGTTACCTGTGCGTAAACCTCGAGTTCTTCGTCCGTAAGAAATATCCTGTGGCGACCCCAACCTCCATGTGTTACTCCAATCACATTTAAGGCGGCAACTCCAATTGCTAATATTTGGGCTAGAATGATTGCGTAGTCGTCTAGACCGACATTGCGAAGAATTGTATGCCTGGAGAGCATGTAAGCGAGCACCGAAGTGGTATCTATCCAAGCACTCACTTACTTTGTGTACAGCCGAAGCCCAACGCTAGCAGTAGAGAGAAGAGTTGGAATAATCGAGACGACGATAATTGTGGGGGCCTTTCCGCGTTAGGAACTTAACTTTTCGTGCGCTTCGGGATTGCCTGCTAGTTACCTGTGAGTCCGTTCGATCTGTGAATCCGGCCTGGTTGTGGTAAGACATACTGGAATGTCGTCAGCAAGGAAATAATTCACTGTGAGAAAATTTGGAGACGAATTTGTGGTGGAGACAACAAAGGGGTAATCAATTAATAATAGATCCTAATCAAAGAGCACTGAAAGCTGATTGGAGACCCTACAAGGGTGTAGCGAGTTGGACCGCATCCCTGTAGCGTAAAGCATGCAATGCACTCATCCCAGCCTCTAGATTTGTGGCTTACAGATGTATTCAGCTGGATGGGCCCGGGGTTTATGCTATAAAATTGCAAACCAAGGTACCTTCCCTCTATAGCTTGCGTTCGAGTTCGTTATTATGAAAGCCACTAGACGCAATCAGGTTGGTTGAGTTGCCTCCGAGCACAACGCCGAGGCGCAGCTTGGCGGATCTCGGCTCTGCCGAGGTACCGCCAGAGCAGACTCTGGAAGCCTTAAACCCGTACGCTACGTTCCACAACGTAAAACAAGCCCACACCGTTGATGCATTGCTAGTCAGATTGATAACTATCCAGATAGGCTATCCCGTGGTCTGTTGCTAAGTGGCCTTGCTGAAACTAGCCAATGGCTAGTCTTGCTGCGAATGTGACCATGCCCAAACTAGCCAATAGAAATATTGTACTGGGTTATAGCAAGGCCAGTCATTGGCCAGTTTCAGCGAGGCCACCTGGTAACAGACCATGGGATACTTTGGTTCTGGATTCTCTCCTAGAGCTAGGGCTTGATGATTCACAGTATATAAGAGTCCTTGTTAGCTGTGCATCGCGTCTCCACAGCGAAAATGGAAGGTGACAGACGCAAACTAAAGAGCCTGCATAGTACCTAGGTGTAACCTAGTACTGTGTATCGTTTCAGAGGGCATGCATATTTTCAAGCAATAGAGAATGTACTATTCGGCCGAGTTGCCGATATAGTGCATAGTGTGACTACAAGTGGGATGCAAGAAACCAAAATAGATATCCACTCATTTTCGGACTTTGAGGTCTTTAATAATTATACACAGTGTGCTAATATACTTTCATGGGTGCTAAAAACCCAAAGTTCTTCCACCGGCTTCAGTGCAGGCGGAATGAGCACAAATCGCCTTTATTCAACAAGCTCCACGGACGCTTTTACCGACGCCGCGAATGAAACGTATTGCTAAACTTGAGAGACAGCTCTCGTATCACGGCGCGTGCAAACTTTCAGCGTCCGACAACCCTGGCGGTTAAGTTCCAAAGATAAGCTGGTACAATCAAACCCGTAAGACCGGTAGGTTTAAGAAAGAAAAGGAGCAGGAGTTCATAGACATGATATCTCTCTCATGAAGTCGGCTTCTATAGCTGTCGCGAATAGATCACAAAATTTATACCTTGTCATATGCAAGAAATTGTATTGAAGAAAGAAAATCAATATAGCGAAGTTGAGGAGTGAGCCTTGCAAACTGCTCTGTCCTCCCAAATATTAAGTGATCTCTGTAACCGACTTCTACGTACTTCTCAAAGTTGCTGGACAATGTAAAGATTATTGGTCAATGTTTATCTACCCCCCTATTTTGTAATATTCAAACTCAGGAGGTTGCATTGTGCCCTTCTATAGGTGCAGATCGCAGATCAAAGCAAAAGAAGAAGAAAAGCTCAGAATGCTGAACGTCCTTGGAGAATAAGATTCAGACGAGCGACCAATTTTAGATTTGTAACTCGTGGTATAGCAGGTCTCCCAGCTAATATCCTTTGCTCAGGCCAACATTAAAGTGATCCCTTTAATTAAGAGATATCGTGTCAGAGTCGCTATGAAATAGGACTAGCCCGCACGGCCATCTTCCTTTCCTAACAGCCATTTACTTAGTGGCCTTTTCGAGTTCACGTATAGCGTTGACTGAGGGTCAGAAAGCTCTTTTAAATTTATTGGGACGGCGGCGGCGTTCACTGCTTTTTCTGGGTCTCCCGGTATGAATACGTAGATAGCCAGCCCTAACCTAGCAACTTCGAAGTTGTGAACACGGACAAAGCTGCTATATGAACATCAAATTTCTTGGCATTGTATGCTCCCCACACCTGTCGGTTTGGTTTCCCTAGTCCCCTCCTAAGTGTTCTTATATCAACCTGTCATAATCTATTATCTAAGGTTTCATCTTAAAAGTATAGTCGCCGTAATATTTTTCGTTCATTTATGCCGATACCGATGTCTCTGATAAAAAAAATGACGGCCTCGATTCTGTCACCACGGGAGAAGGGTTTTTCTTCTTTACGTATCCTGTGCTGGAAGTATCGAAGTGAGTTTACTTTGCTAATACTTAAGTATCCTATAACCCTGCATATAGATCGCGCGGAGACGCATTTTCGAACAAACACTCTACGCATTGCGAGGTGCACTACAGCGTGAGAATATACTTAGTAGATACACTTGGAACCCCCCATTGATAGAGCGATCACCACACTTCTCAATAATGTTAGTCCAAGCTAGCATTTGTTTCGGGTAAGACTTATTCCCCCAAGCAAACTTAGGTAGACCTCTCCGGTACGTCAAGATGCCATCACTCTAAAGGCGCAGTTTGAGGAGCCAGTGGCCACGCTTCAGATGAACTTCAATATGAAGTTCAAAGATTTTCATTGACCAATAGTTATTTTTTTCTGGGAAGAATCTTGGGATAAGCTTACCCACCTATTCGGGTTTCGGCCTCGATGCGTTATTACTTAGGAGCGCAGCATCATTGTGTCCAAAATACCTTCCTATGTAGGCGACGATCACCCGGCGCTCGTTTCCAAATTAAGCTATTCTCATGTGAAGCCGGATCGGGCTGTGGCAGCTGTAGCGTAAATATTATTGATCGGCAGCATTACTGTAATCATCAGAAGGCGCATAAAAAGTGTACTGTATCGTGCAGGAGGAAGTAAGGATCTACAATAGCGCAATTGAACTATGCCTATCAAGGCATAATAGATATATATCCAACAAGTAAAAATAGCGAGGAAGCAAGAGACTTATTACTAGGCACTACTTTTAAGACGCATTTTTATTTTTAAATTGTAGTAAGGACCAGCACATAGTTTCTTTACTTCTTAAACCTTTACACCCGAACCGTCATTGCTGATTGCGTCTGCTATTGCTCCAAGTGCGGTCTTAAAATCTCTAATTGCGGTATCCAAACAATTAATATTAGCCTGCGCAAGAGGAGACGGCGAACAGGCCGTCCGTAGCATACATTGACCTTTGGACCTAATTGCATCCAACACCGAAATAGCCTTGTGAATGAGCGAAAGGGTAAGCATAGCTCGTAGTTTTGGGTCGTTGATCGGTACTTCCGATCCGCCGAAACTCATGTTGATAGCACTCGTTAAATCGGCTCTGGCAATATATTCGAAATAGACGATTGTTTGTTGGAAAACAGACACAATGCAGATAAGATCCGTGCACGTGATGTCGCAGTCTGTGCAATCAACAATGTTTTGGAATGCATCCACTACATTATGTGTACCTTTGAAAACTTCATTTAATTCCTTCTCTTGTATGGAGCGATTCACTGTTTGTATTAGGGCTGCTACATTCGCTCGGCACTGACATTCGGGGAGTGAGAGCGGTTGCTGAGATGAGACAAAGCTGTTGCTCAAACCTCTAGTAGTATATTCCCTATAATCTGATAGATGCAGCGGTGTAGATGTTGTGATATTCTGGCCCGAAGGGCTTGTCAAAGGTCGCGAATCTAGCTCAGGTAGGATAGTGTAGCTCTCCAGTGGCTCGAAGTGCTATTTTCCGATATCATTATTAGCTTTGAATGAGACCATGCAGCTTTCGAGAGTAACACACGTCGTAATTTGCATCCATCATATCCCAGCCAAAATATTCCTGTGGCTGTTGGGTTGACTCTGGAGCCCAATCAACTATGGTATCGAGAAGATGGTTTTCTTCATACATTGCGCTGCCCAATTGTGACTGAGTTGTAACTCCTGTGTTCAAGGTCATGAACGTCCCTCCGGGTGTCGACTGCGTGGCTGTTATGGGGGCGGTATTACCAGTCAGTGGTAAGCCATTCCTCGGGAGATTTTTGTCTTGAGTATCCGGTTTTGTATATTTACAAACAAGGCCGCGGCTGACACAACGGTCACATTCTTCCTGGCCACCACATTTGACTTTGGCTATGCGACACATCTGACATGCCGTCATGGGTCGACGGACTAGTGGCCTGGGACCGGAACTCTGCCATTTCAGCATGAAGTTGTGAGGAACATTCCCTTTTCGACGAGCATGGGGCTTGCGGGGTGTAGGTGACGCCATTGTAAATACGAGAGGGCCTCAGGATCGTAATTTAAGTATAAGTAGTTGCAGTCCGGAATCTTTACAGCAGGATATGACCAAAGTTGTCTAGTCAGCGCGTTTTGTTGGTTACTGTTGAAGTCGAAGGGTTGGCGTGGTGTTTTAAGGACATGAATTTTAAAAGCACGGGGCCTCTAGCTGGCTTAGGTACTTCATCGTGTCGCCTTTGCATTACTTCAAGGCTCGGCATGCAGGTGTAGTCTAGTAAGTTGATCGCATGAAACAACGGTTTAGCGTGCTAGACGATGCCGCCACTAACAGAGAAACGTGCCGACCTCGGGAAAACTAACTGCTCAGAAAGCGGCATTATAATATAGGACAGGTAGCGCACGCCGTGTAGAAACATCATCCTCACGCCAGATTTCCAACTCCCCCAACCCAGAAAATGAGCCACTTCTCTACATGTCAGTTTTGTCAAGTTAGCCCATTCTCGTATGACAACAGAACCGCCGAGTTCTCACCGTCTACCCCCAGTTTCAGCAGCTTCCAGGTAAATCCTGAATGCTCATGTAAATCCCCTGAGTTAGACTGTTACACACGCGTACACTATACAATAGATCCGGAGCGCGATCACCTGCACTAGCCCCCGCCAAGGTGGATTGCACCTGGACATAATTGCATTTCGTATCTCTTTCCCCGTATCGTTGGCCTAACGCCGAACGTGGTGACATTGGTACGGAGAAAAACATAATTTATGTTCAATTTGTATATAACTTAAGGTAAGTACTTGCAACCGTAAGTGGATATGCGTGTAGGTGTCTCAAGTAACTACTTTCTACTTTCTAACCGTACCAACACTAACAGATTAGGTTCGCAGGGCAAGCTAGACACCGAGCATTACGCAGTCAGGCTCGCATCACTGGCGATTATATATAAGAAAGAATGTAGGAGATATGTCTACTGCGGGTTGTAGCACAGGGTGGAACCCGTGTACAGGATTGTTTCGCGATTGAATTCTAGTGTAGTTTTGATAGTATTATCTAGCTATTAAGTCGCTTTTATGGTATCTAAGGCCAACGCGATCTCAGCTTAAGCCTTAGGGACGATAGGAGACAGTAGAACCGTAAGAAGTCCTAGTCTCCCAAACGTTTTGCAGTAATTCTACATGAAGCTGATTCACCAGGACTTGTTGCCGATTGGCAGCGAGATCCACAATAACTGAATTCCCGCAATACAGGGTGCGTAACAGCAAAGCTGCCGGTAGGCAACGAAGCTAACCGCGCGGACAAGTTCGCACATATGTAAGTTCCGAGAATCCGAACCGCAAATACCCTAGTTACTTTACTGAACTTGTTTTCGGGCCTTTTTAAGCAACTTTATTCATGGACAGTGGGTAATTTATGAATTCTCGGTAAGATATACTAACTACCTAGGGAGTAATCGCCATGAGGCAGAATCGGATGTCAATGGAACGGACCACTACCGTCCCTACATACCACCAACGTGTGGGATACTAAATTGGGCGAAATCACGTTACTTATTTAGCTCGCTTGAGACAACCTGGAGAATTGCCATATGGGCGACAACAAAACAGTCCCGGGAATATCTATCGTCATAGTGGATCCCACGGTTTCTTTCTGTGTGTTCCTATGGGCTTTTCGTTTAAACCGAAAAGTTAACGGTTGATCAGCGCGCTTAAACACGGCCACGCACCACTTATATAGCCCTAAGTTTGTATCGCTAAAGCAGAAAGTCTTCTAGGTCGACGAAATTCCTGTAGGTTGCACCGAATAGGTACAAACACGCAATGCGGGATATTTTCCCAATTTTCCGATCTCGACCCTATACCAGCGCCGAGATAATCACGAAATAATCAAGGGTCTGATGGCGATGACGGTATGAGTGATGGGCTAAGCTTTTGGATTCCTTCCTAAGTGTGTGCTAATATAGGTAACATTCCCATATGAGGCCCGTTTGAGCTAACAGTCATGACGTGAAACTGAGCTTCTTTTTCTGTCTGTAATGGTAATAGTAGGGTATCGCTACGTTAATATTCTCTAGGATAAGTAACGGGCGAAATAGTATAGTTCAAGATGCCACCAGTCGTATCTATTTCGGCGGGATCCACCCACCCACTTTCCTTCTTTAGTCATGCCTGCCAAGTGCTATTGAATTAGGAAGGGATCGGAGAGTCTAGATACGCATTGGCCACCAAACGCGCCACAACATAGAGCAGAGTCTCCTGCAAATTCAGAATCAATAGCAAGTATATTGGTACTTAGTACTCTTCTATATTGTACTACAACTAGAGAGATACAACCTATCCGAAATCAATGAATCGTAAACTGCACATTTGTAGTGGCCCTAAATCAGCAGACCTATCGGTTTTAGAGTAGTGATGTATTTGTAATCGCTCAACTGCATCTAACCTGCAGTTGAATCGTCAATGTTACAGGAGCACGGAAGCCAAGATATTCCTTCGGGCCGTGGCAGGAGATATACATCCGCTCGGCCGCCGCTGACACTAAATCGCTCTCCTTCACAATTGTTTTTGACAAGAGTTTGAGCAGTTTGCCCCGGACCTCAATTTCTGTTGTCCGAATATTATCTGATAACCACATAATACCATTTTATAGAGTGTTCTCGGACAATTAAGGTTAAGATATAGAGTCAGGATAGGTTACCGCTTGATTAGTAGGAGCTGTAGTATAGCCTAGAGGGCTCCAGTTCGAGCAGGTAACGCTGATACTTGCCCCGAGTCCGTTCCGGAGCTCCGTTTCATGACTAACAAGAACGGAACTCTTTCATTAAACAATTGGCGCTTCACCAAAACTTCAATGAAGACGGTATTCAGCTTCAAAGACTTTCGATGTAATAGAAACGTACCAAAGTCCTTCATGCACAATTGAACTGACACTTGAACACTCTCAATCAAGCACGTACATGCGGATGCAGTTAGCGTAGAAAATGTCCCTGACGGACTTCGGTCCTTTGCCACGATGATGAAAAGATGAATCCAGGAAAAGGTCGTATTCCATCGCCATGTAACGTGTTAGTACAGGTTCCGGATTCCCCCGTGCAGATGTTTCGGTGTGGTTAATTGCGAGCAAACGACCGGATACAAAGATTTCCGTCCCCGTTGGCTCATGGACCGATACTTGCGCATTGGCGTCGAATGTCTATCGTAATTCTTTCTCGGCGCGATCTCCAAGTACGCATCGGCATCGGAAGCTGATTAGTAACATCAGTAGTGGCGACGACACTCCTCTTAGGTTTGATTCAATTTTTGGTTTATTAACCACTACCAATAAGTGGAGTTACTGTGTAAGTGGTTTTGCATCGGCTCTGGGCGGAAATATAATAAGCGGACATAATGTACAAGGGGGAGCATGAACGGACTGGGACCCACCTTTGCACACGGACCATCGAAGCGCACAGAATCTGTCACAAATACAGTGTATTTTATATACAATTTCGGATGTTCAAAATGGCGTATAGCCTCTATAAGCCTAGAGGATAGCCTGGCAACGTTCTCTTATATTGAAGCAGTACTTCTAGATCTCCTAAGTATTAATTCTCTCCTATTCCTCATTGATGCACGTAATAAGCTCTTCTTTTGTCTTTAGAAATCTCTTCTATACGCGCGATTTAAGTAGCCTCTATACATTCTTAATAGGGTTAAGATCTAGAGAGTTAACTAGATAGCTCTCTCGTAAAGTACTTTCTTTGTAGCTAAAGCTCTGTAAGATAAAGCTCTATCTTATATAAGTAGCCTATTGCTAACACCTATATAAAAGATCTTATACTCTTGCTTAAATCTTTGTATAAGAGGGAGAATATACTAGATATAAAAGATAGAGTTAATACTCCTATAGATCTCTCTTTCTTAGATAAATAGAGGGCCCTTTAAGCTATCTCTACTAATACAAGCCTATACTATTACGTAGCTATAGTCCTTAAACTTTAGGACGCAACAATCTTAAAGATACTTCTCTTCTAGCCGTCGAGTTACATATACCTTCTCTCTGCCCACTCTAAATAATACCTCATCTAACTAGATAACTCTATTCTACATATATTAAGGCCAGCTCTAGTAGATATCTGCCTAGAAGATCTAGCTACTAATATACTAAGGTGTAAGTAGAGGCTTCTCTATTGCGACCTATTAATAATAGCCCTCCTTATTAAAGGCTTTTGTAAGTGTACGTTCGTCGATATTAATTCTAAGCTCGTAAGCAATCTCTCTTAGGGGCTTAAGCTGTTGCTGATGAGTAGCTGTAGCGTGCGAGATAAGGCGCTGGCGGAGAGGTGTATTGAGGAGAGGCGGCCAGCCACGTGGCTTCTGAGGGTGTATACGGGCACGCTCTTGGTAGGTAAGTCGACGTTGAGGTGTTTTGGGAGCCGTATTATTCTGAGTCACATCTGATTCATGGATTATATACAGATTTCTATTGGTGTAAGGAATCTTCTGTGCGCTTCGATGGTCCGTGTTCAAAGGTGGGTCCCAGTCCGTTCATGCTCCCCCTTGTATAGTAATTAGAAACTGATGCCGGTAGAGGGGGCGGCAATTATCGGCAGTGGCCAATTTTAGTGTCTCTGCCACGGTCGCCTAGCGTGCGTTCGGGCCGAGCCACAACCATTCTCCACAATAACGCAACAGCATGCATCTCGCGTTAGAGGCTACACAGTGACCCGGTATGGAGGAAGTTGAAGGCCGACTTCAGGCTAAAGTGCAGACTCTGAGTGACCTTGAACTGGCTCTGCTCATCTGTCTCGTTGCCGACCAGCATTGTATCGTCGAAACAGGAGAGGTTCTGATCAACGCGGTCGAGGAAGAGCTATCGCTGGTGAAGACATATGAGCGATTGAACAAGTCACACGATACTAAAGGTCACAGATTGCAAGAAACACGTTTGGCTTGACCTCTACTGTGCTCAATTGTACCGAACACACTTCACTCGACGATTTTGGGAGTGGTATCCTGGTGCAAGAAAATGACGACTACTTTAGTAACGGGACTGAAAAGTCTCCGGGGGAGGTATGTTGCGTTCGTTCATAGCAAAATTCTCTGTTGACGAAATGTAGCTTTCGCCAATATCTGGATCACCACGACTGGGAAACAGAAGAACATCCAAGTCACCCCGCCCATTCAGCCCTCTAGACAGTCGACAAATCGCCAACATCGTCATTGCCAAGAATTTGAATGTAGCAAGCTCGCAAGTTCAAGTTCAAGCTCTTGAGGTGAGATGTTGAGCATATGCAGTGGTCTTTTCGCTAAATATTGTTTCTCTAGCTCATTCGTGGGAAGCGCAACTTCTCGAGGACTGCTGTGCACGCTGCGCCAAAACCGTTCCTTTTTGTTGCGTTGAACAGCATTGGGACAGCTCGCATGACAATGCATCTGGTATGCCCTCAGGCTAGTCTAGGTTGATCTTTACTTATATTGATATAGAATGATCAATTTTTCATCTCACACAAACACAGAGAAGAGGATGGATTTGCCAATCTCGAAGATGCTGGGGATATGGATGCCTTGGCTGCGGATGATGCATCAACCTCGTCTGTAATTCACACGCCTCCATCTACCCGTCGAAAGCATCAATTACAGCAAGTAATTTTGGCGCCGAAGGTGAGGATAACGTCAAGCAGGGATTGGAGCGTACTGACATTAGAAGGACCTTTCTTATTTTGCATCACAGGTAACGCATATTAAAGTTAGTACTGAGGTTCGAGCTTACGTCCACAATATTGTTGTGTTTATGAGGCTGCATCGCGCTGTCGCAGGAGGTATATCGGCCCTGGCAACGCGTCATTTCAACATATTGTCACGGTAAGTACAAGTTTGAACCAGTTGACGCATCTGACCACGGTAGTGTGCTGGCTCCTCTCCATGGTCTTGACTACATCACGCCATCGCTTGTCGCTTTAGCAGCACGCAAAATCTACCCACATCGCATTCTCATTACTGCGCCAGAGAATGAGCGAAGCATGCAATGGGGAAGTTCGCTAGATGCTGTCAAGGCGGTACTCGAAGGGGTTACGGTGGAGGATGTCATTGAGGAAGTGCTGCAGTCGGTGGAGGCGCCGTTGTGATTCAGGTACTTACATACCTATTTGCCCGCCCAGTAATCAGCCAAGCAAGCGCCAATATTACTATATATCTGTGTCTATTGACCGAAACCATGTCTAAGCAGATCAGTCAGAAAACTAGTCGCTGACATCATCGGCTGTTTGTCTCTGATTGGCGACGCGGGGCAGCTGCCCCTCGTAACATGCGTCGAGGCAAAAGCGCGCCTATCAGGAACGCACATCAAAATCAAGTACAAATGAGGGCTATGGCTCGAAATTGACAAAATACTCCTATAGCCTCCCCAACTGCTAATACAATGGCTTCCCATTATTTCGATCGCCTAGCCCCGAGCCTTGAGGATATCGCAGAGGTATTTCCTAGTCACAACGTCATCGCGACGCGACTCCGCTAACATGCTCTCTGCGAGCCTGGAGACGCCGATGCCAGAAGTATTGAGAGTATGAACAGCCATGGCGACGCCCTTGAAGTAATTTTCAGATACATTCAACAGCCCTATATGTGTTTTCTGACATTTTCCTACTAGGTTGTCTTTGAGGGCGACATGGGTCATCGTCGCAAAGCATCCCTCGCTCCTCCTGTGGGCACCAAACTCAGCCGTCCCGAGAACAGCCGGCGTAACACGTCTTGTATTGTGCATTCACTGCTTGAGAAACACAATGGGGTCAAGATGGAGGATCACAATGCCTCATACGAGGGCCTTGCACAGGAGAAGCGCGTGGACAAGGACCCGCATTCGCATGCCGAACAGACACAGCACTCGCGGTTGCTGACCAAGAAGCAAATATCGGACATGGCCTTTGGGATTCGGGAGTTTTCCAAAAAGCTGGCGCAGATCCGGCTGAAGCTGCATGTCGAGAATATCTTCATTTTGGGAAAGGCTCACGACGAGACTCTGATTAGGCATTCCAGAGAAACTGCCGACTGGCTGTTGACCAAGGACACAAGCTACAAGGTGTAAGTTCAATGTAGGGGCTAGCCATAGAAATTTTACTGAAAACCCGTAGTTACGTTGAGCAAACGTTGGAGAATAACAAAATATTCGATGCTGTTGGCCTGCTCGAGCACAACCCGTCGTATCAAGGCCGACTGCGATACTGGACTAACGAATTATGTGCACAAAAGCCACAAACCTTCGACATTGTCCTTGCTGTAAGCCATGCTTAATCCTTGGAAACTGCGTTGGCTGATCACCACATAGCTTGGCGGCGATGGTACTGTCTTGTACGCATCCTGGCTGTTCCAGCGTGTCGTCCCACCCGTCCTCGCCTTCTCCCTCGGATCTCTCGGCTTCCTTACAAAATTCGATTTTGACCACTATCCTCAAACGCTTTCACGCGCCTTCGAAGAAGGTATTACCGTAAACCTCCGCCTCCGTTTTGAAGCCACCGTCATGCGCTCTCAAGAGCGAGGCACTGAAGGCCGTGACTTGGTCGAAGAACTGATTGGCGAAGAGGCCGAGGATCACCACACACATAGACCTGATGGCACGTACAATATACTCAACGAGGTGGTGGTCGATCGGGGACCCAATCCAACAATGTCAAGCATAGAGCTTTTCGGTGATGATGAACACTTCACAACAGTCCAAGCCGATGGCATTTGCGTCTCTACACCGACCGGCAGCACAGCATACAATCTAGCTGCCGGTGGTTCGCTTTGTCATCCCGATAACCCCGTCATTCTCGTCACGGCCATCTGCGCGCACACGCTCTCCTTCCGACCAATCATCCTTCCAGACACAATCGTCCTTCGTGCCGGTGTACCCTATGATGCAAGGACAAGTTCTTGGGCAAGCTTTGACGGGCGGGAAAGAGTCGAATTGAAGCCCGGTGATTACGTGACGATCAGTGCGTCGAGGTTTCCGTTTCCCAGTGTGTTACCACTGATGAAAAGGAGGACGGACTGGATCGATAGCATCTCGCGGACGTTGCAGTGGAATTCTAGACAGAAACAGAAGGTATTTAAAGAGTGGAGTTGATAGATAAAGTAAAATCAACTTTTGTATGAATAGAACGATCATCACCCAAGCAGTTTTAATATCTCAGCACATGGAATTGGCCATGAGATATCTTTGAAGGACTTAAGGCACAGAAGCGTTCCAGGTGTGCTAAAAGTATTATTCTAGTCTCGGATACTCTTCGCAGTAATATAAGAGCATGCGAAGGTATTGAGAGTTCCTGAAACACTCGAACTCGTCTTAGTTCATAGTGATCGCTCGCCTAGAGTTTTAGATGAATCGCAATCGTCCGACCGTACACCTCTGCCGCCATCAATTTACGACCGATTTTTTCTTTTCGCCGCAGGGGTGTAAAAGATGCTCTCATCGTAAATTCCACGAATAACTTCCTTCATCATCCTCCCATCTTCAGGACGAAGCAGACAGCATGCAGCCATTCCTACAATCAGCAGTCTCATCACTCAGCAGTATACATGGCCATCGTAGCGCTTACACTCGAAAAATGCTCCACCCCACCCAATCAAGCCTGCAATACACCTCTACCCTTTAAGCACATTGCCAAGATCCCACAACGTCAGGTAATCTCTCCCGGTCACGTATTTCGCGAAAATGCCTTCGAATTTCTCAGGTACAAAGCGACCCTCTACATCGTACGTTCTTGTATCACTCCGGTGCTTATCCTTGTGGATGTTTGACAGAAAACTACGCAAGAAACGATCGGGCAGTTACCCCGGACATGTCAGGTACGAGAAATTTCCATGGATAACTAGCACAGTGACGAAAGACAGGATGATGCCGAAGCCGAGGGCGCGAAATCCGATGCATGTGCCTTGAGGCCAGAGTATGGCTATTATTTATTTAGTTAGGATAAGGGAAAGAAATGAGTATAGGCATAGATACCATCGTGATCGTGGCCGAAAAAGCCGCAGTATTGTTGTAGAACAGTTTAGCGCGAGTGTTCCCTGTCCCAATCATTTGCCGTAGTACCTTGGGGTGTTTCATTTGGATGGCGCAAGATTCGCGCGCGCATTGCCGAGATAAAGCAGTGGAGAACCAGACTTATTTACGAGGGGCTAGCATTTCTTGGTGATTGGTGCGTTGTGGCTCCTAGGGCTTTTGGTCGCCATTTATTTGGTAATCAGGTTTGGAAATATCTTTTCATTGCCGTAACAACAAATTGATAGCGCCTTTCGATGCCCAAAGTAAGTTTTATTATTTCCATATGGTGTGAGGTATATGGCCACTCAGAGTGGCGTCACTCTATCAACCAAAAAATGTAGGGGTTCAGGTATGATGGTAGGAAAACTATGTTAAAAGTTATATGGGTATTATGTTGATTCAGGAGGCAAACGTTCTCTTTAGTTGTATGAGTGGTTGTTATCAACTCACCTTTAAGTGGGACTGTGCTCATGTTTATGACTGTATTGAGAAGTTAAGTGTTCGTCAAAAATTTGACACAAATAACCACGACTGCTTAGGGAATAGCTAAAAGGCTCCGTTCGGTCCAAACAGGCAACCTACAGATACTACATTCGATGCCGCTTCGGTCGCTCTCCCCCGATTAGTAAGCGTCTCGCTCGGTCATTCCAATGGTTTTGGCAAGAGTGACAATACCACCAGCTAATACACTGGCTAAAATATTTTATTTCGGCTTCTGATTGTCAGTCTCGACAAATTTCAATAGCAATAGTATCTTAACTGGTAAATCGGTGATTATGAATAGTGAAGGGTAAGTCACGCTCAACAAGGCTGCCTAGTTGTATGAGAAAGAAACAGAACAGAATTGTGGTCATGGCTTCATCAAAGGGTAATTAGTGTATTATATTTCGTTCATGTCTTAATCCAAACACCATCACACATCTTGACATAGCTTTTTACCATGCTATATTTAAAGTGTGTAAACAGCTCGGCTCTTGGTGATGTGTAATGGCTGCTGGTATCGAGCTTCCAGGGGCATTACTGTCAGGTGCTTCATGAGCTTTTTGTATAGGCACCCATCCATGTATTCGCCAGGTAAAAGACACATTCGCGTCTCAAAATAGCTCCGAGTTTGAAGGAGTTAGGGCTTATCAGTGTGTAACCCTCCCTCTAGCCTCCAACTCCAGTGGTGCATGATTTGTCGCGAGTTCCGCATATTCCCTTCCACTTAGTTGCACAGGGCCACGATCTGCAGATACTTCATGTGCGTAGGAGATTTGGCTATGCTTTGGCTCCTGTCCTCCTGCATATAGCGTGTTGGCGTCGACGTGGTTGCGCTTTGCTTCTTTAGATTTCTTCGACTTGAACAGTAGTATCACAACCGCAAGCGCTAGGATAACTATAATAGCTACGCCGACTCCGATGCCAGCCTTTACACCTGTACTAAAACCCCCGGATGCAGCTTTTGCGGGCGATGTAGATGACGGAGTTGGCGTTGTGGATAGTGCAATCGATGTGGCTGAAGCTAAGGACGAGGATGTTGCTGAAGAAGTAGCTATCGTTGATGTCGGGCCTACGGTTGCTGCTAGCTGAAAGATATTGATGGCGTTTCCACAACACGATTTGTCGCCGCAACACCACTTATTTCCTCCGCAATTTCTCACGGGTGCATTCTGAGAAGCATACTGTATGAACTTGTCAGTTTCATTCCTAGCTAATAACTGCAGTAACCCACCTGTGTTCCATTACACACATTCGCCAGACAATATGGGCTTTGCCATGTTGGATCTGTGCAACCTTGCCTCCACCACAACTGCTGGCCCTCATTATTCCCAGTAAACCCTTCGAAATTTTGGCATAAACCATTCTCCTTGCACACATCGTCTGCAACACCTTTGTCTCCTGCACCGCTATGGTTTGTACCGCAGCATGCGGAATCTGTTGCGTTGCTGCATGGTTGATAGGCCGAGCTTTTAATGGTGGAACCGTCACGATTATAACAGTAGCCAGTAACGCTGGTAAGCTGTGCGCCGGCGAAGAAGATGAGAAGAGCGAGAACCATGATCTTGGTGACCTATGGAAAAGAAAGAAGATCGGTTGCAACAAGAGGAGATATGAGTTGCGCTAATGTGCATGTAAGCGCTAGTTACAAAATTACGCCTCATTTGTGGCAGAAGAGTACTGTAATTTCGTCAGTGCAGAATATGGACGCCCATATTAGAATTGGGTTTAGTGTAGAGTATGACATGGGCCAACTAGAAACAGCACAAAAGGTTTGATTACAATCTCAGCAATCAGCATCGTTATTACGCTTGGATGCCTGAAAGTTTTACGTCCCAGAGATGTGCCGACGCGAACCAATTGACGAACGAACCTCGTTCCATCACATGTCGCGCCTCTCCTCACTTCCTTGGCTCCTGTAGTACAAACGAACAAGCACAGGCACGCCCCTGAACAATCCAATTCGGTGTCTACCGGCACAGCAGAGCAGGTAGCCATGTAGTATCGGGGTTGCGCGCAGTGTACAACCTACGCTAACCTTATTTAATATGTGAGAACTACTTGGTATACCGGCAAAGTGATCGGTTTGCAAAAACCGCCAAGCACAATCGCGACCCGGCCTTGGTGGCACCCAAATTGTTTGGCACTGCTTACTCCTACTTATTTTCCAGGGCGACCCCACAGCCCAAAGCGCAAAGAACACACTAGGGCCACGACATATTGAACCTGCTCCATAAAACTTCTAATACAGCTAATGTGTTAAACGAGAAAAACCCTTACTATATGTGAGTCCGAAAAAGAGCAACGCGAAGGTCTCATTTCGCCTACAAATCAAAAGGAACAAAACAACAGGAATAAATTTGTTTCCTCGCTCTCTCAGTAATAATCATGCTTTATCAAGTGTACTCCGAGTTCGCGCTCGCACGAAGCTATGCATTTCAGGTTGATGCAAAATATCCTGTTTCAAATCCTCTATATTTCGAAGAAGAACTTCAATACGCTTCATCGGCTCTAACTCCATCTCATACGGCGAAGTAACGATTTCAGGTATTGGTATGGATAAATCATCGGTTTGTAGGTCCATCGTTTCCTCGGAATCAGAGTCCTGGTTCTGGAATGATGATGTTGCGGTTAATTGAGTTGCGCAGGCAGTGTCCACAACTAATGATGATTTGGCATACTTCGTTAAACCGGCATCCTCTGGTTGAATCTCAAACGAAGGCCGTTTTCTCTTCTGGCTTGGTGGAGAAGCAGAACTTTCAACACGTCTCTGGATTCTATGGCAGGCGCGAAGACAGTTTCGAACATGAGCCCAACGAGCCATAGAGCTTTCACTCAGCACACGCGGCCCTTTTTTCGGCTTGCAGGTGCCTTTCTCTAGGAACGCTACATGCCTTGCGTTCAATGGTAATTTCCTGTTACTCACCAGCGGTTTCATTAGATCTGCGACCATTTTGGCATCTTCATCCCCTAGTGGCCGATTAAACGTGACACGGAAATCCGCATAGTCGCAGACGTCATCTCGAAATTCTGGAGTAGAGCTCGATCGTCGCGAACTAGGCGATGGGGTTACGGGGGTTTGCCTGCTTGAAATCCAGATGTGCTCAGGTATGTAATCGTATCTAGGAAAAAGCACCGGCTGTTGGTCGTCCGGAAACCACTTATGCTGTTTGATTTTGGACACAAGACGATCCGTAGTGAAGGGCGGTCCTGAGCTTAATTCCTTCAACGCCCATGTTAAAGCAGATGTGAAAGATTTCTTTCCTGGGTAATGTGTATATTTTTCTTCTTTGCAGGCACCAAGATACTCGAACACGCGGCCAGATGATCGAAGATGCGCAACAGCCCCGGCATCACAACAATCAAAGATGACAAGCACGTCACTTTGGACATCGAGGAGAATCTTTTCGCTCATCTCCCACATCACAAGCTCATCCCTAGATGGCATTTCCCCTTTTTCGAGTTTTCTTCTGTGAGTTTTAGTTAGCGTTTACCCTACTCATCGGTCGAAGGAGTACTGATCTAGATGTCCATCCATATAAACAGTAAACGGTGACGAGGCGGTTCAATACGTACGGTAGAAAATCAAACCCAGGGTTCAAACGACGTTCGTCATTGCTTCGCCAACCGTGGCCGGCATAATATACGACAAGAAGCGCATGTTCATCCCCATGATGAAATGTCAAATTGGAAAGATAATAGGACATCTGGACCTGGGCACTTTTGTCTCTTTTGATCAATTGTTGCTCGACATGAAAGCCATAATCTCTTCGAAAGACATCCTCGAGCCTTTTCACCTGTTTCCGCGTATCAGTAAAATGAGGGCGCCTTGCTCCCATGTACATAGCTTACTTCATCTCGAACGTCAAGGTCCGCCGGCCGTTCATCATTTGCCTCGTAAGAAAGGAGGAGCACTGATGCGGAGTCGTGACTGATAGGCCTTCTAGAGGATGTCATATTCTCTTCGAAAACGGTGCGAAAACTCTTAGCATCGTTTGAATCTGACAAAGGGGTCATTGGAGTCAGCGCCATTGTGAAGTTCAGTGCCTTTGCTCGGGCACCTAGTAGTTCACAGGTTTCTATACACCGACGCTCATCCATAGCAGCAACACCAAGGCCTATATGCCTTCTCCAACCCATGACACCGCTTCATTCTGGTTGAATAGAGCCTTGTGGCTATGCTAGGTTGATTAGGAATGTGTTTTGTTGCGAGGCTGAACATCGGAGGACTTGAGTGTACGCCCCGCAGCAATACGTATTGTCTGCAAACCATCACGCTAAGCGACTTCAAGCTCTTGGCGAGGTCCTCCATTCCAATCCTGGGTCCACGATTGGACTATGATTGGACTACAATGGGATGACACATCTTCAATGCGGGTTCAGCACTTGATCATGCGCCTACATCAGTATATTTGGGTGCTGATCTTGCCTCTCATCCCGGCTTTGGCATCCTTTGACACGCCACCCGCCTCCCATATCTACCTAGGTAGGTACAGTCAGAGCCTCCCCATCCTAGCACCTAGGCGTTAGGTAGTGGCACTTGAAGGCCTCGAACTATCTCAGCCGCATGAGTACACATAAAAGACACCAGCTCCTAGGACAGCCTCACCGTAGTACACCTGCGCTTCTCTGCCTGGTTCAGCCTTGCTATCTGCCTCGTGCTACCAAGAACTTGAAGCATTGCTCACCGGTGGTTATTTAGACCCGATAAGTTGTGTTTATCTTATTTCTCACCGGTTTTCACTGCCTTTTGATTCATTCAAAGCCCCTCTCACACCCAAGCCCTAACAGCTATTGGGATGTCAACCGGTGACATCAACGAAGCGAAGCCGTTTGTAGTAAGAATTTAGAAAATCTAGATCTACGATAGACTGAAGTTCGCTAGGCCGAAGCGACGGCAGAAAATGGGCGGTCCCACGTTCCACGTTCCGTAATTCCTAGTTCGGTATGTCAATTTCATTCATGAACCTACCAATAGTAACCCATAACTAAAACTCGCTTCACACGCATAGTTGACTATGTGCGCTAATTTTTAGTCTCCCAGATTGAACCCAAATTTCAAGTGCATGCAAAGGCCTGGCTGCAGAATGAGGACGTCGTCCCCTGCCCTTGTCCGGTGATCGTTGTGGGGAGGTATATGAATTCTGACGGGTTCTATACGTATGAATTGAAGTACAAGGAAAATGGAGGAGGTGTCAAAGATGGGGCAGGCAAAACTCGATTCCCAGAAGACCAACTCAAACGTAGCAAGCCAAAATTTTAAGACGTTAATTGGTCGGTCGATCATGGCATCCACATCGGGGGGCCGGCCAACGAGCAGATGTACGCAGGGTCACGCAGCACCAGGCTACGCTACTATAGCAGGTTAGCTTTGCCTTGTGTTGGGTCCTCGGGATCAGCTTATATATTGCTATCTTCTCATCCTCCCCTCTACACTTTGCTATAACCTACTTTATAATCAGTCTTAATAATTTAAACCAGAATTGTGACTATGGATAACTCTTTTCAACAGTTGGTCGACATGGAATCAGGGCAAATTGAGAGTCCAATGATATCAACCTCGCTAAGCGCGGACGAGAAATCAAAAGCGCACCTATCCCCAAGCAGTACTGATTCATCAACAAGCCCACTGCATCCTGAATCTACTTCTCAAAGTGAGAATCTTGAGCAACCAATTACGAAACCATGACAACTAACATTACAAGGTGCGCAGTCATCATTCACTCGTATATGGCTTACACTTCGCTCCCCAATAGCACGACTTAGTCACAGGACGTCACCCTCACAACAAAGTGAAATGACTCGCCAAATAGTAAGAACATGTAAATAAATCACACTAATATCTGCCTAGCCTAGAAGACTAATTGATCATAGTGGACTCATGCCCCCGCGGTTATCCCCAACTAGCTGCCTTCCTCGACAGCGACGAGTGCTTCTCTGTATACCGCCGTTTTGGGTTCCTTCAGTCCCGCCTTCTACTCGATAAGCAGTACAGGCTTCGCGAACTAGAAGAAGCTCTTGATAGACTTGATATCAAGGAAGCAAAAGCGGACCCTAAACAGCCGATGACTATGGATCTCACAGAAGACGAGATCGAACAAAGGAAAAAATTATTGGGAGATATCGAACAGGAGTTCACTTCTTATGGTAGGTATTCTTCCCAGCATGGCTGTTGCGTAGCCATTCCTCAATCAAGGCTAACGGTAAATCAGCAAGTCTTCTTGACACGGCAGCCAAAATGATGGCTCTTAACCGTCCCTCAGGGTCAGACTATACAAGTGTGAAAAACTTCTTCTACAACCGGAAACCACTTATTCAGGATGAATCTACCTGGATCCGCAAGAAGGAAGATTTGATTACACTTCGAGCGGGCCGCGAGCATGCATGGCTCGACTCAGGCATTGAGAAAATTTTGAGGTGGTTTCACTGCTCAGCTCTCGAGTCCATTTTCGGCGACGAGGTATGCTATTGCAAATTAATCCAGCATCTCGCCCAAGCGAACTCAAGGCTAATTTGATCGGCAGCAAACAAAACAAAAATCATCTGGAGAAGAAGTATATTACTGCCGACAGCGCATCAATAACCTTGCCACGTCCATCATGGCTATCATGGTCCTTGTACTTCTTGTTGTGCCTATCTATCTTCTTTACTATTTTATTCACGAGGCTGAGAATGTAGATGGTAGGGTCTACACCATCTGCATGGGTATCCTTCTCGTTTCTACCTTGGCATTCTCTGCAGTGCTGTGCTTGTTCACTCGCGCAAAAAGACATGAGATTCTTGCTGCTGCTGCTGCGTAAGTCCAAGAATGGTGGGTTTCAACAAGACTAGACTGATCTTTGGGCTTAGGTACTGCGCTGTACTGGTGGTGTTTTTCGGCAATGTTGGTCCCTCGGAAAGGCGATAAAATAATAAAACAAAATGGGTTGGGCAAGAACAAAGTTATTGGTTTTATTTAGATTTTTTTTAGATATAGAATAGAAATAATATGTGACTATGATGATGATAAAAGACTGTTTACCACGACATTGAAGAATAAATATCAATAATCCGCTACAGTGGTCTTTAGAATTAGATCAACAGAACGTTCGGTATAGAGATGCACATAAGATAGAAGTACGGTAGTCGCACATTATTTCTGATCTTTTCCGCATAATACGCTCAAATGCCACTGTATCTACTACAGGAATGTTAAAATCGTACTTGAAGTGAATCCTACCGAGAATCTATATACGTTGATCGGCTATGATAGCTTCTATCTAATTTAGTACTGATAGGAATGCTCTCAAAGCTAGTAGTAATAAAATATGGGCAAATTTTTGAAATCTTTGCCTATCCTCATTTTAAGACTATTTGATATCTCTGATTCGTGATTTGCAATTCAAGTTTTAGCTCTTGTTAGAAGCTTACCTTAGTTACCTTTTCTCTGTATATCAATTGGGCATTGAGAAATTGTAAAGCGATTGCATTAGGGTCAGGGATAATGGTAGGGAAAAGCAAAGGCGAGTTGGGCGAGCCGCAAGGAATAGGAGGGATGTTCAGCTGGCTACGACAGACGGCTTCACAGTGAGGTTCTTAATTGCTGCGCCCTTTATTTAGGTAGTTCAAACAAACGTAGCAACCTGCCATTTTTTGGATCCTTTCATTGAGAAACCTACTTTATTTTGATGTCTTTCGCATCCTATTTACCAAAAGCCTGCCCAAGTAGTTTATCAATACTATATAATTAAATTCTCTTGTTTGGCAATGTTCGGCCTATTTGGCATGCGTGAGATTTTCTAAAGAGTATTTATTCGCCAAACGGTAGTATGCCATCCAGGCGTCGCCAAGTTGTATAGTTTGCTCGAATTGCCGGAGTCGGCAGCCACATGATCCACCACTCCTTAGGATCAGAATGCAGACTTATCTTTCAGGCAGGCGATTGAGAATATAGGTAAACGGAGATGAAAAAGTGTATACACACGGAAGGTCTTCAAGAATTGCCATGTGTCCCATCACTCACACTTTATCACAACCACATCATCACTACACAGGCTCCTATGATTCCATTCTTCACAATTGATTCTCTGGATAATTCCTAGCCATACTTTCTGAATAATAGAATCACCTACAGGCTACCATCTTTCCCAAACACAGGATCTGCTCCCGAGGATCCATACTCCGCCGCCGAGCTAGGAAAGGGAAAATGTGTCCATGTTCTTGCCAGAACTGGGTGGAATCACCTAACAAGCGGGGGGATTGCGGCCATTTAAAAATCGCATACGAGGGAGTAGGATGAATACGAACCAGAGGACCCGTAGATAAACGGATTGAAGGCGGCAGAGCTGAAATTGTGAAAGTACGTAAAGGTTTGAGTGTTTAGTATCTGTGATGGAATGAATGGTTATGTCGCAATGTCTTCGTTGATGGATTGATTACTGTCCTGAACTGACAGGGCCGCCACGAGATCTTTTGAAGTTATCAAGCACTTATCACCGGTAATGAGACACATTCTACCTTGCCGAACAGTCCAACATGTGCAATATACTCTTTGGGGATGCCGTTAAATCTGAATAGGGGTATCTTAAAACAAACACAAAATAATCTAATATTATCTCAACCCAGTGCGTCCTCTTCAGCTTCCTGCTTCCTAATTTGGTCTTCTAGCCTCTTCTTTTCGGCCTCCTTCAGCCTGATCATGGTAACCTCCTGAAGGCTCGGCGTCTTGGGACTAAACGAGAACTTAGGAGTACCCATACCCGCTCCAAATGAAGCTCGAAATGCCTTGTTGGGGGTGGTTATTGGGGTGCTGGGCGCTGATGGAATGGACGGTGACTTGATTTCTGGCTCGCCATTGGCCCAGGTGACGCTGTCGAGGGCAGGGTAGTCTAATTTTGCGTCTGAGACGGCTGCGTGGGCGTGGTCGAGCCGGGTGTATATGATGAAGAACATGGTGATAAGTTTACGGTGTTTTGATCCAGAGGGCCGCAGTCTTTTGTCTTTCCCCATCACTACGCTGTCAACCTTGCCATATTTGGAAAACATGGATTGGAGCGTGTTTTTGTCCCAGGTTGTAGTTGTGCCTTCACGCTGAAATCGTACTTTGATTGTGCGGTCGATTTCGGAGGTCGAGGTGGTGTTTAAGCCTGTCGGTTGTTGAGGTTCTTCGAGGTTGATGACGCTTGCCTCGTCTTCTTCTTTGCGCTTCTTCTCTAGCCGCTCTTGCGCTTCCTTCCGCCGGCGCTTTCCATCTTCCGCGAGCCGCTGGATTTCTTGCGCTCTCTTCTCTGCCTCGCTCATATCTTCTGCCCTCTTCCTCTTCAGGCTTTGCGAAAACTCTTGTCCCTCTCTCTCCCGCCGCTCCAGATCCTGTTTCATTTTGCGCCGCCTTCCATCGAGCAATTCATCCTGGAGCACCTTCTCGCGCCGTCGCGTGCGCGCGCGATCATATTCGCCTTTGAGCTGAGGATCGATGAGTATGTCACGTGCCCAACCAAGATAGATGAAGCGGTCGGCAGCATCTTTGTTGCCGGGGTTTTTGTCGGGATGGAAGCGTATTGAGGCTTTGCGGTAGGCTTTTTTTATGACAGCCCCCTCTGCATCGAAGGCTACTCCGAGCAGCTCGTAGAAGTCTTCGGTAGCATTTTTTGCAATTTCTTCTAGATCTTTATTGACGTCGCTCATGGTGGGGGGTGGAACTTGAAAGAAGTGGGAAGAAAGGGTTGTTTGTTGTATTTGCAAATAACCGCGACAGCGAGGCTGCAACTTTCACGTGCAATCGACGTCTAGCGCCTCCCGGCTTGGCATTCGGAACCAGGCCGGTTTCGAGAAGTTCCTTGCAGCTCAAGCTCCAGCTCGATTAGAAATCACGGCCCCTCACATGTCAATTGCGTTGTTGGTGAAGCGTACCATGGCCACCCCACCAAAGGAGAGTCGGAAGGTGGTTGAAGGAATTTTTGCCATCAACAAACCGCAATGGGCCTCGTCAGCCGGTGTTCTGCGCGATCTACAAACTCACTTTGCTAAATCATCCCTCTTCCAGCCATGGCTCGACTCTCAACGGCGCGAAATGATTCTTTCCGGTTCGCAGAGGAAGCATATCGATCGACTCAAAGTTAAGCTCGGCCATGGCGGAACTCTCGATCCGATGGCGACGGGCGTGCTGATTGTGGGGGTCGGAAAGGGCACAAAGTGTCTACAACGTTTCCTCGAGTGTACAAAAACATATGAATGCGTCGTCCTGTTTGGTGCTGCTACAGACAGCTACGATGCAGTGGGGAAAGTGGTCAGTAAGGCGCCATACGAGCACGTCACCAAAGAGCTGGTAGAGGAGAAACTTGCGCAATTTCGAGGAAAGATTCTACAAAAGCCATCTGTCTTCTCGGCACTAAAAGTTGATGGGAAGAAAATGTACGAGTATGCGCGTGAAGGCAAGGATATACCAGAAGTCGCGGCTCGGCCAGTCGAGGTCCTCGACATGGAGCTAGTTGAATGGCTGGAGCCGGGCGCACACGAATATACATGGCCTAAGGAGGAAGCAGATGGCGCCGAACGAGAAGGAGCAGAGAAGCTGCTCGGTATTCGGAAAGAGGATGCCGATACGTATTCAAAAAGAGATTCCGAAAAAGCAGGCAGGAAGAGGTCCCGAACGCCGGAGAGCGATTATGTCGAGAATGCAGGCGCACAGTCCAAAAAGCCGAGGACAGAGAGTGAGCCAGCCATTTCAGGTACATTACAAGCAGAAGATGCCGCAAACGATGATGCTCAGACTCTTAACGAAGCTACCGACATCTTAACCTTAACACCCGCAATAGTAGACGGTCATCCCACCGAGTCAATGGATGAAGCAGCTCAAGAAAAAGCTGATGATTCAACCACCGCCGAGCCATCAATACCATCAGAAGATAAGCCCACCAATTCGTCAGACGAACCGACCCAGCTAGAAACCGGAAACCCTCCAGCTATCGGCAACTCACCCTCCTCCCTTCCCCCCGCAGCCCGCCTCCGCATGACAGTCACATCCGGCTTCTACGTCCGCTCCCTATGCCACGACCTCGGCCTCGCTTGCTCCTCCCTTGGCCTTATGTCGTCACTAATCCGCTCCCGCCAAGGCACCTACACGTTATCCCAAAATGTGTTAGAATTCAGCGACCTAGAAAAAGGCGCCGAAGTATGGGAGCCCCAAGTCCAAGCACAGCTCGAAGAGTTCATAAAGCAGGAGGGGTGGGAGGCCGAGGAGGTCGAAGACGAAGAGACGTGGCGGGAGAAAAAGGCAGAGCTGATTGCAAAGAGGAAGGATGAAGAGAGAGATAGGAGTTTTAAAGGGAAGGATTGGAAGGGGAAGGGGAAAGGCGGGTGGAATAAGAACAGGGGAAAAGGAAACTCGTATTCGAAAGATATGAAAGGTGGACGACGCGATTGAAACGTGATAACTGGGTTTAAATACTGATCGAGATACCCACCCCAAACATGCGCGTCTATGCGATGCGTGATACAATTCGCCGATGCGTGTCTAACCCAGTATTCAGCACTCCCAAACGCCAAACCTATGCAATGCGCCAAAAGCAAACCGTGATCATACCCCTGCCCTCGATCCCCTCCGACTTAAACTATTCCTTACGCTTTGCAAGCTACTTCTAACATCTACAATCGGCTCTGCGCCCTCCAACACTCCCTCCTCTTCATCCCGACTCTCTTCATGATTGATAAAGATGAAACTCATAACCACAATCGCAGCGCCGATCCAATACCAAACACTCGCGTACTGCGCGTCGAGCACAATCTGGCCGACCAGACTAAGCGGAATCGTAAGACTAAGACCGACAGTCACGACAAGCGGCGAGGTAAGCAGCATGCTGTACGCCCAGCAGAAATCAGATACGAGCGACGATATAGAATTGACGAGGACGATGACGAGGATGCGCTTTGTAGGCGGCAATGCGAACGTCTCGATGCCGGTGAAGTGTAAGATGACGAAGCCAGGCCACAGCAACAAGACGTTCCAGAGTCCGACAAGGCCGAAGAATAAAGGCATGTTGACGCGCGATTCATCGCCGATGCGCTTCTTCATGAAGACGGCGTAGAAACCGTATAGGACTGCTGATACAAAAGCCATGACATCTCCTATTGCGAGTTCGCGGGGTGTCTTGTGTGGGAAGGAGCCGCGGTTGGAGTCTGTTTCGCCGGAGACGTCGACCATGCTGATGAGGATTACGCCGGCGAGGGAGGCGCAGACGCCGATGAATTTGCGGAGTGTGAAGCGCTCGACGCGCATTATGGAGCCAGCGAGAAGGGTCCAGATGGAGGAGGTGGAGGATAGAATGGTGCTGGATGCTACGGTTGTGTATTCGAGGCAGGCGGCGGCGAAGTAATTTGCTAGGAACCAGAGCAGGCAGAATTCCAGTGCGAGCTTGACAGTGCCGCGAAGTGTGAGGCCGTCGTCTTCAGAAAGGAGAGCAGAGAGGTCTTGACTGTGTTGAAGGTCGGAACCGAGGAGTACTTCGGCGGCTTCAGAGTCGTTGCTGCGATTCTGCTTCGAGGAGATCGAGGAGGAGGATTCATGGTCGCGGAGGAGCGTGACTTTGCCTGCGCGTCGAGAGAGCAGGTCATGTAGATGGGCAAGGATAGGTTTGTGGGAGGAGGGGTTGGATCGGTCGGCCCATAGGTGGTGTAAGAGCATTGGAATAAGGGGAATAATGAAGAAGGTGGTATTGATGTAGGTAACAAAATAGGGCTTTGAGTACGAGTCGTCCGCAAAAATGGTCTAGTAACTTTTTGTCAGTCTCGGTGGTCTCGGGCACTCATGTCAACCTACACTCGCAAGAAAGTTGCTCGTCGTCCACAGAAATACCGTCGCAAGCAGTAACAATATGCCTACGGCATGCCTCAATTTCCCATTTGGCTTCTTCTTGCCTTCACTCCACACGCTGGCCTCGGTTGCCGGCGACAAGATCGGACTCTCTAGGAAATCATTCTCGCGCATATATCTACTTCCGCTGGAGACGTCGCTGACGCGGGGACTGAGCGGAGCGGCATCGGAGGGGTCTTCTGTTTCTTCTCGTGCCATAGTGGAAGGCTCGCTGTATTATATAGGGCGTTGCAGGCAAGTTGGAAAGTCAAGGAGGCTGTTGGGTCACGGCAGGGTCGGTGAAAGGGGTCTTCACGGACGGCGGTCGTGTCGATGCATAGAGCAATAGTGCGCCCATAGAATAGCTGAGGGGTTAACGTAGACAGACAGGCGTGTTGCTAATAAGTAGGTGCACGCAGTATCGAAGCGTGACCCTGAAGAAAGTTGCAGTGTGGGTGCAAGCTTATCGTGTGAGAGATCGCCAGGGCTCGCGTCTCGGGTTTCTGGGCCGCCGCCTCCACACGCCGATGTCGTCACGCGGCTAACGGCACGCAGTCCTGAGGCTGACAAAGTCGGGCTACTTTACGCAGCCTAATGCGAATTCCAATCTACTGATGACTTGTAGGCAGCTATAGAAACTAAACTAGGCAACTATGGTCGTTGCACATGGGCATAATAGAATACAGGCAGAAGCTTGGACCTCTGCAATGCGAAACAATAGGCCAAACACCATGTACTCCGATAAGAAAGCAACATGCGAACAACACGCTAGTACTACAGAGTACTAAGACGATGCCCCGCGGCAACCGTAAACTAGCATGCACACCCGCTTTCGTTGCCCTTGAGATCGATTGGAATAGTTTCGGGGAAGTCGTTGCTGAAATCGCCCACATCCTCCTGGGCGAGAGCTTGCCGTGCAATAACTGCATAAGTTAGTCGAGTGCATCCAAGGACTGGCACATGCCGTACACACCTTCGAAAGCCTGCTCAACATTGACCGCTTCCTTTGCGCTCGTCTCAAAATATGGGATCCCACCTTTCGACTGGCAAAAGGCCATGGCACGTTTCGATGAGATCTGCAAGCGATTAGCCCATGCATGGAGTAAAAGTACACATCCGCAACTCACCATCCTCTTGCTTTCCTCAACATCGATCTTGTTGCCAATCACAACCTGACTATGTTAGTCCGTATCCCCATGCTTTTACTCGCACCACCTACAAATGGAAAGCTCTCTGGATCCATTGGGCTAGCCTGGACCAGAAATTCATCGCGCCAGCTATCCAGTGTGTCGAAGCTCTTTGAGTTGTTGACATCGTATACAAGCACGCAACAATCGGCGCCTCGGTAGAAGGCCACACCTAGTGATTGGAATCGCTCCTGGCCGGCTGTGTCCCAGAGCTATTGAAGTCAGCCTGTTGTTGGTATACCATAGCTTTCTATACCTACCTGCATCGTAACTAGCCTGTCGTCGACCAGTACTTCCTTGGTCAAAAAGTCGGCGCCTATTGTTGCCTTGTAGCTTGCGCTGAATTTCTTGTTCACCTACACCGTACGGATAAGCTTCTGATATCTGGAGGTGCACACGCCCGCGCTTGAAAGTGCCGGTGTAGAAGAGGGCCGTACATATTGGTTCATCAAGCTCGTCTTTCCAACCCCGCTGTCTCCGAGGATAATCACCTGCGTCATGTGAGTAAGTACCTAAACCTGCCACCACAAGCTGTAGTACCTTGAGGAGAACCTTCTTCCTTGATGCCATGATGTTTGGTGTGAGTGTATGGGCGTGAGAGCGGTCGGCCGCACTTGTCGGTGAGGAAGGGCGGCTTCAGCGTCGAGATTTGGCTGGAAATCGAGCGGTTTACGATATGTTGAGTGGCAGGGTGAGCGGAAGAATAGCTATTTAGAGGCGCCAAGGGGTTGGGGAACGGGCAAGTGCTGGTATTGCGTCTATGGAGTGGATGGAAGTCAAGTGAACTGAATAGGATCCAAGACCTCCCTCGTGATGTAACCAGCTATCAGCCTCGCCAAGCCACTAGCCGCCAAAGCTTCGACCAACCATCTGCAGCGTCGGCCAGCCCTTGCACTTCGGATCCGCGTGTGCCTTTGTGCAAAGAATCTATCCAAATAGGTAGTGTCCCTGTCTGGCTATCTTGACGCTAGAGCTTCATATATGGGGATTACAGAACAGGGCTAACTCTAGCTACAACTTCAACTTCTTGCGTAGAATCGGCATGCTAGCAATAATTCGTCACTTGGCGATGCAGCTCGAGTATCCAATCGGCGTCGATTGGTTCAACATTGGTGGACTCAGCTCAGCCCCAGGCTCCAGCCTGATGAGCCTCACTCTTTTGGATGAGCGACTGTAATCCGATATCATACATCCCACTGGCAACAAATTGCACATCTGTCATCTATTCCATAGGTTTCACCTGATGTCTTTATACGGTAGTCTAACAACGTACGAGTACAAGCCGCTCACAGACCCCCAAAACCAAATAAGGGTAGTCATCATCCAGCCTGGTGCCTTTGATGACCCTATTTGTATCTCGTTCCAAGTCAGACCTCTGACGGTAAGCCAGCTTTCCAATCAAATAGTATAGTGAGGGTAGCGTGAATTCTTCGACCAACTGTAATAGAGCAGGAATGCGTCTCGCGGTGGCCAACGATTGGAAAAAGTATTGAGCAAAACTGGAGCAATCGCTGCCCGCTCAAAGAGCCATTTAATCAAAACTGGGAGGATACCTTTGGACTACGAAGCTCTCTCCTATGCCTGGGGCTCGAAAGATAATCCTTCATTCGTTCACGTCCGTACTATTGGTTCAAAAACCATCTCTACAACACGCAATCTAGATGTTGCGCTAAGGCACTTCCGCTACCTGGATAAGACGCGCGCGGTTTGGATTGATGCTTTGTGCATCGACCAAAACTCACCAGACGAGAAAAATAAACAAGTAAACACAATGTGGAGAATTTACCAGGAAGCAAGCTCCGTCTTGATCTGGCTGGGCCCCGAGCGAGACAACAGTAAGGAAGCACTTGATATGATCCAGTACGTGGGAAGTCACCTAAAATACGATTCGTCCACGCAATCTGCACGCCCTGCCGACCATTGCCCAGAGTCGGAAAAACACTGGGCAGATCTCAGCACAGCTATTCCATTCAAAAATGGAGAGCTTGATAGCGTCCTGGATTTATTCGGGCGGCCCTACTTCAAACGGGTGTGGATTCGGCAGGAGATCTGTCTTGCAACCCATGCTACCGTGTATTGTGGGCCACACATGGTGAAATGGGAAACATTCTGCAGTTTTGTTGTGGTCCTACACTCTAAGCCATACTACAATGCGTGTGTGTCCACGGGTAGAGTGTGTATTCTCAAAACGCAACTTTCGTTCCTATACGATCTTTGTTACTTTTCCGAAAGTATTGACTACGCCTCACTACGGATGACACTTCTCGATTCTCAATGTCAGGATCCTCGGGACAAGATTTTCAGCACCTTAGCCCTATTATCTTATACCGATCAGCAATTGGGAATTGCGCCAGATTACTCTAAAAATGTTGAACAGTTGTATATTGACGTTGCAAAACGCGCCATAATATACCAGCAAAACCTCCGACTTCTCGAATCATGTGTCCTATCACTGAGGGCTCTTCAAATACCTAGCTGGACCCCTGACTGGTCTGTGTCATGGCGGGAATCGCGGGATTTATACACGACTTGGAGTGCCTGCGGTTGGATCACTCCCAAGGTTTCTATTTATCGTGAGAAATTCTTATGTACTAATGGAATCAAAATTTCACAAGTTCAATCCGTCACGAAAGTTCCTCGCCGAGTGTCTAACGCTGATGATTCACCAGAGAGTCATGAAGCCCTGTTAGAAAGCTTGCGAATACTTAAGCCTGCTCGGGACCCTCATTTCGCACATGGCGTGACTCTACATCAATGGGCTGAGAGAATTTGCTCCACATTCCAGAATAGAAGGCTGAACAACGACTACTTTCCTCCGGCAACATTGTACCTCGAGTCTGCGGCATATGTCCGTATTCTAGAAGATATTTGGTCATCTAACGCAAACGTTAAAACTCTGAGACGAAACTCGGCTGATTTTGAACTCTTCTGGTCCAATTGGCTTTATGACTGGGATGGCGGGCTTATTTTCAACTGTGCTGATGGCAGCGTTGGATTTACCACCCAGGATGAGGTGCAGAAAGGCGATCTAGTCGCGGTGCTACTCGGATGCCGATATCCTGTCCTACTTCGCCAAACCTCGCATCTCGACACGGAGGGACTTGAGATCTGGGAAGTTGTGGGCGTAGCTCAAGTCACTGGGCTAATGAACGGGGAGGCTATATATGGTGACAAGCTGCCTTCACATTGGAGACCTGTTAAACATACAAACACAGGTGGCAAATCAATGATTGATGGATATAGATATGGCATTTGTGACTACAAGACACAAACTTTGAAGACAGATCCCGCCAAGATTCTCACTGAGATGGGCATCAAAGTTGAAAGTTATCAGCGGGATCCTCACCGACTCGAGGTCCTGCCGGAAACGCTACGTGTCGCCGGAGTGCAACTAGAGGATTTCATAATTGCATGAGATTCGGTTCAGGGTGTAAGTCCAGGAGTGCTAGGAGTGGATGAAAGCAGATTTCAGAGAACTGTGGGCATTCTTCCAACAAACCAAGTTTGTAAAGAGAAGTAGAGGAAGATATAGTATAAGAAACTCGTCATATGCACCATACACTACCCGTATTTGAGCCATAAGGGTTGAAATTCACAGTTTCACGGACACTTTTAGTTTTTTTTAGTATAGTTTTATATGAACGTCGATAACGATTCTTATACCACTTGTCTCATACGGTAGCATAGCGTGAGGGCGATCCTAGCAATATGATATTCTAGCGCCGTCCAAATTCGACTGTAATTGGTTGCAGTACGCATGGTAACGCTACTAATCTGTAAAATTTGGGTTTTCGTGACGTCGTTCGTTCTGTACCAATATGCATTCCACATCCGATGCCCGACCGACATTGTCGCCCCTCACTAATGCCTCCCGTGTGGGGATCCGGCTTGATTCGCGCCATGATACACATTCTAGTGTACCATTATGGTCAATTCGGTATATGATGTAGGGCCTGCAATGCCAGACTGCACAGCCTCCGCAGGAGCTGAGCTGCCACAATGTCGCACACCACCAAGACCGAAGCATGCATAACACCGACAATGAGAGCATGGCAATGGTCAGTATGTATCGATACCCTCGAGAACTCAATCAAATTCAATCCTGCTGCGCCAATGCCAACATCGAAACGACCGCTCTCACCGGGCGAGTCTTTGATCAAAGTCCATGCCGCCACGCTGAACCCTGTGGACTACAAACTAGCCGAGCTGCCAATCGTCGGACGCATGGCCATCCCCAAACCTGCAACGCCCGGGCTCGACTTCGCAGGAAGAGTAGTTGAAGCAGGCCCAGACTGTCATGTCGAGGTCGGGCAAATGGTATTTGGCAAACTTGAGCCGAAGCAGCAATTTGGAACGCTCGGAGAGTACGTTGTTGGATCGAAAGCCGGGACTGTGCCTTTGCCGGATGACGTTACGGTGGAGCAGGCGGCGACGCTGGGTGTTTGTGGACTGGTTACGTATCAGTGCCTTGCTCCGAATGTCCGGCGCGGCGATTGTGTTTTCATCAACGGCGGATCTGGCGGGACGGGGACTTTTGCGATACAAATTGCAAAGGCGTTGGGTTGTTATGTTGCGACAACGTGTTCAGGTACGAGAGTTGAAAAAAAAAAAAATAAAAAAAAATAAAAAAAATCTGTATGTTTCAATGCTGAAGCCGTCTAGCCTCTAATGCCCAGCTGTGCAAAGACCTTGGAGCAGATGAAGTGATTGACTATCGCAAAAACGACGTTCCAGCACTCCTATCGAAAAGGGAAAAGCGATACAATATGGTACTCGACAACGTGGGCTCCAACTTCGAACTCTACTGGAAATCACCCAACTTCACCAAGCCTGGTGCCAAGTACGTGCAAATCGGCTCCCAAGTTAGTTTACACTTTATCTACGACCTTGCTTTTCGCTTCTTAGTGCCTGAGTGGCTCGGTGGCGGAAAACGCCCATTCTCGTTTGGCCTGACGTCGACGAATTTTGACGATTTCACAGAGCTGGGGCGATTGGTGGGAGAGGGGAAAGTCGGGCCTGTTATTGACCAAGTATTTCCTTTTGAAGATGTGCCAAAGGCTTACGCAAAACTGAAGGAAGGTCGATCAAGGGGCAAAATCGTGGTTCGGGTCGCGAGCGAAAAGAAGTGATTGGTACATTTGCGACTTTTAGAGTTTATTACATCATCGTAGCGTACTTGAGCTTGCCCTTTACTTGACAGTTTAGGGTATTGTGGCATAACATGTTCGCATTTATCAAGACAAACATAGTATGAGGAAAAGCCTTGTTCCAGCCGTGAGGGGACATGGATGACGGAGTCAATGTATGATAGTATCGTGATGACATTCTGCTAGAGCTAAGCTAGGCTAGTCTATATATGCTTGAGGAGGCTAGTGTCCTTAGTCATGTTCTGTGACAGCCTCCACCCCTCCGGGCGGAGAGGCCCCGAGATACCCTTCATCAAAGTCCATCCATAAATCATCCGCCACTGCTCCGCCAGGGTGCGGGCGTTAAAATTGTCGTTTGGGGTGCTTTGTGGTGCTTTCGGGGCAGCAACAAGGCCGTAGTCCCCTAGCCTAGACCTTCAGGCCTACGTTTCGCCAGCGGTGTCATTGACGGGGTTGTTGAATGCGCAGGCGTCATCAGGATCGATTCCCATGGGAAGATCGAATTTGAATTCGTTGTCGGGGGCGTTCTTGTCTCCGCTAGGCAGAGGGTGACGAGGTGACGCCAGGCTCCGTCTCGACTAGCATGCTGCTCATTACGTAGGGATTGCCAGTGAAAGGGTTGGCTGCTAGGGCTGGTGTTGCAGGGCGTTGGAAGGGAAATTAATCGTTGTTATTAGGGAGTTTAGGATCGTCAAAAGCCAATGTAGCCTTTGTGTTTTGCTTCTTGGGGGTAGACGTAGTTGTAGTAGTTTTAGCGGGCTTGCGTTTACGTAAAGGCTTTTTTATCTCACGCTCGCTAGCGATAACAGCCTAAAGTTCTGCCTTAGTAGCGTTCTTAACGCTATAAAGAACTAATCTTTTGTGACGTATTTAAAGCCCGTGTTGACAGCGTCGTACTTTTAGATCTAAGGTATGCCTAACTGTCTACGAACGTTAAAAGTAGGCATGCTAGTAAGACAGTCTATCCCGTAGGCGTTAATGTCAAAGCCCTTCTGTAGTTGTACAATCTTTACGTTAGGTTAGAGCTAGAAATCTATCATAGCAGCAGGCTGATTTGTAGGTCGTTTTGTCTAGCAGGCCTAGCAAGACTTTTTTAGTCGCTAGGCTAGTAGGTAACGAAGCCAGCTACTAGCCCTGTTGCGTGTTTTAACATATAAGTGTCAGATTGGACTATAAGTCCGGCGGCACCTGAGTGGACCTGACGATAAGCGATCTCAATCGTATCGGATCGCGATAGCAGCTAAGCGAGCCAATCAGTAGAGTCCAGGTGCATCTAGGCTCAGCTGAGCTCTGCGCCGACTCAGGAACCGGAGCTGAGAATCTCGAAGATATATAGAGGAGCGTGGAGGCAGAGGGAAGAGCCAGAGCAATCAATTAGTTTACTCAATTCAATCAATTCTGACGTTCCAATTATTTATCACGTTCATTTATCACGTTCTTGTGCCACTCTCAGCAAACTGTGCACGACCCCCAAAATCCCTTCAAAACCTGACAATAGGCCTAGGCGTAGTTTTTAATAAGAAGATTCTTTTTAGGCCAAGTTACTTTTAGAGGAGTCTAGTAGGTGTCTAGGATTAAAGTCTTAGACTTTTACAAGGAGGTGCTAGGGCTCTTCTTAATATAGTAGAGTACGTTACTCTTGGTTTTAGCAAAGGCGTTGCAGAGGGTGCCTTGTTTCTTAGACCTTGGTAGCAATAGTTTCTAGGTGCTCTACTCTTGTACTTTATCTAACAGAGTAGGTATGTAGGCAGCGCACTTAGAGATCTCTTTAGCTATTTTAACAATGCGGTTATCTTCTTTATCGTTATTGGGAAAGGATTGAGCAGGTGCCTGTACAGGCTAAAATAGCGACAGAGGCAAGCGTGTCGCAGGTTTGCACGGCCTGTACAGGAGGTCACGAGGTTCTTTAAGGCTAGGAGGACTTCTAGATAACAGAGTAGGGTGTGTCTTAAAGCTCTGCAAGCCTAGTATGTAATGTTGACGAGCGGTAAGCGAAGCGCGGGCGCGAGCGAGAGGCAGCTGCCTGTTGTTGGTTGGCGCTTAGTGAGCAAACGGAGCAGCAAGTGGGGCATGAACGGGATCCTAGGTGATCTGCTCTTGAGGAGGAGCAGCAAGGTTCGCGATGGGCTAGTGGACAGTAGTTGCGTCGTAAATTCCGTGCTCTTGAGTAGAAGCAGCAGGTTCCGTGACGGGCTCTTGGGTGGCAGCCATGGTGTATAGGAAGAAGAGGTAAGGTGGAGAAAGGTAGAGGGGTGCCTGTAAAGGACTATATAGGTGCCGGTGTAGGCAGCGGTAAGAGAGCGAGAGGCGAGATTGATTACGGGTAAAGTTGTCGCAGGTGAGAGAGTGAATATATAACGTAAGGTGTAGCTAGAAAGACTAAAAGACAACGGAGTGGCTAGACAAAATTGTAGGTATGAGTAGTTAAAGTCGGTTAGAGTAACAAGTAGGCACCGACTGCAAACCCAATCAATAAAGTCGGCCTGTTCGAGATACTATTTCCTCCGGAAAGCTAAGATCCAACCCAGAAATACTTAGATTCAAGTTGTTCAGAGTCCTAAAGTAGCCCTTGGCAATGAAAGTGGGTGCCTTTCATGAAGCAAAGGCAAGACGGTGTCCATCATACAACACTACAGTGCCTGTAAGGCGGAAGATCTCGAAGTAGGAAGTCTGCCGCTCGATGCGAGGATTGCAATGCAAATGGCTACCTCGATCACTACCATTCAAGACCGGCCATCACCCTTGTTGTTGAGCAACTTCATGCGAACAGTAGTAAGGGTGAGGCAGGTAAACACATTATACATTTACGACACGGAGAGTATGCTTCACCATGCATTTGCATGTAAAAGTACGCACGCAAAAACGTCAGTCTGTCAAGTCCCCTAACCGTTTCCAACGCCGATAAGTCGGGCTCCCGTCATCTTTCCCACTGGCCAAACTGCGGAACAGAGATTCGTTGATGCCCTGCAACGTCCAGTCGTCCGAGCCGCCTTCTGATCTACCCCATTGAAAATCCCACCCCACGCAGGGTGGTTGCACGAGTCGGGGGAAAAGAGTGTTACAATCTGTTTTAGCCAATGGCGCGCGGCGGAAGTACATGGCGCCAAAATAGGGTATCTTGAGTTCAAGAGTATTGGGGCTGGCGGATAGTCCATCGTCCGACTCGGCTGCATCTTCGTTGGCCTCGGTTACATTTGTGCCGTCCCGGCCTCCGTGAGATGCATCAGCTTCAAGGCGTAGAAGGTGTTGAATGATGGAAGTAAGCGATGATGCAATTTGGTCGTTTCTCATCTGCTCGAACAAGAGAAGGATAAGCTCCATGTTACCTCGGTCTGTAAGATGACTTTGTGCAAGGAGTTTGCTAGCGGTGGTGCTTATTTGTATGTTGCTATCAAACATTGCCATTGAGCAACGGGCATCGATGTGAGCGATACAAAGCACAGTAAGGGCGATATAGGCGAGAAAATCTAGGCCACGGGGATAAAACTTTCCGGTATTTAATTTCCGGTACGCGATATAACGGGACAGGATCTCGCGGCTGGCATGGGCGGCCGTGATCTTGCTGTGGTCGAACTTATTGTCTTCCGAGTGACGTAGAACGTAAGGCAAGTGCATTCGTAAGAGAAGCTGGTAGTGTGAAAATTGATAGTTTATTCGAGTACCTTGTTGGACGGGGCTTACGTTGAGACCAAGGCCAGATCCGAAGTCCGGCATGAGCCACCACTGTGGTTGCATTTCTTCGGCGGCTTCTCGTAACATTCGCTCTATCGTTTCTGGGCTGTTGAGAACTTCTTCAGGACATTTATTCTTCCTTCGTGCTAGTATGTACTCATTGATGATGCAATGTAGGCGAGCCATGCGATCAAGTGACCCATATTTGGCTGCCACTTCAGCTCCAAACCCATAGAATTCAGATGAGTATGGAACTAAGCCAAGCGTCAATGACAAGTTGCGATCCATCTCAAACATACGAAAAGATAGCTCGTGTTGGTCAAATTCAGACCCAATGAGCCAGTCAGTATATTTCGGGGGTATCAGCTTGAAATCGCGGTGCAAACCAGCCATTTGTGCAACTGCAAAGGCGCGGCGCACTGTACGCCATGCACGATGAAGGTCGCCATTGTGGTTTTGAAACATGGCTTCTATCATGATGCACTCGACACCCTCAAGACTTGTAGTTAGGCTGTCGTCTGTAGTGACGAGCTTGATAGCCTTGTCAACAGCACGAAACATGATTTCGCTGAAATGGTCTTCAAGGCCCTCGAGAACGCCAGGCATTGAAAGTGCACCTTGGAGCAGACTACCCAGGATGAGTAACTTTCGTGCAACCAGCAATGGGTGAGATCCTGGAAGAGGTAACTTTAGCGCTTCCCGTGTTGACATGGACTCCTGACGGGGATTTATAGGAGGCATTTGCCTGGTCAACCGCACATACGCCGAGCATGCTATTGGAAGTTCGTAAATGCGGTCGAGGTCCTGCTGTGTAGGCCATACTGTGGCAAGATCTCGCGCTAGGCCCGTGTATCTGTCTTTTAAAGCCTCATCTGAGGATTCTGGTACAATGGCATATGTTGCATTGGCCACTGGGGAGTTTGATGAGTGAGCTGTAGAACGACCGAAGGTAGAGTGATCGGCGGAATGTTGCACATTAGTGCTAGTCCTAGGGGACCCAGGCTCAAGACTGTATTCCTGGCTGATACACGTCGCTTTTCGTGAGATACAAGCATCGCAATTAGTGGTTGTGGGCGAAGCAAAGATGCAGCGCACCTTCCGCCGCTTGCATTCCCAACAGCTTTGGGTACCTTTGCGGACCTTCCTTCTCTTCGGCGTGGGCTCATCCACGGAAGAGCCCGGCATGTCCGATCGCAATGGCATGCCACTCTGTTGTAATGGAAAATTCATAGATATCGTGAGTCAGTGCAAGATGTTCAAGTAAAAGGAGGGAGGTTATGGAAATTTGGGTTGAGACTGCTGATTATATGGGTAACACGAGTGCGTGCGCCAATGGTAAATTAGCCATTAGCTATTTGAGCTGGTGCTTGAGGTAGCCATTTTCTACTCGCCCGCGTACTGGAAACCATAAGCCCCGAAATGCGGGTACTAAAAAAGCAAATCCTTTCCGCACAAGGTTGGTGGGGGGATTGTTCGGGAGAGAGGTTATCTGTGCTGGTTTCGGCCGAGTTCGGTGATTCGGGAGGCTTATTCACCCGAGTTCGGACGAACGTGTGCTTGTGTAATAAAACTATATTATTTGTATGCAATCTCCTACGCGCTTCCAATTGATCGAGGGGCAAATTCAAATTGCAATCCATAATTGGAAAAGACATCTCGATCTAAGGAGTATACAATGCCCACCACGACCACTGTGAGAAGCCACAAAGTCGGTCATCGTATGAGATACACCTACTCCCCTCTATTCTTTGCCCTGCCATGCGTCTTCCAAAAACTTGTGCGCGCCCGTAAATTCATATTCTGGCAGCAACTTATTCCACTCGTCGCTCACTCGAAACGCCCCATCGCCAATAGCCAGCGTGAGCCCA
The DNA here is from genome assembly GCA_028456235.1 of Ophiosphaerella narmari. Taxonomy (NCBI): domain Eukaryota; kingdom Fungi; phylum Ascomycota; class Dothideomycetes; order Pleosporales; family Phaeosphaeriaceae; genus Ophiosphaerella; species Ophiosphaerella narmari. The sequence continues at coordinate 188,231 of JALNQA010000008.1, forward strand.
GCGACAATAACCCTCGAAGCAGATTCCACATGTTCGGGAAGAATCGAAGGATGGTCGACCCTTGGGATCCAAGAGCTGGTCCAAGTTCCTGCCTTTAGCTCTTCCCCTTTCAACTTGTCCAGTTTGAACGGCGCGCCTATACCGTGGTGGTAAGTACTTAGCACAGCGATGATAACAGGATGTAGAGGATGATGTAAACATACCACGAATTTTCTCCCCAAGCGCAATAATGTCACCCACTGTCATGGTGGTCCCGTTGATACCGCCAATAACTGGCCATTCTCCTTCATACTCGACCGCGCGGGCTACAACATTCGCGAGATCTTGCGCCGTGGTGAGCGTGATGAGGTTGTCGTCTCCACCATCGAGCACCAGTGCTCTGCAATTAGCGAAATCAAAGGGTGTCTCCAGTGGCTTGACGTGTTTGGTTGACTGGTACGGGCCTGTCAAGTAATTTGTGAAGAATCCCGGTTGGAACAGGCAGTATTCAATGACTTTTTTGTCTTTGTTGAGGTCAGAGAGGTAGTTGCGCGTGGCTGCTTTGTAGGCATACCAGTCCATGTGGTTGAGGCCTTCACTGGTGGGATTTAATGGACGTGAAGTTAAAGCGGTGGGCGAGACTTACAAGGCCCATTCGCTTGGGGCGAAGCGCTTTACGCCAGCTTGAATGGAGGCGTCGATGATGTTCTTTTGCACGGTGGTGGCTTCTTGCTGGTCGAGGTGGGGAGAGATGAAGGAGAGGACGGTATGGACATCTTTGAAGATCTTGGCGAGTTCGTGTACGTCTTCGTAAGTAGTTTTGACCTTGGCTATGTTTGGGGTTGTGTCACTGGATGACAAGTCCTGAGCAGCTTCCTTAGCTTAGTAGGAGTGTGTATGGTAGGACGTGAGTACCCTTCGAGTGAGGATTAAGATTTCGTGCTTGTTCGTGGCAACGAGAACGTCGATGATTTCTTGTGCAACGTCTACGAGTTTTAGTAACGGTAGGGGTGATGGAGACGTTGTGAGATGTACTGCCTGCACCGCCTGCGATTGCGATTTTGACCATATTGAAGAGCGTTTTCCTGCTTTCGATATGGTAAGAAGGCCGACTGCAGAGTGTTTGTTGAAATATCTTTAGGTGATCCCGTGAGAATATCATGGTAAGCACCACAGCCTATATAGTAGCTTGAGCCGAGTTTTCGGCCGAAAAGGCGATGTTGGAACATGGTTGGGAGATAGCAGCAATGTCAGAAGGGCGATGCCGGAAGGGCGATGTCAGAAGGGCGATGTCAGCGATGTCAGAAAGGCGATGTCAGAAAGGCGATGTCAGAAAGGCAATGTCAGAAAGTAGCAATGTATTTATTGCAGTGGACGGCTTTGTAAGATGTGGTCCTTACCGGTGAGGTGCTCATGATATTACAAGATATAAGCCTCATATGATAGGGATGTATGGCAAGCTTGGTGTGCCAGTCCATATGCGTCCTGTTGCTACCACTTGTTTTCTTTTTTTTTTGGCAAAGCTGAATACAAGCAACAAACACACGCTTGGCAATTACAATGTCTACTTTGCTGAAGCAATGCGAATCTCGTTCTGGCTTGTTGGGGTGCCGTTGTTTATTCCGTCAACAGTGCCATGCCGGTGATCTGCAAGGCGCTTGCAGTTGAAACGGGAGAACAAAGTGTGTTTGCATGCGGTTTGCGTAGAGCAGAGGCCGATACAAGACATGTTTGAGGAGCAGCGACAGTTTGCAGCGATAGTTTGCGAGTCTATGATTAAGTGGCCCGGGATTACAGAAGGGCCGAGCCGCGGCCCCTTTCGAGCAAGCTGGTGAGTGCAAGGGCCGCCCCACATGTTCCAGGAACAGGCTAGTCTGGTGTTTCAGGTTTCTGGCAAGCAGCGCGCAGGGGGTGGGGAAGGGCAGGACGGGCACGCGCTGGGGGCTGCGACGAGACAGCAGACACCGGACGGCCAAAGACGCAGGCAAGCAGCGCTGGCTTAAAATTATTCTTGGCCCCTGCCTACCTCACACCAGCACGCTGCGGACACCACGCACACCACGCACACCACGCACATCACGCACACCACGCGCACTACACCCTCTCCCCCCCCATACCACCCACCCTACCACCCTCACGCCCAATACCACCGCACCTCGCTGCGCGCCACATCGCCCTCCTCGCTCTCCGTGCCGCCGCCTTGCATGCCCGTGAAACGCCGTCTCTCCGCTGCACTACCCGCTCTCCCACGAAACACACAAACTTCGCTCCATCTCGATTGCGCCTCGTTCGGCCTTGGCACCCACTCCAGCTGAAGACGTGGGAGACGACACCCAGACACCCACACCTGCACCCACCCAAGCGCACCGTGGGACATGCTCTAGGATGACACGACCGCAAATAATCAGAGCAGGTGCGACCCGTCCACGCTGCACATGCTCCCACGCCAATTGCTGACAAAGCGCCAGACACGCTCGACCTCCAGGACAAGTCGTCGCCCACTGCCCAGGACCACTCCCTTCAGCCCCAGCATCCAGCACCGCTCGGAATCGGCCCTCCTGCACCGCACCAGCAGGCCTCGCTTCGCCACGTAGAAGAAGAGCGCGAGACCGAAGAATCCCGTCTGCAGAATGCCTGGGCCAGTGCTGGCAATGCTGACAATGCTGGCAATGCTGGCAATGTTGGCAATACTGGCAGTGCTGGCAATACTGGCAATACCGGCAGTGCTGGCAATACTGGCAATGCGCTGCGCGAGGACCCTGGCTCCGATGACGAGCGCACAGTCACCAACAGCAACAACAGCCAGGGCCACATGCAGCAGGACGAGCAAGCCGTCAGACTCAACGGCGGCGTCTCTGGCGACGGCGACAACGACGACTCAGACATGCAGGACGCCGACATCGAGGAGGACATGGACGATGATATGATGGACAAAATCTCCAGCTCGCCCTCAATAGACGATGGTCGGTATTCTTTTCCTCTTCTGCCCCCGGTCTGGCCGCAGCGGAGACAGTCTTTGACTCCTCAGTCTTCTCCAATGCGCTCGGATGTCGCTTCCTCTCCATTCACCACTACACTCGTCCATTTTCCTATCAAAGTCGACAGCGCCCCAAGGCTATCCAACGCCTTAGCGCCCGGCCAAACCCATGTACCGAGCTCGCCTCGACCAAATTTCTGTACTTCCTTCCCCCATCAAAAAAATATTCTGTCAGCGGAGCATCATCATGGTGAGTATTTCTGGACAAGGGCCACCCACAAAACCGAGGCCAACACAAACCCCACACTGGACGCCAATATAAGCCCAAGGTCAAAGCAGCGTAAGTATATCGAACGCCGACTACAGATGCACAATCTACGCGAAGATTCTCAAGCCTCGATAGTATCGGATCTAGACGAAGAGAAGGCAAGTATTATGCTGCAACCACTACGGCTCCCAGCCGCCAGTTCCCTGGAGGACCCATTTTCCCATTGCCCCGCACCCGCACCCGCACCCAGGACTACTAATGGTACTCCACCACCTGCCAAGCATCCAGACGAGGACGACGACTCATGGACCACAGATAGTGATGCAGATTCCTGGGATGAAGATATGGACAACGATGATGATGCATCCAATGACGTTTCCTTCTCCAATGAACCGCGATTTATCGACTCTGGATGGGGAGGCGAGTGCTTACGAGAACCAGAGGACATCGATTTCGAATTCGTTTACGCGCTGCATACTTTCGTCGCCACAGTCGAAGGCCAGGCAAATGCAACAAAGGGCGACACCATGGTGCTACTTGACGACAGTAACAGCTACTGGTGGCTCGTTCGGGTTGTGAAAGACAGTAGCATTGGTAGGTGGTACATAGCTAATCCGAGGACTTTACTCATGAAACGACAGGATATTTGCCAGCGGAACACATCGAGACACCCACCGAACGATTAGCAAGGTTGAACAAACACAGAAATATCGATCTCTCAGCCACAATGCTTGGCGATACTGCGGAAAAATCCAAAAATCCACTTAAGAAGGCCATGCGCAGACGAAATGCCAAGACGGTCCAGTTTGCACCACCCACATATGTCGAAGCTTCAGACTACGACGACTATTCATCTGACGAAGACAACGGCGAACTGTTCGGTGGTCCAGAACCAAAACAGGCACAGCAACAACAGCAACAGCAACAGCAACAGCAACAGCAACAGCAGCAACAACAACAACAACAACAACAACAGCAGCAGCAGCAACAGCAGCAGCAACAGCAGCAGCAGCAGCAAGGAGGGCAGCAAGACGCAAAAACAGATTCTGAAACACAGGAAGATCTCAAAGTGCAGCCGTTGAAGGTTGGTAGTGCGAAGAAGGATGCAAAGGGCCAATCTGAGGGTGATGCACGAGGTTCGGGTGAAGATGCTAGGAAGGACGATGACAAACAGAGAGGAAGTGACGAAAGTGTTGAAAGGCCAATGGACCCCAAAGTCACCCGAAACGGCACATTGCGCAACACTGATTCCTTCTTCAAAGACGAAAACACCGAAACACGAAAAATCACTCTCACACCAAATCTACTTCGCGATGATTCGAACACCTCAACAACCGGCTCCCGTGAACGTGGCCCTAGTTTGGAGAGTCTGGAGAAGAATGGTTTTGCGGATAAGGTCAAGGATGACAAGAAGAAGAAAGAGAAGAAGGCGGGTATGCTGAGCGGTTTGTTCAAACGCAAGGATAAGAAAGCCAAGGGACAGCTTGATTCTACCGACAGCGACGCTGAGAAAATTTCGGAAGAAGTGGATCGGAGCTCGCCACAATCGAAACCGTCAGAAGAATTAGCAGAGCGCTCGTCCGGTGAAGCTGGCCCACAAAGGCAGGCCAGCAAAGGTAAACTACAAAAGTCACAGCGAAGTAGGGACGATTCCCCACAAAAGACCAAAGGCATATTGAAAACAGACAGTCCTACAGAAGCCACAGCGCAGGCGGCCGTGGCAGATGGTAGCAAACCCCCGGGCTCGCAATCGACTATGCGTTTGGTTCCCTCAGACCAAAACGATTCAGGACGAGCTTCAGTCGAGGACAAACCCGTAGTGTCCAAGAATCCGTTTAGCACAAAGCAGGCTCCACAAAGTCAAGAGACGAATGCCAAGCCAGAACAAGTCAAGCGGGCGAAGCAACGCGTACAGCTGGATGATTTTGACTCTGATGAAGACAGCGATCCCTTTGCTGACCCAGAGGCGCAGGCCAAGTCAGCACAACAAAATTCAGCTCAGCAAAATACATCAGAGGCTACAGGACGCCTTTCGGAGTCTCCCGTGCATGTATCTGCCGCGGACGCACAACCGACAGGGAAAGCAGTCGTACAGGAACGAGAGCGGGAACCAGATCCGCAGCAACCACCTGGTCTGACCCAAGACAACTCGAGCCAAGAAACCAACTCCCCCGCCTCAACACCTACTCCAGACGACAGCCCCATGAAGTCCATCCCCGAAAACGCACCCGTCTCTACCTTCCACTCCGAAAATGACTCTTCCCCAACCCACGCCGCCGCCGCCACTATCCTACCTCCCTCCCGCCCCGCACCCACCCTAGCGAAAACCGACCCCACCCAACCCTCACCCCCCACCTCCTCCGACAGCACCCAACTCCCAGCGTGGTCCGACGCCGCGCTCCGCGCCTACCTCGACGACGGCTCCGATGTCCGCGACATGCTCCTCGTCATCAATGATACTACCGGCGTCGTCCCCGTCGGCCGCGACCACCCCATCATGAGCACGCTCTTCGTCGAAGAAAGCAAGACTGTTCAAGGCATGAGTTCGCAGCTCGATGCCCTCCTCACTGGCCTCATGGATAAACGCATGCGCAGAAATGGTAGCGCGGCGAGTAAAGCGAGCTCAGGTCGAAGCGGAAGCGCGAGTCGAAGTCTGCGATAACATACCCCTCTTGTGAATAGTTGCAGCTACCTTCAGTGCCGTCGGCGTCTTCCCCTCTTCTTTTTTTTTATCTGTATACCCTAGGGCCAATCTAAGCGGCGTTGCTTTTCTTTTCTTGTGGTTATGTGTTGGATTGGAGGATTTAACTTCCTGTTTTTTTTTCTATACATGATGCGTGCATGCGGCATGATGCCTTTTGAGGGGCGTTTTGGGTGGTTTGGCGGCGCTTCGGCGCTGGAGTGGTATCGTGTGTATTCTATTGTTTGTGTGGGTGGATGTTGATGGATAAGTATGCATAGGATGTATCATAGCCTGGTGGGAGGTGTTTATTGATTGCTGTGTGAAATTCTGTGGGGCGCGTGGTTGTTGTGGTGTGGAGGGTGGAGGGTGTAAAGTGATGTAGGAGACGGACGTGCGTTTGTGTGGTGTCTGGTTACCCTAGATTAGGAAGGTTGGCAATGAGGTGTAGATTGCCGTAAATGTTCAATGGCTTGCGAATGCAATGGGAATGTATTGAGGTACGTATTATTGTGACTGTTCCCCATCCGGGAAAGATAAGACAAGATATGAAGATGGAAGCTGATGTCAATCTTAATTGGAGACGCTCAAGCTATAAATACATTATTTCCACTGTGTAATACGCCTTGTAGACGCCGGCTTTAAAGGAGAGTGCAGATTAGGGACCACGTGCTGTGCTATCTCCAATCGTTTCTCAACATCAAGGCTGATTTGAAACGATTGAAGGGGTTGTATTGCACTCCGGCTGGTTATTTACTCCGATGCTCAAGCCGTATACATGTATAAGCCGCTGGGATAGCTTTGGCGGTATTGCTCTTCGCATCTGAGCCACGAAATAAGGCTCTGGCGGGCTCAGCATTGCTGTTCTGCCTGCGCGGCTGGCCTCTCGAGCCTAAGTCTTCTTCCATGAGCATTTGGCTAGCGCGAGAAGCTATAAGTGATCTTCTCAAAGATAGCCTCGTCGACTCGGGCCCCGTGTTCACCTCAAAATAGAAAAACTTCAAGTAAGCGGGCATCAATCACTGTCCGAATCGTCGCTGTTCCAGGTCGAGAAACCCCCAAACCTCAGCGTACGTCTCGCAGCCCTATCAGAAGCACTAGATGAAGATTCCGCAGAGGGATCGGGCCCCTCAAAATAAGATGAGTCTTCGGTTCTACAAATGCGAACCTTCAGCCAATCCGAGATGGTTTGCTGTGACTGTGGCGACTGTATGCGATTTACATAGCACCATTCGAGGAGGAGTAAATCCTCAGCATTCCACCGTGGCGTGAAATGGATAAAGTCTAGGGATCGGAAGATTTCCTTCGTACTTCCATGATGCAGGGACGCCTGGCCAATGATGGCGTACTTGGAAGCAGAAGTGTGCCGGACTATGATTGCTACGGGGCCTTGCTTTGTCACAGACTCTTCCTGGCTCTTTAGCAACCAATCATTTGCGTGTGTGGTGCTTGGTACATAGGCGACAAGGGAGCCATGCTGATCGACAATCGTTCCGAGTGGCTCTTCGGCAACAGGTGCGATGTAGCATAGATATCTCACCCTTGAAAAGGAAGAATCTCGCATGACAGCATCGGCAGGACGGAGGCACATGCCATACCAGATGTCTCGCGAGCGACGAGGTTGCTCCTCGCCCAAAACGAAATTTGCGGTTGCGTTGAATCGCGACCCTTTGTTGATACGTTTTTCATGACGGACATCGGTAGATATGCTCAATGGGACCGATGGCATATTGGGTTTGTTCATATTCTCTGACCCTGAGCCGGGCTGGGGCATTGAAACCGCCCCTGGTATGTCTGAAGGCAGACAGCGGATTCGTATAGCTTCGCGTAACGCGTTCTGTTGTAACGAGATGTTGAAAACGTAATAAAGGCGACTAGCCCAATCAATGTCTTCTCCGTAGACCGGGGCGCATCCCCTATCTTTGAGATATCTCCCCAGAACCTCGACGGCGATTTCAAAGGAGTCTTTGCTGTAATCAGGAGTCGGTACTGTTGTATCTAGCCAATCCACGAGAGATAAAACTCCGTAGAGTTTGTCTCGGATATCAGCACAGTGAAAGTGTTGCATGGCATCCAAAACTTCTGATAACCTACGAGGCCCTTGTGCACCAGAAGCAAGTGCTAGGCAGCCGCGCTGTGGCTGTATGGAAATCCATATTGGACGATCGGCCTTGCAGACCTTTTGCCGGCGTAATATGCACGATTGCCGTGACAGCAAAGACACAAAATGCCTAGTGATACTTCGCCAGTAAAACGCATAGTTCTCCTCGTCAACCCAAAAATCAATTAGGAGGTTCACTGCGAGGAGATCATCGAATGGTCTGGAATCCGTTCCACAGTGGCACGAGATCGCCCCTGCCAAATACAATTCTTGCAGAACCTGAGGCTCACGGTAAGCAAATGGCACCTTATGGCCGAATACAGCCATAAATGAGCATACTCACCCAAACCCGTGAGAAGTAAGGACGCTGCATGAATGAAATATGAGCATTTACTAGCCGCCTCCTTGTCGCAGCCCCCATTACAAAAAAAGACCTTAGTGCTAGCCATCTGCTGCTTTCTGGGATAGGATTAACCAAAGACCAATCTCCCGCGCCTCTTTCCCCTGGGTTCGCCAAATGTGCGCATATACTATCGACAAGCGAACGTTGTTCGTCGATAGTCTCGAATAAGAACTGGCTGTCACCCGCGTGAGGCCCCACACAAGCGAGAACGTGTTCCGCTCGTTTGTACAGCTGGCCCATCATCGCCACTTGGTGATTCTTCTCTTGGGTACTCGTCTGGTCGATACAAATAGCGTCAATCCAGAAGTATCCGCCGGCCTTTGCCGCTGCAGCTTGGCGCAACACATACGCGCAATTCTCTCGTATTGTCATTTCTTTTCCATTGATTTGGATGGAAACTGGAGAAGCCTCGTTGCCCCAGGTATACGATAGTGCATAATACGGGGGCGCGTCATCTCGAAGCCACGTTGTCAATCGACACAGGACCTGATGATCAAAGTCCCCGTCTAAAATCTCAAGTAGTCGAATGTGCAACACAGAGTCGGGGAGCGGCTCATGGCGAAAGGATGTATCTGAGTATCTATGTTCCATTGCGATAGGTTGTGGCGTGCAAGCGAGGGCGGTGGTGTCTAGATGCATATAGGCAGAATCTAAATGAAGGTGGCGTCGGCGCGATGCTCTGTTCGATCGCTTGGTTCAGCTCCTCAGCCTCGCCAATTTCTCTATTTAGAGAATTGCCACCCTCATCCGAATTTACAGCCTAACCTTGCCTGCCCTTGTGCACTCTGCTAGGAACCAACATAGAAGGAACCTCAATTGAAGGACTACAGCATGAAGGTCTAGGTGCACTCTCATCTATGTGCTATGTCCTTGAGGCCGCGCCGTTGAGGTTGAGGAGGGATCAGTGCATGCAGTACATGGCCCGTCAGCCGCACGTGCTGGGCATCGTAATAACCTGGCCCACTCCAGGATACTATAATTACCATGTTCCAGGAATTGAGAAAAGGCAGTGCCAGTTCCGATCAAGTCTTACGGGTTTCCACATTTGTGGTTGTCCTCTTTAAGTGACGATCAACAAGCTGCCGCTCTTTGCACAGAGAACATCATCACTTGTCCAGGTCAGCTAGGCTGGGAGTTTCACAACATAGCGCATGCCTAGATCTTTTGTCCGATGTTTTTGCTCAGCCGCGCTAGTCAGACGGCTTTGAACCGGTTCCGCTTGTATATAGACTTTGCTGGAAGAATACGGTTGTCGTCCAGCTCTCCAGCACCAAAGAGATGCAATTTCCACTAAACCTCAGTCTAGAATAGAAATCTACACCAGTGGTAGCCCAAGAAACTACAATTTATTCGCCTAGTTGGTGTCCTTACATATATATGTGCGCACTTGAAATCGACAGCGAAGCTGTGAGTGAGATTTTACTTTTTAATTCTCTTTGAGGTGTCAGGTTCATGAGGTCCCACCTGACACCCTTCCTCGTTGCCTAACCCGTCACAACAATCCCATATGAAGCCCTCGGGGTATTGTTCGCGACAAAAATCAGATTCAATAGTACCATGTATGCGCTCATCATGATCGGCCCAGAAATCACCCTCATAGTCTGGTTCGAGTTCACCTGGCGTACAAAACTTTACTACCTCGAACGAGCAGGAGACAAGGGTGCAAAGGAAAAGATATCTACGTACCATCGTGCCATTTACATGCATCCTCAGGGTTGTCTAGGACGTCATACTCTTTCTCACATTGCTCGCAGACCTCATAGCGTTGGATTGACATTGTTCGCTTTCCATTTGCATTCAGTTGTTCGTCCTCAACTAGGAGCATAGTGCATGCTAATTTCTTCGCATCTGAAGAGGCTTTACAAATTTCGCGTAGAACCGTCTGCAAGCGAGGCAAAGTAGCAGAGTTGATGGCGTCGACGAGGTGCGCGTCAGACGTCGCGTTCTTGGCTCGGCTGCTTTTGCTGGTGGACGTCATGTTGTTGGTGGCGGGAGGAACCGTCGTTGCGGAAGCTGGACGTGGATTCCCTGCCCAACAGCAGGAATTTAATTAAGCAGAGATTGAGATGCGAGATGGAGAGGTGAAGTCGAGCAATGCAAGAGCCTTGTGTCGTGGCCAGGAAAGGGACGTGCTTGTCCCGGAGCTGTCGGCAACCTCCGAAATTCGGGCTTTTTGGGCTGACCTACATAGTACGTACTACGGTACAAGTACAAATTCAGTAACGCGTATAACCGCCAGCGTCAATCACTACTTAGCATCGTGCTGGCATACTGTTAATGAGCTCTCTCAACAGCTCTAGTGTAACACTTTCCTAGGCTTCCTAGACTATCTCACGTAGCTAGTCATATATACGCTGCCTGCCTCTAGGTAGGTCTAGGTAGTAAGTTTCGATATAATCTTTTATCTTGTTCTAGACTGCTTTAATTAGGGTTATATCTAGGGAGTAGGCTAGTGTAAGGCTCCGAGTCAACTGCAAGGCTTCGAGCTAGTTGCAGATCACGAGCTTGTACGATATATACTGTTCTACTCCAATAATCAATGTTATTGATTATTTGTACGTTTTTGGGTTGTTTTGGCGTAGTGGAGTAGAGCTGCGTTCTTAACAGCTAGCTAGAAGATAAAGTAGATACTACGCTTGTAGAGCTCTTCTTAAGTAAATGACGTAGAGTAACCTAGTGTGCTATTCTGTATAAATCTTAAGTAAGGATTTAGATATAGCTGGCTACAGACAAGAGGGACTGTCATTTTGTAGTAGCTCTCCTTATTAACACTCTTCTACCCCCCCCCTAGAAGAGAAACGGTCCCTTTATTATACTAGAGAAGTAGCCTTAGAATATCTATCCTCGCTTTATATAAAGCTTCTTAACTATATATATATATATATTGTTAAGCTCCTTACTAAGTTTCCTTATTACCTATATCTTCCTATGCCTTCCTCCTATAACCTACGTCTTGTCTAACTACAAGATTATCTACTATTAATATAACTCCTATCTAATATAGCCTTTGCCTATTATAGTCATATTTATTTATTTCTTTAGATAGAGCTAGCTTTGCATAGGTAATGCGATATATATACCCTCTGCGACGTAGAGTATAACAGATAACGTATTCCTTAATATTCTAATAAGTAAAGGGACCCTCTACAAGACGCTTGTAGGATATCTAGCGTGCTTCCTATAAGTAATAGATAAAGGCGATAGGCTTGTCAACTTTAGCGTCACTAAGAGATGACTTAGGACCGGTGCACTTCTTAGGCGTGGCGCGTTTAGCGTGGACAGCATAGCCAACCTGTCCCCCTGTGACCTCGAGATAGACTAATATCCACTGCTGGTATGGCCGGCTGAATGGAGCATCTGAATCTGAAGTCGTTCATTGCGAGAAAGATACCGGTGACGCGGCGTTGATAGAGGCGTCATGGCTGTTGACTGTTGACTGTAAGGAGAGGACGTGACAAGGACACGCAGGTGACTGAAAATCACAGAGGATTTGATGTGAAACAGTCGAGTAGAGAGGTATCGCTTGACCCCCGCCCGGAACCCACCTACACTACCTATGCCCTGTACCATAGTATTTTTAAGATGGAAACGTCCATCTTGGTGGAGGAAGCTCTCATCCAGTTGAGGTGGGAGGCCGGGTGTGGATTATTTACCCGTCCCAATTGGGACTAACTTAGCCAACAAGACATTAGTATAATAGGTGGCCTTCGGGCTACACTCAGTAATCCAATCAATTATAACTTCATTATCTTTCAACGGGTTATGAGCCTGGCGCTCCCGGCGATATCTTAAATCCTTTATTCTCTGTCTGCATCCATCCTACATTGACACACCTCATCATCGCTGACCTCACCACGTCTACAACACGGCCCACTGGTGGTCTTACCGACTCTTGAGCATTGTCTACCTGGCTGCAGAACACCTCTCTACCACAACTGATAGAGTCCCTTTCATACACTGCACTTGTAATGTCATATTATTTTATAGTTAGAAAGAAAACAGCAACCGCTAAAATGGGTCAGCAATTTTTTGTTAGAGGAAATTTTAAGATGAATGGAACTAGCAAGTCTATCAAAGGGAGCATCTTAAACTTCAACAGTGCAAAGCTCGATCCTGACGTTGAGGTTGTCATCGCCCCGCCAGCGCTCTACCTCAGCCGAGCCCGCGAGAAGCTCCGTCAAGGCCTCGAAGTTGCAGCGCAAAATATCTTCGACAAGCCCAACGGCGCCTTTACTGGCGAAATTTCCGCCCAACAGCTCAAAGACAGTGGCATTACATGGATAACCCTGGGTCACTCAGAGCGCCGCGTTACCCTACAAGAGGCCGACCAGTTTGTTACATCCAAGACCAGGGCGGCGCTAGATGCTAGTCTGGGTGTAATTCTATGTTATGGCGAGAGTCTGGAGCAGAGGGAGGCAGACAAGACGATTGACGTTGTCACCGCCCAGCTAAAGGCTGTGGCAAATAGAGTCAAGAACTGGAATAAGATTGTAGCTGCATACGAACCTATTTGGGCGATCGGCACTGGTAAGGTTGCGACTATTGAGCAAGCACAGGAAGTCCATAAGGCTACTCGCGAGTGGGTCAGGGAGGCCGTTTCTGATAAAACTGCCGAGAAGACCCGAATTCTGTACGGTGGCAGTGTGACAGAAGAACTCGGGCGAGTTGGCCGAGCAGCCTAATATTGATGGTGCTAGCTTGAAGCCTGCGTTCGTTGACGTTATCAATAGTAATCAGGCATGAATGCATGGCAATTGATCGCGATTGTGAAGAACGCAACCTACATTACCAGGGAATAACTATGTAGTTTTTTCATAGCATCATCTTCTTTCAACACGTAGAGCTCTGGTCTAATCTATCATAGCGAGAGCGCGTCCTCATCCTTTGCAGCAGCTCTGTAGTTGATGGGTGGAGGAGCTCGCTAAGTGTGTGATTAAATTGCTTCGCAAGAATCTGATACACTGTCTTCGGAATATTTAGGCCTAGACCCAGTCGGCATTGTGTTCATACACTTTGCGGAGGAGTGCTTGTGTTTGCAACCGAGAGTACTGAAATTCTTACCTCCAGGTACTCGGTAATACTTTAGCAATAATTACTAGAACAGTATACATGTGTCTTGTATTCCGATAGCTATCGGCATAGCTATTTTTTTTTAGCTAGCCTGCATGATGAATAGTTCCGCTAGGCTGGATCTGAAACTACAAGAGCCATAATCCTCTGCCTATTTAGCTTGCTATGCTATGTGCCATTAATTGTGAGCACAAACACAATCCAACGGTCTGGATCTAGGAGTGGGCATCTACCAGACTGGGTCGCACTACTAGGAGGAAATAAATGTTTGCAACGGTATTTTTGAGCTGCACTACGCACTTAGGCAAGCGATTAGAGGGGGGTTCTGATTGGCGACGCGTGCATGTTATTTACGTCACCCATGTTTGTCATCAGCAAGCTTTACTAGTGATGCCACATTACACTCGCCTTACATCAACTACCTACAAATATAAACTCGCCTCCTTTCGTATTGTTTGTGCTTGACAAGCGTATCGATAAGTTCTTCGAGTGTACTGATAGATATAGTATATAAATAAGAGCCTTGAGCGTGCCCGCAGCTGGGATGCTAACGCCAATTGGGATCTTTGGCTTGCTACCAAATCACATAAGGATATGCCCCGAGATCCACCGAACAGAGTACAACCTGACGGCTCAGCCTTGCCTCCAGTACACGGAACAGAGCCTCCCATTCTAAAATCGTATAGATCACCGTGGTATGGGGGGACTATCGAAGGCTGTGAAAGGTGGTTGCAAGCTGCCCCTGACTATATCGCATCAGACAAAAGACACGTTGCTGCCATGAATGAGTTCTCCAAGGAAGACGACACAGTGCTTTTATGTCGCATAAAGACAAATAATGGTGGATTCAAAGTGAATTACTTTCCTCTCACGACAGCACACATCGCTATGTATCTGCATACCAACAGTGGTGACAGATTTGAAGAATCGTTCGGTGGCTACCAGCGCAGGATGAAAGACGAAGGAAAGCCAGACAGAAGTCAAGGCGGCCCATACTCATAAGGCCGGTGTTATAGAAAAGGCGTTTGTTCTCGACATACTTTCTATGTGCGTATGCAGTCTTGTGAAAAGCATCAATCGCGATCCGTCCAAGTGCTCCTAAAGGGAAAGGTCCTAGAATCAATGTTGAGTAAGTAGAGTAGTCAAAGTATCGTTGTAGCCGAGGCGGTAGTGGAACACGTAAGTTACTACCTTCAGTGGTCGGAACTTTATCGCCTGTAGTCCGAGGCGGCATCGACTCTCGATTTTGGTGGTCCCTGTCACTGGATCGACATGATAGATGCAAGTGACATCAATCCAGGAGTATCTGCCGGTCTCTGAAGCAGCAGCTTAGCGCAACACATACACGCAATTTGCTTGTATTATCATTTTTCTTCCATTGATTTGTATAGAAACCGAGGAAACCACGTTGCCAGTTGACACAGAATTCGATGATCAAAGTCCCTGTCTAGAATCTCAAGTAGTCGGATGTGAGACATGAAGCCGCGGAGCGGCTCATGGCGAAAGGATATATCTGGGTAACTATGTTCCATTACGATGGGTTGTGGCGTGCAAGCAAAGGTGGTGGTGCCAAGATGCATATAGGTAGAATCTAGGCAGCAAAAGTAATGACTATAGGGCTGTTATGCTCGGGAAGGTATTAGTGTGGTGAAGTTGAGCGTTGTTTAGAATCGTGTTACGCCGTACTATATAACGTCCGCTGAGCAAAGCTAGCCGCACGAGATACCAACTAGGAAGGTATCTAGGTATTTATAGATATTCGATGTTGATTGATTGGAACATTTTGCACTTCCAATGCCCAAGGTCAACTCCAGAACTCTCCGTTCATCTACAGCGGCATGCCTTGTAATTCCGCGGTACCATCTTATGGTTTTATAGGCTGTATGAAGGGTAACCATGGGCGAGTCAGTTTTTCCCCAACTTCAGAAAACAGTCTGGGCTGGAATGACTGGAAACAACTCTGTCAGGCCGTATACGTCTGTCCGAACTACGCATTCCCGATCTATTCGGGCTTTCTTACGGCCCAGCGTGTGCTCTTCTCAGACGCTGGTCGTTCTTCGCCACTCAAGCCCTTTAATCCTTGCTCTCTAAGCTGCGCGAAAATTTCAAGTGCTTGCTGATAATTTTCGTTCGACGTCCACCCATCACGATGTACGAATCCCTGGAGTGAGTCCCAGAAATCCGCAATCTCATTCCAGCCTTCTCCATCTTGGAGATGTGCTTTGATGTCACCGTCGGTAAATTTTATCGGACATGGGATTTCGGTGTTGAACTCGTTCCAATGACTGTAGCTCTTATGTATCAGCCGTCTACGCTGATTTTGAGTAGTGGTTGATGGGCCAAATATACCGTGCTATACGAATGAGACATTGTCTAAAGGGAATGATGTCTCCACCCCACGTGTTGGCAGAGAAGTTTACGGTCTCGCGTCTCGTACGCCCATGACTTATGTGCAAAATATCATGGAGGATTGGGTTCGTGTTTTGGTCTCCGTTTCGTATGTCCATAGGACAACCGACTCCCCAACTTGAGTCCGAATGCGCATTTTTTCGTCTTCGTCTTCAAGCGTACCGTAGCTCTCAGGTAGTCTCATCATAAGCTCCCCATTGTAATCTACAAGTCGCGGGTGTCATGCCTGAAGAAACAAAGGGCCGGCCCATGTATCCTGCCAGTCAATAAGACTAGTAACATGATTCTCACGTACGAATATATTGGGGGCATGAATATCCCAATGCCATATGGCAGGTCTAACCTGATCACCCCTGGGCAATAGATATTTAGCAACATCTAGAAACTTCTTATAAAGGGCAACATGGGCATCTGGGGCGCGCTGCGCTTCGGACGTTGCAAATAGACCGCTCGACGACTTTTGAGCAGCGTGAGCATCTATCCAGGCAATCTCTCGTTGAGCGATTGCTCTAAGATAATCTTGAGGGGTTTTCCCTATCGATTGACATTAGTATAACTGTGATTTGCAGCCTATATGCGATATAACTCACAGGGGCCACGATCAATAGCCATAGATGATCGTTCTCGGTGCCAGAAATCTCGATCAACGACTGGTCCTATCACAAATCGGTTTTCCACCTCTTTCTTTATTGACTGTGGCACCTCGCCAATGATTTCAGCCTTTTCGCAGCCAGGGAAAGCGTTGTTCGCGAAGTAAAGGTTTCCATACCTGTGGCTCTCCGTCAACTATGTCAGCACAAGTACTTTAGTTCTGAGAAACTGACCTAGTGAATGATAGTGACAGAAACTTTTTTTCGATAGCGACGATATCGTCCACAATCTTGAGCTTACCATGAAGCTCTAACTCATCCCAAATCTCACCGAGTTGATTTCCAGTAGCCTCCTCCATTAGAATATACTCTGACCTCACAGGGTTTTCGGTCTCTCCGCTCCAGGACAAGACTTTTGGCACAGGGATCTTAAGGACAGTCCGAGCCTGAGAATTTGATCGTATCAGCATAGGCAATTTGGAATCATGATGAAAGAGTCAACATACAAAATCCATGGTAGCGACTTCGGACGCGGTTGTCTTGAATGAGGGCCCAGCATTAGGGTTCGGTATACGTGCAATCACGGTAGTACCATTATCCATAACAAGCCGAAAGACCTTATTGAATCCACCTTCAGCAAGCTTGCTAATAGACATGCAAGCCCGCGCGTTAATACTTTTAGCTGCGATCTTCTTAAGTTCAGACACGTCGAAGCGTTTATACCGCTCGCGAAGCCGAGACTCCTCATCCCATAGCTAGCCGCCACTAGTGTAGCGGTAGTAATCTTCATAGTCACGGTCTGGGCATGCGGACATTGTTCGAAACGAAGATCGAAACGATCCAAAGGATGGCGAGAGAAAGCCACGAAATGACTGTAGAGCATTGTATTTAGGAATAACTCTGAAGTGCTGGAGGTTAATTAAAGCGATGACATGGCGGATCATGTTTGGGTTGTGAAAGTTGATGCACATTCTATGGAGTCTACCATTCGCCGAGTTTGGGCAATTGCCTTTGCGCTAGCAGAAACTCTAGCGAGCTGCATAGCGAGTTCGGCGCGACTAGAGGTAGGCAATAAGCCTTGCAAAACTTCGAACCTATCGTTCAAGGTCTGGATATGCTCAGGCCGCTGCTGACTTTGTTCTATAAAGAATATGATCCCGTTGCTGGGTATTGTCCTGATTTCGAAGTTATCGCGCCAACTCTTTCATGTATTTAGAGGCCGTCTCGATCGCCTCAACTCCTGGGTCACACTGAAATTGTGAGATTAGAGGCCAAACTTTCACTGCGAGTTCTAGTACAGCATGAAGTCCCATCCAAATAAATGTTGAAATTACCGCTGTTTTTGTTTCTTGATTCAGTACGTCCCCCTCGTTTATTTCATGCTGTTCTCGTCGGCATGGTCGGGACACTTCTAATGAAGTAGCTGAAGAAGTGAGTTCCAGCAAAACAGGTAATGGGCAGTATTGAAAGATATCGACGTATCCCTTGAGGCTTATTGAGCGCCCCTAGCCTGGTTTGGGGAATCAAGAAGCATACCGGGAGGCTGTTCCCTTGGTCCCAAGATACGCAACTTCGCTGTTTGTTATCATATCTCTTTGCTACATCGCCATGCAGGCGGGCAACCAGGTCCCTACCTAACAATAATGGGAGTGCAGCCATTTGTCAATAGACTAGGAGAGGGATGTGGGCTACCTAAATTGGTCTCACTCGATGCTGGAAGACGCCTCACATTGTCACGGGAGAACCACACACAAGCAAAACTAGACCTTATTTAGAGAGAGGCCGACACGATCTTAGAATCTAGGTAACATTCCGTAACATAAAAACATGATATAATTATCAATTATAGTTACATGTCAAATGTTATTGATAACATAATATTGGGTGTAAAGGAGTAGACTTAAAAGTCAATATATTGCATACGCTATAATTTGGGAAGGCACCTAGGTATTCCTGATTTGACATTCTGGGCACGTGCCCACGCGGTCACGCACCTTTCGAAAGCCGACCTCGGATCTACCACTAATGGGTACACTTACCTACGCAAGTGGAGATCATTATGGCAAGTCTATTAGATATCATGCGGGTGTGGGAGTGGTTACCTACCCCGCAAAGTTAAATAGCTTATTCTGTGACTTCTGTCTTCCACACGTTCCGCGGCATTGTCGATGAAGCCATCTTTCCGATCCCTTGTTTACGGGCAACTCCGGATCTGATTCTATCAAAGACTAAACCCCTTACCATGTGATCTTAGTATAATCTGTCCAATACGTGTGCGTTACACACGCCATGGGCCAAGGATCGCGGCTCTTTGGGGGTAAAGCTTTGTGTCGTGATGACTGAAACTTAGTTTAGAAAATCATGATAGTGTCATCGGCGCCTGGGCGCCTGGGCTAGCGTGTGCTAGGCTGCATACACAGCTCCACGAATCTTGTGTACGATCGATCTCGCACTTGTGGGGTAACTGACGTTCCTGGGCCACTAATTTAGCAACATGACATCAATGATCGATAATGACATCAAGATAGTGATCGGAAAGTAAGGGGACGCATGGGAATCTCACAAGCTTGATCATGATCATTGTTCCACTTGGCCAATGCTGCTGACAGTGGCTTACACTAGCACAGCCCAATCCGTCGTGGTTGGTGTTTTTGCCCTTGATCATGTGCCTATTGGCAGTATGCACTAATCTACGCGTCAGGATTATTCGATACACGAATAGCCAAGGCAGTATTCATTCACCGCTGTATCATCTTGACGATAACTTGATTTCTTTTTCGGTGTGATAGCATGTATAACAAGCAAGCAGTTTTCCCTCTTCTCGTCCATCAACTCACTGCACTCACATTTTTCACAACCAATCTACATCAGACTTACACCTTGATTCAACTACATCCGAACAATCAAAATGTCGGACACTTACAAGCCCACTGGTAAGAGCATAAACATATTGCAAAGACATGCGCTCAACGCGAACAGAACACGATGGCCTGAAGCAGGACGGCACTCCCGATAAGCGAGTCGGAACCGGAGGTACGTCAAGCAAGTCATCGTTACCTTCTGCCATTGACTAACATCTCCAGAATTTGCCCAAGGCAAGGTCGATCCCCATGAGGCTGGGAAGGAAGGTGGGCACACCTCTGGATCTGCTGCCGATTCTTCGGATAATTCTTCGTCCGGTGGCAGTGCCAAAGGCCGTGAGTTTTATTTAAAAATAATGATTTTATCATGCTTACCTTGTAATAGAGTTTGCTCATGGAAAGGTTGATCCTGTTGAAGCTGGAAAGAAAGGTGGTAGCTCTTGATTTTTCCGATACATACACAAATCTGAGAATTTATCCCCATTACAAGCATAACCGACAAGAAATCATCATGTATCGTGATCGAGCCCTATGCTATAAATATAATACTATCCAATAAGTAGTGGTGTTGATCCATCGTATTGAGCAACCTTCATATCCGCACCCTCATCTAGCAGCAGCTCCATACAATTGATGTAACCCGCGGTTACTGTATCACACAGTGGTAACAAGCCCTCACATTTGGTCGCCGTATCCTCTCCAGCGCTCAATAGATAGTTCAAGACGTCAACGTGGTGGTTTTAGGCCTCTATGGTAATGTGTGTATGGCCAGCACAGGCCCTGGAAAATTTCCCACCATGCTCTGGTAAATATCTTGCCATTTCGAGATGTCCTGCTAGTGCCGCCGAGTAAAATGGTGTGACAGCATCGTCCTTGACGCAGTTTACTTCGGCTCCTTTCTCAATTAGCGGCTTCGAAATTTCAATGAAAGCCTTCGTCGACATGCTGTGTTGTGGATTAATTATTCAACCAGGTTTCACGATTAAGTGCCGTTACGAAGGCCAAAACACATGCAAAATAACCTACTCTTCACGAGATTTTGGCCATTGAAGCGGGGCTGACACTACCGCATGCAAACCTTACTGATGGGCGGTCAGGTATTTTGGAAAGAAGTCAAAGTGTATATTCCAACACAAAGGATTTTTGAAGGAGTAAGAACTAAAATCAGTAAAGATTGATTAGAGGACGGTAGAATCAACCGGAGTGAGGTTCTAGGGGGGAATGGGAGTAAGGGATTGTAAATATGATTTAATATAGCAACAAATGACCAGCTGTAGAAGAAAAAGGGGAGGGCAAGGGCAGTTTGAGGGAGGGATTGCTAAGGACGAGGAAGTACTTAGTCAAACTTGGGCGAATATTGATATTCTTCTAAGCACGACCTGAAACCGATTGCACTAACCTAAACTTAAGACGAGGAGAAAGTGAATTACGTAAAACTGTATTCGGAAACAAGTTAATACGTTAGTGGATTATTCCGGAAATGAGAGGCCATACTCAATCTCATGAATAACCTGTCAAAAGCGGTAAGTTGGCTACGGTAAATTTTGATATACCGTGCAAATTCTTCACAAGCATATACATGGGGTCGTAACGTTCGCCAAACACCCCCAATTGTAAAGTTTTTTGGATGTTGGCTATTCACAATAAGTAAAACATCGGCCAAGCCTTGACAACGGAGTAACTTTGAGGCCACCAAAATTTGTATTTTAAATTCTAAAAGAGTGAAATGCGTAGCGATCTGCTTTGTCATGTGTTGAACGGACATTGAGCAGTAACGCTTCGCCGACTAAACGAAGATGTGAAAACGAAAACGATCCCTATATCCTCCACAAAACCGCCGTTGCCAGCACCATTTAACATTTTACCAAACACTCGTACCCGGGTAAGCAGCGCGGGCGTTATCTAGCTGCAGAGGACTTGATAAGAGGACCTCTCGTTTGCAGGAATAGGCTTGCAGTTTCTTGCGGGTTCAAACGGATAGGTTGGGCCGTCACCCGTGCAATTGGTCGAGCCATAAAGCTTCACTGTTTGATGTATTAGCTCGCTAAAATCAGTTTTCTGATTCTCACATGTTCGGCCTGCGACTCAAACCAGATATTCTCAGTGACATGGTTGTTCAACTGCAACTTACCAACGCATGATGATCTGACAGTATAGTCCACGATTATGCTTTGCTGGTTGGCCTCGAGACGGAAGCAAGTCTCGCTTGGGACATTCTGATGGTTGAACTGGGGGCAGGGTCGGTCTCGAGCGCAGTTATTGCATGGCCAGGTAGTGAATGATGCAGCACGCGGTTCTGGAACTGCAAAGCTAGGGGCGACAAAGGCCATAGTAGATAGAATTACAAGAGTGAGCTGCATGGTGGTATAGGTCCAACCCTTGATATATAGTTGTAGCTATGAAGTGTAATACTGGAGGAGAAAAGATGGATGTGTTATGTTCTTCCAAAGTGTGAATTGATGAATGCTTTATATCTTCACCCATCCACTATATGAGAGACTGATATAGTCACGAGCTATACAAGCTCTTTCAAGGAGTGTTGGTGGTCAGAAATTCTGATATTTGTGACTACCATTGGTGTGTCCACGTCACATCACTGCGTAGATGTGCTAGTCAGCCGAGAATAACCATTCCAATATCTCAAATGTTTTGTGGCTCTAGCCCTTCGAAAGAAATTTTCGGCACACCTGATGTGGCATGGATGTTGGTGGGCTATCGTATGCGAACAATTTCTGCTCCATTTCCCTCCTTTATTTCATATTGAGTAAGGCCTCGGAAGCGACTGGATTACAACTTCTGCCCTTCCCATTATGGCTTGTTTTCGAAAATTCTGAGATATCTTAGCAATTAGCAATAGAGTTTACATTTATGAGGCATTGCTGTTGCACACCCTTCGAGTCGTCCAACATAAGCAACCATAGCGACAACCCGGACGATCTTCCTTGGCCAGTGGCTTAGGAGCGAGCTTCAAGCAATATTACATCATGGTTTCAATAATAGCGTTGAACGAGATCTAGATTTATCTCCTTGAACTAGATATTGATGCCTATTACATAAAACCCGCCACTTTACTACAGTTTACCGGTCAATCTCACATCGGTACGTTGCTTACATCATTCTTGAAATGTACAAAATGATTCAGTAAGACACCTCGCCGCATAATCACACGCGACGGAAGCGACCCGTAAGCACGGCTCGTAGTGAGCAAAACAACTTTTGAAGACTCATCTGACCCACTGGCGCTTATACTCAGGTGTGATATAACCATTGGGGAAAATCAGCATACGACCTAAGGCGCGGGCAAACTTTAGCGTAATATGATTCGACGCAACCATAAGACTTCTCATATTGACTAGATGGCTCTAAGGCTTGGCTTAATGCGGCGTGGGAGCTTTTTGGGAAACCTCATCGATTCTTTTTATGTAGCGTGGGCAATGAAATGGTTTCTCGGATTACGCCCCACTGCCACATGTGACCAGAGACCAATTTGGAGATAATTGGTACTGCTTGCTGCGGCATTGAGAGTATGAGACTCGTTTCGAAGGTTATGACGAGCTATATTTCTAGATCAAGCAATTTCTGATAACAGTCTATAATGCGTGCTTCTTGAAAGTAGCGGGGCTTATTTTTGTCCAGTGCAATTATATGAGCGGTGCCGTGCATCCCAAAGTGGAACTAGGTCTCATGCAAAGTCCTCAGAAACTCTAGCACTCGTTCTGCGAACCACTTCTGAGCACCCTCTCCACTGAGCCCATGGTCAGCACCCGGATTTATGCCCGAAAGCTCACAGACGACCCCCTTCGGAGCCGCATCAATCCAACGCTGAAGCAATCCTCCCTTTTCAACGGCCGGAGGAACCATTTCATCCAGTTCCGATGGCAGGATCAGTGTCGGTTTTGCCAATCTTCCGAATGTGCTGGCTAACGTCGCATCGTTGAGGTCAGATGAAAAGTAGTCGTCATCGCCTCCTTTTGCAATGAGAGAGTGCCATCGATACGCCGTAATTGGAGACGTGAAGATTGGTGGGATGAGCGCTTGTGGCATGATGGCATCTCGTTCTCCACGTGCGATCATGACTTGAGAATGTGTGAGGGTGTTATGAAGGAAGTCCGGAGCCATTAGGAGACTTGCTGTCTCACGGTCTGATGTCGGTGCTTGAAGGATGTACGCATCGACTTTACCTGAATTGTACTTTGAATTGGTATATTCCATGATATCTTGACATCCTACCCAGGTTGTCAGTTCTTATTCGATTCTCAATGTTATCGGCTTACCAGTAGAACCTCCTAGAAGAACAATCTTTTCTTTGCCCAATTCTTTCAGATAATTCACTAAGAAAGAAAGGTCTTCGGCGTCATTGGCGAGGCTGGAGTAGCCGAAGCCGCTGTATGAACTGCGCATGCGAAACTCCCAGAACGAGTAGCTCAACTCTGAACTGCCTTGAACGGCCTGAAAGAGTGGTTCAAGATGAGGTGTTGTATGTGGCCCGCTGGTCAAGCCTCCCATGAACACTAATGCATTGCGACATGATCTATCCCCACGCTCGTAGGCACAGGAGAATGGGACACCAGATAGGAAAGGGTGGACAACCACGGAAAATGGGGTTGGTGGCATGGATGGCAAAAGCTTGGTAGTTTATCAGAAGGGGAATAATCAAACTGCCTCAGTATCGGTTCAACTTTATATACTTTCTGAAGGCCCTATCAAGAAGAAATTTGTCGCCAAGACCTGAAGCTCTGTGGAGCTATTCAACGTATAGACGCGGACTTGATTGGTTGCTGAGGTGGCAGTGAACAAACGAGGGATGGAATCATTGAGATATGCGGAGGAATATATTGTATAAGTCGGTGTAGACTGCAAATTCTATTTAGTGAATTAGAATATAATGTGGTATCATGTGTAAGTGAAAGACCAAAGTCCAGCAGCATCATATCCCCTCAACATGCCAATGAGTTGTTCTCGTGAGGCTGTGGCGTCCCAGGCCGCAACGCCTGCATCGGAGCCCCTAAAAAGTCTTTCTAAGATATTCGTGATATTCGTAGTGCACACCCTGAACTAGTTCGACGCCTGCGTGTCACCTAGGTATGGCGCTCAAAGGAACACGGCCGCGGCTACCGCAGCCATGGCGCCGAATTTGGCATCCAAGAAAGCATGCGCTGTTGGTACTGCGCCTCCGCCGGTTGAGCTAGCCGTAGTGGCACGGGCAGCAATGACCGATCGCACGATACTGAATTGATCTGAGACCTGCTGCTCCTTGAATGATCTCGCGCGGCTCGGCAGGGCAGTGTACCAGTCTGGTTTCGAGAAAAAGGTGGTCGTGGTGCCATCCTGCGTGACGCCAGACGGAATTGTGAAGTTTGATGCGGACCGTGCGAAGGCTGCAATCTCGGAAGCGGCGGATGATCGTGAGGACTGGTAATCTGGGCCGAGCGAGTTCGTGAAGCTAGTGTATGCTCGGTTTCCGTTGAGGACGACGCTGAGAGTCCAGCCTGAGGCCTATATGAGGTTAGATGAAGGGTCGTCAACGGGCTTCGAGCTGAGCAAACTGACCTCTGCAGGATCGGTGAATTTGGGAATGGAATCTGTTGGTATAGGTGGTACTGTATAGACCATGAAGTCTGCCTGGGCGATACGCACGGCTGCTGCGACAGCGACGATGAAGGAAATTAGTTGCATGTCTATGGGAAGTGTTGAAATCACTGCGAAGTAAGGACTATAGAGCAAAAGCGTGGTCCAAAGAGATCAATCGGCAAGTGTGTGCAAGCGACGCGCGTTACAGATGACAAAGAGTAAAACCAAGCGGCTGCCCCCATACGAGTGGCTCGCTGAGACACCAAAGCCATCATCGACAGCTCTGGGCGCGGTTTCCCTCGTGTCAGATCGTAGTTGATCCACAGTTGCTCCTCGGCGTGGATGCGGACAGGCAAAGCGAGGCAGCCACGGTCTGTGCACACACAGCTCTTGGCCCCTGAGCCATCTCCAGCGACATCCTCCACATGCGTCGTGTCATATAGCGGATTGGCCTTTCCCACATATGCGCCGATGCAAACAAGTCGAAAAGTCGCCCATAACTGCCATCGCCAAGGCAGACGACCTCAAGCCGCTGCCATGCTGGCCCCACACCACATGAACGGCGAACCTGCGAACCCATGTTCGCAATTTAGGTCACGTGGCACATATCATCTGGATCAACATGGTCGCCGCCGCAGCAGTACGAGAGTTTGACGATTGTGCCCGGTTTGAAAAGGTCACTTGATACTGTACTATCGGTTGGGCCCACTCATCAGCCAGAAGGATCGAAGAGATACGGCCAGCCTGTCTCCAGTGATATAAACTTGCCCGCCTGGGCAACCGCCGATGCGTGAATATTGCTTCAGCCTCGGAATGTATGCCGTCTGGTGTTCCGAACGATTAGTATATTACCGTGCGCTGTTGCTTCTTGACAATTGAATGGCGGCGATTCTCTCGGCGGAAACCTCTTAGCGCCATGCGACCTAACAGCCGACTGGCTCAATCAGCGAATCTCGTTCGTGGAGTAATATGCCTTTCGCCGGAGGGGGACTTCATCATGAGAACACAGTATCGTTATCGGCTGTCTTGTTATCGTCCTAGTGCATTTTGCACTAGTTATTTCTCATTAGCCTCCTCTACTATTATTAACGTGCGTTCCTTCGTTTCATAATAGCCCTAGCATTTGCGATACCAACACGACCGATGATAATACCGAACTCGGCATGAACATTCCTAAATTTCAGCACCAATAGTATGCGTGATAAACCTCCAACAGAAGCTTCGGCTAATCGGCATCTGGAAGTTGCGTTTAGTGTAGTCCTGGATTCGGCGTATGCGACTTTCATTTATTATTCCCCGCCAAATTGCACACTCGGCGGTTTTCCAAATAAGATTTCCAGGGTTTCACCGTTAATTAGGAAGAGACTCACTAGAATACAGCAAGCCGTCGTACCCATGATAGAGCTTGCTTCTATCCTGATTTCACAGGATGAATTGGGGACTTCTGCAGGGGTTAATATATACTACTCGCCTGAATGGTCAGGTAGATCGCTCAAAAGATCCCAGCCGCAGCTATGAGTGGCTACGGCATCATATAAAGGCTATCTTTATAGTGCTCCGACACGCGATCACGCCGGCATTTGCAGTTCTATAGTAGGCTAGACCCCACAAGAACTGGCGGCTGGATCCGGGGTGCATGAACTTTAAAGCTTGTTTTAAGCAACTCATTCGCACGATAAATAAAGAAATCCAACTCACTCTCTTTGGATTCATCTTTAGCTTGTCGGATCGCGAACTCTTGACCAACAATGGGGCGTGGTCTTGCCTTCACCGCTGTTGCGGCTCTAACCCTACAGAGCACATATGGCCAGAATACGTGTGCTACCGTGGATACTAGCAAGACGTATGACTATATTGTGATCGGGTCTGGTGCCGGTGGTATACCTGTTGCTGACCGGTTGAGCGAAGCGGGAAAGTCGGTACTTTTGGTCGAGAAAGGTCCATTGTCCACCGGGAGATTCAATGGAACAATGAAGCCTGCCTGGCTCCAAGGGACCAACCTCACGCGCTTCGATGTGCCAGGGCTATTCAACCAAATTTGGGCGGATTCGGCACCAGTGGCATGTGATGATCTCGATGTAATGGCTGGTTGGTGAGTTGACTAAACTTTGTTGATGCAATTCTCGCATATTTGCACATGTGATTTTTGATTGACTGTATCATAGTGTCCTTGGAGGTGGCCAAGCCGTTAACTCAGCACTTTGGTGGAAGCCTCATCCTAGTGACTGGGACGTCAACTTTCCGACAGGTTGGAAGAGCAGTGACATGCAAAAGAGTGTGGATAAAGTGTTTCAAAGAATTCCAGGGGTAAGTGCTCCTCACTACGTATATCATAAGCTTGCAGTACTAATCCCAATTCAAGACATTAATACCATCCAAGGACGGAAAGCTCTATTTGCAACAAGGGTTTGATACAATCACCAAGGGCTTAGACGCAGCTGGTTTCAAGTCTTTGGTACCAAATGATCACCCTGACCAGAAGAACCATACCTATGGTCATGCCACGTTCTTTATTGAAAATGCTGAACGCCACGGTGTGCTCGCATCATATCTAATCAGTGCAGCAAAGAGGAAAAACTTCCAGCTCTACACCAACACCAATGCCAGGAGACTTGTTAGGACCGATGGCCATGTCACGGGCGTTGAGCTCGAATGCTTCAAAAATGGTGCTGCAGGCCCAGGCTTCTCTGGCACTGTCAAGGTCACACCTGGAACTGGTCGTGTTATTGTCTCGGCAGGAACTTTCGGCTCCGCAAAATTGCTAATGCGCAGTAAGTATTATCCTTTCAAAGTGTGGAACATGATCTGATGGTTACAGGCGGTATTGGACCGAAGGATCAGCTAGATATCGTCAAGGCTTCAGCTACGGATGGCGCAACGATGATCTCGTCCGACAAGTGGATCAATTTACCAGTCGGGTATAATCTGAACGATCATGTCGGCGTAAGCGATGCACTGCCGGATCAATAATATCTTGCCCGGTCGCTAACACTTTTGTTTAGACCGATATTCAGATTTCACATCCCAGTATCGTCTTCTATGATTTCTACGGTGCCTACAACAATCCAATCTCCGCCGATAAGCAAACGTATCTCGGTAAGATACTGTATTTCCTAACACCAGATCTGAACGCTAATTTACTCAATAGATAAACGATCGGGCATTCTGACACAGCCTGCGCCAAATCTGGGTCCTATTTTCTGGCAGCAAATCAATGGATCAGATGGCCACGTACGACATATCCAGTGGCAGTCTCGTGTTGAAGGTAGAACCAGCAGTAAGTTCCGAGAGTGATATGTAGATTGATGAGGTGGTGCTAATGTGAATATAGCATCTATGACAATCACACAGTACCTCGGCATGGGAACAACCTCCCGTGGACGCATGGCCATTACATCGGCACTAAATACCCGAGTCATGACTGCTCCGTATCTGCGCGACGCAAAGGACAAGGAGGCCGTGATTCAAGGTATCGATTACGTCAGGGGTGTCTTGAGTAAGGTCCAAGATCTAACTTGGGTGGTGCCAACCGCATCCCAAAACACGACACAATGGGTGAACTTGGTAAGTTCCCTCTGGACTGTATTACACAATATATTGGAAACAGTCAAAACTGAACAATTTTTCCTCTAGCTTCCTGCGACAACCGGCACTCGGGGCTCAAATCACTGGACTGGAACTTGCACTATTGGCACAGATGATGGACGCTCCGGTGGCAAGGCTGTTGTGGACCTTGACACTAAGGTTTACGGAGTAAGTAATATATACTCGGTGTAATTGCATACGCTAACATTGTATCTTTCTCCCAGACTGATAACTTGTTCGTCGTCGATGCATCGATCTTCCCAGGAATGACAACAGGCAACCCATCAGGCGCCATCGTTTCTGCTGCAGAGCGAGCTGTTGAGAGGATACTGGCTCTCAAGTCTTAGTATTAAATCGAGGATGTTTTTTCAGGCTCGTGGCTACGTTAAATCTGTACATACATGTGAGTAATACTCGTAGCTCGAAGTGAAGGTTGGTGATATACAACACGTTTCTTGGAACAGCGCAGGTAGCGTCATTTCTTCTGAAAAGATTGAATTTACGAAACATCTATCCCCTTATATTCGACTGCCTTGCCTAGCCGGTGTACTTGGGTACTTGTCTTCGCGATTGCCACGCTTATATGCCCAGGTGGAATCATCCATACCGTCTCGAGTCGCTTTCATATAGTTTCTGAAAGCAGACGACATGGAGACCACCTGCTTCAAATGATCTTCCGTTATCTTAGGGGGCCCTTTACTATTCTTTTGTTTCGAGTCGAAGACTGCAAGCGCTACGGAAGTTTGGAAAGCTATTGCAATCAGTTGCAAACCTATGAAGGAAGTGGTGAATATAACATACCATTTCGAATCTCTCTCCCATTCCATTCAAGACTCTGGACTTCCTTCCCTTTCACGTATTCTTTGGCGTCGTATTCGTATCTGATCTCCGGTGCGCCACGCTCTTCATGATCGTCTGTCAATTTTCGGAATAGATTATCCCAAACCTTTTTCCGGGCGGCGTCATCGAGCTTTTCGTATCCAAGAGACAGATGAATGCGTGACATGAATGCTTCATCAAAATGGCCAACTCGATTGGTGGTGAGAAATAAGATGCCCTGAAAATAATCCAAGGCGCGCAGAAATACTTCGGAGGCGTGAGTTTAAGTGCGAACCTCTAATATTTCAAGTGGTGACTTACCGGAGACGATACTGTTGCGTTTCAGGTCATGAGGATCACGTTGCTCAAGATACACATCTGCCTCATCAAGCAGAACAATTGCGTCCCAATCTCGAGCTCTTTTAAAATACTTCAGCAGACTTCTCTCTAGGGCATCAGGCTCGTGTCCAAGATCAGCCGCAGTAATGCTAAGCAGAGGTCTCTTGGCATATTCCGCAACAGACTCTAGTGATACGTCAATATCGCGATTTGAGTAGGATCCGAGTGGATTATTACCGGCCGTGAGTGTCTTTCCAGTTCCGGGAGGTCCATGGAGCAGGATAATTTGACCTTCTCCTTTGCCTTGTATAAAATCGGCGCTGAATCGCCTATATTGTCCGCCATCGGTATAAGTCCGAGCAACGGCTTTGATCAAATCCTTATTGCCTTGATCCATAACTAAGTTATCAATTGCTGTTTCCGCCATGTCAGGGTCACTCAACCCATCGACGCTCAACATATCTAGAAGCAAAGTTAATTTTTGTGCGTAAAATCTCAAAGCTAGCGGAAAGATCTTAAAGCTTACCATAGACACGATCTTTCAATATAAATGCATACATGTGCGATGACATTACCATATACTGGTGATCCGTGAGCGTCTTTCCCTCCGCTGGTTTGATCTCAGCGTAATCAGCGAAGATAGGTTTGGTATAGATCTCGAGAGGCTCGGACGTGGGCTTGCATTCCTTGCATTCACATCGCGGCACCCGTAATGACTCTTGAATGGACAACGCATCCGTTGGCGGTATCAAATCGATTGTCACGGAACCGTCTGTTGATGAGGAAAATGGAGGAGGAGGCGGTGGAGGCGGTGGTGCCATGCTTGAAGGTGGCGGTGGTGGCGGCGGCGGTGGCGGCGGCGGCGGCGATGCTCCTGACGAAATCAAATCTAGCTCCATCGAGTACCATGGTGAAGATGCATGCTCGACAACTACACGAGCACGTTCATACTATTTTCTGTTAGTTGTAAATATATTCTTTGACGAGGGCTATCTTACATATTTTGCCCCGCTTCTTGAACCTAGTCCAGTGTATTGGAGGAAGCGTGGCCCTTGCGAATAGGAATAATACTTCTTTCCACGATCAATGAGTTTCTGCTTCCTAGTGCCACCATCGCCATTATCAATAAAATTGGCTGGAAACACAGGGAGCCCGGTGATCTCCCTTTCATTATCAAATATAGGCACTTGGATCGAACGTAATCGACGAAAGATATTCCGACCTCCAAATACCAAGTTCCATACCAATACCATATAAGGCTCTGACGCTCGTGTACCATTTTTCATGCTGACACCTCCAGTAACATTGTGAAGTACGTACGCATTAAGAGATCCGTTAGTTTCCCGAACGTATACGTCCGTACCAGGTTTAAACAATAGCCAGAAGGATGCAAATGTGGTGACTGGCGTCTTATTCTTCCATTGTGCTCGGGCCTCGACGATAGGTATATTTGGCTGTGATTCGAGGTATCCTTTCAAAAGATCGATATGCTCGTCGCATTTCTCATTAAAGTCTTTCGAGTGCTTCTGCCTTAAAGATGATGTCTCAAGCTTGTAATCCTCAAGGTCAGACAAGTGATGATACAAGTCTTTGTAAGGAAGGAAATAACGACCAGCGTTTCGCCCCTGCCAAGACGTATTGCCTGGTAGCTCTGCAGAATAGGCAATTACCGACCTGAGGACATTGAGTAAAAATGGCGAGTGTATCCTGATCACAGTTTCTCCAATACGATCCAGTTGTCCTAGTGTCGCCTTCTTTTCGCTCCTACTCAAGCCTCGGTCTTCTCCAACATAGCCAAAAGGCGAAATAACATCCTTGACTTCTTCCAAAGCGGGCAATATGTCGTTGGCGCTTGTTATCTCAAACTCGACGGGTTCCGTGTACGTGCTTTGGCTGATAAATTGTGGATTTGCATCATCTTTTTCGTTTTCCTTGAAATAGGTAACTGAATATTTCACGCGCGATATATACTCTGTTTCTGGAATTTCAGAATATAGATCTGGAGGTGGAGGTGGAGGTGAAGGTAGAAGGGGATGAGATGGCGGGCGACTGGAAGGTGAGAAGAAGTTGATCGTAGCATCATCTTGGACAACACGCTCCCAAAGCCGCGGGTCAATGCTTCCTTCGGAATCATCCTCACGCACTGCTTGAATAATCAAAGAACCTTCTGCTATGTCTTCCAGTGCTCCTTTGTCGTTATCAAACCATTCTCTGAGAAACGCTTCTACGGCCTGCAGCTGTAAGAAATTGAATGATCATCGTAGAACGCTGGGCGATCGCGTACCGGCCACGTGCAAACTGCTATCCAAGGCACGACAAATGGTAGACTCCAATTCATTCTGAATTTTACTATACGCCGGCCATCTCCCTCAGTTCGCTCCGAAGGAATCAATTGAACTCCTGAGGCTTCTAGGGCCTTGTCTAAGGCTTTGCTAAATTTTTTCATAATAGATTTATGATCCGTGGCTTCAGGATCTGGTTCTGATTCATCACTTTCTATCACTAGAGGTCAGCCGCATTATTGTCTGCCTTAAGTGTGTATGAAAGTACCTGAATCTTTCACATCGTTATCACTAAGTAGCGCATCTTTGCTTGTTTCATCGTGCTCTTTACCAGTCTTTTCATCTTCCACTGCATCAATGGATTTTGTATGCAAAAGCGCCGGCGCATGTTCAGCCAATTCACCTGCATCATCACGCATTTGACTGCGTATGATAGATTGTGGGGTTAGAGGCGCCCCAGTCGCCATGATAACGAAGAGATGTAAGGCACACAAACCAGAACACAACGCCGGATGATGGGTGGCGGTCAAGTACCCCACGTTAGTATTATGAGAAGGTTTGAGGATCCAGAAACATTCTCAGCTGAGGGGTAAAAAGTTCCCTAGAAAGCGCCCCCAAACATGTGGCGTGGAACCTGGTGTAGGATGCATACGTATGGTGCATAAGCGGAGGCCTAAGTGTGCGGGAATGTCACATATTGATTGGATAGAGAATCGCTTCGTAGCACAGCCCTAGATGTGGGTATGGCTTATAGGGCTGTAAGCGTTGTGATAGGGCAGGGTTTAGGCTAAGTATGTTATCCTGCTGAAAGAATATTAGCTTGCTTCTAGCGATGATCGTTCCATGGGGTCCAAAAGTTGTTCAGCTCCGGTGGATCTCCTCAGCGAAATTCACTTGCACATGTCGTAGCTCTAGGGCACGATAACCACGAGAATGACGCTTATAAGCACCGATATGCGAGAAGAGACAGAGAGGTTTGAAGGCCAAATGCTCGTAAGGAGTTTCACGGATGAGTTGAATGGCGAGACAACCTTAGAGCGCGCAACCATTAGTGCCCAACAAGAAGAGGACGCAATCACGGAAGAACTTATCAGATCACGCATGCGCGCATTATTTGAGGATGAAGATCGAAGGTAAGTCTGAAGTAATAGATGTTGCAACACTCGTGAATCCTGACCTGGCCTTCTAGTGATGCTGTCTTTCACGCAGTTGAGATTGCAAGACTCACGCTAGAGAAGACATGCAAAAAATTTGAGGTGGCCGAACAACCCTCAAGCCTAGGGAAACTGATGGGGCGGAAATCCGCTCGTTCTACAGCAAACGAGGTCATGCGTAGTAAGGTAGCACTGGGATTTGTCCAGTTGAACGACTACATAAATGGTCTCGAGAGTACTTGGAAAGGTAATCAAGGGAAAGTGAGTTCTGTCACGCAGTAGTATCAAATTAATTACTCACAAGAAGATTTAGTTTTCAAAAAGATTTCGCAGTATATGTGGAGGCCTTGATGCCCACCAAAAGGCATTTGCGATCTTTCCATCACAGAATAATTATGCAGCCGTTTTGTGTGGGAGTTTGCAGCTCATTGTCAGCGCTGCTGTGAATCACGATGAGATTGCTGACATCATCTCTGAAACGGTCACAAACATTACCCAGAAGGCGGCTCGTGCGGCAAACACTCTACTTCTAGTTCGAACAAGAGCAATACGGGAACTGTTCTCTGAGCTATATGCTCATGTGTTTGAGTTTTACAGCGATGCCATCGAATGGTACATGCAATCCAAAGCCTCCAGATTCTGGCATAGTTTCAATGCAAAAATCAAGGAACGATACGAGCAAGCTGCTGCAAAGATTGAAGGTAAACTCGTAGAGATGTACCGAGAAATGAATATGGCTCACTTCGCGGAGACAAAGATTCGACTAACGGAACAAGATCGGCGAGGAGATATTGCTAGACAAAGGGCCCAAAATCCAGAAAGGTACGCGCTGTTATACGCCGGTCGAAATGCACAAGAAATGCTTTTAGGTTTGCACAAAAGCAGATGCATCGAAGGATGGACTGGAGGGAGGACTGCGCAAAAGGAAGAGATTCGCGAAGCCTCCGATTTACCTAAGGGAATTATGGCCCCACCCGGTTCCTTGAATCGAACAGCGGCCAGGGAATTTACCAAATCACTCGAAACTTTTATCACTGGAAGTGAGGGTCAAGATCTCTTTAACGACGGTAAACTCTGGCTTCCAGATCTCACCATATCGATGCGGCTCCATGACTTTATCGGGAATGATTCGACGACTTCCACATTATGGGTCTCTAGTCCTGAAACAGGATCACGAGACTGTTCAAGCTCGCGCGCAGCTGCAATAAATATGTTCTTTGTAGCTTGGCAAGCGGAGATGCCAATGATCTCACATTTCTGCGAAAGACTTCGTTATTCAAGCCTCACTAAAGGTCGTAACGTGGAAGAGGCAGGATTGATAGGATTGGTATATAGCCTAATCTGCCAGCTCCTGCAGTTCGATTTTGAGGACGATGAACTTTGCATATCTCAGAGTATTATTGAGGCATTGGATGGCACTGATCAGAGCTGGCAGAAGGCTCTCGATCTACTTTCGGCACTGTTGCAGTCAACGCCACACCTTTCATTATGCCTCATCCATGGGCTGAACGATCTGGCCTTCTCATCATCCGGAGGGAAGTGGTGCAGTGCTTTTCTTGCAGTTCTATTCACGCATCAAAAGTCTTCTCTGAATACTTTCAGGATTCTACTCACCACTACAGGGCAGTCTAGGGTATTGCAGGACTATGTTGATACAGCTGATCGAGTGCACATCGAAGGTGGAGCGCGAGAGGTAATACGTAGTGGAATGTGGATTGACGCTCCTGAGCGCGCCCAGTGAGGAAATCTATCTCTTATTGTAGAATACTCGAGACTATTTCCGTTATAATTTAAAGGTAATCCAACTGCCCATAAGAATTCTAGCAACGCGCGAGCCAATGTGGGTACCCGTTGTGCTAGGGAGGCTTCGATTAAAATCTGTACCCAGCTTGCACTTTAAATAACCACAATTCCACGACATATTTGGCAAAAAATCAATAGATTTCATTCCAGATGAGCTAATAGATTGGCAGCTGGTACGAAGAATGTGGTTCCTGTAACTGGTCTTGAGTAATCCAACAAGCGGTCGTGCATAGTTGGAGGATCCCCAATGAACATACGCTGGACCATTTGCTCAATAGTAGACAGGTAGCGTGAATACCCGACAAAATACGTTCCAAAATCTCCACTGCTGGGGTCCCCGAATGGCATATTATATCTGAGGATGTCATACTCCTCGCCATCCTTTTCGATTGTCGCCAAAGACTTATGAGATTGCTGTCCAGAACTTGCATCATCTAGCTCCATATTATCAAGCTTCGTGCGCCCAATAATAGCCTCCTGCTGGCCAGTGGTAAGTTTGTCCCAACCTTTTAAATCATGCAAGTATTTCTGCACCACGACATAACTTCCGCCCATTGCGGATGCGTCTTCATCACCAACAAAGGCGCTGAGGGCGATATCGGGGCCAACAGGGTTAGCTGTTCCGTCCACGAACCCTAAAAGATCGCGCATATCGAGGTAGCGGAAACCGTCGGTTCTATCAGCCACAGAAACTGAATCGCCCAGTCGATTCATCAATTGCTTCTCGAGCTCAAAGCAAAAGTCGCGGCGCTCAGACCGGATATGAAAGAAGATGTCACCGGGCGTTGAGATGGCGGTATGTTTTGCTCCCTGGACGACGGGAAATGAACGCAGCTCCCTTGGGCGTGGCATGCTAGTAAAGGCGCTCCAGATATCACTACCGATACCGACATTACATGCCAGTAGAGCTGTCGGATCTCGGAAGGCTATACTCTTCACGAGCTCCCCAACGCTTCCGATAGCTGAGCGTACAGTGGATATCGCGTCTGACGAGGAAGATAACGATACGACAAGAAACGTCGCGCATTGGGTCAGTGGTGTATCAATCAGCTGTGCCCTGCTAACCCTAGGACATGAGCTGCTCGACTTAGATGCAGACATGGCGAGACTTCGGTGGCACGATAGTGCTCTGGATTGAGGGATGGAGATCACGGCTGCCCGGAATGTCGGACTGAAACATAGGCGGAAGCTGTGGAGTCTATTGACAGAGTGGCCAAGAATACGAAAATGTGACGCCGCAAACATGCTCGAAAACAAAACTTGACATCTTTCGTCTACAGAGAAAGCTGTTTAATCGCTCACCCAACACGCCAACAACATAGCGCTAGTGAGTACTATGTGGGGTCGCTAGGTAATCTGTTTTGTAATTGGCTAGGGCCATAAACATTAGAACTAGCGAGTATCAGTAAGCATGCAAACGTTACCCAGATGGCTAACCTGCCAAGATAATACAAGTTCAAGTGCATTTCTTGACGCAATTATCACGGTCCATGCAGAGTTGTGAACTTTCTTCCAGCTTCGAAGAACATAGAGACCTCATGGCTTTGGCAACAGGGCCCACCCAAAGCCCGCCAAAGTCAGATATTGAATAGACGGAACTACAATGTTGAAAATGACCACAATTCCTTAAAGAGAGATGAATCAGTCCATGGGCCCGTCAGTCAGCATTGTTGAGCATTTATTGGCCCCACATCCCGCCTTCGACGTCATATCGCTAGCTTATCGCCACCTAATATTGGATCGTTAACCGAGTTCATAACAACAGTGCCAGCATTTTTTTCGTATCTTATCATGCTACCAAGGTTCGTGCAGGATTTACACTATTTCGATTGCATTGAGATTGTCAGCCCTGGTTTCCAAGATACCAGAGCTGTCGGATCTATTTCCTGAAGTCTGAGGTAAAAGATTCTTCCCCATCATAGCGACGAAGTTTAGCCATCCTAGCTTTTTGAATTTGAGGAGAGAAGTCCGTCCTTCAAGTGTATAGTCCGATGCTTCTACGTCCTGTGCAGTTGGAGCTTTATCTGGCTCTCGTTGCGGGGGTTCATGAGGGGTTCAAGCGGGGCTCAAAATCGATTTCGACAAATCCCCAAAAGCCTATCATCCCCGTGGCGTTGCAGTTTCTCCTTATTGCAGCACTAAATCTCAATTCGTCCAATAAATTAACTCGCGTGGGGTAGGTAGCCGGGATCGAGGATCCGAGATCTTCAGTTGGTCACCCGAGCAGCCTTCCGCGAGAGCGCGTAACCAGCATGCCCTCGTAAGCAACTACCCAGTTGTTGGATACCAATCGGAGACGATTACCGTGCCGTCGGCTCTCCGTGAAATTGCGAT
Source organism: Ophiosphaerella narmari (assembly GCA_028456235.1). Taxonomy (NCBI): domain Eukaryota; kingdom Fungi; phylum Ascomycota; class Dothideomycetes; order Pleosporales; family Phaeosphaeriaceae; genus Ophiosphaerella; species Ophiosphaerella narmari. Next base: position 225,456 of record JALNQA010000008.1, read on the forward strand.
TTGAGGGCTAATGCCACTTCCTAATGCTTACAGTACATGGAAAGGAGCCGGTTTTGCAGCCAGACCCCACATTCTAATGCAGGTTTATACTTCAAGTTTCGAGCACAACTTCATCTACATGTCGTTTCCCTCCCCACCGTATATCACTTCAATCTAGTAGTAGACCATGCCGAGTCTTCCGCTGAGCGAGAAGACGACGAATCGTCCAGATGAGTGGAAGATTGAACAGGGCCTGTCGGGAGCCGTCCTCCCAATCCTTGATATGACTGGGTCTGAAACAAAAGCCTTCGAACCTCAAGTATTTGGAGAATTGACTAGAGACGAGGAAGCTATTAAGGCCGTAGGTAATCGTGATGAATTGTTCACTCGCGAAAGAAAGGGTTGGAAAGGGTAAGCCATCTCAACGCCAAACCTTTTCCTAACCTGAAAATAATGAGTTCAGGTTTGTGGAATGGGAGAATTATCCCGAAAAGAAAGCAGCTGCTCGCAAAATTTTGACTGCCCAGACTTTTCCCCCAAACCCAGAGTATCAGCTCGGTCCCATTCCCGCGACCAACCCTGTCCTTCCGGGGACTCGATGGAAGATGTGGCATCATGAAGTTGGGGGTGAACTCACCGATATTCCCGACGATTCGTGGAACACTGTTCTCAAGGAGAAACACCCCGACATGCTCCATCTCTTGCAGTTTCCTTACAACGGAGAGCCACCGAAGCGACTAGTAACAGCTAAGGCCATCACACCAAATTCATTGCATTTTGTGCGCAATCACGGAGGAATTCCAATTATTAATAAGGAAGACTTCAGCTTTGACTTGGATGGCCTTGTAAAGAACCCGCGTTCTTTCACCCTAGACGATTTGATGGATGAGTCCAAGTTCCCTCGTATTGAAAGGCTCGCAACGATCCAGTGCTCCGGTACGCGCCGTATCGAGCAAATACTCAAGTATCCAGGCCAGGGTGATGAGGTACCCCAGGCTCCCTGGGCCGAAGGAGCCATCGGTACCGCGCAGCATGTTGGTGTAAGCTTGAAGAAAGTCATCAAAGCCTGTGGAGGATTGATTGATGGCGCCGAGCACTTGGAGTTCTATGGCGCAGATACGTATTTCAAGGACGACCATGTCATGAACTATCTGGTCAGCGTTCCCTGGGATAAAGTCAAGGCTAACGAAGTTTTGCTCACCTGGGAGATGAACGGATGGCCGTTGCCCCGAATCCACGGATATCCACTTCGCGTTGTTGTTCTCGGGTACATTGGTGCGAGGAGCGTGAAGTGGCTATACCGTATCAAAGCCATCAAGGCTCCAACGAGGGCGCCTGTCCAGAGCAAGGAATACCTCTACTTCCCACAACAAGTTGGTAAACACAACCTCAAAATGACCGATGGGATACAAATTCAGGAGATGCCTGTCAGTTCTGCCATCATGTCGCCATGGACGAAGCAAGTCGTGATTCACAATGGCAAGATCCACTGCAAAGGTTGGGCATACTCTGGGGGTGGCAGATGGCCAGAGCGTGTCGAACTTTCTATGGATGGTGGCTTCAACTGGTATACTGTACCACCCGAGAATCTATCCGAAAAGAGAAAATGGGCTTGGCGGACCTGGGAGTATGACCTCCCATGTGACGTTGAGGGCTGGGTTGAGCTAGTAGTGCGATGCTGGGACAATGCTCTGAACACGCAACCGTCAGAAGTAAGGACTGCATGGAATTGGGGTCTTCACGTTACCAGTTCGTGTCACCGTATCTCTGTTTACAGCGTCAACAAAACCAGGCCAATCACAAAAGCCCGATTGGACGAGTTCGAGAGCAAGGGCATTCCATTCGGTCCTATCACGGTTCCGCTTGCCTTTCCCTCGCAGACGTGGGAAGAGTATGAGGCGTATTGGGCTAAACACGATCCTCGCGACGCGAAGGAATAACTTTAGGCAGAAATTTCCTTTCTCTACTATAGTCAACTTTTAGGATTTTTTTTATTGGTCAAGTTTTCTGTTCGAGGCTGAGAAAAGCGCATTTCTATAGCTCAATTTTATCTCGACACAATACGCTGGGATACGTAGTACTTGCGTCCCTAGTGCGTGGATTACGGTGAATTGATTCAATCTCAGAGAATTGATATCGTGAGATAAATCCAGACGCAAATATATAAATTATGGATGAACGGAAATGTGAGAACGAGAATCTCATATGAAAACTTTGGTATTCACAATGGGGATGGGTTGCGAAACTGCTGTCGACGTTTGGATCATTATCAATTGCCTTATGCGGGAGCGCCCCACATCTGAGGCCCAGTCAAAAACTTTGTTTTCCAATATTACTACTACTGGCGCGAGCGTTCAATGACGCATACTACCCCAAGATCTCAAGAAGATTCTGGTTCGATTTGCAATAATCGTTACAAGTCGTAATACGGCCCAAGGCGTCCCTGCCTCCATTTTGGGTAGTTTTTGACAACGCAGCGCTCAGATCTTGAATCTCTTTGTTTGGTAGGCATTTTAGAGCGTCTATGAGAGCTTTTGCGGTCGTCGCATCAGGACCCTTTGCGCTAGTTGACATGATATCAATGCCTGCGGGTGTATTGGTAGTGGGCGTTGGGGTGGAATACGAAGCGTAATACGGGGCGCCTGAGATATCGCAGCCCCAGGCGAGAACAGCGTATTTGCTGGTTGCACCCTGGAGAATCCCGGTGCCATTGTAATCCAGAACGGCAGAGTAGCGCAGGTCGGGTGTATCAACGCCATAAATTGTATGCACAGTGCCGTTAAGTTGGAAGGAGGAAAGGTCGTTAACCTGGCCTTTAGGCTTGGTAGGGTCGACAGGAGTGGGGTCATATTGAAAGTTCTGGAAGGCGGTGACATACAGGGGGTTGGAGGCGTAGAACATTGACCAAGGTTTGAAGTACCAGCCGACTGGTGGTGCTTTCCACGGCGGATGAGGCGAGTTATCATTCATCCAGGGAGGTAGGCGGGCATGTACTCCTTGTGCGCCGTTCCGTGGTGGGCAGTTTGGGGTAGGGTTGGCAGCCACAGCTGCAAGCAAACCTGCAAATACCAAAGAAGTGGGAAGCATCGCAGAAGAGTATGCGGAGATATTAGAAACTAGATACTATGAAATAGGTGCCGCTCAAAGGTGAGAATTCAAAGATTGACCCGTCGATCTTATATACCTCTCGAGTGTTCCTTGCGATAATTAATTGGCGAGTAAGACATAACTGCCAATTCTAAAGTTACGCCCAAGCTAGTGGCGGTGCGCCTGTCAGCATATCGCCGGAAGTAGAAGTTTACTGTTTGTTCGCGGACGGGATCCGCCTTTTTTAACTTTATACAGAGCCAAGGCGTAATGTCAGGTGAACGTCACCTCCAATCAAAGTTGGCGGCAAAATCACCGGCTTGTAAGCAAATCAAGATGCCCCCATTCCATGGCATTCTTTATATTTGCTTTTACGCATTGACCTGCATTCTGCACCAATTTTTGTTGTGTAGAAAATATTTAGGAAATATGCATGGAGAAGGGTCAAATTACACACCACCTTAGAACGACATCGTTTTTCACAAAACAACCGGAGGCTGCCGGACTAGAGACACAGAGATGTTGCTCCAGCCTTGTTCTCTATATTCAAGTTAATTACACTGCCTCAAACACCATTCCTGAAGCACTTCAAAAAGCAAGCGTCTGCCCCGCCTCCCCCGTAACTGCTGCCTTGACATTGGCTGACCCTAAAAGTGCATATGTATACGGGAAACTTGTCGTATTTAGTGAACCTTTTGGGGCTGTATTGCCGCTCTGGCCACCGAATACCGTGTCAATTACAATAGCATATCTAGACCTAGCATCAGCCACCTACTCTACAAATCACATGATGAACCTACCCAATAGATGCGCTAGACTCGCTATACACCATCTTTTTCCCAGAGTTCTCAAAAACACTACTCTGAACCAGCGCTTGAGCTCCCATGCGAGTGTTCACGCCAGTGGATTGCTCGTTGTAGTAATTATTGAAGATGTGAGCGGTTCCAAATCTGAGAAGTGGGCCGCGGCTATCAACTTTGTAGAAGTGGTTGTTGGCATATGTTACGCGGAGATGTCCCGTATCTTCTGCGGCATTTTTGTCAGAGTGACCCACCAAAGTTCCTTTGGAATGGTTATGAAAATAGGTGTGCGAGATGGTCACAAAGTCAGCTGCGTGTGAGAGGTCAACTAGACCTGACGAGAGCATTTAGTATATTTATAAGAAGCGTTTGAACGGTACTCACCATCATATGTATCCTTCCCCACAGTTTCGTCTCCAGATAAATCGCAGTGGTCGACCCAGACGTTGGTAGAAAGATTGATCGTGACTGCGTCACCATAGTCCGCAAGCACTTTTGAGATTTTCATGTTGCGCACGATCACATTTTTCTGGCCTAGAATTGTAAGGCCAATCCCGTTCAAAGCTATTCCATAGTATTAGTTGGAGCTTTAGGGTTTGATTTCAGTAAAAAGGAGCATACAGCTGCCGGTACTGCCAATAATGCTCTTGTCTGAGCCCACGCTAACCTTCGCTGCTCCACTGATAGAGCCTTGCACAACAATCACGAGCGGGCCAGAGGCGCTAGCGGCGGCAGAGAGCTGAGGAAGTGAGCTGACTGTTGTTGTTGGGCCACCCGCGCCTCCTTTTGTGCTGCTATAGTTTTAGCATACATTTGGATGGGCCTTTGTAATAGAACTACATACCCGCCATTCTGCATCGCATATCCAATGTCTGCTGCGTCACTGATGCTAGCTCTTTTTTCAAGAACTTTTGCTGGTTCATCTTTGTAGGAAGGGGTTGGCGATGCAGTGACGGCTGCTGCCACTAGGAACAAGACTGCAGCTATTTGCATCGTGGAATTAGGTAGAGATTCAACTACGAGTGTGTTGTGAAAGGAATACGACCTGGCTGGCAATTCTTTTTGTACACTGTGTCGGTAACCGGGACATAGCCGTTCTATTACCAAATTTGGAAGCTGCACACCTTGCCACGTCTTTTCGTTTTTGAATTTCACAAAGTCATTTAGCCATGGCTCCTGTTAGGCGGATTTTTATAATGTTGGCTCCGCAATGGCCAAAATGGCTCTGCTCGGGATCTTTTCAGAGCATGTTATCGACTGACATGTTGCTAGTTGCATTCATTACTCCAAATGCCAAGACGCAGGTTGCCCGAAGGTCCACAGCGTTGCTCGGAGAAACACTCTATTGGTGGGATTTTAAGTATTATTTAGACCTTACAGTACCTACCCCATTCTTTGCGGAGCCAAGCAATCATAGCGATGGCGATCAGGAGCGCAATGCTCCGGCGAGACCTAGATGTGGGTTGACAATATGGGGAAACCTACTCACGATTGGGTAAGAATGTATACTTTCGGCACAGACCCAATGGTTTAGATACTATCCAGCTATAGGCGTGGTAGCTTCGATAATATCACCAACAATACTGTTTAGGGGTATAACTCAAACGAGAAGGTAGGTTTTGTCATGTAGATAGGTTGTAGAAAGCGTCGGTGTGACGTTGGTCGTGTTAGTGATGGAGGCGCTAGCGCGCGAGGTAGGCGGAAGGATCCGGCGGCAGGCTACCGGTACCTGAAGCTCCCTACAGACTTGTTGGTGTAACTTGGGCCTAAACTCATCCCAACCACATAGTACAACGGGCATGAGAGTACTTTTTGTTCTTCTCTTACACCATTGTCCAGCACCTCATCTGGTACTTTGTCAATAGAACAAATAGTCATACTTGATCGTCACCTACTGTCACTCCATCCTTCCAAGACGGAACTCACATACCAAGCAAACATTACCAAATATCAAGTCACAAGACAACTCCATCACCCCCATTCCATCGTCTCCAAAGTGCGACGATCCAACATCCCACGTTACAGCCCTTATCGATAACCATACCCCTCAAGATGTTTCAAGCCACCAACCCTCTCACCCCAAAACCACACATTGTGCACTCCCACTCCCTCCAAACCCCCAACCATGACCGCCCAATTCATGACCATGCTAGCAAACCTAGCACCCCGCACAGATCGGTACATAGCCACCACACACCCCATTCGCACTAATTGGCTAACCTTTTCCCCCCCCCCTTCCCCCCAGCACCCTTGACGACCTGCGCGCCTCAAACGACCAGCTGTCCGGCCACGACGGCATGGAACTGCGCGGCTTCGCGGGCCAAAACGGCCTCCGGTCATACCGCGACATGAACGATGCGCTCGGCACCGCCGTGCTAGCCGGCACAACAGGCCTACAAGCCTACGTTGAAGCGCGCGCCTCGGAAGTCGGGCGCGACGCCGCGATCAAAGAGCTATACGACGCGCGGTGGGGCCCAACACGGGTGCCGATTTACTCAGCGGTGCTGGCGACGTACGACACGGCGACGACGCGGGACGAAATGGAGCGGGTGGTGCGGTACCTGGTGGGCATCGGGGTGCCGGTTGATGGGGCGGATGTGCTGGGTGTGTCGGCCGTGTACGCAGCGATTGCGACGAAGCCGCACGTTCAGCCTGGGGTTGCGCAGATTTTGTTCGAGGCCGGGGCCAGTGTGAATCAGCGGACGAGGTGTGGGGGGACGGTTGGGGGCGAAATTGCACAGGCGGATTTGGCGGGCGATACGGCGCGGAATGTGAGGATGATGGAGTGGTTTGTGGAGCATGGGGGGGATGTGCATGGGAAGGATAATGATGGGATGAATGTGAGGATGTTGGTGGAGATGATGAAGAAGAGGATTCCTGGAATGGCGAGTGTGGTTGAGAAGGGGAGAGGAGCGCGAGGAGAGTTTGATTGTGTAAATTGCGGGAGGAAGGGGGGTGAGGAGCGTAGGTTTGCGGCTTGTAAAAGGTGTAAGGCGGTGAGGTATTGTAGTCAAGATTGTCAAAAAGTGGATTGGCGGGGGCATAAGAAGAGTTGTGAACCTGCTGTGTAGATCTTTTTTTTTTTTTTTTTTTTGTAGAAGTCTATTGTGAATCCATGGCCTTCAAGATAACATGTAGCATCTTGTATGATATTACTTATCAACATAACCTTCCCGAATAATCTATTTTTGGGTGATTCGTATCCAAGTTACGGAGTCAATCTAGTACGAGCCGATAAGCCCTAAAAGGGTTTAAAGGATACATAGAACCTGCAAATGCTAGTTCACGGTTGAGATACTCTAGTATACATACCGGCCCGGGTAGCAGAGTATTGAGCTTGAGCTCTTATTTCGCTGCACAACACTAAAAATAATTGATAGTGGATAAGTTGTAAATGACATTATATTTCTTATAGAGCAGGATGCAACAGACTTTTCGCCTTACAGTTGCTATAAAAATATGCAGCCTAACACATACTGTTCGAGTTCTATTGCACTCATTGGACTTGCACAAAAACGGGCATACTACAACATCCAACACACCACATCACCAACCACAACCCAATCATTGAACACATATTCCTGCCATTAATCCCCGCCGCCCACTCAACCCATAAACATTACTCCAACACTGGGCACATCTCAATCCAATCCAATCCAATCATTCACAATCCAACAAAGGTATAAAGCCAGGCCCCAGGGCATAAAAACAAAACCAATCGTAAATCATAACCATCATTCGTCCAACAACCGTGGCAAAAAAGGCCCGAAGTAAAAAAAAAAAAAAAGCCCAAAGCCAAACAAGCGCGGTGCAACAATACACAAGACGGAGATGTACAGCTACACGGCATCTGCGGTGAAACCACGCTGGCCGGGGATGGGTGTGGGAGGCTGGACGGTGGGACTAGCGATTCCTTTTACGGGACTCGCCATACTGATCGCAGCGCTTTCTGCGCCGCCTTCTCTCCGCTTGACAAGCAGGCTTTTGAAGGCGCCTAACCACCGGGCCAGGGCCTCTTCGTCCTTGGCGCAAAAGCGGAAACTCTTTTCTTCGGAAATGACCTGCATGCAATACTGCTTGCTGCGGGAGACGGAATCGATGTCGACGGCGTCGATGATGGATGCAAAGGGCGTGATGTGTATGGCAGAGTACTCGTTGTCTGTTTTGTAGAGGGCGAGGGACTTGGGGCGCAGGACGACCCAGACTTTTTTCCATTGGCGGACGCCGTGGGCGGATTTGAGGGCGTATAGCCAGCCGTGGTAGACGACGCGTTCGTCATCCGGAGTGGTTTTGGGGTTGGGTGAGGGCTTTTTGGGGAGCTCTGTGGTGGAGGGTTGGGGGTTGTTTGTGTCGGAAAAGTCAAAGTCAGAGACAGAGGCGTGCTCGTTGCCCGAGTAGTGGAGGGCCTGGGAGGGGCGGCGGGCGCTGTGCATGGTTTCGCGGGGGGTGGGGCTTGCAGGCCTGGGATCAGGGTCGGAGGAGCTGGAGGCGCGGGCGGGGCTGGTGAGGTCTCTCTTGGCCCTGTCGAAGCCAGTGAAGGTCTTTTTGCCAGTGGGGCTGATGAGGGTCATGTCGCCCTCCTCCTCGTCTATGCGGGCTTCGGCGCGGATGAGGTCGACCCATTCCTGGGCCTCCTTCTCGCTAGACGCGCCGAAGTGGTAGTTGCGAGCGGGCGAGAAGACGGCGAAGACGTGGTCCATGCGCTTCTTGGAGTCGCGCTGGCGGGCAACGGCGGTGATTTCAGAAAGGTTGATCTGATGGCGCAGCTTGGTGGCGTCTTTGTCTTTGTATATGGAGAGGCAGTTGGGGCGCAGGACGATGTGGATGGGCTTCCATGACTGCGGGGTGGTGTAAGTGGGTGGCTTCAGGTGCGAGGCTGGGCGGTGGACTCACTCGCGTCTTGCGCGTGCGCTTGACGACATTGCTCTGCTTGATGATGCGGTCAAACTCGAAGCAGCCGTTCTCGTTGACGGGCGACATAATGGCAGCCTTTGCGCTATCAAAGCGTGGCTGGGACGAGGTCACGAGCTTCATGCCGGACGAGGAGATGGACATGGGTTTGGCAGGAGTGTGGGGCGGGCCCTCAGCGATTGTGGCCATGGCGGCGAATTACATGCGCTGTGAAGGGCGTGTGTGGTGGTATGCGTGGTGGATGCGTGGTGGCATGCGTGGTGTGGTGTGTGTGGTGTGTGTGTGTGGTTTGTGGGTATGCGTGGTGCTGTGCGAGGCGAAAACAAAAGCGCAGAGCAACATCAACAATTAATTAGGGAAGGCGGCGGGCAAGGAGATCGACAGCGAAGGACGCGGCAGGGGAGATGCGATGCCATGCATGGGGCGTTGCAGGTACTCACTCACTCACTCCTACCGACTGCGTAGAGCATGGCCCTGGCTCGGGCGACTAGGCTAGGCATATGGCCGTGTGATTGGGGGGCCTGCCCATCATAGTGAGTAATGTCTGACCTGCGCCGTCTGGTGGGGTCGCGTCCAACTTCAACGCTCCTAGTTTCAGACATTTTCTTCCGCAACCACTCGTCGCCTATATATCTGCCCGACCTGTCGCATCCACTGCCCCTTCATCTTTCTATTTTCATCGCCGGCCCTTTCGCCGCCTGAAACGCGCCAACCACTCCCCTCGCGCCGTCTCTTGCATCCACCCCAACGCAGTGCACCATGCCCGTGGTCCCGCCAGAAAAGCTGATACAGTTGCAGCAGGCCGCCGACAATGTTCGCAACATTTGCATCATGGCCCATGTCGTTAGTGCTGCCCCGCCCTGCTCCTTCCTGCCCCCATTTTAATCGACCCAGGACCACGGCAAAACCTCCCTCACCGACGCCCTCATCGCCACCAATGGCATCATCTCCCCCAAGCTGGCCGGCAAGATAAGATACCTCGACTCGCGGCCTGATGAGCAATTGCGCGGCATCACTATGGAGTCGTCTGCCATCTCCCTCTATTTCTCTCTGCTGCGTCGCTCTGCCCCAGACGCCCAGCCGGAACAAAAGGAGTTCCTTATAAATTTAATAGACTCGCCTGGCCACATAGACTTCAGCTACGAGGTCTCCACAGCATCGCGTCTCTGCGATGGCGCCGTCGTGCTCGTAGACGCCGTCGAAGGCGTGTGTAGTCAGACCGTCACCGTGCTGCGCCAGTCGTGGATTGAGAAACTCAAGCCCATACTCGTCATCAATAAAATGGACAGGCTAATCACAGAACTGAAAATGAGCCCAGCAGAGGCACACTCTCATTTGAACAAACTAGTTGAACAGGTAAACGCCGTAATGGGCAGCTTCTACCAAGGCGAGCGCATGGAAGACGACCTGCGCTGGCGGGAGAAAATGGAAGAGCGACTGAATGCCGTGGCTGCCGACAAGCCTGACACTAGAGTATCCGCTATTGCAGAAAATAGTGACAGCATAGACACCAGCACACCCGCCGAGTACGAGGAAAAAGATGACGAGGACATCTATTTTGCCCCGGAAAAGAACAACGTCATCTTTGGCAGTGCCATTGATGGTTGGGCCTTCACAGTGAGACAGTTCGCTAGCCTCTATGAGCGCAAGCTAGGCATCAAGCGCTCTGTTCTTGAAAAGGTATTGTGGGGCGACTACTACCTCGACCCCAAGACAAAACGAGTGCTCGGATCCAAGCATCTCAAAGGCCGCCACCTCAAGCCTATGTTTGTCCAATTAGTCCTTGAGAACATATGGGCCATATACGAGGCTACCACAGGAGGTAACAATGGGAAGGGGTGCGTGGATTTCCTTTCCTTTCACATTTTTCATCTGCTTTGTATATATCCCATCAATATACTCATATACTTTCCACAGAGATCCCACCATGGTTGAGAAGATTACGAAATCCTTGAACCTCAATCTCCCAGCACATATTCTTCGTTCCCGGGATCCTCGCGCACTCCTGGTCGCCCTCTTTGCAGCCTGGCTCCCACTGTCAACCGCCCTCTTGGTCTCCGTGACCGAGTACCTGCCTCCGCCATCAAAAGCCCAGGCAGAAAGGATGCCAGAGATCATCGACAACTCTCCCGGCGCTGACTATGTTGCGCCAGAAGTGCGTGATGCCATAACCAACTTCAATACATCAAAGGAGGCTCCTGTTGTTGCTTATGTCAGCAAAATGATCTCTGTACCTGAGAGTGAGCTCCCACAGAATAAGAGAAGGGGTGGAGCACTCACTGCAGAAGAAGCGAGAGAGCTTGGAAGAAAAAAGAGAGCAGAAATCGCTCGACAGCAAGCGGCCGCAAATGGTGAGTCTGATATCGGTGGCATAGCTGAAGCACTTAGCTCCACTGCCATCGGCGAGACAGAAACTCCCGAGGATGCACCACCAGCAGAAGAGAAAGCAGAACACCTGATTGGATTCGCTCGAATATTCTCGGGCACACTCAGTGTTGGCGATGAAGTCTATGTTCTTGGGCCAAAGTTCACACCTACCAATCCACAGGCAGCGCCGGAGCCCTATAAAGTCAAGATCACTGCACTCTACCTTATGATGGGCCGTGGGCTTGAGCCGCTAACCTCAGTACCGGCCGGCGTAGTCTTTGGCATAGGCGGCCTTGAAGGGCATGTTTTCAAATCATGCACACTCTGCACACAGCTTCCAGGCTCACTCAATCTGGCTGGTGTTCAAATGGGTACACAGCCTATCGTTCGAGTCGCACTAGAGCCCGAGAACCCATACGACCTCGACAAAATGATCAAGGGCTTGAAGCTTCTTGTACAAAGCGATCCATGCGCCGAATATGAACAATTGCCCAGTGGAGAACATGTCATACTCACCGCCGGAGAGCTACATCTTGAGCGTTGTTTAAAAGATCTACGAGAGAGATTTGCAAAATGCGAGATCCAGGCTGGTGAGCCTATCGTTCCGTATCGCGAATCCATAGTTGCAGCCGCAGAGATGAATCCACCAAGAGATCCAAATTTACCACGAGGGACTGTGATAGGGGAGACTGCAGGCAAGCAGGTTTCTGTGCGCTTGCGAGTACTTCCGCTCCCACCAAGCGTCACTGAGTTTCTAAGCAAGAACGCGGGCGCCATCAAGCGACTTCATGCCGAGAGAAAGACAGAAGAGGAAGAAAACGTCGAAGCAAACTTAGCCGCAGAGGCACAAGAAGACGGCATGCAAGAAGCAGAACAGCGCGAAGTCGGCCACACGCTCAACCTCGCCGAATTCAAAAAGCAACTCCAAGCCGCCTTCGCAGAAGCCAAAGGCCAAAAAGAACTCTGGGCCAATGTAATCGACAAAATCACCGCCTTTGGGCCCCGCAGAACAGGCCCCAACCTCCTAATCGACGTCACAAAAGAAGGCATCTGCGCAAAACTGTACGTCCCCCATACCCCTCCCCCCCCCCTTCACACCCACCACTAACCCACCACCCAGCCTTCGTGACACCCCTGACCAAACCCCTTCCCACCCCTTCGCCTCCACCATATCATATGCCTTCCAACTCGCCACCGCCCAAGGCCCCTGCTGCGCCGAACCCACCCTCGGCACCGCCACGCTCCTCGAATCCGTCTCCCCACCCCCAACCATCCCCCCCACCGACCGCGCCCGCCTCACCGGCGAAGTCATCAAAGCAACCCGCTCCGCCATCCACACCGCCTTCCTCGACTGGTCCCCCCGCATGCTACTCGCCACCTACGCCTGCGACATCCAAGCCTCCACCGACGTCCTCGGCCGCGTCTACGCCGTCCTCACACGCCGCCGCGGAACCATCCTCTCAGAGACCTTATCCGCCACCTCGGCCTCCACAACCGGCTCCCAAACCTTCACCATCGCCGCCCACATCCCCGTCGCAGAGTCCTTCGGCTTCAGCGACGAGATCCGCAAGCGCAGCTCAGGCTCTGCCTCCCCGCAGCTGCGCTTCGTCGGCTTCCAATTGCTCGACCAGGACCCGTTTTGGGTGCCCTTTACCGAGGACCAGTTGGAGGATTTGGGCGATACGGCGGATCGCGAGAATGTCGCGAGGAGGTATGTGGATGGCGTGAGGAGGCGGAAGGGCCTGAGGGTTATGGAGAGGAAGGTGGAGGCGGAGAAGCAGAAGACGTTGAAGAGGTGAGGGGATGGAGTTGGAAATGGGAGTTGAGGTGTAGGTTGCTTGGTTATGGCTTGAATTGCTTCTTAGGGTTGTCGAATGTGGGGAATCATCTTCTGATTCAATTCAACAGGTAGAAGGAAATAGAACGCAATATGGGCGCAACACCAGACCGCATCACATTTCACAATCACATACATCCAACACCCGCCTTTCCCTTAAGAATACTAGCACTCAAAACTCATTTAAGCGAATAAATCTTACAAATTCGTGCATTAATTATTACTACACCCCTCCTCATTACCAATTTCTCGTAAACAACCTTCCAAGCGAAACCATTTTCCCCATGTGCTACGTGGTATCATCAGGTCAAAGGCAAAAAGGAAAAACAGGTGATTATCGTGCATCATCATTGTTCAATAGTGACGTGCTATGCATCAGCGCTGTGTAAAGGAAAGAATATGCATTTTAGGCGCGGCCCTGGAAGACGGGGTTCTGGTCACCCATGGTGGTGTTGAAGGTGGTACCCTGAGCTCCTGGAGCGGCAGTGGTGCCAGCGGGAGGGATGGCGGTGTTGAAGGCGTTGTCGACCTGGCCGGCGAAGCCTTGACCGCCATGAGCGTGGGTATCGTGGGTACCAGTCAAACCCGCACCAGCACCTCCAAGCTGAGTCTGACCATAGTCAGGCTGGCCGGGGTTAATTCCTTGAGCAGGGTTGATACCTTGCGATGCACCGAGTCCCTGGCTTACACCAGTAGCTTGGCTAAGATCCGAGCCGTATCCGCCAGCACGACCGTGAGGCTTGCGAGTGACGTTAGCAACCTTAGGCAGGCTGGAAGTCTCCTTAGCCGAGCCGATTGAAAAAACGGGGCTCTCCCATTTGTCGCCCTTAGCGGCAAGCTCCTTGTACTCGGTAGCCTTGGATGAGATACCTCCTGGTAGGGAGATATTCTTGAACATAGAGTCGTGTTGAGTAACGGCAACGTTGACGTGTGTCTCCTTGGCCTTCTCCTTGAGTTCCTCCTTCTTTTGCTTGCCTTGCATGATACGCTTCTGGCCAGCGTTGGCGTAGCGCTGGTACATGTTCTGGAGGTTCTGCGGGTCGGGGTTGCGCTTCGCTTCAGCTTCCGCCTTATCAGCCTCAACCTTGATATCGTAGAGGATAGCATCGAGCTGGTTGACATTGTCCTTGATCTGCTTCTCTAGGACGCGCTGAATGACAGGACGCATGACCTTGAGTAGCAAAGGCTTGAACATGCTGAAGAGTAGCTTGTGGTTGCTCTTCTTGACCTTGATTTGAAGGTTCTGAATATCGGTCTCAACCTTATTGACCTTGAAGAAGTGCGTTTGGGCGTTGTTCTCACGTGCATTATCCGCAGTCTCCATTTCAACCTTGAAGCTGAAGCCAGTGCCGCCCATAAAGACATCCATTACACCCTTATCGGTGATAGATGGGAAGCCATGCTTGCGCTTGACGTAGTATGAGACATCGCGAAGGTCCATCTGCACACCCGAAACGGAGAGCATGACCTTGTTCTTGTTCTTGTTTGAGATTTGCTTACGGCCCCAGCGCCAGTAGTTGTCAGAACCAAATTCCAAAACATTAGGTGCCAGGTTGTCTCCCTCAATGACAAGGTTCTCGACAACAGCATCGATCATGGGGTCGCTATACTCAATGCGAGGAATGGGAATGTATTGGACATTCTCAAAGAATCCAGGCAGAATCACATCCGTGATATCCTTGACGAGATGTGGCTTGAACACAGCCTTGCCATTCTCGTCCTGGCCAAGGTCGTTGAAAAGCCTATTGATTGAATCGGCAAAGGCCTTGTTCTGTGGGTCAGAATCAAACTGCTCGCCAATAAATCTGAATTCATCCGCGATGCGGTCAGTGTGTCCACGGTAGCGGCCACGGAGCAAGTCATGACCGTCGTCATAGATGCTGTTCCATTCCTGGTTGGAAGCATCTTCAAGGATATAACCCTGCTGTTGGAGAATCTTGCGAATGTAACCATCCACACGCTTGAACCAGTTCTTCAGCTGAGGATCCTGATCGGCGTCCTTGTAGATCTGGTTGATGGACTCGATCAAGTCGTCAAACGATGTGCTATTAGCGAACCGCTCGAGAAGAGTCTTAATATTTGTCAGCCAATGCAAATTTTCAGAGCTAAAACCTGTAATACACACCTTGAGGTCAGCTTCAGCAAGTTGAAGAGCATCATCACGATGCGCACCTTTCACGGTTCCTGTGGCCTGCTGGCCAACAGTTCTAGAGTGGCCAGCGTACTCCTCGGCGAGGCGCAGAAGGGTTTCGATCGCGCGCTGGTAATCTTGATGTCCTTGGATTTCGACAACCATCTTCTTCAAACGCCAGATGGTTTGTTCACGACGCTCTTCTGGCATCTTGCCTCGGAGGTAGTTGTTGAGTTGATCACGACGAGCGCGGGCCTTGTCCTTGTCTTGCTCGGACACGTTCTCGTCAACCTTCTGCTTCGCAACGTTCAAAGCAGCCTGGGCATCAACACCTGTAGGTTGACCAGTCTGGCCCTCCTGGGTTCCGAGCTCAGCAGTGTCAAGAGGATCACGTGAGCCGGCTGGGTGGGCGGCCTGGTTGACATCGCCAACGGCCTGTTGGGTATCCTTCTTTCCGAATGGCAGGCTCTGTTTGGCTTGAGCCCTCAACTTCTCCTTGGAAAACTCGGGATTCTCGTGCCATGTGTTGTCCTCGGCAGGACGGTCAATCTGGCTCAGTTGATCCTGTGATGGCTTAACCCTGCTAGCCGTGTTTTGTGCGGCGTCGCCAGCAATGTCACGAAGAAGAACGGTGGCATCAGAGAGAAGCTTCCTGAATTGGCCGTTGGAGATGAGAAGGGTACCAAGAATACGGAGGCCGTCAAGGGCCTCATTACCATGCTGGCGGGCTGTGTCCTTATCGATAGGGGCACCAGGCAGCTTAGCATCAGCGCCGGTGATCTGCTCAGCCTGCCAGATGAAGTCTTGGAGCAGATTGCCCTCGTTCTTGGTGAGGAGAAGGATCTTGGCCTGCTCAATGACGGTCCTGAGGTCGGCCACGAGCTTTTGACCTTCGGTTGACAGTTTCTTGGAGGGTGAGCTGAGTGCCTTTGACGCCAACGCTGAATTGAGGGCAATATCAATCTGCTTGTTAGATGGGACCTTGCCGTTTGCAAATGCTGTTGTAGTCAGTACGCAATCGCCAATACTGTCAAGGGCACGTGAACATACCGGAGTAGATGCCGTATAGCTGTAGCTTGTTGTTGACATCGGCCTCCTTCTGCTTCAAGTCAACCGGACCTGGGGCGTGTCAGCTCAGCTCATGTTGGCAAAGCGCAATGGACGTACGATTGACAGCTTTGGAACCCGCCATGTTGAATATGGTCAATCGTGGGGTATCAAGTGGGTATCAATTAAACAAACGCTGAAACAATGGAAGGTGGTGGATGGGTGGGAGTGTCTGGGGACAAGGAGGTGGGTATCTGAGGAATAGGTTGGGGCGGGGCGTGGAAGGCGCGGACGGCTTTATTTGGGTGGAGGGAGGTGGTTGCCGTGACACGCGCCGTTGCACACGGTAGTCCTACGTCATACACGCGTCGTCTTGAGCGAAAATTGCACCAGCCTGTGGCCTAGACACCCCCCCGCACATGGGCTGCGAGCTGCGACAGGTGGCCAAGGAGCGAATGTGGCCACCCGGCGCATTGCCACGAATGCCCCAAAGAGCAATACTTACTGGAAGAAGCACACCCCTGGACGCAATGACGGCGTTGATGGTGTGAATGTGGGCTTGATGCGGGCGATCGTCATCCAGGATCCTCTATTGCTCCCGGTTGCGTCATGCCTAATTCATCTTCAGCCACAGCACATCTCCTGTTGTGCAGTGGTCAACAGTTGCTTGACTGTGCAATGTGTGCGCACAATTATCCCATGCTTCATCCACGGCTTTCTATTCCTTGTCTAATTCCTTGTGGATGTACAAGCCCCCTTTTCACAAGAAATGCCGCACTTATCCATCTCATTGGGACAAATGTTGCGCGTCCCATGTTTTCATGGAAGCGCCATTCTTGGCGTGACAAGCTTTGTAGCGTTGCGCTACTCGCAAACTGTGGCTAGTGCACGTCTGCCATCACCGATTCAAGTCACGATGACGACACCCATATTGACCCCTAAACCTGCTGCCCGGTTCACTACTGATGTGTACTTCTCTATCTCAAATCATGCCTCCGGGCGTGGAATCTCTGTCAAAACTCATAGCTCACTGACTTGTGAGACCGTTGCCAAACCTGGATAATCCGTCCATGCCGTCTTGGCGATCCAGCACACCCAGATCTGACGCCTCAACAGTGACTAGGGATCATTAAACATCTTTAAATGCCAATGGACATTAGCCGTAACTCACTTGCGCTATCGCATGTCAAAACGTGCCCCGTGCATACCTGTCCAGCTAGATATGCTTGCTAGTCAAACTTCAGCGAGCTGCAGTCCTCGGCTTTGCGTGTGCGACATCCGCACTAACGCTATCATCGAGTCTATTCTTGTCTATGGATCCCACTCTTGGAATTTCACATCCTCTCTAAAACTTCATATGCAGGATCCTAATTGTGGACAACCGGGATGATGCTATTCAGATCACGTGATGGATAGATACACCTTGCGATGATGGTATCGCTTTGGGGATCTGAACTCATTTCATGCTTTCACAGCTATACTACTTGCTTTCTTACACGATAACTACTCTAAACGATGCGATGCGGAAAAATCCAACCTTGGATATTTCTCAGCCTTCCCGCCCCGCAGGAGTCTAGCCGACCTCGACCAACCACAGCGACAGCCTCATCAGCTAGCCAGCAATGCAGCGAGGCGCAGCAAGGCACAGTGGCAGCTCCGGTCATATCTCACACTCCCTGCGAGCCACTCACTCTTCCTTTGACACTCTTCTTCAGTTCTGACCTTTGTCATTCTTCACTATCTTCCCAACTCGTTGTGTCGCTCTACAGTGTCGGTTTACCCATCGCTAATAGCTTGCTTATCGCACCCTTCTTCATGCTAAACTATTAAACTTGCTACCTGCCCCGCTTCAGCCTGATAGTCTAACATCCTTCTTGATCTACTTCCACACAAGTCTATCCACAACGAACGAAGAGAAGCGACAGTCTAACGGCACAATCGCACTGAAGAATCACTGCTATTCATTTGGATGTATGTTATGACACTTCCTTCAATGATCTGTCTTGCGCGTGTACTTTTTCCACTATTTTCGCCAACTTAATGTGGTCCAAGGCCACCGTAGTCTGCAACGGCCCGTCCTAAACACGTCTTTCGTAAACTTGGGAATTGCTTACATAATTGAAGCTTATAGTCTTTACCAATCTGCTCGCTTGGCTAGAATGCGTAGAGGTCTAGGCAAGTGCATGTCATAGTTAACGTATGACGAGATGAAAAGTTTCTCCACTCGAAAAAGGAACCCGGGGAGTCAAGGAAAGGACAAAAACCATGTGGAGCGGAAAAAGGCAGAGGAATACTTTGAAGAGAGCAATCGGCTTGAAAGAGGAAAGAACTACACAAAAGCAAGGGAATTATTTCAAAAAGCAGCAGACATCCAGGCTGCAACACCGGGTAGAAGCCACCCGGATATGCTGCAAAGCAGTCTCCATACTGGGATCACACTTTACAATCAAGGGAGATACGAGGAGGCGGCAGACGCATTCCGAAAACTTTCAGATCAGTGCAATGAAACCCTTGGTGAAGACGATGAGACAACACTGATGGCCAAGAATTGGCTTGGTGTCACATGGCTTGACCAAGGAAAAGGAAGCGAAGCTGAAGTAATTCTCCAACGAATTGCCGATCGGTTACAGACAAAATTTGGTGTCAATGATGAGAGGACACTGCACTGCAAATATAACCTTGGGCGTTCACTATATCTCCAGAGAAAATGGAGCTCGGCTGAGCCACTATTTCAGAATATATTTAATCACCATACGAAGGACTTGGGCCCTAATCACGGCAAAACTCTTGATGCCGAGTTCAACCTTGCAATAGTGTTATACAAGCAAGAGAAGAAAGTCCAGGCCGAGCCACTATTTCGGCACACATTCAATCAATACACAAAGGACTTGGGCTCTAGTCACACGAAAACTTTTATTGCTGAGTTATGGCTTGAAAAAGTGCTATATAAGCAAGAGAAGAAAGTCCAGGCTGAGCTACTATTTCAGCACCAGATAAGAATTGCCGAAACCTTGGGTAACGATGATTTGGATATGCTTGCGGCGCGAAATTGTCTAGAATATGTATTTGACAGCCAGGGCAGAGATGAAGAAGTCGAAGAATTTACAAGACAAACTATAAGGAAGCAAGGGAATACACCTGACAGGGGTCGCGAACGTACAACTTTGACCATAAACCCCTTGAAACGTATTGAACAGGCAATCTCCGAGTCTCGGAAGCCACCTGAAGAGGAGTGTGGCACCAAAAGACTATACAAACACTCAACCTACGAGCCGGCTACTCCAACGCAACAACACGCGGTTACAATCCATAACAGCCCTACTTCTATGCAAGCCAGCCATCTATTTCATCAGTCCACTAATACTCGGCAGCCAGGAGTACCATCAGAACATGCGCATTTATTTAAGCAAGCCAAAATCCACTCCAATCAAACGACCCCTATCCCTCAGCAAAATCCTCCGGGCCGTACTTCTGGTATGGAACCCTCGATCAATACACAAAATACTGAAACTATTCCAAGGGTAATTAACGTCCAACTGGATCTCTGGTTCTCAAAAAGTTCGGGCCCACGGCAGGCTTATACTGATAACGATATCAGTGATATATCATTGCTCTTGAAGGGTAGCAATATTCGGTGGAGTAAATTGCCCCGAACGTACATCGTACTTCGAACTATTGGGCATATGGAGTTTTTCGATGGACTTATCGAGGCTGGGTTCTCAGATTATTGGTTCCCTGTTACCGAGAGCAGCCTTCCAGGCTGTTTGCGTCCCAGTGTCAAAGCATTATTTGTTGAAGCCCAAAGCATAGTTTTGACAAGCTCGATGGACCTAGAAAAAGGGGCAAATGGGCGACATTGTCACTATAAGAAAGGTGAATTTCCTCCACTTGAGACCAAGGAAATCTTGGGTAGGGGCGCACACAGTCAAGTAGACAGAGTTTTCAGCCTGGTAAGCTACCGGGAGTACGCTAGGAAGCAGGTGCCCCGAAGCGTCGCTTTCCGAGGCCGACAGAAAGAAGCCATAAGAAGTTTCATTTCTGAAATCGAGATCCTAAAGCGTCTGAATCATCGCCACATAGTTCAATTCGTTGGGAGCTATACGGATCCCAAATTCATTAGTCTAATCATGACTCCTGTGGCTGAAATGGATCTGGCAACATACCTTGCACAGTCGCCAAATCTGCCTGAACTGCGAACTTATTTTGGCTGTCTGGCCACCGGGCTAGAATTTCTACATGAAAAAAGAGTTCGGCACAAGGACATCAAGCCACAAAATGTCCTCGTGAACCGTGGGAGTGTTCTTTTCACAGACTTTGGGCTATCCCAAGACTTCACCGATGAAACTGGTACTACAACTATAGGTTTGGCAGATGGAATGACGGCAAGATATCGCTCGCCGGAAGTAGCTCAACTAGAGCCTCGAAAATCTTCATCTGATGTCTGGAGTCTTGGCGTGGTCTACCTGGAGATGGCTCTAGTGCTCATGGGTAAGAGCACTCAATACATGAATGATTTCTACAAGGAGCATGGATCATGGCAGGCTTTGATCTGTGCAAATTCCGCTGCGTTGTCAGACTTCATTGCGAGCTTAGAAAGTCCAGAAGACAAACCTGATGAGATAGTCTTCACTTGGATCGAGAAAATGCTCGTGCGTAAACCAGATCTGCGTCCAACTGCATCTTCATTGGTTGTTTCTATCACCACTGGCGATGGAACAGGGAGCACATCCGCCTATTGTGGAATATGTTGCGCGTATCCCGACGAGGAGTTCACAGATTCCGATGATGAATAGGAGACGGTGCACCACCACAATTCGACAGTTCTCACACAAGCTCAAAGGACGAGGTTTTGCTACCGCAAACACTGTAAGCATCGGTGCCGGGCCGCAAGTTAACGGCAACTCCAAAGATGTCGTACATGTGACTAGGAGGACATAAGGAAATGACAAGCACAAAGTAAGACATAGAGGACTAAATCATTGCCTGATAGTGAAGAGGTAGCAAGGGGTAGCTAGCCTAGAAGATTGCAATAGCGCCCGGTGGGCTTCCAATTCCACCTCTCACATGCAATGGGGCGCTAGTGAAAAAGAATGCATACCGACCCATCGCATGGCATCTCTCACTCAGTGTTTCTAAATCCCACATCTCACCGATGGGTGTACCTAATTCTGGTCAATGCAACATCCTATTTCATTTCAACCAACACATACCCCAATGCACAAGCAGCCACTCGTGTAAACACCAACCGTCATCGTACTTAGGCGGCCAAGCTTCGAAAGCAAGTGTATCACCTACAAAGGCGGCGAGGTGCTGATCGTATAACCAACGGATAGTATCTTCGTTCGCCTGGACACCGATCGCAGTGTTGTTGTCGCAAGTGCCAGACTTCCGTTCAGCCTCACCAGCATTACTAGGCTCGGGTAAGTGTTCCTGTTTTCATGATATGGAAAACTTTGGTGCTTACTTATGCCATCGCACATAGCCGCTCCTTACCATCAGAATATCACCCTGCTTGAGTGGTGTACCTTGCCATAACAGGGTCTCTTCGATCTCTTGGATGGGAATTTCGTGTTTTGAAATGGGGCTTGGTGCTCGTCCATTCTTTTCTTCATACCACCTCAGCCAGTCACACAATACTCCCCGTCCAACAATACCACCTCTTTCGCACCAGTTATGCGTTCCGTTAGTTTCTGTCCTTCTTGCTTCATCATGTGTTAAGCCATTGTAGTATTTTCTACTCGCCTGGTGCGCGAAATGCTTTAAACTATCCCACTGTGAGCTAGCTTGGGTGTTGATATGGAGTTCATCGTCCATCGCGCAGAGCTCAGAGAAGTCGCCAAAATCAATTTTCTTTTGATGGAATTCTCTGCGATTGAGGCCTGGGAATTGTACATTATGTAATGGCCAGTCAAGTTGGATGTGCTCGCCTGTGCTGATTTCACGAGCTGCCGCGAGCACAACAGAAGGAGTGAGGAGGTTAATTGCTGCGATAAAGTTAATGCACAACGGCGATGCATTGTAGCAAGGGCTCGACGTACCTCCAACCTCATCCTTCTTTCCGTCCCTATCGTAGAACCCCCAGATACTACCCTGGGGCATGCCATCAACCTTTGGAAGGTCATCAAAGGGCGGAAATTTGTAGCCGATTTCCGTGGTGCTTCTCGTAATGGCCCGATCAACCGCCGACAGGCGCTCTTTGGCAGTTTCTTTACCTTTGAACATAGCTTAATGGCTTATTTGACGAAAAATTTATAAGGCGAATAATAATTGTTCGAAATATTTTTATTTTAAGATTTTCAATCTCCCCCACCTTTGCGGAACCGCATCCGCAACCCCTCATCCAGCGGCTTGGTATGATTTCGGAACATGTAATGTAGAAGCGGCGATTTTGTGGAACCTATATCCAAGGGTATAGATTAAGAGCTTGGACTAGCTAGTCGCCGTGAAGAGTAAAGCTCCTCATTATAGTAGGTAGGCATCGACGAATGAAGTTCTTTGCTTGATTTGGTTAGCACTGAAATGATTATGGTAATATGCTCACGCGACTAACAAATGCTCGACGGATTTTGGGAACATCAATGGGAAAAACTATTCTGAGCGACGTTTTTTTCGTATTAATAATCGATAATGCCGTGTTATAGCGCGAGGGTGCGCTGCACCCACGCAAACATCAACTTATAGACAGTTGTAGGTCAAATCGACTATCAATCCAATTAAACTTATTTGTTCTCGTAAGCATGGCCATTACAGAAGTTCGGACTTACGGATGCGAAGAAGAAAATGTATCACAATGGCCTTTATCACGGTGAGAACGTTCATGACTTCGTAATCATGCTAAAATATATACTTTGCATAGCGATGAAAGACAAGGTCCTAGCTATACACAAGTGTATGCTAAACACATGAGCAATTAGACCGCGATGGCATGCTCAGCTAAGACTATGGAATTGTTGAGATTTCAGCACATCTATTGCTGTAGGTCTTTGCTTGAAATTCACAACGAACATATATCGAAGGAATTCTGAGAATGGTGCTGGTATATCAAACTTTTCTAACTCTCCCTCGAATGGAAGCGTTTCGAAACATTTAGGGTCTTTGTTATCACCATACCCCGAATTTTCGATAAGTTCAGCAATCCTGAAATAACCCTGGTAATTGGCGTCAGCCGGGTGAGCTGTGACTGAACCAGGGAAGAGACGCAAGAGTTTAGCCATTGCCCATGGTTGCGGCCAATGGCCTCTAGGCATATCATTGACACCGAATCTGGTAGGAGAAATCCAGTCGAAAAGCTTTCCATGTTAGTTAATAATCAGCGTGAGGAAGCGCTGGTATATCAACAAACCGTAACAGCAAAAGCCCAGATATCGGAAGAATGAAAGCAGCCTATTCCTGACCAAACTTCAGGAGCACGCATTGCAAAAGGCTGGACAGGATACTCATTAAAGCCCTCGGCTTGAACTATATAGTATTAGTATAACTAGTCATGAAGGCAAGTTAATTGTCTACCTAGTCCAAGGTCTCCTAGTTTTACTACTGGGGATGGCCTATCAATCCCCGAGATGAGGATATTGTCACTCTTAATGTCTCGGATAATTAGTTTCAGTAATGAAATTGCGTCTTCAAAGTCTCGCGTACCAGTATGCACGAGATTTTGTGATTTTAGATCGGCAAGAGCCATCAAGACTGCTCCAGGAATGCTTTTACATAGCGCGGGATTGGAAGACGCAGGAGCGGCATCTTTCAAAGTGCAATCCATCCACCTAAAGGCCAGACAATATGGACCGTTATTCTTTAAACTAGTACAGACGTTGATAGTGTCATACATAGCTCGGATATGTCTACATGAGCGGATAGTAGGGTTCATGTAACGCTCACTGGAACGGCAAACCAACTGATTTCTCTCAATAGCGCGCCAACTAGACTGGGTCTACTTGTCATGTGATTGTCTCGCAGATATATGTACACTCGAGACAATTGCGGCTGCAGGTCGTGCATCACACCCTTCATTTACTCACCGATAAGTGAGTGTGGTATAGTGTTTGGCCCAAAAGGCCAGTAAAACGCGCTAACCCCGAATGGGATAGTAGTAAACATAGACCAGAAACACCTTCCACCAAAGACCGGATGGACCGGATGGACCTTTCCATTCAACAATGGTAAATACCACCAAGTCAAGATATACCTATCGAAAACATGGTAAACTCAGAGGTATGCTGGCATACCTATCTGGTATTGTAGTCATTCGTATGGCTGCAGTTTCTAAATATCCAAGAAATCCGGAATGTACTTTAATGAACGCGATACCCCGGGTCCTTTTATTCATTTCCGCAACCATGAGTTTCTAGGCCGATGACGGGCGAAGTGACGATATGTTGCCGTGCTTGCCGGCTTACCCAGCCAAGCCTACCCCTCTTCAGCCGCACGCAACGTCATTATCTACGTTACACCATCCTATCCCTATCATTGTATCACCTCAGCCACAATGTCTGAACTGGTCTCTGGAATCTCGAAACTCAATCCCTTCTCCAAGAAGAAATTTGTGGTTGATGATGAAGACAAGGGCGAGGCAATTGACGCTGGGACCGTTGCGGGTGGAGGCCATGCATCACGTCAGTCTGGGATCACAAAAGATAAATTGCGCGTCAGCCATGGTTTGAAGAAGTTCCTCGTGGAAGAGCGCGTATTACAAGAAGCAGAAGTGGGCTTAGACGTGGAGGAACCAACAGGCGCGATGCGAGAATTGCTTGACAAAAGCCACATCAACGTGCCGCCTGAAGTTATCGACCGAAACCATCCCCTTCCAGAGTACTTTATTAGCTCATCTCATAACACCTATTTGACGGCTCATCAGCTATTTGGCGAGTCTCATGCTTCTGCTTACGAGATTGCGCTGTATACTGGATCGCGTTGTGTCGAAATTGATGCCTGGGATAACGACGACAACAAAGAAGAACCAAAGGTCACCCATGGCTACACTCTTGTGTCCAACATCCCTTTCCGTGCTGTATGCGAAACAATCCGCAACGTCGTTGATAAGGAGGCTACGGAAGGATATCGTGCTGCTCCCATCATGATTTCACTTGAAAATCACTGCGACGCTCAAGGCCAGCTCCGTCTTGCCCAAATTATGCGCGAAATCTTTGGAGACCGACTGCTTAGTCGCGCAGTGCGTGAGAAGGGCCAACTCGAACAAGAAGGCCTTGCTGACCATGTTACACTTGCGGAACTCGGGAACAAGATTGTTGTGATTGTCGAGTACCATTTACCCAACGAAGAGGAGAGCAGCGACGAAGACTCAAGCAGTGGTGACGAGAACGAGAAACAAGCGCGCATACAGTATGCTGAGAAGAAGAAAGCGACCAATGCTGGACTTATCATTCCGGAGCTCGCTGAGCTTGGAGTATACGCTCAGTCCGTGAAACCAGTCAATAATTCCTGGTTTGAGGGCAATCTCGACAATGCCCCACATCATCAACTCATCAATGTCTCAGAGTCGGGTCTCAAAGCTCATCTACCATCTAACAGTGCAAAGATTGCTCGACATAATGCGCACCATCTGATGCGCGTATATCCTAAGGGAACTCGCATCTCTAGCAAGAATCTACAGCCAGTGCCATTCTGGGGAATTGGTGCACAAATTTGTGCCTTGAACTGGCAAACTTTTGGCGCAAGTTCGCAGATCAACGAAGCTTTATTTGCTGAGTCCGGTGGCTATGTACTGAAACCTGCAGCTCTGCGCGCTGGGGGTGACGGGAATCTCAATACTGGCCGGAGAAGAAGGCTACGCCTACATGTTGCGGGTGCAACAGATCTCCCTCTTCCAAAGGACCGCGAAACAGACGACATCAAGCCATACCTGACGTGCACGCTTGTTCATCCGAACGACATGAATAACATGCCTCCAAAGCGCAAGACTGCAGGCTACAAGCCTCACAAGCTCACAGGCTTTCTACACAAAGATAACTCACCAAGTACTGATCCTATCTGGAAAGAGATCTTAGAGTGGGATTATGAAGACAATGAACTCGTTTTCCTCAGGCTTCTAATCAAAAGTGATGATAGCTTCGCGCGGAATCCAATCTTCGCCGTATCGGCGGTAAGGCTAATGTACGCCGCCCCAGGTTGGAGTTTTATTCGCATGCTTGATCTTGCTGGACACGAGACGACGTGCACATTACTGGTCCGGTTTGAGTTCATAGACGGTTAATACGGCCTTGCGGATTGATTTCTGACCGCTGAAGGACGTATTGTATCGCGGAAGGGACAGGAAGAGGCTAGAGTAACGTGGCCTATGAAGATACCTGGAGAAAGCCCGTGGAGGAGGTGGTTGGTTTTAGCTGCGATCCAGGAAAAGGTTCCCCATACGAGTTCACGTGACACTGACTCGGTCCTATGAATCATAATCCTCGTCTACCTCGCGTCTAATACGCGTTGCATCAGTTTAAACTTTCTTCAACCGCCCCGTTACGCCGTTGGCCAGCATTATCCTATCCATGTGCTTGTCGGATGCACCCTAAATCTGTACTACTGCGACCCGCCACCAAGGTAGCGCATTGGCGGGAAAAGGAGGGCCATGATGGAACGGCCCGCGCTTGTTAACGGAAGATTGCTTCCGCCCTGTTGCTGAAGTGGAGCTAGTGGGGTACGGAAACGATCATCAGAGGTGCCTAACCGATGCCTCGGAGAACCAGGGTCTGAACGGGTTTGGGATACTATTGGGATAGGATGTTGAATAAACACCGGGCGTATTGAGGGGCGCTTCGGCGCGATAATGCATGGACGAATCAACTGGTTGGGGCATGATTTGCATTTTATTTACTCCAAAGGTTCTAACTAGCATGCTATCCTGTTAATCACCATCAGACCTTCCCCTCAGCCGCTTGGATCCTCTCCTTATTACTCCTTGATAGTTCTGCGGCCTTCGCAATCTCTGCAGTCCGTTGTCCGGGCGTGAGCCCTTGGCCTTCAAGAATATGATTTGGAATTACTGCGCCTTCCTCGACGTGATCGTAGTTCGTGTCCTTGATGTGGTATATTCCCAGGTAGTAGAATACGCTAATGCCAATGACGTAGAATAGTAGGATGCCACCCGCTTCAGCAATGTACGGAATCTTGATCGAGTCTAGGCCGAAAATAATTGCTTCTCCAGCACCTAGTACGCCTCGGAAGACGCCAACATAATGCGTAAGCTTTTGTGGGGAGTTAGTAAGCGCACCGATCCAGTAGTACACAATGTTGTGCCAAAGTTGGGAGAAGACCCAATTAAGCATGAAAAGGATAAAGATCCAGCCAAATCTGGGTTCGTCCCAATCTGTAGCTATGGTGGGCGGGCTGTTACGATCATAGTGACGAGTACGAGCCTAGCAATTGTTAGCACAGTGCAGTGATCATTTGAGGCAAAGAGCGTGCCATTTCCCAAATCCATGCCGCTACCAAAGGTATTGCAACGCTTGTAAGACCCACTAAACCGCGCTTTCGGCGTCCCCAGCCTGGATAATCAAGAATGGCTTGCAGTGCCCATCCCGCTGGGATCTGTAAAACGACTGCAACGAATGATAAAAGCGACCGTGTTCGCAGATTGTTATTGTATGCTAGGTTAAATCAGCAAAGCAACACACCATGTTTTGGAGATTTCAACCAACCATTGACTGAGCCACTGTATACCAAGAAGCCCTCTGCTGGTAGAAACGCTGGTACCATCATGAGTAGAATTGGGTCCGTAAAGATCAATAAATTTAACTTCAGTTCTTCCCAAGCTCCTCGCGGGGGGTCTACAGCAACGACTGAACCGTCATCCCTCGTAAGCTTTTGTGGCCGTAGTAGGAGAAGAGTGAATAAGCCCCCGACTATCATGATAATGATGAACGATATGTATACCGATCTTGGTACACCTGCGACTGTGTCCGAATCCCGATTGATAATAACTGGGATGATGCCACTGATGACCGAGCCCAATGCCTGCATGTTCATCAGAATTGTAGCATAGCTACCCTTCTCTCTTTCTTCTGGGTATCCTGTAGCCACATATCCAGCAGTGATGAAGACCATACCCGCACCGATACCAATGATCGGACCAGCAGCATAGGGGTATCCTTTCTTGCCGGTCTCATCGTAGTACCATAGACTGCCGACATAGACAGCATAAGTTTGTACGCCGATGCACATTGTCAGCCCTGGGCCGAGTTTGTTGAGAATAGAGCCACCAAAGGAAGAGCTGAAAAACCAGACTGCGCATAGTGTTGCATTTACGACTTGAACGACTTGCGCAGAATCAGGTCTACCGCCTCCAGCTCCAAGCAGGTTCAGAGCCACATAGATCCCGGCCGAAGCACCAACACCGACACCAGAAATGAGGTTTTGCACCCATGGGGAATGATATCGCAACTGAGGTAGGCCAAGAAAACCCATGGAGCCCTCCCTTTCCAGAAAATTTTGGGAGGATAAATAGGTTGAGGTTGTGGACATCTAGCGGCGGGAGCGGCGTGGATTAGCTTTTAAAGTAATCCAAAAAAATGTCATGATAGGCGGTAAGAGCACCTACAGGGAACGCGGCTGCAGCATCCCGTTAACGACTGGGGTTGTTGTGCCACCAGTGTCGGTAATCCGTTCTCGGCGGTAATCGTCTCAATTTTCAACTTTAGCGTACCACCTCTCCGTTGCCAATGAGCCTCCGATTGGTTGACCGTGCGCAAGCTTCACTTGCTTGCTGTGAAGCAAGTTTCTACAGCCGACCAGGGCGTCAATCTGTGAGCTGATGTAAATCTAGAATGGTTTAAGGCATCTTATTATGGCGATAATGGCCCTGTGCTAAATATAAACAGAAATAACCCGCATGATGCAGCATTCAATGAGCGGAGCCTATACTGGAATTGATTAGCCGAGGGCTTCGATGTATCTCGGATTCAGTAGGTATCATGTAACATGGGAAGCCGAGAAGATGGATACACCACGTGGACAAGCGCGCCTCCAGTGTGACGGGTCCGCATATGCGATCTAACTAATCCCAAACCTGACGACAGCTGACGTTAATTCGCTTCGTTCCCATATATCCCTTCCACTTCTTGTACGCCTTTTCTTCCCCCGGCGTTGCTCCCGGTGTACCAATGGGCCCTAATTGGAGATGCACCTTGTCAGTCTATGTCCCATATATACTTCGCACGAGACGTTACGTACAATTTGCTAGATGTGGCGGACAAGTACTGGGAATTGTACGAGCCATCGCATGCCAGGCCCACCTTGCTTCTCCAGTGAGATGTATACAGTCGCCGCTTTTGACGCGAATTGCTACTGTTCGAGGTGCATCGTCTCCATCCCCGTCATCCTTGCCACGAGCCATGATGAAAATGCCATCACAGCCGACACTAAAACTAGCTAGCGCGCGTTCGCACTGCTCACTCACATCTCTATGAACCGGCATAAAGTCTTTGGCAGAATATATCAATACGACGCCGGATTCGGGACGTATATGGGGGAAAAGCCCCGTGACTAACGTTGATAGATCCTCTGGAAATGGAGTCGCATGTTTCGCATAGCTGCGGGTTGGCCAATCATACTGCTCCCCAAGCGTCAACCATCGCAGCTTCGTATACAAGAATTGTTCCATGTTGAGAGGTTTTTGTTGACCTGGAACTAATGGTGTCAGGTTGTCATCCGGTGCCGATCGCTCACGATTAAAAAAGCTACTATCAAACCGTAGTGCATCTGATGTCGTTTTCGAAGGGTAATGAATACTGTAGTCTGACTGAAGGTTGATCTTGTGGCCTGGGTCGGCCAAATCTCGGTGCATCAAACACGATGTAAAGAGAACCTGTGTTTCTGGAGGCAAAAGACCACACACAACTTGAAGACCGGGAAAGTCGCGGTGTTCAAATATAGGTGCATCCTCTGGCAATGTCGTAAGCGATCGACCACCTGCGTAGGCCTTACATGCCGCCGCAATTTGCATGGCGGGAATGCTACCGGCAGGCCTCCAGATATTATGTTGTTCTTCGGTGAATTCCTGGCGTTTACTGAGATCAAAAATGTTGGGATGATTATCAATATCTCCTTTTCTCATTCTTTGATAACGCCAATGCTCTCTTTGAATAAATTGTGGAGGTGTAGCATGAGTGTCATGATGCACTGAGCCCCTCTTCTGTAATGGTCAGCTATACTCGTTCGGTCGCTACAAGTGACATACGAACGCGCTCCGTAGCTACTATAGAAAGGTCCATAGCGGATGATACACGAGCTCGAGGCCAAGGGACACTGTAGCACGATCTAGGCAAGATTCGCCTAATTATTAGCCTATATGGTACACCTCCACCATTCATAGGTCTAAGATACACGATTTGGACAATTCTTCTCCGTTTGAGGGATGGTCAGTTGCGTAGGTTGATCCAACATTAAGCCACTGCTGGAAAATTGGCAACTGGTCAATGCGCTCGCTTACTAATCGCAGTTCTCCAATCAGCCACTTCTCTTTGAACCACTCACACATCAATAGTTCATGCCATGAGTCTTGTCTTATCTTTTCGATGTTCCTGTCAAAGATGCCTTAATAGAGATGACTACAGGACTTTGATCACAACTTTGCCGACATGCTTGCCGGAGGCCAAATACTCGTATGCTTCAGGGGCATCGTCGAAATGAAAGACTTTGTCAATCATGGAGTCTAGCTTCACTTCGTTTTCTTCTAGGAAAGTAACCAGTGCTTCGAGGTCAGCCCTTGATCCTCCATGTATGCCCCTAAGCGGGCATGAATTAGCGCAATGCAGAAAATACAGTGAAAGTAACTCACTGGATCTTGCACGACTTTACCAACACTGAATAGAGCATTTCCGGTGGGAAGTCCGCTGTGAACCCGGCTAGAAATCCCACTAAAGCGATAGTTCCACTCCGGCGGATCACTTTGAGATCGTCTGGGATGGAGCTGAGCCCAATGTTGTTGAGTAAGAAATCGACACCCTTCCCATTGGTCAACTTGAATACTTCGACATTGGTATCCGCCATCCTGCAATTGATACCGTGAACTAATGGACTAAGTTTCTCCGGTTTAGCAATCTTGTCTGAAGACGAAGAAGTGATGATAGGCTTGATACCAGCAGCTATACATATGAGGAGCGTCATGACGCTGACTCCACCGGTTCCTATCAGGCATCAGCACTGCTGAGATTTGGGGTTCCCATATGGAAGTATACCTTGTAGTAGAGCAATGACATCTTTTGGGACATTTTTCAATCCATTCAGAACGTTTCACACAGTGACCCTAGCACAGGTGACAGTCGAGTTCTATCATCAAATTTAGCAAATTAGAGTAAGTGTGAGGAAAGGTTGGTATTTCACGTACCTCTTCCCAAGAGAGATGTTGTAGCAACTTAACCAAGAATTTTTCCTCATAGATCGCATACTCTCTCAACATCCCTGGCGCGTCCCCTCTAGGTGCTACATCTTCATTCATTCTTTTATCACCAGTCAAGTTCAATGAATCGATTGTTACAGTAACATGATCGCCGATTGAGAACTTGGTGACTTCCGGGCCGGTAGCAACAACCTCAGCAGCACAGTCAGATGCAGACACACCACCTTCCTCAACCGGCACTGGGTATGCATTTTCTCGCGGCATGGCAATATCGCGGTAGTTGAGCGACACAGCGTGTATACGTATTACTACATCTTGTGTACCTAGCGTATCTGAAGTGTTTCGACCGATGAAGCTAGATTGAGAGGGTATGGTGCTTTGCTACGGCGTCACGCGCGATAAATCTTTGGGTAGGACATGAAGGCGATAATTCGACGCAACCGAAAATTGATGATTTGTGATCGAAAATAAAGAATGATCTCTTTCTTATATGCTCATAAATTTGGCGCTGCGTAGCAAATGAAGATTACAAATGCCTGGCGGAGTTCCACCGTTTCTCAATCGCTTACCAATACCATCTGATCAACTATCTGATCAATGATTTCAATATTATATCCTTTAAATTTTGGTATCTGTATTGTGATCTTGATTCTGGGCTTTTTGCGTAGTGGTTTTCTGGACGCAGAGATACCGCGGCCAAAGCTCAAGCCGCACTCTCATGAATCAAAATTTTGACTATTTGGTTATGTTTAAATTGGAACTCTTGTTCAAGCGGTAAGTGGCCGTTTACTAGAAGTCAGCTCTCGCGAATCGACTGAAAGATCGAATTTGAGGTTGTATCAAATCTTTGCCCTCCCCTGAATGTTGACCGTGCAAACGACAAAGCCGTCGAAAGGCCTCAATGGGGATGAAAGACCCGTTGAGAGGGCATGAAATTATAATGCAATATTGTAGACGCAAAAATCCGCACGTCACTCACCATCTTTGATCTTTTAGTATGCATCACTGTTGTGGGCTCGGGCTTAGATTAATACTCAATACTAATGACGAGACAAGTATATACATACCGAACCTAGAGGAGCTCCCCTCTTCCTTCCTCAAGGTATTGGATATATTAGTTATACCCAGTATATAAAATCTACCCGATATGTTATTCGTGCTTAGTGCATCGTGTACAGAGCATCCGTATTGTCCATATATGCCGCCATGTTACCATTGAGTATCAGATAGTATTGCTAATATGTGCCGACTTTCCTAGCTATATTTCCTCTTGACGATACTCTGCTGTTATAAACATTCAACATGTGCTTTTCGTAAAGAACCAACTCAGTTGTCGCCGCTCAGCCGTGCCGTCTGGTTGTTGCACGGAACATTCAAACGCTGATTGCAGAGCATTAAGTGCTCCACTGAATATATTGTTCAACCTTATGCCGGGGCAGGGGCGCGGCCGCGGAATAGTTTGCAATCATCCATGTGTATTATCGCCGACTCGATTAGGGTCGGATGGAATCTGCAGAGGCGGAAAAATCAGGTATTCGTGGTTTAGAGGTTCTCGATATTGATTACAACTATTTGTCTCGTAATGTTGACTGATGAAACATTGTGATTCGCTCTGTTTAAGCTTTTCAGCATACTAGGCGACCAGTTTGTGGTAGCCACTTACCGTCAATTGGCCTCCTTTGAGGTTAACCGCGATGTCGCAATCCCCATGGGCGCAGAACGGAGCGGTCCGAGCCTTAAAGCGTAGCCCTAAGACACATGGTTGCCTAGAGACCCACCGCAACAATATTGCTGCGAAGTAGCGGCAGGGCTGTGTATTCCTCCGTGTTTAGCCGCAACGGATAATATTTTTCTCAACCAGGCTGGGTACGATTGTTCTGGATAAGCTTGTTTTTGTCTAGGGGGCCTTGCAAGCGAAATTGCCCTTCTTGCCCAAGATGCTAGCAAAACCTCTGTGACTGCCTGAGCAACTCGCTAGTAGACAACTGAGCCTTGTGGCATCTCTGTTCCCTAGGCAGACCAATGGCTCGGGCTATGTCAGCTGCCTGGAAGGATGGAAGCTGATAAAGTACCTGCTGATGCCTGATCTGACAGCCTGTATAATGCTTTCAAGCATGAATGACGCGACGATGGGCTGAATCGATATTCAAAAGCCTCTAGAGTGTTCCCTGCGGAGATAAGCTCTATAGACGTGAGTTTACCTAATTGTCTGCCGCCATTCTGCCACGGGAGCGGGCGCCTCAGAGCGCGTCAAGGCATGCGCGCCATCGCTTACATCCAGAGCCAAACATGGCCAGGTTATGTGTGCGGAATATTTGTGTATGAGAATAAAATAGTGCTGTCGACCGCGTATGACGGGTGGTGAAAGGCAATGAAGCATTGCTCATACTCCTGGAAGACATCCGAAGTTTGTGGTGTGCAATGTTGCGGTCTGTCTGCGGCTTGGGTAATTGTATTTCAAAGAAGGCTCAGAGAGGATGTGCGGTAGGGCATAACGGAGGAGGGGCGCAGAACGATCAAGGTCGTTGCAGCCTCCTATCTTGTACGCTAAGAGGCCCATCAGTTACGCCTAGGTGACGTCCATGCACCATAAACGCGCGCTGTTAGAATCTTGTAGACCAACCCTGATACCCCTAGCAACTGGTCGATGAAAGCACTCGCACAAAATCGTCGTGAGGATTTTGTTTCGCGTGTACCGACCGTCATTCTTTGACCTCTCTTTGGTAGTCAACAACACGTCCGCCGCTGAGCTAGTGGTCGAGAATTGGATCTGGGGAGATGAGAAGGGGTAAATCAGATAGTATAATAGTATTCCTAGACGAAGCAACGCGTCTTGAAGAACGGAGAGTTGGTTGGGCGTAAACGTAGATAGCGGCTTGGTGAAGGACGTGGCCAATGCAGACAAGGGGTCGGTCACGCCCAGCTTCGGAGACCGTATGTTACACAACTGCCTCCTTTGAATCTCTCACTACAAAGCCGGCAATTATTATTCTTCTTCAATGCATAGCAAATGCGTGGTTCAGTTGCGCTTGCGGCGCCAATGCAGCATCACTAATTCTTAGATTATCTAGTGATATCTATCTCCTTCTCACGACTCCCAAGCTTCCTCAGCTATACACACACACGCTCGCTTCAGTTCTTAAGCAACCCGCGCTAACCGACTAGCCGTCTCCGCCTCTTGGGACTCATTGATTTGACATAACTCGATAAACAGGGGGTCTAGGTTATTGGGATAGGTGAGGCTAGTAGACATGGACAAGGCTTTATACGTTAGAATGATTCAAGGCGCGTCAATCGCAGTGGCGAGGCTGGCTCCGGCTTCATACCTTCTGTTGGGCAGCCAACTGGTTGGCCCTGAGTCACCCAACTTCCAATGCCCAATAGCAGGTCGTCGACTTGAGTGCCCCAGTACATGGGCGAGGGGTAAGCAAAAAAGAAGTGATCCGCTTGCGGACTTCGAGAGGAGCCACCTGCCGAGGGGTAGGAAGTGGTCATGATGGATGGGAGGCTTGAGAAGTAAGTCAAGCGAGACTGAAGATCTGACTCCCGCTACGCTTGGGTATTTCCGCTCTGAACTTTATACACGATATCCGTACGGTCTTCGTTAGAATCACATCACATCACATCACATCTCATACCCCAGAGTTGCACCGCAGATGACTCGTAAACATCTCGTTGTAAAGTAGCCTCGACATATCGCTGTGTGACAAAGGATCAACAGCAGCTTGCCGAAGCCCCGAATGTGATCCAGGCGCTAGGGAAGCGGTAACGAAGCCGAGCCATCGCGTCAAAGCGGGCTAAGGTCTCTACGGGCTCCCAGTGGTTTGTAGCTCCTGCTGTGTCCGTCTTCCTGCATTCGTCTAACGCCGCTAAAAAAGCGGGATTATAATCCGGCCGTACAGATTTGGCTAGAGCAAGAAAAGAAACTATCTCTGATAAGTCTATTGACGGGGGTTACATGTATCCTTGGATTTATGGTGGTGTTTGCAACATCCCGACATCCCGCGCACACTGCTCCATCCCCTTGGCACGTAAATCGCTTAAGCCTGCCTCTATGAATCAGGGGAGGTAATAGCCTGCACGGCGGCAATTAATATTCCGCGATGACATGTAATGGCAGTAGACAGACGCAAATACAGGGGGCGTTTGATGGGAATACGCTAGTGCAAGGCGCATCCGCAAAGTTGCTTAGGTAGTCACCGGTTGAACATTGTTTCGAGGTTGTGATATTACAGAATATATCTTTTTGTAGAAGTGAGCAGTGCTACCGCTCGCTGCTATTCCCGCGGTCGTTAAAAAACCGAAAAGCTTAGTACATAGTGTGTGGAGGTAAGCCTAGGGCTGCAGCGTCTTTCTCTGGGGGCTAAGGCTGATTCCTCGGGTAACTAGAACTTTGGGACGGGCCGTAGTGCGATGGCGGGCCACAGAGAGGTTGATCAATGACCGAATCAACGTTGGGAGAGACCCAGATCAGGAGGGTGAACGGTACTCTTCCCACTTACCCAACCCATGGCTCCTTGCTATGAATTCGTCATTGCCGTGCCATAGCAGCCCCCGTGTTGAGATGTCGGATGGTGCAACTAGTCGATAGTGTGAATTCATGGCTTGCCGCGTATTCCAAGCGGAATCTTGAACCGCGTCAATGCTGATGAAACCTCTCTTGATTTGCCAAAAAAGAAGCGGTGAAGCGCGGCCCTTTCGCTGCTGAAATCCTATATATGCTGTGTTACCTTTCAATCACAAAGGTCAAGCTCATAGAGAGCTGGGATCGTAGTCGGGCCGAACTTACCTGGGATTGCCATGCAAGTGTGGCGAGTGAATGCACGCGCCCAGTTGTCCCATGTGATTTGGATTTTGAAACATGTACAAGGCTACACATGCCATAGCCGATATGAGATAGCATCAGCTATATTTACTTCGGACTCAGTTTCATGTGTCGCCTTATGTACAACCTCACAAGTAATGGTGATGAGACGAGCAAGTCTATTGCTCCTTTAAGCAAGGAACTATACTTTATGAGGATTTCTCCGAAGTCGATAATGTTGTTTCATATCCCGAAGAAGAGTTGACGAAGCCACTGTAAGCGCGCTGGGGGCACGCTTACCGCCAAGCCAATCATGAAACCGGGTGGGATCGAGTGCCATGAATCGGCGCGATCTACCGATACTCTACAGGCAGGTAGCGCTAGTTCATTGTGTGATTTGACTCAACACTTCATCTCAAATTCGATAACTCGAGACTGAGGTCAACTTGAGTAGCTGCTATATTTTGATCGACACGTGTGCGAGCTAAGGGGCGACCAAAATAATCTTGGGGCCGAGAGTTCGAAGATTTATGTCACCTTTGCATCGAGATAGGGATGGAGCTTTTGCGCTGTTTTTAGGTAGACATTTGCGAAGTGTGGCAAAACTATTGCATCGACACTACCAGTATCCAGGATGTTTAATTCACGCGAGGCTGATGCCATGGCGCTCTAAACTTTCAGGTCCATGCAACCATGCAATTGTAAGTTTATCGAGATGTCAAGATCTCAAGGGGCGAAGGGGGCTGTCTTGCAAACCCTAGAGGCGTGGGATGCAGGTGATGCCCGGGGAATCGGGCTGTGCCGACTCCCCCCAGCGGCAGATTGCGAATTTGGGGATCGCTTGCGTATTATGTTTCAGACACTTAGGCTTTCCTACATTTCCGCGTAGCGTATTGGAAAACGACCAGATACATGTGGGGAAAACTCTGCCTCGAATTAGCGCCCATGACTGTCCGCTTTCGGCACCCCAAAACTGTACCTAAGGTCGCGCTAGTTCGCCAGACATAGGTTACCCTACAGGTGATCCCCGTGAGCCTGTAACATCCCCGCTACCGCTTCTACCTGCCATTGGTTCAGATACCTCCGAAGCGAGGAGTGGCAATACCGCGCAATGCCTGTGAAAGCTATCTTTTGGCCATTCGGATCCACCGGAGTTTGCAGCCTGACAGCTCGAAGAAAAAAGGGGAGATGCAACGCTGAAGACAACGGGATACCTGTACCCCTGCGTCTTGCAGTGTTCAGTTGTGAGATGCTATGAAACATAGCCACAGGAAAACCGTAGAACCTACCACCTAATTAATCATAATTCATTGCCATAGAGCGACTAGTTCTGACACTCAACACACCCAGACCAGCTCATGCCCACGAAACTCTCCGCCAAGCCTCCGGTGAAGCGACCGGTACACGCATGCATGTAGACTAGGTGAGTAAATTTGCGAGGCCTTGGAACTTTACGCTATGGTTACTAGAAATGGAACTAGCTCTCTGGGCTCGTTACTCACCTGTCAACCTTGGTCGATGGCACCTGTCATGCCTGTATTTGGGGATTCGACGGTTAACGCCCCACCCAATCATAGTCATAATCAGCCTGGGCTGCTGGTTCAGGCTAGCCGGCGTCCCAAAGGCATGGTTTTAGTTGCCGTGCCCCAGGAATGAGCGAAACTACGAAGATATTATTTGCATATAGACATTAAAAACAAAATCTCCTTCCCAGAGGTGCTACGTCTTGAGAGAGCCTTACAAGTTATATTACTTCATCCGCCATATGATGATGCTTAGTGAGAAATAACAGGTATGGAAAGCGAGTGACCATAGGGTGTAACTTTACACAGTAAATATAATACATGGCTTTGCGTTATCCATTTATTCCCTAAACGCCGGGGCGTGAGAAAGATTACATGATCGTTTGATCACTACTAAGTTAAAGATGACAGAGTGGTGCTAAGAAAACGCTATAGTGATCTTGCACGGGTAAAACATAGAGAGAGCGGTACCATATTCCGTATCGCAATGCAGAAGACCAAGGTTGATAACCGACTTCAAGTGAAAAGTAGAGTGGCGATTTTGCGCACGTACAGCTGCCTATATGGGCAAGCCCTAGGGACGCGTAGGCTTTTGTGGTGCTACATTTGGCTTTTGATCCACGGGCTCGATTTCAATTTTGAAGTTTTCGCCACCGTTTTCAAGAAGTTCCCTGCATGTACACCCACAAGATGTTGAGGTTCCAACTCTGTATTCGTGGGTAAGACCCAGTGGCGGCATCGATGAGAACATTATTGAATCTCGACTGGAAAGAGAAACGGGTCTCTTTGGATGTGGATCGGACTCCGGTAAAGAAAGAATGGCCATATGGAAAGGACAATGGATGTTCGGTGGACTTGCATGAGTAGGAAGCGTGGACGGGACCGACAGGCCTTGGTCGAAGAGTTCGATAGCAAATTCATTGCGCCCTGCACCACCACTGGCAATAGCAACTTTAGGCTCTGTCGGTGCGGCACTGATACGTGACTCGGTTTGGTTCTGTTGTTGTGTAGTTGAACAAGTGTTAGGCTGGTCCGAGTCATTTCTGTCTCCCGCCTCGCGTCTGGTATGGCGATTGTCAGGAATTAGCAGGAATGGCAAGCGTACAAGAATGGCTTACCCGGTACCCTCCATTGCTATTGTTAGAGAAGCTGTTCTGATAGAATTGTAAGTGAAGAAAGTTTGGAACATCAGGTAACTCAGGGCTTTGTTGGAGATGCTCATGCCGTCTTGATATACTCCTGAAAAGGTGCCCAGCTCCAGTGCACAAACATACCATGTTCGGGGCTACCACATCCGTGTAACGTTTCTTGCCATCTAACCTCCCGTGGCAGAATTTAGTGTCCTACGCAACGAGACATACTGTAGGGGATTTTCTGCGGCCGATCCGCTATGAAACACTACAGATCCGAGAAGAAAGCATCTCCAGATTGCATCAGCGTTCAGCTCTCCAAGTAGTCTATGCTCATGGTGGCTCACTAGTCTTCCTTGAAAATTACTGAGGAGTTTTTCGTCGGACAAACTGTCATATTTTGAGTTTCACCATACTAAAGTGGTATATCTAATGAAGCCTTGGCTAGGGCCCAAGAAAGTGGGACGGCCTATGCGATGTTTGCCGTAGGATTTGATGCCTGCTCGCCATGTGGCCGTAGCTGGGGTTGTTGACATACAGCATGCCTGTCCCTGTCCGAGCAACCGTAGACTGGTCACGACCATCGACAACGCCTCGAACCGGGATGAGCGGGCGCCACGAAGCGCTGAGTAACTAACATCATGCATGTCAGATGGCTACGGACGGAGTCGAGGATACTGGGGTGCGTCTCGAAAAGTATTTACTTTTGGCAGCGCGCTAACAAGTCACCTAGGTATGATTCGCGTTTTGTTTGTGACGTCTTCGGACACAGGTAGCCTGCCCCTTCTTCAATGCTATTCTTGTAGGCGTCTATCATCTGTACAATACTGATGGGCTCTGACTCTGACCCTTCTAGAAGGAATTCTGGTACAATAATAGGGTTAAGCTCGGTGACAATGTCAGCAGCACCACATGTTTATTACTGCACCCCAGAGAAACGGTAGAAACTGCCTTGCTTGCACGACACTAGCACGAATGTGTCTAAGGAGCGATGCACACAGACTCGACAGGCGCCCGTGTGAAAGTGGGGATGTTGGCCGATTGTCTCGGGCGTGAGCGTCCAAGTTTTGTTAGGAGGAATATCCATGTATGGATGATGCCCCACGGCAGGGAAATATGCTTCTCTCTGCATCACAAATCGGTTAAAAGTATTGTGCGGTGGGTGTTGATCCAAGAGTGCCAGCAAGGCCGTTTGTCTGAGGATGGCGCGAAGCATTGGTCTGGCTGTGCCCCTAATGCCTGAAACGAGCCAAACTGGAACAAGAGGAGAGACGATAGCAGCAGGGTGCAATGTGTGCGGGCTGCATTATTAGACTATGCCTAGGTGGTAGTTAGACACTAGCTTTTGCGCGGTTCGGAAGAGAAGTAAGACCCCGCTTCCGCCGGTTTAGCGAGAGAGCAGTCTAATGAAACGGGATCCTTTACGCGTCACAACATACGAGCGCCATGCTAGGCTAAGGGTTTTCGTGGGGATGATCAATCTATACTGCACACGAGCCCGATTCCGGCTTTACGGGGCCTCAACATTTAGCCCTACCTTGGACATAGTTTGATCACGGGCCTTCGAGTCAGCTGGGTAGAGGCCGCACACAGTACCCAGATTGAATTGATGGGCGCCAATATTCCAACCTGTCGCGGTAAGATTAAATTGAAATGCGGAATAGCGAACAAAGTCCGTATGCATGGGCATGTATGTGAACAGCAACGACGACGGTGAGAAACCAAAACCTGTGCACGATCAAAGACTGGGCTGGACGTTTTACGAAGCCGTCGAAACCCACCCAGATCTCTGTCGGCGATATATTTGGCGAATGGCCCGACATGTTGGTGGCGCTTATACTTAAGTCATGCGGAAAGGTGTCGGCGGGTTCTCAAGCATGTGGGGGCCATGAAAATGCTGTCATGTCTACCTGGTAGTTTACTCTGTAGCAGAAAGATTATAGATATCTCCGGGTCTGATACCGCTCGTAGCAAGACTAATGGCGCTTCGTGGATGTGGCTGCGGATCACTAGATAAGACTTTCTAAACGGCTGGGCTTTGTTCCGCGATTCTTCCTGCAGGGGCGGCGTCCAGTCGCCATACGCATGTAATAGTCGGTGAACGTCAAAGCTTGATTGTGCACCGAACCGAATGCAAAGTAAGACAACGAGGCAACGAGGCAACGAGGCGCCTACCCAGTATGCAAAATGTGCAAGGCAGGCATGCGGAGTGAAGGTTGCCCCGATTTTCTTCCCCTTCCTAGGAAGCTCGTGCTGATGGCGGAGCGATCATGGTAAGGCGCAGATGACAAGCGACCACTTCCCTGTGGCTGCCACGTGGACATTAACAGGGGTGGATACTGGTACTCTTGTCGCCCTGTGCTAGGAGCTGAAGCTGACCGATATTTGCTATCCGGATTCCGCCCATGGTGGGCTTGAAACTGACCAGGGGTACCTTACTGCTCGTTCAAGCGCCAGAAAAGTAATTAATTACCTACATAGTACGCGCCTAGCTGACCGTTTGTTAGGGAAGGATCGCATGATGGAATCGGGTTGATGTGCAAGTAATTCGGATCGGCGCTCTGAGACGGTGTCCACACGTGCATCGCGCTTGGATCCTTGTGTTCATGACTTTCTCTTGTCTGAACTTAGTTGAGATTGAGCACGCCCCTAATGTGACTGGCGTAAGTCCACGGGCACGATTTTCTCAGTACCCAAGGCCTCTGGATCCTAGGTCGCGCCTAATTTTGAATGTTGGAGTCCAAAAGCTTATACCACTTCCGTGGAGGGCTACATGTGCGCTGGAATGGGAATGTGTAAGCGAGATTGCAACGCGTGCTCCGCGACTCAGGAGTTTTTCATTACAGCATCATGTTAGAGTATGTCTTGGGATCGCACCAGAAGATGGACAGAAGTGAGCAGAAGATAATATGTACAGCACAAAGCAATACCTACACTTCGTACTAGGAAAAGTAGCGCTAGTTTAACGCCGGGGGGGTCGGCATGCGGAAAAGACGACCTCGGGAGGTGGGGCGCCGGACCGAGGCAGGCAGGGCAGAACTGAGATGCGCTAAAAACATTTTTGAGAAGCTGAAAGTCTAGATTACCAATCCTCAAAACTTAGCAACAGCACTCACAGTTTTCTAGATCAACCCCTGTTCACATCTATTTCGTTGGTCCATGGCGGGCACGATGAATGACACAAATGGAACCAATGGCACACTGGCTAGCGCCAATCCCCTTTGGCGTCATCCTGATCCACAATCGACGGCTATGTACAAGTACCTAAAACACGTGAACCAGACCTATAACATCCATCTATCAACGTATGCAGAGTTGTATCGGTGGAGTGTTAATAATATAGATGCGTTTTGGCAAAGCGTATGGAGGTTCGTTGGCGTGCGAGCTGAGGGAGATGCATCACCGGTTAGTCCAATTATGACGCAGAGGATGACTGAATATTGATGATATCAGGCGGTCGATTCCAGAACGCCTATGTTCCCTCGTCCTAAGTTCTTCGGGCATGCGCGTTTGAACTTTGCCGAGAACCTTCTCTTTCCTACACAACACGTTGATCCAGACTCCTTGGCTATAATTGCGGTGACAGAGACTACACGCGAGAGCGTGACATGGAAAGAACTACGGGAAAGGGTGAGACTGTGTCAGGCAGGATTAATAGCACTGGGCTTAAGAGAAGGAGACCGGGTTGCAGGCTATGTTGCAAATCACACCAACGCATTGGTCGCTATGCTGGCTGCAACATCACTTGGTTGCGTCTGGACTGCGGTCAGTCCGGACACTGGCGTACATGCTGTGTTAGAAAGATTACGACAGATTGAACCAGCCGTCTTATTCGCTGACA
This sequence comes from Ophiosphaerella narmari, assembly GCA_028456235.1. Lineage (NCBI taxonomy): Eukaryota > Fungi > Ascomycota > Dothideomycetes > Pleosporales > Phaeosphaeriaceae > Ophiosphaerella > Ophiosphaerella narmari. The sequence continues at coordinate 268,253 of JALNQA010000008.1, forward strand.
ATGCGGCATTCTACAACGGTCGCAGCCATCCAGTTCTCCCCAAAGTAAATGAAATCGTCGGGGCGTTACCATCTCTCCAGGCAGTGGTTATCTTTCCTACTATTTCTTCAGTAGAGATTGATCTGAAGTCTATACAGGTGCCATCAGGGCGAGCCTACAACTACGCAACATTCACATCTCCTCCGACTGCTCCAGAGCTTACTTTCAAGAGACTCCCATCAGATCATCCAGTCTATATTCTCTATTCTAGTGGAACGACTGGCGCACCGAAATGTATCGTTCACGGTGCTATTGGCACCCTTCTACAACACAAGAAGGAGCATATCCTGCACTGCTCCATTACACCTCACTCGCGCCTCTTTTATTTCACAACCTGTACTTGGATGATGTGGCATTGGCTAGTCTCAGGCCTCGCATCTGGTGCTACGCTTGTACTCTATGACGGCTCACCTTTCCGTTACTTAGACAGCAATGACTCCACAACTTCTGTACCTGATGACTTGGCAATGCACCGACTGATTGAGGAATACGGAATCACTCACTTTGGAACATCTGCAAAATATCTTTCCGTTCTGGAACAAAGATCGGTTAATCCAAATTCTGCTGGTCTCACGCTGAAGACTTTGGAGGCTGTTTACTCAACTGGCTCACCTCTCGCCCCTTCTACATTTTGCTATGTCTACTCTGCTTTCCCGCCAACCATCAATCTTGGCAGTATTACTGGAGGAACTGACATCATTTCCCTATTCGGTGCACCAAACCCTCTCCTACCAGTGTATGAAGGCGAGATCCAAGGTGCAGGGCTTGGAATGGCTATCGCGGCGTACGACTTCACAGGGGCTGACATATCGGGAACCGGAGAGCCTGGTGATTTAGTTTGCACCAGACCATTCATTTGTCAGCCCGTGGCATTCTGGGGCTCTGATGGCGCAATAAAGTATCAACGCTCATACTTTGACAAATTCACGGATGCAAACAACCAACCTATATGGCATCACGGTGATTTTGTAAGATTCAATCCAAAGACTGGCGGGCTTTGGATGCTGGGCAGAAGTGATGGTATATTGAAGCCCGCTGGTGTGCGTTTTGGTTCTGCCGAAATCTACAACGTGGTGCTCGAACATTTTGCCGAAGAGGTTGCAGACGCCTTATGCATTGGCCGACGACGAGAGACAGATACTGACGAAACTGTTGTCTTATTCTTAAAGATGGCCGAGGGTCATACGCTTGGTGCTGGTCTAGTAGACAAAATCAAAGTGGCGATCAAGAAAGGTCTTAGCGCACGGCATGTACCAGCCATCATCGATACGTGTCCCGAGATTCCAGTTACAACCAATGGTAAAAAGTATGTAGCATCCTCACTACTACAAAAGAAAACGAACATATGCTAACAGCAGACAGAATTGAGGGTGCGGTCAAGCAAATTCTTTGCGGTATAAACGTTAAAACATCCGCAAGTGTTGCCAACTCAGAGTGCCTTGACTGGTATCGTGAATGGGCAAGAACACATTAAAAGTCCTCACTATTCTAGCTCCCTGACATTCATCCCGTCCTAAGATCAGGTCATGGGTTAATCGCGGCGCGGATATAGGGCAAAGCGTCCACTATACCCAGCACATGCGCGATTATTTTCCCAGCGCTTATACTCTACGTATTCAGCGATCCAAAAGAATTGATAGCAACCTAATATCTATTACAATTCCCGCTATTTGCTTGTGGCCGGCGTAGCTAAATAGCACAATGAATCTCGTGCGGCCCTAACCGAATTCACGGTCTTCTCTGCAGCAATATTCAGCCAATCTTCCAACCACTTTAGATTTCGCAAATGCGCTTCAAGTATAGTGCTAGCCAGCGCAGCTCCTTCCCGTTCCTCCAACCCCGCATGAGCAAAAATGAGTCATGCTTGGCGCGATGCTGATCGCGATTTGTGGCTTGCAGATATCTACGTATTTCCAGAGCTTGTTGCTATGGAAAAAAAAAAAAATAACCGAGGACATTTAAAAACATTTTTATATCCCAACCGACTCGGCCTTTTATAACAGCAGATTGGAAGTGCACAACGAGTCATCCGCCCTGTTGTGCCTGGACTGGAAAATCACACCCTAACTAGCGTTTCTCCAGCATCTGCAGCTAGCCGCGAACCGTCACACGAACTAGACCCTCGCTGAAGCTTAATTTAACAACAATAAAGACTGTCGATAACACGAAGGATGTCAGATGCAAAGGCGATTACAACGAACGAAGTCGACAATGTGCAGCACAAGTCGGCCACAGATACCCCAAGCGATGTTACTCTTGTCCAGCCATCCTCGTCATTGACGCAATACACCATGGTCCAATGGCTTCTAATCGTTCTAGCCGTCTACTCCTCCGCCTTTCTCTACGGGTTAGACACAACCATTGTCTCTGTGATCCAGGGCCCAGTTGTTGAACGCTTCCACCATGTCGAAAAGTTGGGTTGGCTGGGTATCGGTTTTCCCCTTGGGTCGGTTGCAACCATTGCCGCATGGGCCAAAGCTTATGATATTTTCGACACAAAGTGGCTGTACATTGCGAGTCTTGTGCACTTTGCCGCTGGAAGCGCTCTTTGTGGAGGTGCATCCACAATGGATGGGTTGATTGTGGGGAGAGTTTGGGCGGGTGCTGGTGGCGCGGGCATGTACCTGGGGTAAGTAGGAGCGGGCAGCTCCTTGGTCAGCACACTGACTTGCGTAGCCAGCTAAATATCTGGTCTCAAACGACTACGCTTGAAAAGAGATCCCTCTACATCAGTGGGGGAGGTATCGTCTGGGGTGTTGGCTGTATCCTTGGTCCCATAATCGGCGGATCATTTTCCGACAGCTCTGCGACGTGGAGATGGGTGGGTGTCTTTCCCAGAATCAATCTGCAAACGCTAATAAAACAGGCATTTTACATCAATCTTGTGTTGTTCGGCCTTTTTTCGCCCGTGTATTTGCTCAGTTTGCACTCCCGCATGCCACGGCCCGACGACCCATTGCTGAAGAGGCTGAAGGAGCTAGACTGGGTGGGTATAGTTCTCAACGCAGGCATGTATGCTTGCTTCGTCGTCGGCTTCGCGATAGGTGGGACCGTCTGGCCTTGGAGCGATGGGCGAACCATAGGCAGTATCGTTGCCATGGCTATCCTCGTCCTACTTTTCGGAGTCCAACAAAAGCTCAGCATCTTCACCTCACCGACTGGTCGCATATTTCCGATCAAGTTTCTCAGCAGCCGGACTTTTGTCCTTTTATTCATCGCTCAGTCCAGCATCATGACCGCACTAGCCATTCCAATCTACTATATACCCCTTCTTTTCCAGCTGACGCGAGCTGAAAGTGCCATTAAATCAGCGATACGACTTCTGCCTTTCGTCATTTTCAACATTGTGGTTGTCTTCTTGAATGGCGCACTGCTCCCAAAATTCAGATACTATGTTCCGTGGTATCTCGCGGCTTGCGCATTCATCACCACTGGCGGTTCGCTGTTCTTCAGTTTGCTTTCACAATCAACATCGCCTAGCGCAATATATGGCTTCAGCATATTACTTGCTGTCGGAGTTGGTCTCGCTCAGCAATGCGCATACTCGATCGCTTCAGCCAAAGTACCAGGTCAAGTAGCCGATGCAATTGGCTTCATCAACAACGCACAAATCGGATCGACGGTCGTTTCACTTACATTTACGTCGCTCATCTTTCAAACTGTTGGGTTCAATCATACCAAAGATGCACTGGCCGGCTTAGAGTTTTCAGACGAGGAGATCAGGGGCGCATTGGGTGGAGCTAAAAGTCGGTTATTTGAAAATGGCGTCTTAGCCACGGAGGTTAGAGCAAATGTAGAGAAGGGTATTACAGAAGCTATCAGGTGGAGCTTTTTCCCCGTGCTATTAGCCGGAATGATTGGACTCGTGGCAAGCTTGCTGATGAGGTGGGAGGACGTGTTTGACAAGAAGAATACAGTAGACAAGGAGGGTCAGGAAGAAACGAAAGCGTGAATCCGCTTTCCCAACACTCGTATTTTTTTGGTCGCATTGGATTACAGATAACCCCCCCCCCCGCGTTCTCAAGCTCCAGAACCCAATCCCCATCCCAACATGCGTGCCAGCATCCTCTCCGCCTCATTAGCCAGACAATCTAGCGGATCCTGATGCCGCATCACCGTCGCGCAGAGCAACACACGCGTGGACGTTTGCCCTTGCTCCAGCGGCACGTCCTGGACCACGATGCCCAGTTTCCCCTGTGCAAAGTGCGGTATTCTGGCCGCCAAATTGGCCGATACAACGCCTAGATGTGCGGCCTCGATGCACTTCCCAAAGTCTGTAACGTGGTGGCGAATAATTGCAGCGAGATTATCTATGCTGTCGTTGGCGCCGAGGATGGGCTGGGGGGAAATGGGGGGGGGGGGGGGGGGGGGGGGAGCGGGTCTTACGGCATAGTATGGAGCAGCGGCGCTGTCTGGCTTCGCTTGAATCGGAGGGTTTGAGGGGAGGCAGGTCGGCGAAGGGTTGGAGTAATTGTAGAAGGCGGGCTTCGATGGTGGGAGCATTGTCTGTCGCGGAATTTGTCGGCTTAGCCTCGGCCGCTGGGTTCAGGAGGGACGGTATCGATAGAACATGGCGCGATGGTGTTAGTGACATGTTTAACGGGAGGTTGGGGTTGTGTCGATGATTCGAAGGTTATATGAATGGAAGGGTGTGTGTGTGTGTGTGTGTGTGTGTGTGTATAGCGGTGACATCTCTAGGGAATGTAGTGTGTGGGTTATACCTTGTACCGAGTGAATGTTTGCATATAACTGTTATCTGGAGATGTTTATCGCATTGCGCTTGTGAAGAAGATTTGCAAAAGCCGTTCCCGACGTCATGGCAAATGACTGCGGCATTGTTTGTTCGATCTACCACGACGCAAGTAGCTCTGCACCCTAATTATTTGCCTGCAGCTCTGACACTGGACGTGTAGCGCATACAGACGAAGATTATTCATATTGGAAGTGCCATGAGAGAGGAGTTATTTCAAAGCATATACCGCAGACATCTAGACTGGCAAGAAAATACAAACACCAGGTCCCCGAATATCCAAAAATAACACGCCTCACAATCGACCCGAACGTCGTCCACCTACCACTTGCCCATTTTCGAACGAAGGAGGTGATGCTGCAAGTCAGCATTCACCCGAGCAGCGAGACTATCCCACAAATTTCCACCGGGCCAAACCGTGATTGAAATCTCGGAGCGGCACTGAGCCAGCACACAGGAAACGATGGAGAATGTCAGGTTTCCCTTGCCTTTTGCGAAAGCCTGGAAATTCAGCGCCACCACGGATAGATTGTCGCGGCCAACCGGGTGCTCTAGGGAGGTCTGATTGTAACGTAGTAGGGACGCAATGTTTGCTGGTGAAGTTAGGGGCTGTGGATTATCTAGACTTTTAAATGGGGAAAGCGGGCGGCGTGCGGGCGGGGAATCTTACTACAAAGGACCAAGAAATGTTGGTCACTTTCGTATTGGTCACGGCTTGTGTCGGCAAAAACACCATACCGATACGGGAGTAGGAGGTTATAAATCTGGTTCTCGAGAGGGCTTGATGGCTCCAAAACCTCCCAGCGGAAGGGATTTTGGGGAGTTGGGATTCGAAATCCGAACTCGCTGGGTGTTGATTCATTGTCGGGAGGTTGGACGGGCATGTTAGTTATTGTGATGTGATGATAAAAGGGAGTGGGGGGTGCGGTCGAGCTCTTTATATCCTTTGTATCAAATCAATTCACGAGATAGAGCTAGTTGTTGGAAAAGTGAATTCTCGTGACTGTTACTCACGTGATGTGCAAACTGCGGCTGTTGATCGGGTGATTGTGTGAATTTTATTATGGCGTAGAAAGGCACTGTGAGTTCTATCCCCTACCGATTCGGCCAAGGTTTAAAGAGCTGCACACTCAGACACAGGGAGCGGCTCGTTGGTAATCTAAACCACGACAAGTATAGTGCCTTCCAGGTACCAAATTGTGACCATCTAGGCTACAAGGAGGTGGCGATCACGAAGTTTTGAAATCCATGCTCAGCCTTAACCCTAACCCTAACCCTAACCCTAACTCTTCCTTTCGCCTCGACCGCCTCATAATATATAACCCATGCTTGAACACGTATAAACACCTGAGAAAAATGCGTAAAACCCTAACCATGGCGTGTTTCCCATCCCACCAATCAAGCGTGTCAGCTAAGTCACTCAATAAAAATTTGTAAAGAGTAGCATTTGTTCAAACAAAACCAACACAGGCATTTCATTCACTCCCAACCCCCCTTTGCATATCTATCCCCAAGACGCATGCGAGATAAAAACGATATACCACCCGCCCTAGACCTAGTAATAATTTACACAATAAACTACACTTTGGCAAAACACACAACATGGCAAATCGCCTCCCTACCCCCCCCCCCTATCTCGCAACTACCTCTCCCTAATCCTAACAGTCCCCACCAACTCGGGAAAACTCTCCTTGAACCTCTTCCCCAGTGACCAATTGCCCAGATCGCGCAGGTGTGTTTCAAAGGCGGGGTTGATGAGCCAGTGGTCGTCTTCCTTGGGGGTGTCGCGGCCGGACTGGGAGTGAGCAGAGGACTGGGAGTGAGAGGAGATTCTGGAGGCGGGAAGGAGGACGTCGTCGGGGTCGTAGGGCCAGTTGAGGGAGACGGTGGTGGTAAAGGGGATGAAGAAGTTTTCAAAGGAGAGAAAGGGGGTAGTGGAGATGAGGGTGTCGCGCAGTTTGGGCCTGGGGGGGGGGCGGGGGAGGAGGTTAGCACTTGGTGATCTGCTTTACTTTGGGATAAGAGGATGCATACCATGGCAGGTGATCGAACCAGCACGGGTGGGGGACGAATAGCTGCGAAGGCCTGGGGGTTGCCCAATGCGGCAGTCTATCGTAGTTTTCCTTGGTGGGCTCAATCTGCCAGCGCATGAGCAGGAACATGATGAAGACGATAGCAACCTGTTCGGGCTTGCCGCAGATATCTGGGAAGGTGCGAAGAATGTCCGTGAAAAGCCGAGAGAGGGGGTGCGCGTCTGTACGGTCGGGGTAAAGAAGGAGAGTGAAGTTTGGGTAGGGTGGCCCAACGAGAGAATGGGTAGACGCGCCTTCTGAAGCACGCTTTTGGCGTTCGATCAGACAGTCGAGCAGAATGACGTCGAGAGGACAGCTGGGCTGGGTGTTGCGGGGCAGGGTGCGGTGGGTGGTGAGACTGGGGGCATACTGGGGAGCGGTGCTGCTGCTGCTGCTGTTGCTGCCGCTGTTAACAGTAGTCGAAGGGGGCTGTTGCGGCGGCGGCAGCAGGTTGGGGTCTACGACGCGACGCTGGTTGTTGTCGAGGAGGAAGTCGACGCCCAGGCGCTCGTCAAAGGGCATGTCCTGCGATATGTGGGGGGAGGGGCTGTCGTTGGAGTAACGGCGCATGTGGCCGACGGTTGGGTCGGCGGGGTACATCCAAGGACGGGCAGCGTCGGGGGCACCGGGCGAGTTGACATTGATGCCGGCGCCATTGGGAGGCTCGCGGTGATGGGACAGGGCCACCGACAGCGGCGACCGCTCGGCCGCGGCGGCGAGTTCTGGGGGCGGTGTCAGCCATGCAGCGTTGCGACAGAGCGAATAGACATAGACGCACCATTGAGGCCAGACGCGCGCACCATGGGCTGGAGGATGGCCACAACGCTCTCCAGGCGCCTCTTGATGTCGGCATTCTCGGCCTGGACGGCCTCCTTGGCGCGCAGCACCAGCTGCAGGTCGTGGTAGGGCTGCTGGTTCTCGAGCTCGCGGATGCGCTGGTTCAGGCGGTCGATCTGGCTCTTTGTGCGCTCGCGGATGGCGCGCTGGGCCTCACGGTCGTTTGCGCGCTTGCGAGCCAGCTGCTCGGGGGTGAGGTTGGCGACGCCGCGGGCATTGGGGCCGGTGCGGCGCTTCTTGCTGGCCGGGCCATGGTCCTGGTCGTGCTGGTCGGCGTCTCTGGCGAGGGCAGACGAGGGCGTATCAGCAGCGTCCGGGGATGCCATGCTGATATAGGCGGAGGTTGCAGCGACTCAGCCAGGCAAGAGAGAAATGGCGGAATCGAGTCATGAGCTGTGCGGCCGGGCTAGTCGGGTACAGTACACCCCACACGTTTGCTGGCCCGCCCGCTCAGCCTCGGATAACGTGCAGGACGCGACCTGGCACTGCCGGGCTTACATGCACCATGCACAGAGCATCACACATGGGTAACGGGTAGCTATATCTGGCGCCAGCCTGGGCCGCGAGCCCGGTGCCTGTCTCCTCCACCATGGCCGACGAAAGCGTCAGCAAGCTGGGCATCGCCTCGGCCGTCCTCAAGGCTGGTATATATCTCCTCCCCCTGCTCTGGCTCTTCACCATTCGCTGCCAGCAACTAACAAACCCCCTCTCCCCTCTTAGTCGGCTCCGCATCCACCCGCCTCGTCACCTCCCCCTTCAAGGGCCAGAATGGCTCCAACACCTACTTCAAAGACGTCATGTTCGCCATGCTGCGCACCCAGCTCGGCAACCTCGACGTCGCCGCCGACCGCTACATGAGCACCGACACCACCACCACCTACCTCAAGCTCGCAAAGGACCACAACTTTGCCCCTGAGACAATCACCCTCCCCGGTGGCGCCCAGGCCCACTGGTTCGGCAGCAGCAGCGCGGAGAGCACAATCGTCTACTTCCACGGTACGCATCCACCCCCAACTCCAAGCCAGCAGCCAGCAGCCAGCAGCTACCTAACAAGCACATACAGGCGGCGGCTACGTTCTCCCCGCCTCTCCCGGCCACCAAGCCTGGCTCCACGACCTCCAGTCCTCTCTCGGCCCCGACACCTCGGCCCTCCTCCTCGCCTACTCTCTCGCCCCCGAACACCCCTACCCAGCCCAACTCCTCCAAGCCACCGAACTCCTCTTCCATCTCCTCACCACCCGGTCCGCAGACTCGCTCATCCTCGCCGGCGACTCTGCAGGCGGCAACCTCGTCCTGTCGCTCCTCTCCCACATCGCGCACCCGCACCCAGACGTGCCAGAGCTCGTGGTCGAGGGCAGCTTCCGCGCCGCCATGCTAATTAGCCCGTGGACCAGCCTTACCCAACTCGGCGCAGAGAGCTTCACCATCAACGCCGAGCGCGACTTTTTCGACGCGCGCACCCTGCGCCGCTGGGCGACGGCCTTCCTCGCGTCCTCGTCGCCCTACGCCGGCGACTTCTACTCGGAGCCCGTGCTCGCCGCCCCCGAGTGGTGGACCCCTGTGTCCGCCATTGTGCGCGACGTCATGATTTGGATTGGCGGCAATGAGGTGTTGAGGGATGGCATTGTAGCGTTTGCCGAGAAGTTTGAGAAGGGCTTTGGCGAGGGGGTGCAGACGGTTGTTACCAGTGGCGCCGCCCACGAGGAGATGATTGTGGAGAAGATTCTGGGGTATGCTGGCGATTCGGGCACGGGAAGTGAGGCGGTTGTGAGGGGGTGGGTCAAGGCGCGGTTGTGAGCTGTGGAGAGAAAGGGTCCATATTGGTGGTATAAATAGATATTTTACTGGTGTATTACTTCTGGGCTTTTGTGCTTGTGCGTTTGGGGTACGAATTGGAAACCGATTCGAACGCCAAATCCTATGCTGGTGCAGTGCTGCTCTCTCTTCAAACCTAAAACCTGAGCATACTTCGCCTCAACACCAAGCAAACTCCGTAGTGCGATATGCACATGCTTTTTTCATCGTGCCGTACTACCACCACCACCACCACCATCACCCCCCAGTACTCCAGCCAAACACAATCCACACGAGAAATAAACCGCCCCTGTTCTTCCCGAAAAGACTTTGAATGACGCCTAGGCAGGTTTTGGATCATGTGTATGGAACACGCGCATTGCTGGGCTGTGTGTGTGTGTGTGTGTTCGACGTTGCGCGGGCATTTGTCTTAGTCAGAAATTATGCCCTTCGCAATTCGCAAACAAGTATTTATTCCGGAGAAGCTTCTTCGACACGGTGGTCCTTGCCAAACTCTGGGGGTTCAGTTGGGTCGGGTTGGGACTGAGCGATTTGCGCGCGGACTTCAGCTAGTTTGTTTACTGAGGTGGCTCGCTCTGGGTCGTTTGCGTCGAGGGAGTGTGCTTCGATTGCGACGATGTGTTCTAGGAGATCTAGGGCTTTTTGGAGCTGGCCGTCGTCCTGGTATACGCCTGCGAGTATGTACTGTGTAATGATTCTATCGGGGTCGTCCACCCGCATGGATTGCGCTTCGATCTCGACAATTTTTTCGAGAATCTCCAATGCTTTTTGGAGCTGGCCATCGTCTTGGTATACCCTTGCGAGTCTGTACTGCGTAATGATTCTATCGGGATCGTCTGGCTGTAGAGATTGCGCTTCAATCTCAACAAGTTTTTCGAGAATCTCTATTGCTCTTTGAAACTGGCCATCTTTTTGATATACCCTTGCGAGCTCATACTGCTTGACGATTCGCTCGGGTTCGTCTATCTTTAGGAATTGCGCTTCAGTCTCAACAATCCTTTCGAGAATCTCCAACGCTTTTTGACGCTGGCCATTGTGCCGATATGCTTCTGATAGCCGATATTGCGATATAAACCTTCTAGGGTCCGTTTCTTTGCGAGTTTCTTCTTCAATGGTACCAACGTGTTCAAATAATTGTATAGCCTTTTGAAGTTGCCCATTATCCATATAAGCTTGTGCAAGCCTATGCTGTGCGTTTAGTAGGTTGTAGTTATCCTCTTTAAAAACTTCCTTTCTAACCTCAATAACGTGCTTCAGTAGCGGCAGCGCCTTGTGAAACTGGTTATCTAGCAAATATGCTTCTGCGAGATTTTCTTCCGAGATTAGTCGCTCTCTATGCTTGCGATCAAACACTCTTTCTCGAACGGCAACCACATGCTCGAGTAGTTTTATTGCTCTTGCAACCTGTTTATCTTCAAAGTATGCTCTTGCGAGCACTTGTTGAGAGACTAGCAGGGTGTCATCCTCTTCCTCTTTCGATTTCGTTTCCCTCTCAACTCCATGCTCATACAGTGGTATTGCTTTCTTCACCTGTCCATCATATAGGTACGCAGTTGCAAGTTCATGCTGAGACAGGAACAATCCATCATCGTCTTCTCCCAACAATTCCCTTTTCACCTCAACGATACGTTCTAACATTGATATCGCTCTCTTATTCTGCCGATCTAGGCAGTATACTTTGGCTAGCTCGTGCTCTGATTCAAGCCGACTCGAGTCAGTCTCTTCTAAGTCGTTTCTGATCCGACAGGACTCTTCTAGCCATTTTATGGATTCTTGTAATCTGCCGTCAGCAGACATACACCAACCTACTCGTAAACTGAGCTCGGCATTGCCTTCTTCATCACACAAGGGCTTGGTCTCCAGTAATCGCAGCGCGTGTGGCATATACACTCTCCAAGTTTCATAGGCCATCCAATCATAACACGGGAATACATAAGCAACATGAGTTACTGCTCCTTTCATGACATCCGTAGCATCCTCATATTCCTTAGTCCAGATCCTGGTCGCTAGGTGCACAAGTCGGTGTAGATCGTACCATTCTTCTTTGTCGGATGCTTCATCGATGTTGTTGTTCTCTCGTAGTGATAAGAATGAGTATCCACGAAGCGTGCCAATGGCTTCCTCCATGAGCTCTTCTGTTTCTAGACTCGGTAGAAGCGATCGCGGTATGGCCTTCCATTCTATACACGATATGAATGCTAAAATACTTGCTGCTCCTGGGTTGCTAGCTTGGAGCTGACGGAACGATACCACCCATGTCATCGCCACGGCGTTTGCTGAGCCTTTGTAACGAGTATTGTCGCGAAACTCTTTGCTCATCACGCTGACGACATCCTGCTCTGTGCTTTTCAACAAGTGTAGATATTTCCCGATGGTAGTTCTGTTTTTATTCAGATAGGCCGCGGCCTGGGTGATAGCGAGAGGCAGATAGGCGAGTTCATCAAGTAAATCTTTCACTCCCGTACTTTCTTGCAGAAGATTCTTTCTAATCAGTGATTTCTCCAGGAATGTGCTTGCGTCTCTTTGACTCATGCGTTCGAGTTCTAGGACGTCGCCTCGTGTCAGCGCTATTGCTATTTCTTGGACGCGCGTCGTGAATAGGGTAATTCCCCGCTCACTCTCAGGCATATAGTCCAAAATTCCCGACGATGTTTCGGTGCCAAATGCGATATCCAGGTCGTCTACATTGTCAACCACAACTAACCATCTTCCAGCTCGTTTTGTACCAAGATAATCTCGTAAAATCACTTTGGCGTCTTCGTCCTTCGTTTCCGCTTCGGTGATGCCCAATTGTCGGGAAATGTCCACACAAGCCTGCTCAAAAGTTTCCATACTCAGCGCAGGTATCCAAAAGATTGAATAGTCTGGTAATGTTTCTTTGACATAGTATGCGAAGTTCAAAGCAATTTGTGTTTTGCCCATCCCCCCAAGGCCCACAATGGACATGCTCTGGCAGTCTGAACTACCGAGCAGCTTTTCTTTAAGCATATCCATTTCGTCCTTTCTTCCAATAAAGTATCGGTTCTTGGGAAATGATATGTAGTAGGATGCTATGAGTCGATAATCAACATCAGTACAGATGGGCAGACGGCACAAGAAACGACATTCGCTCAATCACCCAAACTTACCTGAAGATATAGACAGCAATTCCGTATTTTTGGTTAAAACAGTCGTGTCCGTCTGCTGCCGTTGGTGGGGTTCCATCGTGTTCTCACTAATCTCTTTTTGAAGCCGCCGGAAGGCATTTTCCTGTCCTTCTCCATAGATGAGTGGCATGTGTATGTCAAATATTCCAAATAAAGAATATGCCTTATCTTCTTTGCGTGTAGCATTGCGTTTTCCGGCCCAAGATAGCCTTTCGGCGACACTAAAAGTGTGTAAAGGGGTCCCCGTAATTGCAGTGACTGGTATACCTGTAATCTTTTGGATTTGATCTTTCAGCTCATACTTATCTCCTAACCTCTTTCCCTCACGAGAGAAAAAAATAACTGTACGCGGAGCGAGCATTTCCTGAATAGTCCAAGATCTAGTGAACCATCGACTCTGTCGAAAAGCTGACTCCCAGGCACGTGTGACAACCTCATTGCTTGGTAGGCCGGCTGAAACATCTGCTAGGAGGGCATAGCACTTTGCTGCATTGTGGTACCACCTGAACATGGAATTAATCGCCTCTTGGAGTTCGACAGAATCCTTTTTATCGATGCAGCACGTATCCACCCAGCAGTAGCGTAGGCCATCTCGCTTAGCCTGCTCAACGCAGAACTGGATCTTGTTGTATCCAGCCTTGTTGTATCCGGTACCATTCACGAGGTCGTTATACGTCACCTCCTCGTCTAGCCAGGTGTGCGATAGTATAGCGTAAGCGGGGATCTCATCTTCGCGGACCAAATATTTTGTCAAACGAAGGACGTCACCGTCGCTGAATTCCAGGAGCCGCATTGTGTAGTGCTAGGAGAGAGGCTGAGAGAGAAGCAATCGCGTGGCAGCCTAGTCGCCCAGTTCCGACCCAGTTGTACACTCATCAGCTTTCTAGCTAATCAGGCACGTAGAGATGGCTATAGTTGCTGTTGCGCTCGATTATTTGAGCAGAATTTCGATGCGACGGCTGTAGAGAGGGGAAAAACATGGGTACTCGTGGGATAGGTAGGAAAAACGTGCCTAAATTACGGTGGAGCACAGCTGGCTGGGCTTGCGAATAGTATCAAAGCACGTTTGGCGCCTAATTAAGCCGGCTGCAGCCAGCATGCACCCCGAGTGCAGATGCATTTGAATCTCCTGTGTAAACATCTCGATGAAAAATACACATTGTTGGCAAATCCCTCGAAACACTTTTTAAAGATTTCCTGCATTTCGTATTGGATCAAAAGGCGACATAGTTGAGAGCTGCTGATCTTGATGAGAAACTATGTGAATGCGAACGCGCTGATGGTAGGTGAGGCGAGAAGGACCTGGAGCTGGAGCTTCGGCCTGACGTCTTGCCCCGCCCCCACTTGGTAAAAGTTCACCAGTCTCTCACACCACTTCAACATCCCAAGTACCCTTTATACTCGACCAGATCTTACCATGGCTTCAGCAACAGCCACAGACCTCGAGCCGCCGTCCCAATCCGCACCACAAACAGCAAACACTTCCATCAGCACTCAGTTTCCTCACGTGAACATTGGCACACGCAACTCGACACTTGCCCAGATTCAAGCTCGATCGGTCGCACAAGCTTTAAAAGATGCGCACCCCGAGCGCACATATAACATTTGCCCGGTTGTGGTACAAGGTGATCGCGACAAGGTTACGCCCTTACAACAATTGAGTCAGGGAGAGAATGCGAAGAGTTTGTGGACGGGCGAGTTAGAAAGCATGCTAGAAAAGGGCGAACTCGACATCATTGTCCACTGCTTGAAGGGTAAGTTGTATTCATGCCATATTAAATCGGAAACAACTGACATGCCAATAAGACATGCCTACCCAGCTCCCTGATAATCTCGCCCTCGGCGCTATTCTTGAGCGCGAAGACCCCCGTGACGCACTTATCATCTCACCTCGCCTACCGAAAGATACTACACTCGCGAGTCTTCCTCAAGGTGCAACTATTGGTACCTCATCCGTGCGTCGCGCAGCGCAACTACGCCGTCTGTTCCCACACTTACAATTTGCTGATCTGAGAGGCAACGTTGGGACACGGTTGGGCAAGTTAGACGCAGAAGACTCGAAATATTCTGCAATTGTCCTGGCTACGGCTGGCCTGAAGAGGATGGGTCTGGACAGTAGAATCAGTCAGTACCTGAGCAGCGCTAATGGAGGCATGCTGCATGCAGTTGGCCAAGGTTCACTTGGGATAGAGATCAGGAAAAATGATGAAGCAATGAAGGACCTCCTCAGCGGAGTTCGATGCGAAAGAACAACAAGAGCATGCTCCGCAGAGCGAGCCCTGTTGAGAGCGCTAGAGGGAGGCTGCAGCGTGCCTATTGGTGTTGAGACATCATGGCGTGGTGGCAAAGGTCTTACAGTTGGAACACAGCCAGCAAAAGACTATGACAAGCACGGTAACGCGGTCGAGGGTCCAGAGCCAGATCTAGAAGACCAAGAACTGGTACTCAAAGCATTGGTCGTGAGCGTAGACGGGAAGGAAGTGGTCGAGCATGAAGCTGCACAAAAAGTGCGGTCTGCAGAAGAGGCAGAGGAAATGGGACGAGACGTAGCAAAGGTGCTGATTGAAAAAGGCGCAGATAAAATTCTGGAGAAGATCAATATCGAGAAGCAATGGGCGGCGAAGAAGCAGCTTGATGAGCTGAAAACAGCCTCATGAGCGCTAACTAAGCGAAAAGAAACCCATATGACCTTGGGTCAAGCTGTGGATAGACCTGGAAGGAGTCGTGTGACATTACTAAAGTAAGGCTAGTCAGTCATCTCGAGGGATGACGACCTGGGTCCCACATAGACTGGGCTACAAAGTTACATAACGCTTGCTATCGTTTCCTAAGCCTTCTACAGGTCGAGGCGCTAATGTATCTTAGTATCAACTAGCGCCCGGCTAGATGTTAACTTGTTTCGAAATCATTAAGTTCAAAAGTGTAGTAGATACAGGAGACTATTGCAACTGAGCCTATCATATAGACAGCAGGGATTGCTGACTAATATTTCAAGTACACCCGAAATGCCCAAGCACATCTCTATCCACCTTAGTTTCTATCT
The DNA here is from genome assembly GCA_028456235.1 of Ophiosphaerella narmari. Classification (NCBI taxonomy): domain Eukaryota; kingdom Fungi; phylum Ascomycota; class Dothideomycetes; order Pleosporales; family Phaeosphaeriaceae; genus Ophiosphaerella; species Ophiosphaerella narmari. The sequence goes on from JALNQA010000008.1 coordinate 283,955, forward strand.
CTCGGCTTGCGCTACAAAGTAGCGTTTTTTGAATCAATTACATTTCTAACCTCATTGTTGCACCTTCGGATTATCGAGATGTTATACCGGCGCTCAATCTCGAAAGTTCACACGCTATTATACAATCACTATCACGTCAACATAGGCTCTCGTCAGGCAGGTTAGCCCGTCCATCCGAGCGCGACCTAATATATCACTCATCCCTAATAGACTGGAATTCTAACGATGAATTCTTCAATTTCACGCGCGGCCGTTTTATTGTAGATGAAGCAGAGAACATTCGACAGCGTGAGATTAGATTCGACCTAAACAGGCTTGCGAGTGTCGCGGCAGACTCAGTTGGCGCTGCTCAATGTATTTCTATCAAGAAGTACCCCGACGGCATGTTCAACAAAGCGTACCTTATGTCTATGGAAAATGGCCAAGAAGTCGTAGCCAAAGTGCCTAATCCGAATGCTGGCATACCGCACTTTACTACGGCTAGTGAAGTTGCCACAATGAACTTTGTAAGTTCAGTCCGAACTCCTGAACGCTGAGTCTTGTTAACGCAGTGATATGCAAGGCCAGGGGAGTCCTTGACACGCCAGCGCCTCGTGTCTACGCATGGAATTCGCAAGCAAAATCACACCCTGTCGGGGCTGAATTTATCATCACGGATAAAATTGAGGGTGTTCCGCTGTCTCAAGTCTGGGACATGATGAAGCTAACCCAGAAACTCCAATTGATTCTTGCTTTAACAAGTCTCCAGAAGCGATGGTTAAGCGTTTCATTCTCTCATTACGGCAGCTTGTATTATACGGGAGACGCGCAGCCATTAGTAGGTAACCACTACGTCAAAGATGGCAAGGTTGTCAAAGATTCAAAATTTACTATTGGCCCAGCTACAGGCCGGGATTGGATTGACGCAGGACGATCAATCTTGGATACTCATAGGGGGCCATGTACGTTAGGGTTGATGTCATCTTCGTGCGGGCGCTGACAAGTTTGTAGGGGCTTCCCTAACGCAGTATCTACAAGCAGTTAGGACGCGAGAGACAATTGCAACCATTCCCTAAAACCCCCAAAACAGACTGCCCTATTCTGTGGTCCAAAACTCTACCGACCGGACGCAGAAAAGAAGCTTACTGCGTTAGCATGGTACCGGCAAATTATCGACGCCCTTATCCCAAAGGATACTACTATTACTAACCCATACCTTTGGCATAATGATTTGCATGGTGACAATATCTTCGTAGACCTCCATAATCCTGAGAAGATTACGGGTATTATTGACTGGCAGTCTTGCCACATCTCGCCGCTCTTCAACCACAATCCTGATCCAGCCTTCCTCGACTGGGATGGCCTTGAGCCCAAGACGCTCGATTTGGCGCCAATGCCGAAGCTCTCCGGACTTTCCCTAGAAGAAAGGTCTGCTGCCGTGCGCGAGTACACGGCCCAAAATGTGTTCATTGGATGGCGGAAACTTATGCATGCCAAAAACCCAGACTTGTATCAAGTAGTTGAATTTCGAAAGACGGTAGCATACGGGCTAATATTCCTTGCCCACCGCATGTTCGAATACGACGAGGCACACTTCCAGTCGCTTCTAGTAGATCTAAAGGACGTGTGGGCGGACTTACCTGGCGTTATTAGCCACACTCCTTTCCCGTTCAGCTTTTCAGAAGCAGATATTGAGCGTATCAAGTTGGATAGCGATGATGCGGTAGCAGGAGCCGAGCTCGTTGCGGCGGCTAAGGAGAGAGTAGGCGATTTGTGGCCAGATAAAGGCTTCATTGAGCACGAGCGATACGATGATTGCAAAGCTGCCCTCCGTGAAGTCAGGGATGAAATATTGGAACAATTAGCCGAAACTGACGAGGAAAAAGATGAGTACAAGCAGTATTGGCCATTTGAATGATCTCTACTATATAAATGTCTATTCTAGAAAATGGTTCCACTCTAGTGTGCCCATTTTTCAGCTAGCATGGTGACGGTACAGGCCGGCAAATCAACTAGAAGTACCTATCTCCCACTGTCGTATCGCTTCAGTGAATCTCTTTAAAAAAAATACGATGATAAATCGCATTCACTCAAGTCAAAGTATCTGAGGTTTCACCATCAGCTTGTCTGAAAATTGTAGTGGGCGTGGAATGGTCGTTGGGATGCGTCTAAAAAATGCAATCAAGGACAAGAGGCCTTACAGTATGACTCCGACCTCTTGTTCCAAATTATCGTCTAAATCAACGAAAACTAAACTTAACTTGTGTAATAGTACGAGATGACTGGGGATAAAGTTTTTCGTGAAAGTACTAGCAAGCCGTAATGCATAATTGTTGAAAAGTCTATTATTCTGGTTTGGCGAGCAGCTGGCCTCGAACTAGACTACTCGACCCACACGTTTAGAGCGTTCTTTACAATACAGTACGCAGAGATATAAGCTTAATTTGCAGGTGTAATGCCTCGGAGAGTTCCTCGTTGGGTAACCGATGTTGCATCGACAATTCTGCTTGGAACTGAGAATGAGGAGATAATTAGTAGTATTGTGCCGTTGTGTGGAGGATGGTAGCTGTGAGGGGATCTTGGATGACGTAGTCAAGGTATGATTGTATTGTGATGATGCCCCTAGGGCTAAGCTAGACTAGGCTATATATACTTGAGCTAGTGTCCTTAGTCATGTCCCGTGACAGTCTCCACCCCTCCGGGCATGGAGGCCTCAACTTCCTGCCGGAGGCCTCAACTCCCTGCCAAAGCCCGTCCATCGTGAATCATCTGCTCCGCCAGAGTAGGAGCGTTGGAGTTTGTCGTTTTTGGGATGCTTTGTGTTGCTTTCAAAATAGCAACAAGGCCGTAGTCCCCTAGCGTGTGCCATCAGGTCTACATTTCTCCGGTGGTGTCGTTGGCGGAGTTGTTGATCAAGTAGGCGTCGTCAGGGTCGGTTGCCTTAGGGAGATGGAAACCGAAGCCATGGTCGGAGGTGGTGTCGTTGACGGAGTTGTCAATCGAGTAAGCGTCATCAGGGTCGGTTGCCTTGGGGAGATAGAAGCCAAAGCCATAGTCGGAGGTAGTGTCGTTGACGGAGTTGTTGATCAAGTAGGCGTCATTAGAGTTAGTTGCCTTAGGGAGATAGAAGCCAAAGCCACAGTTGGAGTCGTTCTCATCTGCGTTGTCGATTGCGTAGAAGTCGCTAATAGAAGGGTTGGCTGCCGGAGCTAGAGGGCAATCATTGTCCTCAGGGAGTTCAGAATAGTTAGAGGCTAACGTAGTCTCTGTCTTCTACTTTTTAGGGGTAGACGTAGTTGTAGTAGTTTTAGTAGGCTTGCGTTTACGTAAAGGTTTAGTCCTAGCGTTTGCGATAGTAGCTCGAAGTTCCACTTTAGTAGCGTACTTCATTCCAAAGAACTAGTCCTTTGCGACGTACTTGAAGCCTGTGTTTACAGCGTCGTATCTTTGAATTTAGGGTATACCTAACCGTCCACGGACGTTGAAAGTAGGCGCGCTAGTAAGATAGACTATCCCGTAGGCATTAATGTCGAAGTCCTTCTATAGCTGTGCGACTTTAACGTTAGGCTAAAGCTAGAAATCTATAATTGCAGCGGGCTGGTTTGTAGGTCGCTTTGTCTAGCAGGCCTAACAAGACTTCTAGTTGCCGGGCTAGTAGGTAACGAAGCTAGCTACTAGCCCCGTTGCATGTTTTAACATGCAAGCCCAGGCGTAGTTTTTAATAGGCAAGTTCTTTTTAGGCTAGGTTACTTTAGGAGGGGTCTAGTAGGTGTCTAAGATTAAAGTCTTAGACTTTTGCTTAGAGGTCTTAGGGTTCTTTTTAACGCAGTAGAGTACGTTACTCTTTGCCTTAGCAAAGGTGTTGTAAAGAGTAGTTTGTTTCTTAGACCTTAGCAACAATAGTTTTTGTGTGCTCTATTCTTGTACCTTATCTAATAGAGTAGGCATGTAGGTAGCACGCTTAGAGATTTCTTTGTCTATTTTAAGAATGCGGTCGTCTTCCTTATCCTTATTAGGGAAGGATTAGCTAGTAGGTGCCTGCATAAAAGGAGATAGTGACAGAGGACTGCGTATCTTATGCCGCGATAGCGACAGAGGCGAGCGTGTCGTGAACTAGAATTGCGACGGAGGCGAGCGTGTCGTAAACTAGAATAGCAACGGAGGCTAGCGTGCTGCGGGTTTATATAGCTTGTAGTCTAGGAGGCTTCTAATTAATAGAGTAGAGTGTGTTGCAAAGCTCTAGAAGCTTGTTGTAAAGGGAGATAGTTGTCTGTTACTAGCTAACGGGGAGTAAACTAAAAGGGTAGCAAGTGTATTACAAGCAGGCTCCTAGGCGATAGTTGCAGTAAAGGTAGTTTGTTCTTAAGGCGGGGTAGTAAGGTTTGTAATAGGCTATTAGGTAGTAGCTACGTCGTAGGTGCCGTAGTCTTGAGTGAAAACAGTAGGTTCTATAGGATGCTCTTAAGTAGAGGGCTTAGGTTCTTTGACAGTCTCTTGCGTAGGGATAGTAAGTTCTATGCTAGGCTCTTAAGTAGAGGGCTTAGGTTCTTTAATAGTCTCTTGCGCGGGGATAGTAAGTTCTATACTAGTCTCTTGAGCAGAGATAGTAAGTTCTATGCTAGGCTCTTAAGTAGAGGGCTCGGGTTCGTAAGTGTTGGTTATAGTGTATTAGAAGAGGGAGTAAGGTAGAGGAAAGTAGTTGGGCGCTCGTAAGGATTATATAGGTGCTAGGGTAGGTAATAGTAAAAGAGAGTAGCGAAATTAAGTGCGGGCAAAAATGCTGTAGGCGAGAGAGTAAAAATAAAGTGAGAGTAAGTATTGCGTTGTAAAATGTAGTTAGGGAGACTCAAGGACAACGTAGTAAAATTGATTAGGAGTAGCAAGTAGAAAAAAACAATAGTATATAGGAGGTTAAAATGTTGTATATTAGTGCCGTAAAGATATGTACGATATACCTAGGATATAATAGTAGTTTTATGCCTGTAGCCGAGGCCTTAGGATACGTCCTTATAAGACTAGTATTACTAGAGTAGCTTTATCTTAGGACGTGTCGATAATAGGTAGACTGTGTATTTCGTTATTGTAGGTGGTGTCTATATGTTGCTAGTTTAGTCTGTCCCTAAGGCGGGGATTTCTCTGTCGTCTAGGTAGTAACAGTGTGTGTTTAGGAAGTTCTGCTAGGTGTTTAGGCTCTGTTAGAGGAGGCAAAGGGGCAGGTATATTAGGAATAGGCTTAGTAGCTAGCGATAGAATAAGTAGTGTATTAGCCTATTATCTATCCTGCGCGATCTAGTTTGCAGTTTTTCTCTTTCTCTATCGTAATTGACGTTGTTCTTGTTTAGTAAGGGGGAATTGCTCGTCGTATTTACGCCTTATTTCTTAGGCCGTATTAAGTTAAGTCTGTCCTAGCTAGGCGTTGTGTGTAGCAGGTAGGTCCCTCTATTTTACTAAGTATTGAAGTTTGCTAGAGTTACGATTAACTCTGCGCCTAACGATGTGCTCAATAGGGCGAAAATCTCGTTTATTTTAGTTAATAATTTGTTATTAGAGGTTAAGAAAAGGATAGTTCTAAGGGTCCTCGCCTAGAGTAGAGTAGGGTTCGAGCTACATCGCGTTGACTACGTCGTGTATACGTGTATTAGGTAGTAGCTTAATGTAGAAGGCGTTTCCTCTAATTGCTTTAAGGATTTTAAAAGGTCCTATTTGCTAGTAACTAATTTTGCGCGCTAGGTTTCCTTTTAATTTATAACTGTTGTGTAGGTTTAGTATAGCGTAATTGCTAACCTTTAGTAGGCATAGTTAGTGTTTTTAGTTATAGTAGTATTTTTAGGCGACGCGAGCAAAAGCAATAGCTTCTTAGGCTTCTTCTTAATATTAGAGTCTAAGTAGCTTAAATTCCTCGCAAGAGAGATGTTCCCGTGCTACGGTAACTTTAAAGGCATGTCTTAGGTTAAAACCTATAACGTACTAGCATAGAGAGCAACCTATTAAGGCGTTAAAGGATGTGTTTATAACGAACTATATGTGTAGGACTATTTAGTTCTAGTCAACCTCTAGGTTGGTTGTAATAGTAAAACGTAGAGAGATACTAATAGTTTAGTTAGTCTATTCTAAAGAGCCGTTGCCTAAGGGATAGTAGGTAGTAGTAGTGTATAGTTCTATCTTCTAGAGATAGAATTAGGCGCTTATAACCCCTTTAATAAACTTTAGATCTTAGTTACTAACTACAATAATTGGCGTTTCCTAGGTAGTAAGATAATTACGTTAGACTAAGGCTAATCCCTATTAGTCTAAGGTCTAATCGTCCCGTCCTAGGATAACGTTTACTATCTTTGAGGTAAGGTAGGTTTCTGTTAGGATAGCGTTAAAGCCGTTGGCTGTCTCTAGCAAGTGTGTAACTATATCGATTGCTATATACTCGTATAGGTTTACTAGTTTATCTATAGGCTCTAGGGCGCTGTAGGTTTTGTAGCGTGTAGTCTAGACTACGGCATATGTTAGGTAGTATTTAATATATACGCGCAAGTTTTGAGCGAGCTTGTAGATAAAGAAACTAGCTCGTATTTATTAGTATGCTTAGTAGAATCCCTAATAATAGTATTTATTATGTGCTTAATAGAAAATGTCGTGCTAGAGATCCTGTAGTATGCATAGACGTTCTAAACTGTCTGCTCGGTCCTAGTAGTATAGCAATTTATCCTTAAGGAGGAATCTTAGTCCTCTTAAGGGTTGCGTCTTATCTTTATCGTTGCGACGTTTGCTAGAGACGACTTTTAGTACGCAAGACTAGAGTAGGTCTACTTTGTAGGCCTACCTAAGTTGTTGCTTGAAATCGTCTAACATTTTGACGATAAGCGCATAATAGACGTAGGCTACATTATTTAGGATATTAGTTTAGAGATCTAACTCTAGTATTGTATTTAGGCGGAGTTGTAAAAGGGCGTCTAGAACTAGATAAAGGCGTCCTAGTTTGTAATAGATGTCTAGGTTAAACTATTAGAGGTAGACGGAGGCTTTTGCGAGCTAAAGATTTAAGTTTTTGAGTAACTCTGTTAAGGTTAGTTTTTGCTATCATACGATAGCTGTAACTACAGCGTAATTAGTAAAGACATAGACTTTTAGGGCGGCTTATATTATGTAGGAGAGTTTCTAGACTACCTAGTAGAGTCTAGCTATTTCTAGCTCTGTTAGGAAATACCAACGTTCTAGACCTAAAAGGCATTTTAAGAGAAAGATAATAGGCTTAATTGTAGCTTTGTTAAAGTTTGTTGTGCGTTTTAGCTATATAGTTAGAGACGAAGCGTCGTCGTCGTATCCTTTAGGGACGTTAGAGTCTACTATAGTAGGGGTAGGGTTGTCTTTAACGTAGTAGGCTATTAAGGCTATGCTGTATTCTTTTAACGAATCTACGTTAAGGTATAAGGGTCTAGTAACGTCCTAGTAAGTTCTTGTAAATACGTTGTCCTAGAGCAACTAAATATTATTAAATGTGTCTCGTATAGGTCCTTGCACTAGAATAGAGATGCTTATTGCTACTTAGGCGCGTTCCTTACCTTTCTTTTTAGGAGCTTTTTTAAGCAGGTGTATTTTAAGAGTAGTAAGTAGTTCTGCTAACTAAGCTAAGTACAGCGTATAGTCGTTTAGAAAGTTAATAGCTCCTACGTACTTCTCTATATCCCTAGCGTTCCTTAGAAATTTAATATCTTTTAAAGTATTAATACGCTTAGTAGTTAATGTAATGCTAAAACTGTTAACTCGCTGTCTAAGGAGCTTAACTAATAGGTAGGCGAGAAAAGCCTTGTCTAGTGCTAGAGATACGCCTAGTTCTTGCATTCTAGTAAAGAAAGCTTCTAGATACTATAGATATTCTTTAAATATTTTAGAGTAGACAACAAAGTCGTCTATATAGGCCTTAGTAAAAGGCATATCTTTTAATATGTTATTGCTACATTATTAGACATACTAGACTAAGTTTTTATATCCTATAGCACAGACGTTTAGAATTTTGCCTCTACGATAAGTATTTATAGTAAATTTATGTTAGTCTAATTCTTTTACTACAAACTAATAGAAGTAACTAAGTCTGTTAACTACTGTAATGTACTTCGCACCTTAAATAGCGCTAAGGATATTAGATTGCGTTGCTAGTAGGTATGCGTCCTTAATAGCCTATAAGTTTATTTCTCGTATATCGAGGACTAGGCGCGCCTTTATAACAGAGTGTTCTATACTATCTAGGCGTTTTCTAATAACTATCTTCTACACAACAAATACTAGTACTAGGAAGGGTATAGCTTTAGTTGCTAGCTGTATTTTTCCTTGTATAGTAAGATTATTAAACGTTTCGTTAATAATGTTGCGGTCTTGTAGTCTAAGGGGGTAGATCTTTAATAGAAAGGTTATCTATTGCTAGCTATTGCGCAATTCAATTAGTATATAAAATTCTTCTAGTAGTTTGTAGATAGTGCAGCTATCTATAAAAACGTCTTCGTATTTGCATACAAGTTGTTCTAAGGCTCGTTATCTAGGGGGTGTTCTATATACTTTAATGCTGTTGTTGAGGGAGCGCTCTATTAGCTGCTTTAGTAGAGTTCTGTAGTAATTACGTAAATCTAGTATAGCTACTAGGTAGTATTAGTCTTTAGCAAGGTAGTAGACTCTATAAGATTTAAGGGGGAATGCTTAGCTAAGTAGGGCATGCTTCTAAATCTTAACAGACTAGTCTAAGTTGTTATAGAGTACTACTTCTAATTTCTTTCCTTTAAAGAGTACTACGTATACGCGCGCGTTATATAGTAGATAAGTTAGAGGTTTAAATATATAATTATAGGCCGTAGAGAGTAGTTTTGCAGCTATAGTATCTATTTTGACTACTACGCAGGGGCGAACAACTATCTAGTATTGCGTTACGAGTTTAATTAGTTTAGCAAGCTTATCCCTAGGGGTAATAATAAGTACGGCTACTACGTCCTTGTAGAGTAGCTGTCTAAGTACTTAGCGCTATAAGTCAATTATAGTTTGTTAGGGTACTAGTGTGTCTATGCTAAGGAGCATGTTAGGGCCAAGGTTTAGTACAATGTAAGCGCGAACGCGCTAGAGTGCGTAGACTTGCTTACCTAAGTCCGTTGTAGAGGGCATATAGAGTGTTATATACGCTACTTTGTAGATAGACTTAGTTGTAGTGCTTGTACCTTTGTATTAAATTGCCTTGTCTAGTTTATCCTACTTTGCGTTTAGGAAGTATTTCTAAACAAAACCCTTGTTTACAAGTGTTAGGGCGGCGCCTATATCTAGGACGATGACGAGGTTTTCTATATTGTATTTAGTTCTAATGTTTATCTTTAGCTTAAACTAGTTCCTTATAGTAATAGCTCTATTAACTAGAGCTGCAGTAGTAGATTTAATAATGCGCGTTTAAGGTTGTAAAGTAGGCTTAGTTGTAACGGGTGTAGCTACAAAGACGTTGTAGACGTAGTTAGTAGCGTGCGCTTATTAAAGATAGGTATGTAGTTTGTTTCTAGAGGTAAATAAGTCTCTATATTGATTACAAGTGCGTAGACGTCCTTGTTTAACGTATTAGACTAAGCCTATATAGTAGTAGTCGTCCTCGTCTTTAGAGTTATTATAGAAGTTTAAGTCTGTTAGATATATAAGATCTTGTTGCTCCTCTTGTAGGTTAGCCTATTACCTAGGGCTATAGTTAGTAGAATTATTATCGCTCTAGTCTTCTTTAGGTGTTTGTTCTATAGAAGAACGTAGGGAGGGCGTGCGTTTGTAGTGTAACTATTTAAAGTTTTATCTAGAGTCTATTAAGCGGAATTAGTTATTAGAGGTAGTAGGCGTAACTATAAGGCTGTTATAGTTTATATTGTAGGTACCCTGTATTTTAGAATATAGTTTATTAGCGGGTAGCTATCTATTTAGCGCAGACGCGCTATAGTTAGTTTAGTTTGCAAAAGTAGACCTGCTTTGCTAGTAGGGTGCTAACGTAGTCCTACAAGGCTAGTTCGCGTATCTGTTTCCTTGTAGTAGGTTTTAGTTCTAGTTGTAACTTCGATTAGGAGTGTAACCTCGCTGTAGGTAGGTTAGGGTAGTAGTCTAAGTAGCGTTAGGCTAGGTATTGCTACTAGCTTAATATCTTAGCTAACGCGAATTATTATAGCGTAAACCGTATTGATTTTGCTGTTAGCCTGTAGTATCGTACTAGCAATATAGTACGGTTAACTTACCTTTAGCTTTGAAAATTTCTGTAAATTTGTATTTACGTTCTTTAATAGCTCTTAGGAATTTATCTAAAGTTATAGTCTTTAAGGGGGGCTGTAAGTAGATGCGAATTCTATTGTCTAAGAGATTCTAGGTATGCTAAACGTATCTATTATTATTATTGCTACTGTAACTAGCGTCTTTACAGTAGCGTTTAACTTTTAGGAACTATTTAGAGGGGCTATAGTTTTTAAGGAGATCTACTAGGGTAAAAGTTTCTATATTTAATTTCTTTAGGGCTTCTAATTGTAGCAGACAGAAATATTCTAGTTTTCTTGTCTAGTTTTCTAGTCTGTTACTAGTGTTAAGCTCGACCTTCCTCTTAAGTGCTAAGTTTAAGGAGTACTATAATAGGGTATTGCCTTGCAAGCATTAGTATAGGTTAGCGCGGATAACGTGCTCTAGCATTATCTAGGATTAGAGGTAGAGGGTTGTAGAGTTAATAAAGTCTTAAACGCTGTAATAACAAGTTTTTCTATTAACGTTAGCAATATTGTCTAGATACTTGTCTGTAGGCATATCTAGCTAGAAATAGCTAATTTAGTCTAGCGCGAACTTAAGGGAACTGCCTATAGCGCGGACGCGCGCGTTGTTATTAGCTATCTTTGCTTCTACTAGTATAAGGCGCGCGCTATAGTGTAAAGGTAGATAACTTAGGGCTCTGTTAGTAGAGTATAGATCGTGTGTTGTAGGTAGTATAGTTTGTTAGTATAGGTAGGGGTAGTGTTCAGCCCTAGGAGCCCCTACTCTAGCAAGAGGAGGGGGGAGTGTTAACTAGTTCTACTGTAGCTAGGGTAGATATAGTATCTAACCCTAGAAACCTAGCTAACGGGGTAGTTGCGGTTGCTAATATTAAAAAGGAGTCTAATAACTAGGTATACCTCTAGTAGCACCTATTATGTAATAACTATCTAGTAGATTTAGTACTAGAACTACGGGGGAAGTAGTTTTTAAGCTCTAATAGATTATTTTAGCAATTTCTTAATAGAACTTGTAAAGCATGTCGCGTAGCTCGTCTCTTGTAATAGAGTTATGTCGTCTCGGAGTAGGATTTAGATCTAGTCCTAGGTTAAGAGTGTTAAGAGCTGTCTGTCTGCGTAGTGCTATATTACTAGGTATAGGGCTAGTGTTTAATTTAGTATTAGCTAAAAAGATTAATAGTCTCTAAGAGGGCTGTCTAGCAGTAATAGTTCTATGCGTAGCTAATTTTAGTCTCTCTAATGTAGAAAAAATTAGAGCTCTAGTTGCTAGGGTAGTCTCTGCGTAAATAGGGTTTTTGGAGGACTAGCTTAGTTCGTCGTAATAGGGTAGGACTAGGGATGTGTTGCCTTGTGTAGCTAGCATATTTAGTATTATAGGATTAAGAAGAAGTCTTTAAGTCTGTCCTGTGCGAGTTCTTTTACGTTGAGTGTAGTTATTGTTGTTTGTTGAAACGGCTATAGTAATAGGTAGAGCTACGTTAAACGAGGTTTCTTCCTATAGTGTTGGAGAGGGGTAGGCGAGGTTTAGCAATAGAGAGGAAGATCTTTCCTAGTACAGAGAGGGTGCTCGACCTAGGTGTGGGGAGGAAAGTATATAAGAGTCTACTAGTAATTAGGCTAGTAGGTCGACGTAGGGTAAGGAGCTAAGGGTCTGTTGGGCTAGTAGGTTGATAGAAGGTAAGGAGCTAAGAGTCTGTTGAGTGTCTCGGTAGCCTAGGAAGTTAAGGTAGGGTTAGGTTGGACCTGTAGCTAGCGAGTTAGTTAGAGTAGGGAGTAGAAGTAGTAGGGTTGCTGTAGTCAAGAGCCTAAATATCTTAAGCTCTTTTTATCGTAAGGCGGTAGCGGCCCGTTTGCCTTTAACGCCTGCGACCTAAGTAACTAGATATCCTAGCTGTGGGTTGTTCTTAAACGATAGTTGGCGAGGTGCTAGATAGTATCTAGCTCTGTTAACAGGGAAATAAATACCTAGGATAGGCTTGTCCTTAAAGGGAGACAGGGTTTTAAATTATTCTAGGAGAGCGATAGTAGTAGTGTAGAGTTCTAACGGAATAGAAGCAAAAGCAGCTTATAAAGATATAGTATAGGCTACTATATTGTATGCTCTAACAATAGTATCTCGAGTAGTTGTTATAGATGAGAACAAAGAAGTCCTAACAAAGAGAGGGGGGTAGCGTTAACTGTAAGTTCGTATATATAGCTACTACGGCACGCTAGTGCGGCGGTGCTTCTAGCCTAGTTGGTTCGCTGCTACTGTTGCTGTAGTTAGGAGGGTAGTAGTAGTTATCTAAACCAAGGTTGTGTAAAGCGGTAGTAGTAGTTGGTCTAGAAGCTTGCTCAACAATAACGTAGTAATTGTACACGTTAATAGCTTGTTTATCTTCGCACTCAGGAAAGCGGTCGTTAAAACCTAGGAGGCTTTTAGGGGTCGAAACTAATAGTTTTGCGGGAGCGCAAAGCTCAACCGTAGTTGTTGGTTTCGCGGATCTGTCGATCTCAAACGGAGAGGATCTAGTGCAGCGGGGTGCCGCAGCGCGACGCGAAAAAGGAGCTTTGCCGTAGTCGGCGAGGCGTAAAATATTATACTAAGCTGAGCTACCAGCTGTGAGGGGATCTTGGATGACGTAGTCAAGGTATGATTGTATTGTAATGATGCCCCTAGGGCTAAGCTAGACTAGGCTATATATACTTGAGCTAGTGTCCTTAGTCATGTCCCGTGACAGTAGCTCAAATCAGCCGAAACTTGTACGAGTAGTTGTAAGGTGTACGACAGGCAGGTGTTCCGTATGAACTTGATAGCAATATAATAGCAGCACAGTAGCCAACTCAAAAACTAGTTTTTCCAATATCTGAATTCCTTGAACTGATATGATCCCCATGTCGTCGAGATCCTACATGCTATATCTACTGCCATTACCACTTCCACAACACCCATAAGTAAGGTTCAACCAAGCACTTGGTGACACCTCGTGCGCCGGCACGGTATGACTATAGTAGGATTGGCTGAATAAATTAGGAGGGTGGTGGAAGGCAGCAGAACAGCTGGAAGTGCAAGTGACCGAGACTCGCAAAACTCAGCTTGGGGAGACCATTAACCAGCATAGCTAATCGCGCGTTCACGTGGGGATTCGGGGACACGACACGGAGGCTGCAGCCCTCATGTGACAATGCGCGCAGCGATATCTATTACTAAACTAGGTGTCGCCCACCCCAACACAGTCGCTTTAATGACAATGCTAGCTGACTGGAAGATTCGGGCGACTCCAACTGCGGAGCTCTGTTTAGTGGCTTGGCGGTTGGTCAGACGGTTGCCTCGCATTGAGAACACAGCCCCTTCCCACCTTGATGACGTCCAATAATTTTTTTCCAACTATTGAACATTCATCACCGTATACACATCGTTTTTAGGTGACCCGAGGCTGATGCAAGACTCGATTCAGGAATTCTCATCTGCATGAGATCCCTGTTGATACAGTCTTGCGTGACAAGCGCAGAGATACGCGTCCAGGAAGGGATGTTGACACCAAGTTTCTTGATTGCACTTCAGGTTTATGATGTGTCAAATCGAAGGGTCAGAGACTGGGTTCAGTTGGACGTTAGGTGAAGAAGACAGCTGGGTTAAATGGCCTGATGCTCAGAGGCAAACCATTCACTGCTTTATATGCCAAACACTGTCTTCCACAGCCTCAATGGAATACGGACGGCTAACTGTGACCATAAAATCATTACTGCAATCTTCGTTACTTGGTTGCACCAGCTGCCAGGCCGTTTCCCAAGGTGTCCGAGGCTTGATAAAAGCGCAGTTACCGAAACCCAGGAGAGATTCAATGGCACTATCGAAAAATTCCTTAGACGATCCTGCAAAGCTGGAGCAAATTATTGATGAAATGGTCGTTAATTACCAAATTGACCAAAATTTTGAATGCCCCTTCGGTCCTGGAGGTTGGACAATACGCTGCAGGTGTAAGCTCCGATACTGCACACACGAGAGACTCTTCATGGACTTTGAGATCCTTACTTTGCCGGGTGAGTTGCGGTGTACCACCATATCTGAATGGGCTATTAAGTGATATCTAGGCTCGCCTACTATCTTGCGAGGGCTACCCACCAGATCTTCAGTTCTGATCAATAGCGGCAACACCAACTCTGATGATTCAGTGGAGTTCATATTAAGATCTATAGAGAATTGTGAGATCAATCACAAGCAGGCATGCACACGGGGATTTGAAGACTTTGTTCCGCCAGCCCGGGTGCTCTACTTTGGTTGCGAACATGTCCGGCTCGTAGAGCCTGATATTACTTCAAAATTTGAGTATGCTTGCTTAGCACATCGATGGGCAAAGAAAGAGCCATGGGAAGTGGACGGAGATACCTCTACCCCATACAGGAGGTCTATGCGCTGTCGTACCCTCAAGTCAAACCTAATCCTGCACAAGGAGCGCATTCCCATCGAAGAACTGCTACCAGCCTACCAAGATGCCATCAGTATAGTTAGAAGGCTGGGGCTGCAATATCTCTGGATAGACTCATTATGCATAGTGCAAGACGACATGGACGACATGCGCACCCAGATTTCGAACATGGGTCGTATATACCAAAACAGCTATCTTACAATTGCAGCTGATGGATCCAAGGACCATACTCAAAGTTTTTTCTCTGAACGAAACTGGAATTGGCGATCGTACAGGGAAGTTATGATGAATGCACATGGATCGAATCACAAGCTGTATTTCCGTGAGCGCCCAAGCCACTCTGATCTCGGTTGGAACGACATCTTTAATCGCGCATGGTTCGTCTTCATTTTCTGAATAGGTCGAGCTAGTTAACTAACCCGGTCTACTACCTTCTAGGTGCTTTCAGGAACGACTACTTTCGAAACGTGTTGTTCGATTCCAAGCTAACGAAGTCATTTATGAGTGCAACAAGGCACTGACCTGCGAGTGTGGCAATCCTCCAGCAGGACACCAAGGTCCGTGGGAAAACTTGTCAGAAGAGGTGCATTTGCATGACAAAGTTGCCTTCC
The DNA here is from genome assembly GCA_028456235.1 of Ophiosphaerella narmari. NCBI lineage: Eukaryota > Fungi > Ascomycota > Dothideomycetes > Pleosporales > Phaeosphaeriaceae > Ophiosphaerella > Ophiosphaerella narmari. The sequence continues at coordinate 299,198 of JALNQA010000008.1, forward strand.
ATTACATGCTCAATGAGTCATCAACTAGCGAGTCGTGGTATCATCTTGTATACGCGTATTCACAGACACATTTGACCTACGAAGACGACCGAATGAATGCGTTTGCTGGTATCGTCAGCCTATTCGAGCAACGATCATCAGTTGGCAACCGGTATCTTGCGGGCATGTGGAGTAAGACACTGTGGCGAGACATGTTGTGGGCTGTGGTTTGCAAAGATCATCCGCACTGTAGAGGGACGAAGCTTCGTCGTCAGAGCGCTGTCCCTTCATGGTCTTGGATGTCTATTGCCCTCGGAAGCCACCACATTGTTTACCCTAAGCTACGAATGCAGCAAACGTTCCCTCGCTTGTTAGACATCCATTACGCGCCGCAATCAGTGAACCTGCCGCTAGGCACCGTCGCCCCTGGAGCATACCTCGAGATTGAAGGCCAATTGACACAAGTTGATATAGTCGATGGCTGTCTCAAAATTATAGATTTCTGGGCAGTTGAATTGAGGTTGATTGCGAGCCTGTGGTGGGATCCGGAGCGACAGCCTTGCAGTGAGGAGGACGACAAAGCCTTCTTGCTGAGGATGGCTTATCTTCAAGATGAGCCTATAGTCAAAGAAGTCTTCCTAATTCTCCAACGGGCATCGGATGATGTGGTCAAAGCGGATACGAGCATACCTTGTTTTACGCGCGTCGGCTACCTAGAGATATCGAAAGAGGACGAATCATCGCCACTTGAAGGATTTCAAATCAAGGAGGAGTACCAGGCCTTGCGCCTCTATTAACTTAGGAGTTTGAGGGAATGATTGAGTGGAGAAATAGTAGCATGGAATGTGCCTCCACTTTTGGTCCTGCCGAGATATCCTTACTATCACAGCTCTCCGGTATGAACGTTAGCAGATATTTTCTTGGAATGTAGCAAAAGCAGCTAAAATGCCAGGGCAAGCATTGTGTCACTTTTGCCAACCATGGGTACCCACAGTACCACACAATGATTGGGTGGCGTGTCCAAGGACTCTAATGGATATTCACTGCGGATTATCGTTACACATACTCCGTCTATGGTAAGGCCTAGCCGGAAAATATTCTGAGAGGATCCCCTATATTAATTGTGTAGGGGTGAGTATGCAACCCTACCATGCACTCAGACGCTCCCCACCAACCTGCAGATTTCAAGATAAGGCTCAAGGCAGTGTTTGCAGAATACTTAACCACCAACAGTCGCTGCACATTTTCATCTTCTCGACCACCGTTATTACTACCAACATAATTTTTGTTGATTACCTAACAAACAAGCAGCTTGAAATTGCCATGGAAGAGCCGAAGTCACCCACGCCAGTGAGCGTCGAAGATGCAGACAACCAGAGTCTCGTCTCCGAAGACCAGGATGTAATGCAGCAAATGGGAAAGCGCCAACAACTCCAGCGCCGCTTCAACACCTTCACAATCTTCGGGCTCTCCGTAACACTTCTTAGTAGCTGGGAAATCATTTCCAGTTCCTTGGGTATCGGCATCACGTCTGGCGGCCCCGTGAGCCTCGTGTATGGCTTGATATTTGTGTTCACTGGTACGATGGCGTGTGCGGCCAGCATTGCAGAGATGGCGAGCATATGCCCGATATCCGGAGCACAGTATCATTGGACTTATATGTTTGCGCCAAAGAGGTGGAGAATTGTCGTTACGTTCATTCAAGGTGAGGCCATTGTCTGGAGGTACGGCACAAAGGCACCACTGACGGAGAGCAGGTTGGGTCACGGTATTTGCGTGGCAAGCTGCGATTACGTCTGTAACGGTTTTGTTAGCGAGCCAGATCCAGGGGGTCGCGATTTTGAACCATCCAGGATATGTGCTTGAACGATGGCATACGACGTTGCTAGTTTGGGCAATTGTTCTGATGGCGTCTGTTCAGAATCTCTGGGGTATCAAATTACTCCCAGCCTTGGAGCTCTTCGCTGGTGGGATGCATATTTTGCTCTTTGTCGTTGTGTTCGTGATTTTATTGGTCATGGGACGTAATGCCAGTGCGGAGTATGTGTTCACGGGCTTCGAAAATCAAACAGGTTGGACGAATGACGGAGTTGCGTGGTTCATTGGGCTGTTACCAGGTATCTGGTGTATCGTTGGTGCGTCATGCAAATTTTCATCGTAGTACTAAATCTCGTGAGCTGACATCTGATAGGCTTCGACGGTGCTATCCACTTAGCAGAAGAAACAGAGAGAAGCGCACATGCCATACCTAAAGTCATACTCTACACAGTCATCATCAACGGCAGTACTGCTTGGGTATTTGTGCTTCTTTGTCTGTTCAGCATATCCGATGTAACGGCAGTCATGGAAACACCCACAGGGTTTCCAGCTATCGAGATCATGCAGCAAGCCACGCAAAGTCGTGCAGGTGCAACGGCCATCTACACTTTTATTTTGATGATTACTTTTGCAGCAATATTCGGGGCCCTGGCGAGCGTAAGCCGACTTACCTGGGCATTCGCGCGCGACGACGGATTACCATTTTCGAATTACTTCAAGTACGTCGATCCGAAATACAAGGTGCCGACTAGAGCGGTAGGGCTAGTGTCAATTGTAATGGTACTATTGTCCCTAATCAACATTGGCTCCTCGGTCGCGCTGAGCGCGATTGTTTCTTTGTCGACAATCGCACTGTACACCTCGTATATCATCCCGATTACCTGCCTAATCTTCATGCGGCTTCGTGTCAAGAACAAAGTGTACGATTCGCAAGCCGGACATGCTGAGATCTCAGAGGAACGCCTTGTATTCGGGCCCTGGAACCTAGGGAAATGGGGCATGCTGATCAACATCTATGGCGTTTGTTATGCGACACTTTTAGTGCCATTTATGGCACTGCCGACTCGCCTTCCGCTTACGGCGGACACTATGAATTACGCCGGGCCCATCATGATATTTTTACTCTCCTTCGCAAGCGCAGACTACCTCGTGCGAGGCCGCAAGGCATTCACCGGCCCCAAACGAGACCGATGAGCTGAACAAGACTCAGCTCGCCATCACTCCCAGCTTCAGCTTCAGCTTCAGCTTCAGCTTCCCCTCAGCTGCGCCCCTCACCATAAGCAACATGTCCCAAACCTCCCGCTTACCTTTCGTACCCCTCGGCGTCCGCTCAACCTTAATACTCACCTACCCCACGATGACCCACCTGCCCAACCAAGCTAGCTCCCGATCCCCCTAGTCGACCCCCAACACCCGCCAGCCTATCGCACAACCACATGTGCCCAACCGCACGATAAGCACCTTGAAACACGTCGTTTTAGTGGGCGATGAATCATTCACCGTACCTTCCCAATCTGACCACCATGGTCGCACCCCGGGTAATCGCGCACCGGTCCTGCATTTCCGGCAGCCAATTGTCTGGCGCAACGTGAGAAGGTGGGCGAGACGGGCGAATGGTGTGAGCGGAGTGTTTTGCGTGATCTGCAAAGTCCCGCGCAAGGGCGTGCTTGTTTGGACGGAGGTGGTGATGCTTGGGGAATGGAGTGGTGGAGGCTGGGCTGGGTGGGTTAATTTATTTGGGAAGGGGATTGGCTGCGGTGGAATGAGGGTTCGGGGAGGCCCGCTGGTGAGATGGGTATATAAGGTGTGCGGGCAGAGGTACTTTGGGACGGTAGCCATAGCTCAGATCAGATTGGCGGATCCTTCCATCCCCTCGCTCATCCTTACCTCGATTCAGTTGTCAAGTCGTCGATATGAAGTTCCTTTCGAGCCTTCTTTTCTTGTTGCCCGTTGCGCTTGCGCTTCCTACGGAGATTGTCAGTGAGGTGGTGGCTGAGGAGGCTATTGAGGCGAGACAGTGCTACGTCCAGTGTGGCTCGACATGCTATACTCAGGCACAAGTGACTACCGCACGCAGCGCGGGGTACAGTCACTACCAAGAAGGATCCCAGGTTGGTAGTGGTAACTACCCGCATCGGTACAACAACCGCGAGGGGTTTGACTTCCTCGTTCCTGGACCTTACCAAGAGTTCCCGTTGAGGACTTCTGGTGCTTATACTGGAGGTCAGTACACTGTGTTTAATAAGAAGAATTTATATTGACTTGAGCAGGGTCGCCTGGTGCGGATCGTGTCGTTTTCAACACTGCCGGACAACGTGCTGGCGAGATCACTCATACTGGTGCATCAGGCAATAACTTTGTTGCTTGCTCTGGATGGTAAAGGATTATATTTGATATAGGGTATTTGGAGCTTGTAAATACAATTGCCAGGGTTGCCAGCCGCGGCTATGGTGACTTCACTTCTTGAACCTACTTTATAGCGAAAAGAGATATAAAACAAGCGCCAGTGCCAACAATCTTGAGTGAATGCGGATGGTTCAATCAAACATGCCGCCCATGGCTCTGCGCTGATGTGTAGCTTTCCACTCCTCAAGCAAGACCATGACCTCTTGTCTCGTGTCCTCGATGATGCCATCCATTTTGATATCGTTCTTGTCATAACCAAAAGGGTCTTCGAGCTGGACACCAATGCCTTCAATGCCGTAGAGGGTAAAAGCAACAATAGCCACAATGAGGATAGACCACCAGCCATAGTCGTCTACAATGGCAAATGGAAGAACACAAGAATACAATGCCAGAGCTTGCTTCTGGTGAATGAGGTGGGCAACCGGGATAGGCGTGCTCCGGATAGTTTCCATCTTACCATACGCATCTACGAGATTGTTTACCTGGACGGTCATCTGAGAGGCAAGGGGAGCGTTGAACCAGCCGCGATTAAATCCCCTTCTTACATAACTCTCGACCAAGACGGTGAGCTGCAATGGCAGGCCCAGTCCTTGGTCCTCGTAGCCCATAAGCCCCTCGGGTAGCAACGACACATAATCGTCTTTCTGGGTTGGAAGTGAGCCAGCGCCATTTTCGAGGGTAGCCGCTGAGTCTGAGAGAAGCGGGGTGCTGAGAGTAGGAGTGGCTGGCGACGAGGCGCTACGGTCGACGTAGCTCGGCCGTCGAGAAGCAGGTTGGGATCTTGCAAATGAGGCTGGCTGTGGCGGCAGTGCTGCCATGCTTGCAGGGGGAATATTGAACTCGGCCCTGAGATTGTGCTTGATTGCGTAGAGCACTGCGACCAGACACTTGACCACCTTCTCCGTGTCGCGTTTCTCTGCCTCTGTCGCCTTGTCATCACTGCCGCGCGAGTAGACGAGGCACATGCGCGCGAGGTTACGCACGCTAGTGCCAATCGTGGTAAGACAGTTCCGTCCCGTCCAGAAGCGATCGTAGCTGGTCGAGTTCCTAAATACCAGCATCAACCCCACCACTATGCTGAGCGAAGGAATGATGGTCGAGGGAATGTTGACGCCATCCCAGACGTTGGTATCCAGGTAGACGATGAGAACAGTGAACAACGAGTGGAGCAGGACTGGGACGGCGATGATGTCGTGTACTGCGCCTTTGGCAAAGCGGAGGACGAGAGGTATGCGTCGAGGCTTCTTGCGCACTGCATGCGCGAGTGGGTACGTGGGTTGGCGCACGGGTGGCGCCATGGCTATGATGTTGGCGCTGGAGAGTGTGAATTGCTTGACCAGAGCGTGGTGAAAGGGCGAGAGAGGGGAAAAAGGAAGACTAGACAGGACATGTAGAACAAGGAGAGGCACGGCGGTGACGTTAGTGTTGCGGGGGACGGTGTTGTGACAGGGATGTATCAAGGCAAGGCACCAGTTCAAACCCCGGCTCAGTTAGTCATGGCTGGGCGATACCTTTTTCGCATGCTATTCAAATTCAACCCTTCCTGCATTTCTAATTAGTCTTTGCCTCTTTTTTTTTTTTTTCTAACTACCCTTACCTGAGCATGGTAGGTCGTCAGCTAGGACTGCAACTCCAGGCACCCAAATTACTCTGCGTGCAAGCATCGGCGACTCTTGGTATGGGAGTCCACAGCCACCTCCAAGCTATGTTCCTATCGAACCAATACATCCTGGCACCAGCCGTCTTTCCGTATTCTTTATGCGCCGAGGTGACACCAAAGATCATCAAATTTGTTGGCACTGAACGAGCACGGGGCCTTGAGAAGTGAGGCTGTGAGGGCAGCTGCCGCCGGTCGAGCTTGCTTTTCCACTTCGAGCCCCCGCGCTGCCTTGCCTGCTCCTTCAATCTCATCATCCAGCGAGCCTTGCCACCCTCCTTTTACATTTCCTCTCTTTTCTGCAGCATGCGTCTTCTTTCTTTGTCATTCTTACCACTTTTCTCTACTCCATCTATCCGTAGCGCCTCCCGCCGCCCGCACTAGGCCGGGTCGTCAAAGGGTCCACCACCCGGGCGTACCTTGCATTAGGATCCCGTCTGACTCGACTGCCAAAGGCTGCCTGCCGCCCTTGGGCCAAGCATTGTCTGCAACTCGACGCCATGGTGCGCAATAGAACAAGCTTCAGGGACCTTCGCGACGCCCTATACAGAAGCCTAGCCGCGTGCACCTGTATTCCTCGACTGGAAATCGATGGCGATGTTACCGAACAGTTCGAAAAACGCTTCTTTCCGGCTGGTACTGCCGAGAAAGTCTTGACCTCTGATGTTCTTGAGCATCTCTTCACTTCCATCATTCCTATAGGGCAAGCGCATATTCTTGGTGTCCGTCCTCCCCAGTTGGTCCAGCAGGTAGAAGCCCGTAAACTCCATGTGTACTTGGCTATTCTCATTGCCTCAAAATGCGACAGCGAGGCGCTACTTTCTTTCACCGAAAGACTAGTCGCACCAAGGCAATGGACGGATGCGGAGCGTCGGCTCGCAAGACTCCCTGTTGAGAATATTCATAGCTTGAGGCCCATCCTAGGCGAAGACCCCACAGCTGATCTCTTCCTCCAAAAGCAGCACGACTTCTTTGCGCCTGTACTTCAGAAGAATAAAGAGGTCAGAGGTCGGTTCCGTCGGTTGCCTTATAAGAGCGAAAAACTTATAGGTCAGGGGTCCTTTGGAAAGATCTACGAGGTCGTGGTACGTCCCGTGGCAGCCCATCTATCCCGTATTGGAATTTTTTGGAATTATCAATCCAGACTGTATATCCCTGATCGTAACTGTCACTAATCCTTTCTACTTGCAGATCTCTCCCAAACACTTTCAAGATGCGCACTTCATGTCCAATGACCAAGAGCTGGTACTTGCTAGAAAGGATTTCGAACTCAATGCAGAAGATAGAGCCTACGAAAAAGAGCGAGACATTCTGCAGGCCATTGTTCGAAACGCAAAAAGTCACAACAACATAATGAAGAGCCTGGGAAGCATTGAGAATGGCTTGACATACTCGCTGTTCATGCCCCTAGCGAATTGTGACCTCAAACAATATATGGAACGATACCCCACGGGACCTCAATCACCGTTAGAGAAGGCTAGAATTGTTCAATGCGCCGTAGGACTTGCCGGAGCCATTGTATATCTACATGAAGCGCTAGAGTCACCAGACTACGAGAAACTGTCATGCTTTCACATGGACCTAAAGCCGCAAAATATATTGGTTGTTATCGACCCCACCACAAAAGAAGAAATATGGAAACTGTCAGATTTCAATATGTCTCGCGTGAAGATGAGACGTAAGCATAACGACGAACAGTTGTCTCTGAGAAGGAGCCTTACCTTTGGCGAAAACGTCTACGAGGTCAACAAACTCTTCAAACGAAGATTCCCCGATGTCACGGACGCTACTGTGACTGATTATACCATCAACCGGCGCGGCACCGGAACATATCTAGCACCTGAGGCATGTGTTGAAAATCACCCAGTTCAAGCTGAGAGCGATACTTGGTCGTTGGGCTGTGTGATCAGCGTAATATTCTCTTATCTATCTGGTGGCCATACGGCGGTCGAGGAGTTTGCCGAGCGTCGGTACAAAAAAGGCCTTGACCGATTTTTCACCTTTTCGGGCGGTCAGGAGTCGCAGACGTTGAATAATGCACGAGTTAGCGATGCGGTGAAGAGATGGCACAACCAACTCCGGCTAAAGACAAGTAAAGCAAACGCAGAAGAGGGTGCCATCTTTGAGGGTATGATCAGGTTCCTCAATCGCAAAGTTCTGGTAATTGATCCAAGACAACGTCAAAAGACAACAGCTGCAGAGGTCCGTGAAGAGTTGATCACTGCATTCAAAGCTTTTCAAATCATGGCCGGCAAGGGCCCTATCTCTCCCAAGAGTCCAAAATCACGTCTCAAGATTCCCAGCCGACTAAAACGTACCTGGCGACGGCAATCCGAAATTGATGTGGAAGCACAGGATTGGAGAATACCATTACCAAACACTGCAAGGATGTGCTTTTTTGGGCCCAATGCTCAGCCACTTGTGTGCGTCACAGACAACATTCTAGCTGCTTATTCACTTGAACATGCATTACTCTCTAATGATTCGAGTGAGTTCGATGAAGACCTCATCTCATATGGGGATGTTAGTCCAGAGAAAGAGCGACATTGGATTTCTAGTGTTGGCGTCTCAACTCATTTCATTCTTGCAGCCACCGACTACCAAGAATTTGATGTATGAATCCCAAATGTACCCGTCGCCCAACATACTTACATGCAACAGTGCTACTTCTACTATATTGCGCAACCTGGTAACCATAACAGCAAACTAGAGCTTGTCAATCATTGGCAGTTCGACCTTCCTCGTATCCGGAAACTAGCAATATCATCTGATGCACAGTATGCTGCGTTCGTTCTATTCAGCTCCATATCAGGGCAGAACAGCTCGTTGTATATAACTAGATTAGAATGGCTTCAAGATGCACATTCTGAGAGGTATGTCCCTTGCGCTTCTTCGCATGTATCACTTGATGGCCATATAGCTCACTACCCTCTAGCAAATTTTACTCCGTGATCTCGTCATCGACCGCATCGAGCTCGAATCCCGGTTCTCCACTTGGCCGCGCAATCCCACTCCCGTGCCCAGCAGAAGATGTCTGCGAACTCAAATTTTCAGAGGCTAACGGTGTGTATATCGTTGCCAAACCTCAACAGATCAATGGCATGTCCGAGAATGCCATGCATGTCTATGCTTGGTCTTTACAGGGTGGTCGGCGTACAGCTCTTGCACCGAGCCCGATCAAGCATGAGGTACTTACATCCTTGCGATCGGGAATATTCAAGCTGACTCTAATGCAGGGCCAAGATGACCTTCTTCAAGGCTTGTTTACTTGCTTCGCTCCTTACAATCAGACCCTGGCATTTGCCCTTGTTTCTCAGGAAAATAGGGTCATCATTCGAGCCTGGGGCCTCAAACGATTTTCGCAAAGCAACGCGCGAGGCTATCGCCTCCTTCAGATTCTCCTAGATCAAAACGATCAAGAGGTCCTGGCTTTTGGGACCAGACAGGCGCACAATGAACTCCAGCTTCTCACTTTTCCTGCTGCAAATACAAGAGACGAACTCGACATCAAACAGGAGAGGAAGCTACCGGGAATGACATACCAGAGCAAATTCGTTGCGGCAATCACGACCACTTCAAAAGGTTCGCTCACAGAGCGTCTTCTATTGATATCTATTATGGAAGGCTCATTGCTCCGTATCGTTCGTATCGGACTCAATCCTTAATTACCTTGGGATTCGACGCCATATCGTGTTTACCAGCAACTGACAGGTTCTTCTCAACATCTGTGTACCCTCTTTGTAGGTTACGTGGAACATAATCGACTTTCGTCTTGTCGTCATCTTTTTTCTTCCTGATCTGCGGAAAGCCTGCCATAATATAGTACAAGATCATCGTAAGAATGGTGGTGCCCACCGCAGTTACGAAGTAAATCCAGATTTGTGGAGATGTCAGCAACTTTTGCGTTTTCGGATCCAATCCAAAGAATTCCATGCCAAATATACCCTAAACCAGGAGATCAGCTATAAAGGTTAGATACAGCCCAGGTCAACATACCGTTACGAGAGTCCAGGGGAGATAAATGAGGGTTATCACCGTGATGAAGACGGCAGATCTTGTCAAGATAATCATGCTGCCATTTTGCTCCTGCGCAACACCTTGGTTTCTGAAAGCCAACGTATCAGCAAGAAGCGTAGCAGTGTTATTACTCCGCTGCTGCAAGAATAATGCTGATCGTATAAACGTCCTAGCATATCTTTTGCTATTTTCCAGCTGGGATGTGACTTGTCGCTGGTTCTCTTCATTTACACAACCTCTGGCTACCAGAGTCTTACCCAACGCACCGAGTCCCTCGGCAACTTCTTCGAAATTCATGAGGATGGCACGAAGAGGAAGGAATCGACTCTCCAGCCACCTCACCTGCCCAAGGCTATCATGACTCACTCTAAGTGGTCTGCTGATCATAGTAGAGGTCGTGGTATCCGTCTAATTATGGTTAGTGCTACATACCTTTTACATTGCGAAAATGCTTACAATTGGAAGTAATCTCTTCTCATACTCGGCAATGTATTCCCTCCAGCTCATGAAGTAGGATGCGTGAATAACACCATGTAGCCACAATGGATTCAATCCCATTTGGAGTTGGTGGTTCGAAAAGCTTTCCAATACCCGTTGATGTGCCACCGAGTTAGGGGCTGCGTTCACCAAAATGTATAAAGACGTTTTCTCTTGCACATCGTACTTTTGATACACTCCTGTTTGTCGGATCACCCAAGGCTCAGTAGGGAGGCCTCTGTATTCGGCATATCGAAAAGTGTAGAATATTTCTTGAAGCATGTCAGTTTTATAAAAACACGCAAGTTCGATAAACACGAACGAATTGCATTTTCATCCTCCTTGATAGTCCAAGGAACACAAAAGCTCTGCTCCTCATCGGTCGTGCGATAACAGAAGCTGAGCGGAACCTCCAGGAAGCTGGCATCGATATCATGATGTTCCACGACCTGCCGCAGCATAGACTTCGTTGTTTGTAATCTCGACCAAGAGTCTTTCTGGCATATTGATCTGGTGAATCATTCAGCCAGTTTGCTTTACAGAATCTCTATTTTTACTTACATCAAACGGTATTGGTAACTTGAGTTTATTGAATTTCCCAGATAGTCATCCAATATTTTCAGGTCAGCGCATGCCTGCGACCTGAGGGGTACTAAGCCGCCCTGTGGCTTGGCGGTAGCTGGCACATCCACAATATGGACGGGACCTGAAGGACTACCTTCAGATTCGCAACACGCCGTTGACTCATCCAGACGCCTCCAGTAATGTTGTGAATTCGAAACCAAGGTGCTCACGGGATCCATCACAAATGAAAATAAGGGTGTCGAGCGAGCTGCGCAATATAAGTCTAAAACTGTGGAAATGAAAAATCTAGCAGTACGGAGATACGGTATGCAAAGCTGAAGAGAAAAGTAGGAAATTTCAATGCAAAGTGACGCGGCTGTGCAACTTTTGTCCCCCAAAGGCGAGTTTAGTGCGCAGCCACCTCCCAGGCTTCATCGCCTGCCCTCGTTTCTGCCTGCCAACTCTCCGGCCAATCACGGCTTTGCACGACTACACTAATTAGCCTTCCCGGTGTTTCAGCGGGGGAACTGTTCATACTTGAGTTCATCCTATGGTTTTCTGTTAGCAAAGTCTTGGGTAACGTGTGTGTGTGTGTGTGTGTGTGTGCAGTTGGGGCGACTTACCTCTGTCAGAGGGCGGGGTGTGCTGATGATCCACTGGTCGTTCCTCATCTGGTACTCATCAGCCTACTCGCCATCAAGGCATATTTCCGCACCCCATACCCCAATATCAAAATTCCTGTCCCCATACTTCTCCTTTGGAAACAGTTCTTCCAATACCCTCTCTAGCTTCGCTTGATCCATGTACCTGACGCGATAATTCTGCGTGTGCAAATCCACCTTTGGTTCCTTGGTCGATCTCGATCGAAAGATCTGTTCACCAATTAGCACTACCCACAACACAAAAAACACATGCACTGAAACCACGACAAGGCTCACTCTCTTGAAATCCAAACACATGGCGCGACGACAAAGGCGGAGCGATTTTTTTTTTTCCTCTTCCAAGGGTAAACGCTGCCACGCAACGACGTGGGTAAAGAAATACACCTCGTCCCGCCTACCAGGCTAGCCATGCCCTTATCTGGTGACCGGTGCAAGTCCGCAGCAGGCAAACGAGGCAGTATCCCGGGACGGCGCGTGATTGGGCTGGCGTGCCTTACATGTGCTGCACGGAGCTTGGGAGCGCGCACTAGCAATCGAATACGAGCGGAGGACGAGGAGGGTGCTAGGCCTCAGCCTTGGGACGGAGCATGTTTAAAGGCTGGGGAGGGGCCTGAAATACCCACACCAAGGCAGAACCTGGCCAGCGGGATCGGGAGGCAGATTTAGTTTCTCTCTCTCTCTCTTTTTTTTTTTGCCTTGTGCCCGTGCCTGGATTTGTTGCGTGTCTTCTTTCCTTTGCTCTTGTTCGTTACAAGCGGCAAATGGTCCTTAGTGTGCACGACACGCAACATGCAGTCCCAGCCGGCTGAGGCGCAACAACGCGCAGATTGGTTTCCAGACTGGATGCCGGAGACAAGGGCTCCTGCTGCACGAACGAATAACGCTGCGGATTATTTGCTGTCCACGCGGGATAGCATTCGTCTTTCGAATGTGAGCCTTGGGCCGTCGAGTCAGGATGATAAGTTTGAGACTGTGGAGGATGCGCTGGAAGCAGAGCAGATTCCTTCGGCCTTGCCGGACGATGAGTTGGTTATTGAGAGGAATCGTGATAGAGCTGTCAAGTACGGAGTTCTGTGAAGAGATACGAATGACTGCTGACTTGGTGATAGTCGACGGCTTGGGGGAATACACATCTTTGTAAGTTGAGACTAGATATTGGAATGTAACAATAACTTATACATGGCAGATGATCACTATCAGCGGCGTCCTTGGAGTTGGATTGTATGTACGAGGCGGAACCATTCTTCGACTTGGTGGACCACTCGCGGTGCTCCTATCGTTTGCACTTCTAGGCGTTCTTGCCTGGGGCGTAATGCAGTGCATTGCAGAGATGCTTTGTATTTGGCCCATTTCCGGAGCACTAAGCGTCTACGTCACCGAGTTTGTGGATGCCGAGCTTGGTATAGCAGTTGGTGTTGCATATTGGTGAGTTGTACCCTACGAATATATAGAGCATAGTTCTTACGTTGAGTAGGTTCACGTATGCTATATCCTTCGCGGCTCTTATCGCTGCTACAGCGGGTATTGCCGAGTACTGGGAAACACCGAAAGGCATCCAAGGAGGTATTCTGTTCTTCTTGGTACCGTCAATACTTGTTATTATCAATGCATTTGGCATCCAGGTATTTACCACTTGAGCGTCAGTAACACCTCACCGCTAAGATTTCACAGCTATACGGCCTCGTCGAAGTGATAGGCGGAACTCTCAAACTGACCTTTCTCATCGTCATCGTCCTCGTGATGATCGCCATCAACCAAGGCGCAGGTGCAGGTCCAAAACTAGGCACATCGCTGTATCCCAACACGGTCATCGTCCGCGACCTAGATGTAACAGACAGCTGGCCACAAGCATTCTTCATGAGCCTCTCCATCGCAGCATTCGCCTACGTCGGCGTCGAAATCACGGCCGCCTCTGCCCTCGAAGCACGCGTAACTAAAGAGCGAAATCCAAAACACTCAGGGGCAATCGGGCGAACAGTCAAGTTCTCTGCCGTCTACATCTCCTTCTTCGCCGGCATCCTCTACGTCCTTGCCGGCGTCCTCGTCACGCTCAACATCAAATGGGACGATCCCGCCCTCCCACGCATGTCCTGGGTCAACGATCCCTTGGACTCAGAAACAGGCAAGGGCAGCACGGCATCTGCATTCGTCCTCGTGGCTGAGGCGAGTAGGGTCCCTGGGCTAGCGGGTACACTGAACGTATTCCTCATGTTCACCGCGCTGACGTGCGCAAATACAAACCTCTACGTCGCATCCCGTGCGCTCTTCAGTTTAACAAGGAGTCTAGACGGCGGCCCAAACCAGCCGTGGTATACGCGCTTCTTCGCCTACTTTGGCAAAACAAATAACCGCAAGGTTCCACTGCGAGCGCTGATTGCGTCGTGTATTTTCGCGTGGATCCCGTTTTTGTATCTTGCCAGCGAACATGGGCCAGATACGAGCATTGGGAATATTCTCGACGTGCTGTCGGAGATGGGGACGATTGGCGTGATTGTCGTATGGACGTGTGAGTGCTGGGCGTATATCCGATTTTACAACTGGTAGGTTGGTATTTGCGTGGACTAGATTTGTACTCACGGATTACAGCATTGATCGGAATCGTGAAGCTCTTTCTAGCGTCCCCCTTATCCGACGATGGAATCGGGGGAGAAATAATATGCCGGATGACTTCCCCTATCGAAGCCATGGGCAACCGATTACCGCGTATGCATCGTTGGCATCGTGTCTTTTCATCCTGGTTATTGCGAATGGCGCGGGTCTTTGGAAGGAGTTCCATGCGCAGCCATTCTTGTCTGCATATCTTGCTGTAAGTCCTATCCTCATTAAGATGATTCATGTTACTGATTGTTCGCCTAGCCCATCTGTTTCCTGGTCATGTGGGGCCTGTTGAAGGTATTGAGGAAAGGTCAGTGGCATTTAGTCGAGCTGTCGAATGGAGAAGAGTTAGTTCGGAAGATGATCAGGCTACATGAGATTCGATGGCGAAGCGCAGAGATATCAGATGCTGGAGGAAGGAATATGCAGAATCTTTGGGGACTCCTTTAGATGTGAAATTATGAATCATGGTTGCCAAGTGCCATCAGGTTGACGTTGGTGATTCAACTACATGTAGTTTGTCCCAGGGTCCACTTTCACGTGCAACGTACTGCGACAGACACGTGTAAGACCCTGACGCGTGCTACAGCAGCCCATTCCATTTCCGACAGCCTCGGCCACAACTTACCCATCAACCTTGCAAGTTTTCCAACCTTCCCACCCCAAACCTATCATGAAGTCCCAATAACCCTAGCAATAAAATCGTCGCCATCCTTTATCCACCTACCAACCCCCAAACCATGGACGAAAAACTCCCCACCACAACAACCACCCCCTCACCCTCACCCTCACCCTCACCATCCACCCCTCCAAAACAAACCGACAACAAAGACTCAAAACCTTCCGACCCCCAAGACTCCAACAAACCCCAAAAACACACCCTCTCCCTCCTCCTCCGCACCACCCTCCTCAAAACCGACAAAACCCTCCTCCGCCTCTCAACCCTCCTCGCATCCCCCTCCACAACCGACGCCCTCCTCTGCACCCTCTCCTACACCCTCACCCTCCTATCTGCGCTTCTCCCCCGCCTACTAACACCAACACCAACACCAACACCAACCTCAACCTCAACCTCAACCCCAACCCCAACCCGCGCATCAAAACCCCCACCAACGCAGCCACGCCTCCACGCCATAATCGCAAGCACATCCTCGCTCGCATCCACCATCTCCGACTTCCGCATCTTCGTGCGCCTGTGGGGCTTGCTGGGGCTGTACACGTGGGCGCGCGACACGCTCCTCGCGCGCGCACCGGGTAGCGCCGGGGAAAAGGTTCTGCGGCGCGTCGAGTGGGCGCGCATACTGTCGTGCGTCGGGTTCCAGGTGCTCGAGAATGCAGCGTATCTTGCGGGCAAGGGCGTCGTGCGTGTGGACAAGGCGCAGGAGAACGGGTGGTGGATGTGGAGTTCGCGGTTTTGGGCGGGGTATGTAGGGGTGGAGATCGTGCGGTTGGGGGTCGAGGGGTATTTTTGGGAGAAGGGGGGGCAGGAGAAGGAGGGGGAGGAGAAGGTTAGGCAGAGGGAAGTGTGGTGGAGGGATTTGGTGTCGAATGTTGCGTATGCGCCTATGACGCTACATTGGTCTGTTGAGAAGGGGATGCTGAGTGAGGTTGGGGTTGGGGCCTGTGGGGTTGTTGCTGGGGGGGTGCTGCTGGCTGATGCATGGAGGAAGACTGCGTGAGGCTTGACATGACCGACCGATACTTCACCACTATGTGTGGATAGAATGAGAGTCTAAGCAGACAGGCCCCGTCATATATTCATCCGTGTTTATGTGATGGTTATCTACGTCTGCCATAGCGATTAGGAGCCAAGAACTCGGCGTGACAACATGGTACATTCGCTGATTTCGACAAAAGAATATTCCCCTCCCTCTTGCAACATCTTCTTTCCTCAACAAGCAGTATGCAAATAATGATAGACCGTAGCCCTCGTGAGCCCCGTGGCGCCATGTTGCGCCAAAATATGCAGAATAACCCATAGGATATACTCCCTAATCAAATCGTACGGGTGGTAGAGTTGGGGGGACTCCACTGTGCGCACTTCCCGAGTCTGAGGCGGGCGAGATGTCTCGAAGTCGGTTGGCTGCTGCTCGTCCGGCACTACCATCTAGAACAAATGGGCCAGCGTCATTTCTAGGTGTCATGGGCCCATCAGGAACGCGATCAGGAGTGAGCCCATCACGGGTAGCTTGGTACAGTGGAGAGAGGCCAGAATATTCATTGGCCCCAAGCACGCTGATCGTGACTGGCTGAGTGACTGAGGATGTTGGTGGCTCAGCACGACGCTCGGGAGTTTGCGGGGGCAGACTCATATTCCCGGGTGTCGAGTCAGCAATGGTGAAGTTTGAGACCGACTGTTGTAACTCAGACATATTTTCGCTATCGCCATTGACAGGGGCCTGTGCGTTCAGCGGAACGATTGAGGCGCGCGGGGTCACATGGCGATCTCCCTGCCTACTCTCGCCTTCGGCCGAGGCTTCGTCATTGGCCTGTTCTGCGTCTTCCACCCAGTCTTCAAAGTCGGCTGGTTCCTCTACATCCTCCTCCAGATCAGCAACCGCCCGACAATTCGGGCACAGGAAATTGGGCCAGGTTGGCCCATTTAGAATGGGACGAATACACTTGTAATGCCAGACGTGGGAGCATGGGGCGACAAATAATGATTGGCAAGGCTGTGCTCAAGTAAGTTGGGATGGGATTTGCAAGTCACGTGAAGACTTACGGCGATTGGCATTAGGCAGATGGCACATTCCGAGGTATGGGTTGATGCGCTGTCGCTATCCACCTTACCCTTGGCAAGGTTTCGCAATCTTTGATGTGTTTGTTTGCTAACGGGGTCAGCCAAAATTCACAACAGGAACGCAGCAACGCACTTGAACTTATTCAGCCCTTGTTGCCAGCCACGGTTGCACTCGACACGAATCTTGACACAGCGAAAGATCATCTCCTCTCCGCCTCGAAAGTCTATTCCGAGCTGGACGATGTCGCCGTCTTTTATACGGAACGGCTTGGATTCGACGTTTGGCTGACTCAGCCTGATGTGGTTGAGGAAGGTCCCGGACGAGCTCTTCACGTCCTTGATGTACCAGCTGCCGTCCTTGCACCACAGCTCGCAGTGCTTTCTGCTGACAACTTTGGACTTGAATCCTACAGCCGCTGCCGAGGGCATGTTCGGGGGGTTCTCCGGTATGTTATCACGCTCCGAGTACCTGCCAACTCGAATCAGGGCAGACTCATCGGGCAGGGTGCGAGTTATGGTAGGAAACTGCAGCGAAGGACGGCCGGCTCGGGGGTCCTGATGCGGGATGAAACGAATCGAGGGCAGGTGCTTGACGGCAGGCGCACCGTCAGTCCCGTTCTCCATGGCACCGTCGCTGGCTGGGCCTGGGGAGGCAGGCGTGGGGCCAGAGTTGTTGCGCATTGTGAGCTGCGGACCGGCCGTCTCTGCACGATTTCTGGTCATGGTGGTGGCGGGAGGAGAGACAGGGGAGACGGGCAGATGCAGGGCCGGCGAGGGGACCAGATCGGAGTCGAGGTCGGTCTGTCTGCGCAAAGGGGGCGGGGGGCGGGTGGTGGCAGTGGTGGCAGTGGTGGCAGTGGTGGCCGAGGAAGAAGCAAAGGCGGGCGAGGCAGGCGGGGTGTGGGTGGATGCGCGTGCTCGTGTTTTGGACAGCCTGGAATCCTCACGTGGGTCGTCGGAGGCGGTGATGGTCGAGGGCAGGTGCAAGTTCCTCAGGAAACTCAAGCCTCGCAAGCCCGACGGTCGAGGCGAGGGCGACGAGGGCGACGAGGGTGACGAGGGCGATACCGGGGATGCAGCAGCAGTGGGTGCGGCGGGCGCTGGTGCAGTGAACATCAGATGTAGGTAGACGCAGGAGGCCGTAAATAAGGATGCCTCCGGCCTGAGGCTTGCCCAGACGGGTGTGTGAATGGGGTTTCGACGACGTTTGACAGCTACCACGGCACAGGCGACCGTTTAAACAAGCATGGGGGCTGCGATATGCCTAGCACTCGCGGGGATGGATGAGGTTCAACGCGTGGTAAGTACGACACAGTGTATGTGATATGATATGCGAGAGCGAGCAGGGCTGTGCCGTGCTGATGGGGAGAGTGCCAAGGTTGGGCCCGGCCAGACAGGATATCAGGGAGTCTGAGAGGCCAGCGACAGGCAGAATGCAGATAGACTGATAATTAGGAGAGTTTGTAATCTGGGCACGTGGCGCAGGAGCTGAAGCTGCATATGGAGGCGCCGAAGTAAAGGTAGGTTAGGGCTGGGTGGTGCGGTAGTGGCAAAAAGACGATTCAACTTTCCTTGGGGGCCATATCCGAAGCATGGCAGGCGAGCCAAATTGTCAGCGCTTGATGTTTGACCTTGCAGCCGCCATGCTATTTATTCTTGCTGCATGCATCCCATCTGCTGCACAACGCGAGCTTAAGTCTCCGCCTCCGCACAAGAGTATCAGCCAGTCAGATAAGGCTGACTGTACGAGAACCATTCTCATGCGTTGGAGTCGGGCGGCCACTTTGGTGCTGGGCCTGGGCGCGCGGCATCGGCAACACTGGTGATGCGGCACGTGACATGCATCGTCATGCCGAAATTTTGATTTTGGCCGCCTGTCGATGCTCTGCACCCACGCCCGCGACATGTTACGGCCCCGCACTGTTCGACCGTTAACGCGAGCACTTTCCCGGACGCCAGCGTCACTCACACGATCAGCACCATGCGGCAGTAGACGGGGGCTGGCCACGGTGTTGGCAGAAGAGAGGGACCCGGTCGAGCTGGACCAAATCACTACATTGCCCAATGGCATCCGCGTGGCCACCGAAGCCCTGCCAGGCCACTTTTCCGGCATAGGGGTCTATGTCGAGTCTGGGTCGCGGTACGAGAACGACGCGCTGCGAGGAGTCAGCCATATCATCGACCGCCTGGCTTTCAAGTCGACGCGCACCACCACGGGCGACGAGATGGTCGGCAAGATCGAGTCGTTGGGGGGCAACATCCAATGCGCCTCGTCGAGAGAATCGCTCATGTACCAGGCCGCAACCTTCAACTCCTCCGTAGCCTCCACTGTCGGCATCCTAGCCGAGACCATCCGCGACCCGGTCATAACCGAGAACGAAGTGCAAGAACAGCTTGAGACGGCCGACTACGAGATTGGGGAGATCTGGAGCAAGCCAGAGCTCATCTTGCCCGAGCTCGTGCACATGGCTGCTTACAAGGACAACACCCTGGGCAACCCATTGCTATGTCCCAAGGAGCGTCTGCCATACATCAACCGCAACACCGTCGAAGCATACCGAAAGGAATTCTACAAGCCCGATCGGATAGTTCTTGCCTTCGCTGGCGTAGGTCATAACGAAGCCGTCCGGCTATCAGAGCAGTACTTTGCCGATATGAAAAAAGATCAAGGCCCCTCACTGCTCGAAGACACCTCGTCTTCGCCATCCCCACAACAAACCTTCACAGCAGATCACCCCACGCCCACCGGCGCCCCACCTCAGACCTCCAAACTCCTCTCCAAAATCCCTTTCTTCAAAAACCTCTCCACATCTGCCACTTCCAACGCCTCAGTCAACACCTCACTTGACCTCTCCTTCCCCCCAATCGACACCTCTCTCCCCTCCCACTACACCGGTGGCTTCCTCACCCTCCCCCCGATCCCTCCCCCACTCAACCCCTCCCTTCCCCGCCTCTCCCATATCCACCTCGCCTTCGAAGCCCTCCCCATCTCCTCCCCCGACATCTACGCCCTCGCAACCCTCCAAACCCTCCTCGGCGGCGGTGGCTCCTTCTCCGCCGGCGGCCCCGGCAAAGGCATGTACTCGCGTCTCTACCTCAACGTCCTCAACCAGCACGGCTGGGTCGAGTCTTGCATCGCCTTCAACCACAGCTACACCGATTCGGGCCTCTTCGGCATCGCCGCGTCGTGCGCCCCCTCCCACGTCGCACAGATGCTCGAGGTCATGTGCCGCGAACTCAAGTCCCTCGGCGACGAATCGGGCTACGCCGCGCTCAAACAGGGCGAGGTCGCCCGCGCCAAGAATCAGCTGCGTTCTTCACTCCTTATGAATCTCGAGTCCCGCATGGTCGAGCTTGAGGATCTGGGCCGCCAGGTCCAGGTGCATGGCCGCAAAGTCGGCGTCAAGGAAATGTGCCGCAAGATCGAGGAAGTCACCATCCAGGACTTGCGGCGCGTCGCGCGCACCGTTTTTGGCGGCGGTGTGCGGAATCTGGGGCAGGGGAGTGGGGCGCCGACGGTGGTGCTGCAGGAGGGCGAGATGGAGGGGTTGCGCAGGCGGGAGTTTGCGTGGGAGGATATACAGAGTCGGATTGCGAAGTGGAAGCTTGGGAGAGCATAGTGCATGATTTGATACGGGAGGGTCGTGCGTGTTGTATTATAGATAGACGGAAACAAGAAAAGAATTTACGATGGGTAGGGTAATGAAACGATCAAACGTATTCCACGTATAGTTACCCTCCCCCTATCATATCAGTCCGCGCCACCATTTTATACCTGCGCCATGACGCGCTCCATTCCCACTTCTATCACGTCCGGCACACGCATTTCAACCGCCTCTTCCGTCACCGCCACGCCCCCTTCAACAAGCACTTCGCCCTCGCTCTCGCTCTCAACCTCACCATCCTCGCTCTCCGCCCTCCCAAACAGCCCCATGACAGCTTCCCTCAACGCCCACCTCGGCTCCCTCCCCCGCCCCTGGCCCTGGCCCCGCCCATACATCACCCGTGTCGGCGTATCCACAGACGTGCTCAGCGACGTATGCGTCGAGGAGGTGGAGGCGGTGGAATCGGCGAGGGAGGGTGGCGTGAACAGGAGAGGCTGCGTGTGAATTGCGCGGAGGATGTGTGCTGGTTTAGTGGGGAGGGTGGAAGCTTCTTGGGGGGAGATGGGCGGTGGGCGGGCGGTTAGGACGGATTCAAAGGAGAGGTAGATACGATCGCGCCAATGGGGGCGGCAGGTGTGGCAGGCGGAGAAGTGGCAAGTTGGAGGCTCCTATTGCGTGTTAGAGTGGCACGTGAAATACTTTGGGAGGCGTACTGTGTGTAGGATGCTGGGACCTGCGCCGTCGTGATTTGGGGGGGCTTGCTCTATGGCTGCGAGGGCGGCGACGGTATTGTTGAGGTGGGTGATGTGGAGGTCGAGTGAGATTGCTTGCCGGAGTTCTTCTTTTTGCGCCTTGAGCTTTTCGAGTTGGGCGGTGGTGTAGAGGCCTTGCTCTGCAGTAAGAATAACACTTTCGCTCAATCCTACGGACTCCAGCTGTTGGCGTATGGCTGTTATGGGGGCGTTGGTGTGGTCATGGTCGTCGTAATGGGACACCATGTGATGTCGTGATGGGTAGCCATGGCATTCTTGTCGACACTGATAGAGAAACCCCATGGATGGTGGCTGACCGCAAACAGGGCACAACAGCTCTCGTCCATAGATCCGGTCCATGTCGACATGGGTGCAAGTTGGGAGACGCCCGCCGCGCTTCGGCATGTTGTGGGTCTTGAGCTTGTTAACGAGCATATTGAGATTGATATCCCATGTACCTACTCGCATGTTGGGCCACGCGAGAATGGATCGTGACTGGTAGAAGTTTCAACGATGAGGCGAGGTTGCTCCAGGTGATTTGCGTAATTTCGAGCAGTTGCGTGGTACGTTTGCCGTGAACGAAGGCACAATCGAATCAAGCAAGAGCGACTCAATTCTTCAGCACCGACAGTGAAAAACGCCGTGATCCCTTCGCGCGTGGCAAGTAAAGTGCTCACGTACAATAACAAAACCGAGAGTGTAACCTTGACTTGTGGACAAAGTAAGGTGCCGATGACCTTGCGAGCCATTAATGGTCATGCGTGGTTGTTGCCAAGACATACAAACGGCCTTCACGATGACTTGGCGAACTGACACGCATCTAGCGAAGGAGAGAAGATGAAGGTCAGCACCAGTCAAGACGTCGTGATCGAGTCTGTATCCAAACTGTAACCAGCTCGTTAGGATACGTACCACCATATCATTGCTACATTGCGGTATGTACCCTGACGCCGTGTGGAGAGTCGATAAGAGAATAAAAGTAAAAGCCTGGTCTTGCACAGGAGGCTGGCCGTCAGGGCCTTTGCTTTGGACGTATTACTCACTCTGCTTACTGTGGCTTGAGAGGGAGGATAGGGAACGGGATAAGGAAATGGATTAAAGCCTTTTGATCACAGACAAAGATTCAAATTGAGGAAAGATTTTGAAAGAAGAAGAATTTGCAAACCAACTAACCGCCTTTTGCAGTTGTTGTTACCTATGGCCCTTTCCTGCTCTTACTGCATACCTACCAGTATGGTCTATCGTGTTCGACGAGCCTGGTGCGTAATGATGGTACGAATTCGAACATTGTTCTACAAACAGGCACAGATATGCTAAAGACGGCGTAGGTCCAGGCACTACGAACATGGTATGGTGATGAAGATGGCTGGCAATGTTATCGTGGTCGGTATCTGAGATTCAAGTGCCCCGTCCCATTGGCGCGGCGAATGCCGACGTGGACCCGTCAAGGCAACAAAAGCACAGCGGCCCACTGTGTGTGAGCTCGAGAAGTCGGAAAGCACACCTCGTCCTTCATAACTCGCAAAGAACAGAAATATACTCGACGAGCCAGGCTCGATCGTCCGCAAGGCTACGGAACGCGGGCCGAGGTGTTGTTGTTGCCAGTCACGACACTCGCCAGGTCCCCAGGCCAGACAGGCGTTAGCGCAACCAAAGCAGATTGGGCCTCGGAGCAGTGTTGTCGTTCCCAGCCATCGTCAACAACACCTCGCAGCGCAACCCACCACCTCCATCGCCATCAGACTGCACCCCACCCGGCCATTTCCGGATCACCTCTCTACGCGCCCATTTCACTCGCTTGAACGCGCCATGTCGTCGGTCAAATTCGAAAAGGAGACGACGGTCAAGGCGGCCTCGGTGGTTGCCGATGCTACATCGTCCAAGGGCAAGGACGACCTCCTGCACGAGGTTGGCCAGGCTCTCACCAAGGCCGGCGGCCCCAATGGCTATCTTGCAGTGAGTGCCACGCAATTGCGACTGCGAACATTGTCGTAAGCATGGCCGTGCTAACAGGCGACGTGCTAGGCCTATCTCAAGCAGCTCCAGCAAAACCCGCTGAGGACCAAGATGCTGACCTCGGGCACCCTTTCTGGCCTGCAAGAGTTTCTCGCGTCGTGGATCGCCCACGACCGGAGCAAGAGCGGCCACTACTTCACCTCGCGCGTCCCCAAGATGGCCCTCTATGGCGCAGTCATTAGCGCGCCCCTGGGCCACGTCCTGATCAGCCTCCTACAGAAGGTCTTCCAAGGGCGCAAGAGCTTAAAGGCCAAGGTCCTGCAGATTCTCGCCAGCAATCTGATGGTGCGTTAATGTCGCGACTTCCCAGCCTAGAAGCGCGCGCTAACCCGTACAGATTGCGCCCATCCAAAACAGCGTCTACCTCGTCTCCATGGCGCTTATCGCCGGCGCCCGCACATTCCACCAGGTCCGCGCAACCGTAAAGGCCGGCTTCTGGCCCGTCATGAAGGTTAGCTGGATCGTCTCGCCCATCTCGCTTGCCTTTGCCCAGCAATTCCTGCCTGAGACCACATGGGTGCCCTTCTTCAACATCATCGGCTTCATCATCGGCACCTACATCAATGCACACACCAAGAAGAAGAGGCTCGCCGCCCTGAGGCGAAAGCACTACGGTGATGGAAGAGACGGCACCGGACGAGACTACGGCAGTGGACGGAGCCAAATCGGCGGGAGGCCCGGCGACGATTACGGCCGCAAGGACGACTACAGCCGTAAAGATGAATACATCCGCAAGGACGAATACACCCGCAAAGATGACTTTCCCCGCCCCGGCGACGCGCCACGCTACTAAGCACCAAACCCATATATGGAGGCAAGGCGCGGCCCCCACGAGCATAGGTAATTAATCGCAACGAACCTTGCACCTGGAACGGAGTTACTCTTAACCACGGCATTAAGCGTCTCCGCCCCTTCCTAACACTTGAGAGCTGTGACATCTGATGACGATTTTGTATATCCCTTGGTTCTTGTTCGATGATTGGAAGATATAGTTGGTGTTCTGGCTCGATTGAATATATTCTTACGCTTAGGACCGTCTCCCCACTATATATATGCGTGTAACATGGTGAACATGTGTTCCCCCCCCTCCGAAAACCACTGCTGAACCCCCGAATCAGTCCGTAATACCTTCTATCCACGCTCAACCCGCCACGTTTCGTTCGTGCCTTGTTGCGGGAAAAGCACAAAGCTAAAGCTAGCTTGTACCCCCGTGACACCCCGGCTCCCACTCGTGCTCTGCACTCGCTGAACACCTTTAACTCGTTTGTGCCGCTAGCCATCCACCCGGCCGAGAACAGCTACCAGGTCAAGCAGACCCTACCACCCACCGGCACAAATTCCACACTTGATGCTGACTCTATATGACATGAGACGCAGACGCGGATGTAGACGCGGGCGAACAGCCAGTCACCACCTTAGGCATCATCGCGTTGCTGGATTCCTTCACTGGCTGCTCCTGTACTCGGGAATGGCGGATCGTTGCACAAACGGCTTGGGGGGATGCTTGTGATGTTTGACAAGTGCGTTGACTCGGTAGATATATTTTGACGGACGAGTTCGGCAGTGGTGTACAGCATACTGTCCATCATGGTGCTCAGCGGAAATATGATGCATGGGTAGATACGCGTCTTTGTATCATGGTGGACGCGTGGGCGTATAGGTACCTCAGAGTCCTTTTGTGAAAGCAATACGTTAGAGCGCCACATTTAGTAGCATGTCTCCTTCCGCTTCCAAAAGAAACAGATTTAGGGGCGTATATCATACAGGTGAGCGAATAGAAACCTAAGATGGTGCATGTTCAATTGATATTTACATTGAGTTGTGGGGGGTGACTACATAATGACCAAACTGTCTCGTCCGAGAAGATTTGTCGAGCATGTTAACCAAAAACAAGGACATGTATCGTGGTATGGTGAGTTATCGTAGGGCTATGAGGTCGATTTTGGGATCCGAATCTTCTATCACTTAGTCCACCTTTAGGCACCGTTTTCAACGGTTAGTACCTTCCACCAGGCGGAGGCTGGCCGTACTGCTGCTGGCCTGGGTATCCTCCGCCTGGGGGAGGAGCACCACCCTGTGGAGGTCGCTGCTGTTGGCCGTACTGGCCCTGCTGAGGATACTGTCCAGGTGGTGGGGCACCGTACTGGCCTTGTCCCTGAGGAGGATGACCTTGCTGACCATACTGTCCGCCTGGCGGTGGTGCGCCGTACTGACCCTGGCCTTGACCTTGAGGTGGCTGGCCGTACTGACCTTGAGGAGGTGCGCCATACTGTCCCTGAGGAGGTGCTCCGTACTGTCCTGGTGGAGGCTGCTGGCCATAGCCCTGCTGAGGTGGACCACCGTACTGGCCACCAGGTGGAGCGCCATATCCTCCAGGTGCAGGGTGGTTGGTCTTCTCATCCTTGGAGTCGTAACTACGATCGATAGCACCGAGCAAAAGCTTGATGATCCAGAGGTCGGGTGTGAGATCCACAGGTGGGTTGGCGCGAGCCATCTCTTCCTGTTCGTTTTCAAAGTCTAGAAGCACCCATTAGCCATGTTATCGAGTTGAAGAAATGCAAACTTACTGGAAGTGCAGTCCACCATAGGACCAATTTGAGGGTCCTCATCAAGCTTGCCAAGGAACTTCTTCGCTGCCTCATCATTACCAACTTGGGCAAACTCGAATGCAATACCACCACGACCGTACTGTGGGTATTGTCGCTGAAGAGTATCGAATGCGTATCGGATAGTATCAAATACGGCGTTTTGCGGCTCACCAGCCGGCTGACCATCGGTAATGGCAATGACCAAGATCGGCTTTCTCAGTTGGCCCTGAGCAGCCTTTGAAAGTACTATCTCATCAATAACCTTCTTGCGGAGAGAAGTACCCATTGGGGTGAGTCCCTTGAACTGAACACCGCGCATGACCTCTTCGATTTGGGCTTCGCTAGCTACTCCGTCCTGGAGGGGCCTGCCTTGCTGATTGCGGGCACCAGAGAGGTCAGTGTTCATGAAGCGGAGAGAGATACCATCCGCATCGAACAGGGTTGCGGCGAAAGATACACGGTCCAGAATGAGACGCAAGTCCTTAATACGGCTACCTTCCTCTTCAAACTGCATAGAGCCACTGTCATCTATGAAAGATAAGCTAAGATTCTTATAAAAGACGTCTGCGACTTACCGATGTACAACACAATATCATAGAGGGCTAGCTTGACGATATCGTTGGCAATCTCCTTTTGCACGCGCCAGCGCTGGATAACCTGGTTGACCTTTCCGGGGGCTTGTTGCGCGATCTGCTCAATGATTGGAGAGTTCTGGGGATAGAATCCTTGGAGGCCCTTTTCCTGGATGCACGCTTGCAAGAGCTGCTTGTAAGCTCCAATCTCGGCAGGACTTGCCTGAACCTGTTGTGGGGGAGGGGCGCCTCCATATCCGCCCTGAGGAGGTGGAGCTCCATACTGTCCCTGGGGAGGCTGCCCTGGGGGTGCACCGCCCTGTACGTCAAACATTAGCAAACGCCTAATTCTAAAACCAATTAATTGAACGTGCTGCGTGTGAAAAAAATTAAAAAATAAAAAAAAAGAAGAGTATCAAAGCATCAGGGGTAACCGACATAAGGTGGATAAGGTGCTGCCTGGCCATAAGGTTGTCCGTATTGCTGCTGTGGTTGCCCGTATTGTTGCTGTGGAGGTTGTTGCCCAAACTGATTTTGCTGTTGCTGAGGCTGTTGCCCCCATTGATTTTGTTGCTGAGGATAGGGCGGCGGTTGTCCATAAGGTTGTTGCGCAGGAGGTTGGCCATACTGAGATTGTTGCCCAGGATATGGCGACTGAGGATGGGACTGAGGATACGGGGAAGCCATTTGACTGGGTGGTGGTGGGGCCGGTCTGTTGTATCCTGACTGTCCTTGAGAGTAAGGCGACGATGGGCCAAGAGGAGCTGGAGGGGCTTGGGGAGAGAAGGGTGACTGTGGAGGCAGTTGCGATCCAGGACGCTGAGGTATAGGCGGCCCGCCTTGGAGAGGGGGAGCTTGGGGATATGGGCTGGAAGCCTGTCCGGGATAGGGCTGATAGGCACTGTAGTTTGGGCCTGACATGCTGCTTGAGAGTGGCATGTGTGGCTGTGGAGTAAGTGTGGCGACACAGGCGCGGTGGATTGTGGATGCTCGGGTGTTTTATTCCAGGCAGTGGAGGTTTGCTCGGAAGTCGGGAACAGGGTGGGGTTAGGAAAAATGCAGGCGAAGGCTGAGGCGAAGGATGATGACGCGTGCAGAGCAAAAATGCAAGAAAGAAAGGGCTTTTCTTACCGCGGGTGCGCCGGCACCTTGGGCACCGCCTGGATAGGGCTGGTATTGCTGTTGCCCGGGCTACGTCACATCAATGATTGTTGCCAACAACAGCAGCTTCACATGCGGAGACTCACGTAGCCACCTGGGCCGCCTGGGGCACCTGGAGCACCTGGAGGAGGATACCCGCCTCCAGCATTTGCTGCAGCCATCTTTGACGCGAGCTACAGCGCGTACACTGGTCAGCCCAACCGATGACGAAGGCGCGGGGCATGGAGGGGTAGCGAGCGTGGCTGGCGAGACAACTTACACCCATCTTTGAGGATTGTTTGTGGTACAACTAGCGATTCAGGAGCGCCGACAGTTCAAGGCTGACTTGGGAATGAAATGTAGGATAAGGAGGCAGAAGTAGAAGTTCAAGTAGGCGAAGAGTGCCTTGCTCGACGGTGTAGGGTCAAGCTGAGGATGACAGCAGGGGACGAGCTACCCCGGCCCTGCGCACAGCCTAGTGGGCACCTGCGCCTCGTTGCCACACCATTGGCCAGGTTTGGATAGCGACTGCGCCTGAGAGCGTTCGCTGTGGGCTGAGCCTGAGCCATGTCTATGCTGTAATTGCCCAAAGTGCGCCACGTTGCTGGTGGTTCGATGAACGAGCGGGGCAGGTGCATGCGGCATATTAAGCAGCAGACGAATAAACACCAATAGATCGAGCCTTGTGTGCCGCACAGTTTTCATAATACCCGCCGGCATATGTTGCGTATCTTTCTAGAATTCACTAAGTATTACATGGTGGTGGTACACGCCACAACGGGCTCCAGCGACAATCACTCAAAGTGGCTGTGCCCCGCTGGATCAGGCGCACTGTAACCCCTTCTAAACAGAAAGCTCTGCAGGCGGTCTTCCATTCTTGCAAACTGCTATGGGTCAGGATTCTCATAGGACGTCCGTATTGGTTGTACTTACAAAACCTCGTCCTGTCACGCCATCCCTGACCCAAACCGCATAACTACCCATCGTGTTCGCCATCATGATGTCAGTGGATAGTCGGTCTCCAACCACGGCGATTTGGTCAGGCCTCGTAACGCCGGCATCGGGATGTGCCCTGAAATAAGCCATGACCTCCTCTTTGCACCCCGGCTTCTTGGTTGAGTGTTGCAACACCTTGATGCCAGTATTGCTCTCTAGAATTGCTGCCTCTTTCAGTTGCTTATCTGAGTCGGTCCCTGCAGTGTTGGAAACAACCAGAAGCTTGGTGCCTGGGTAGGCCTCTCGAAGGCGCTGGAAATGATCCTATATAGTATGAACATGGTGATAGTGATCCAAATAGGCCAACTATAGGTAAAACCTACATGATACGGCTTGTGAATCTCGTTTGTATGTGGCACGGCAAAGCAATTATCTTTGTCTAACACTACGGCTTGGATATCCACCTCTTTTCCGCCATTTGCACCATCCTTCCTAGGAAATGCTTTTGAAAGAGGTATCGGAAGGTGATTGAAAGTTGACACCGTGTGCTGCGGAAGACACAGAGTCGGATCCCTCAATAGACGAAAAATGTTTAAAGTACCCGAGATATTCATTGTAAACGTAGGTCGGATTGGGGTGTACAAGAGGGAGGAATACATACAGTGGCTGACTAAGAGGCGGTCAAAGCTCCAGGTAATAACTTCAACCTTAACTTTGGTATTCACAACAGCGAATTTCGAACACGCACCGCCGCACCAACGCCACTCTCACTATCGTGAGAACACATTCCTCTGCACTGATCTAGTCGCAGGGCTTCATTCGTCGGATTCGTTATCAGCATAATACCGGCACCGTCGCACCGCCCACTTCAAATCTACACAGAAGTCTTCACGAAGGCTCTCTACCGACGCGCATAGCTCTGCACAGCTAGTTCGGGCATTTAAGACTCTGCAAATTTCTGTCAAAATGACTAGCACCATCGGCATACCCATCAAGCTCCTCAATGAGGCAGCTGTACGGCTACCCCTCGTTACCGGCAACATCTGCTAGCACTAACAGCGCACAGGGACATATCATCACCATTGAGATCACGTCCGGCGAGGTCTACCGCGGAAAGCTTCTAGAAGGTGCGCTCATGCCCACGCTTGCATTTGTTGTATAGCCACTAACTGCTTCATAGCTGAGGACAACATGAACGTCCAGCTCAAAGACATCACGGTGACCGCGCGCGACGGTCGTGTATCGCATTTGGAACAGGTTTACATCCGGGGCAGCCATGTGCGGTACTTTATTGTACCGGACATGTTGAGGTATGATGCGCGCTTGCTGGACCATGTGCGCTTTGCTAATGCCTCACAGGAACGCGCCCATGTTTAGGTCAAGAGGTACGCGTGGTCGTGGCGTCGGCCTTGCACGTGGTCGGGCGACAGTCAATAGGGCTAGGGCTACCACAAGGGGCGGAGGTCGTGGATGAGTGTGTGCCTGGACAAGCCAAGGCAACCACTAGTCACAAGCGTCTCAAGGACTCAGTTGCAAAAAGACGTGCCGGAATCCATTCCAGTCTCGGACTAGATGCGGAGGTATTTCACGATAGCCAGATAGGTATACAGTCCAATCCGCCTATCTGGATGTGCGCCGAGGATTAGATAGCAGCACGAACAACAATTGATGATACCTGGACTTATGAAGGAAAATATACCCTGATTCAAAACTACCACACCCAAGTCGAGAATTTATAAAAGTGACGACTGCGCGTCGAGTTCCTCTAGCTCTGTTACCCCACAATGAAAGGCCAAGCCTCACCTCCGAGAACTCCGCAATTTGTCGCTCTTCCTGCAGCAATCTCGACTTGCACTGTTTGCACAACACAATGGAAATTCCACACCCACGGCGTATTCTCACGCTAGGATCGTCAGAATCAGGCGTATTGAAACTACTCAATGGTAATTCAGCATTTTCCGCGCTTTTCGTAATTTACTCACCAACCCTACAGACCTAACCGGTTCGGCTCCAGAGCCCATATCAGGCTCCGTCGCCGGCCTTGCCCACGAATGGTTACTCGAGACAAAATATTATACTGCAACAATTCCAATATGGGTGGATGAGATCCCCGACCTGGACGAATGGCGCAGCGCCTTCACCGCGCCCGAAGCTCGCGAGGTTATTGTTGCACTAGGCGCATGGATATATTGCTTTCGTAAACCAATGACACAGAATGATCTCACTACGATCAAAGACACAATGAAAGCCGTCGCCGGGGCCATCAAGAGCGCAGATATTTATGACCACATCTGCCTCGCAGTTGCCATGCCACAATCCACCACGCCGTTTCTCGACATGAGTAGTGAAGAGTGGGAGGATATATGCGGGCCGGCGGATTTCGAGTTCATTGACTTCGAAAAGACCGGCAAGAATGATTTTGGAGAGAAAGTAGGGGTTCAAAGGTTAAGAGAGGCGCTGGAGGCCTGCGAATGGGAAAGCGTAGAAGAACTGGCTGTTGGGGGAGATGAGGAAGATGGATTTGGTGATTTCGCAGCTGAAGAGGCGGAGATGAATATGGAGTTGTTTGACATGAAGGGGGTGTTGCGTAGACCAAGTCAACCACTTTGGGTTGATACTGACGACTCACAAGATGACAAGTATTCAGAGGACGAAAGCAGGGAGAAAAATGGGCCATCTCAGGAGGAAGGCGATGAAGCCAAGATGGTTGAAGAGACACAAGAAATGATGCGCAAGCTGATGGCTGCTAGAGGTATGTCATGCTAGAGTCACCCGGCATCAAGTTACTAATAGTTGTAGAAATGGGTGAAGGTATGGAAGAGGCTGAACGCAAACGCTTTGCTGCAAAAGCCGTCAGGGATATCATGAAAGACTTGTGAACAGTCTGGATTTTCTATTATCATCTCTAACAACTCATTGAGCAATCAACCTGGCAAGCTACCTACGATTCAGCTCTTTACGCCAGCACACAATAAAAAGGGGAAATCCATCTCTCCATCCAGCTTCTTCATACCTTCCTCGTTATCCACCGTCTTACTCAGCACAAAGGCCACTTCAACCCTGACGTCTTTGAAACCCACGACCTTCAACATTTTCTCCAGCTCCTCTCTCCGAATCCCGTGTCTCTCAACACCCGGCCTCTTACTCTCCGGATGGAAACGAATAGCCTCTCTCCCAAAATCCTCGTAATCCGTCAACGCCACCATCCCTCCAGGCTTCAAACACTCAAACAGTGTACCAAACAGCTGCGCCATATCGGGAATATGGTGCAGCGTCAGATGCGAAACAACAAGATCGAATCGGTGCGGCGGTTGCGAATTCTCCCCACCCAACATTGCACATGCGCTTTGGAGCTCGGCACTATTGGCGTCGACCAAAAGATGATTTATCGCACACAAGTTTGGCTCCGGCACAGCAGACAACTTTGTATTGAAAGCAGCGATCATCCCGTCTGCTGTATCGACGCCCACTAAAGACCGCACATGTGGCGATAATTGGAACGATAGCAATCCCGTCCCGCAGCCGATCTCTAATACATCGAGATCTGTTTCGATCAGCAATATGTAATCATCGCTTAACCGCCTGAATTATTATATACTTTTGTTTGTACCGTTTTTAAATGCTGGGACGAACTCTTGTATCGCGGCAAATGCTTTCGATGTGCTTTCAACGTGCTTGATGTTGGCGTCCCATGCCGCAGCCTCTTGTGTGAAGCGGGCGTTGTTGGCTTCTTGGGATGACATGACAATATACTGGTGGTCAATCGGCTGGAATTGGGTGTGTGGTATGTAGACAAGGATGTTAACTGCTTTGATGATTTGACATGGACTGTGTGGGGTTGCGGGGTAACGAAACGCTCCACCGAGCCCTAGAGCTCTCCGTCAATGGGAGCATAGCTCGATCTCTTACTAGTGCTTGGTGGATATAACACGTTATCTACACTGAAATTATCGATAATAGGGTTCTGTGCCCTGCTTATATCATACACTGTTCCGGGAAGCAGATTGTTCCATAGCCGTACGTTTTCCAGAAGCAATCGTCACTAGTCATTCTGTTCGCTATGAATTTGCTGTCCTATCATTTGCTGCCACGTCAGTTACTCATCTTTAATTGGTCCATCCAACCCACACAAAATGTGTGATTATACCTAAGTCCAGTACAAACGCCCCCATCTCCGCTATGTTGTGCGGAACTGGTGCACAAAATATCAAGAAACCCACAAGCGATGTCCCGCAAACATGGTGGCAATGTAAGTTCAAGACTAACTTGGGTGGAAGAATGCTGGCAGAAAGCACCACGCCCAACAACTTCCTTAGTACTTACATCATCTCCCTTGTCATATCAAATGTTATTGGTATCTTTTGGTCTTGTGTCATTACAGCTAGAGCGTAGTTACTCCTTATCTCGAGTTTGTGGAGTGTATGTGCGTCAATGTAACCAGCACATGAATGACTGGGTAGAACTCCAAAAGCCCTAGGGTGGGCCTCTAGTTAGCGCTAGTGTAACTGAGATCTACTCCCTCGTCATTGAGCCCGTTTGCCATGTCCAAGAGAGCCAATCATGAATCCTTAGTGCTCTAGCACTTGGTGTACCATTACCGTCTCTCTATCCCTTACACTTTCCTAGCCTAAGCGCTGTTGCGACGTATATGAGGTGCGGCCCAGTGCTGCCCTAGTGGTCTAGGTCCTGGGACCTGGAACATTAAAGCCTGTTCCATCGCAAGTCATGTACTACGGCATTTCAGCTGTCGTGGAACCCGCTCCTGGTAAACTGGCTTTATGCAGAATGACTATGAAATACTTGTTAGACTGGAGCTATCTTATGTCTTTACTTTCTCCTATCTGTATTAAGACTTGAACTGAAGTCATGCTTATTATATAGCCTATATAAAACACCTTGGCACAAGGCAGCTAAACACTGTCAAACTTATACCAGCATCAAAGATCGATGCAAAAATAGTCATACACCCCCACGGGGCGGAAGTGATTTTCGCCCTACGCTACAACTTGTAGTACAGGGGTTTGGTTACCTAGGTAGCACGGCCACGGGTCGGTTTACGTTTATATTCGTGCTGCTGGATGTTGAGTCACCAACTCATCCAAAATTCAGATCTCGCCTCCAAATTTTCCCGCACCAACTTCATCACATATAAGTATTTTGGGTGTACTCGCTAGACTGAGTCTCGTTGAATGCAACGACAAATATCATGTGGACAGCTAACAACTCGATCCCTCACCACACGAGCCATACGTTGGAGAATGGCGCCAGCAGCAGCAACAATGGTGTCCATGGCGATGGCGAAATTTGCAATGTTTACGGTGCGGGTCGTTTCTTTTATGGGTCGATGGCTGACTCACATTTCTTCATTTAGGACACAATCCAGGACCTGTCTTGGAGACCTCCCTGACAAGCTCTACTTCCAGCCTTTCCAACCTCACTGGTTACAGTGCATTAAGTGGACTGGGCGAGACTGACGAGTCCGTCGATGATGCCATAATAGAGACTTCTACGTCATACTCTTCCGCAGATAGCATCCCCTACGACATCGACAGTTTCGATGGGGAAATCACCACCGAGGCCACTTCCGCGTGCTATTCTAGCAATCTTTCCAGCTTTAGCATCATTGACAGCACATTGCGCGAGGGCGAACAGTTTGCAACTGCCCACTTTGACACTGCCCAAAAGCTCAAAATTGCCCGGGCTTTAGATGATTTTGGAGTAGAATATGTAAGGATTTCAGCTTAAGCTATGGGAATAAGAGGCTGAGGAATTCATTGTGCCTAGCTGATGCCATACATTAGATCGAGTTGACATCGCCGGCTGCTTCGGAACAGTCGAGAGCTGATTGCGAGGCTATTTGCAGGCTGGGCCTAAAGGCCAAGGTATGCCTAGCTTAGGCTGTTCAAACTCCTTGTTAATACTAGGTCAGATACTATGTCACATTCGATGCAACATGGACGACGCAAGGATCGCCGTGCAAACAGGCGTCGATGGAATGTATGTCATCTCTCCGGAACCACGTATTCATCACTAATAGTGTCCATATAGCAACATGTGCATCGGAACTTCTTCTTATCTGATGACGTACTCCCATAACAAGAATATGGCCTACATTGCGGACACCGCCAAGGAGGTCATCGAGTATGTCAAATCGAACAACATTGAGATCCGTTTCTCAGGGGAAGATTCCTTTCGCTCGGATTTCGCCGAGATCCTGAAGCTGTACGCTCTCGTTGACCAATTGGGCGCTGATCGCGTGGGCATCGCTGATACCGTAGGCGGTGCCACGCCGCAGGAGGTTTTCGAGAAGATTGATAAACTGCGTAAGATTGTGGACTGCGACATCGAGACGCACTTCCACAACGATACCGGCTGCGCTATTGCGAACGCCTACGTCGCGCTCGAAGCGGGGGCTACCCACATCGATACTACGGTGCTCGGCATCGGTGAGCGCAACGGCATCACGCCGCTCGGCGGCCTTGTGGCGTGTTTAATAGCCACGGGCTGCAAGTATAACCCCGGAAAGTACAAGATGGAGAAGCTGAGCTACCTCGAGCATTTGGTGGCGCAAACTGTTGAGGTGGAGATACCCTTCAACAACTGTGTAGTGCCTCTCTGAATCCAAGATAAATGGAGCTGATGGCGCTGATGAACTGGGCGATATTGAGAGTCTGGTGGAAATTTTTACTGAGATAATGCCAATACGTATTACTTCTGTTGCAACCACCTTTTACCCTTTGGATCTTGAGGCTTTTTGGGCAACACTGTTTTAGAAACTAGGCGACGTTGCGTGAAGGTAGAGCTTTATAATATAGTAAATTGACAATCTTTGATTACCTTTTTAGAGGTTTTAAGGGTAATAGGCTATACGAAATTTATATTATAAGATGGGTATGCAAAATGTTCTAAAGAGGATTTAGTTATACTTATATTCTTAGAATGCTCTTAGATTTGATATTAGGAGGAATTAGAAAGCTCCCACATGCTGAAGCTCTGGTGCTCTATCACCTAATCTCTAAAACCGTGTCGTCTTAAATGTACGTCCTACTTTTGTGCCAGTAGCTCCGTGCCCCTTGTAGCCATCCTGTCGTTCAGAATTATCCCTTCCGGCTCATTCCCCTTCACCACCAAGTCCGCAACGAAGGCGCCAACCTGTTCATCCTGAATGACGGGAAGCAACATGCTTGCCATTAGCTGGAAGACCGCGTAAGTTTTTGCCGTAGCGACTCCCCCCGGTCGAACTATCCACGTCTGCCAAACATCCCTTTGCCGTTGCGCAAACTCTAAAGTCCAATCCTCCGCTCGGCCCTTCAACTTCCGCGCATCAGCCATAATGCAAAGCATTTTATCCTGATCCGGCTCGACAAGAGCCCCTGAAATTAAAACGTAGCGAAAGCGGTTCTGCCGATCAACTGGCATAACCTGACGGAAGGCTTCTTGGAATGCGATGATGAAGTTGTAGTTTGTGTCTTTGTTGGCGTCGGATGTGCCTAGCGCCCAAATCATGGCGTCGGCGTCGGCAATTGAGGCCAGGATGTTTGTATCCCAGTTTTTGAAGTCGCTGACGACGATGTTTGTGCATATTTGGGATGGAGCTGGGAAAGGCCGTCGTGTGAGTGTGACAATAGAGGTTATACCTGGACAGTTAAGGCAGTGGCGCAAGATGGCGCCGCCTATAGTACCAGTTGTGCCTGTGACGAGGACCTTCATGTTGCGTGACGAGTGTGGTTTGATGATACTTTGAGCGACTGTAGAGAAATATATTCAAGAGCAGACTCCTGCGCGAAGATATCGATTGCTGGCATGTCGGGAACTGCTACCTTGGAAGTCGGAAGGTATTTGTACCTCAAACTTGCTGGGGTTAAAGGAGTCTACACTTATCTGTGGGGCGGCCAATAGGCCACGAGATCGGACGAGAAACCCCGGCTAGCGTTTGGTGATGGTGACAGAGTTATACGATATTCGAGTTGAGTATGAGCAAACATTGATCGGACGAAAGATGATATTCGTACGGGCATCAAGTAATGCCTCTGAGCTAATTCCTAGTCAATGCAAAACAAAAGCATCTAGGGCGCTCTAAATAAAAGCTTGAACTCCCTGCCATCTAATCTCAGCGATTTTTTTTTGGCCTTGGACGGTCCTATTTTGGCGGTTGGGAGGGGAGGAGATGGTGGTCGATTTGTGTTAAGGCTGGCGTTCTTGGGACGTCCCGCCCGCTTTCGGCCGAAGGATTCGTCCTAGTCCCTCCAGTTCATCCGTACTTGTCCAGCTATTGACCCATAACGAAGGACCACTAATTACACAACGTAGTATTTTGGGGCATGCAAAGGCTGAAGCTCCCATATGGGGCACCTGTAGTTGGCTCTACAAGTCCCTCTCCTACAATGGACGAGTTCCGGTACCGCTGGCTCTGAGTAGACGATGGAGGCACAGAGAAGGCGTCGAGTTGCGCTTGGAGTAATCCAATTGTTTCTTGAAGCCTAACTTTCTAGTCCTTGAAATATTGCTGTTCTACTTTGATTGTCGCGAGGTCGCTCCTCGTGTCCTTGATGACGCTACTCTGCCGCGTGATCGTCTCATTTAGAATCGCAATGAGCTTTAGCTTGTTGCTGCTCTTGCTCGCTCAGGCTGAATGGACAGATTTCCAGTAGCACCCGACTGTAGCTCATCGTGTCTCGGCTGTACTACAATCGTGTCTCCCCGTTGTGTGATAGTGCCATTCCATTTCTCGTCTGTGTAGTGCTTGGCTACTCAAGTTTATAGGGATTACTGGGCTTCTAAGGCTTTCGCGCTCTGCTTCCTTGTGCATCTTCTAGTTGACGGGTCGCGCCCAAGGGTGGAGGGCGCCATCAGGGCTCCGGCACGCCTAGATACCTAAAATACCATGCTGATTTTCGATCATGTTGCGCGAGTTAGACTCTATTTCAAGTCGAGGAGATATATCAACAACTTGAAGGAAAACCGAAAGCATTTATATAGTTTGCTAGATAGTATAATTATGATCTACTCGACATAAAGTGTCTTCAACAGGTGTGGTGCTGGGTAGGTCTCCGCATGACAAAGGTTACTTTCTGAGGTGTGGCCTTGAGCTGAGTTTCTGGTGTCTCAACTGTGGTATGAAACACGAAACGGACAAACCACCCCGCCACTTCTTACACAGCAGAGCTATGAAGACCAATAATCCAAGCTGATACCTAATTTATGATTTTGAAGGACGCCCAGCTTACAGTGGGATGCCAAACTTTGGACCAGAGTTTGCATGACCGTGACGCGAAGAGTAAAGCCATCATATGCACCACGTGTCCATGTGTTGTATCCTGGGTTTTGTATCCGACAAGCCTTCTTCAGGAGAGCGCTTTTATTGCATAGTGATGGCAACGAAAACACGAAGTTCGATAGCATGGCGCATTCTATTTAACGATGCAGGCTAGTTGGTCGTGAAAGAGGTAGAGTGAAGGTCGAGTCGCATGACACATGGTGGCAGTACGGGATGGATTGGCACGCTAGCGCCAATTGCCGGTAACTTTATTTTAACACAGGGATGCGGAATGCATGATGAAACCTAGCAAGCGCCTGACGCACTTGGCTGTATGTTCTATTTGAGGCAGACCCCCCACAGCTATCGTAATTCTTATGTTTGACAACCACACTCGAACAGGATACCGCACTCCTCCTCCTCCTCCTCGGACGAGACGCACAGAATGGCAGCAGCCGTTCAACTCCCCCCGCCACCTGCACCCTCGATAGCCACCAAACACGGCGTCCACGACACGCGGAGCTGTCCCACGTGTGGTTCTAGTGTCCAGATCGATGCCACGGAAATCCAGGCTGCAAGGACAAAGATTATGGAGCTCGAGGCCCAGATGGAGTTACTGAAAGAGAAGACAACAGCTGCTGGTATGGAGTCATAGGCAGGCAGGCATGCGATTAGCTGACATACGATAGTGGACAGATGCGCTGACTACGAGGACCAAATACGAAGCCTGAAACTTGCACAAGGCGGCGGTAATAATTTGCGACGATCGGGCGAAGACAACCGCCCTGCGACGGCTGGCTCTGCAACACCTCGGACATCTCGCTTTTCTTTTCTGACCGGCCGTCGTACCTCGCCAAACAATT
The DNA here is from genome assembly GCA_028456235.1 of Ophiosphaerella narmari. Lineage (NCBI taxonomy): Eukaryota > Fungi > Ascomycota > Dothideomycetes > Pleosporales > Phaeosphaeriaceae > Ophiosphaerella > Ophiosphaerella narmari. Next base: position 337,841 of record JALNQA010000008.1, read on the forward strand.
CTGTCTCCCATCCGCCTCTCCCTACAGCAGCTACACCTATCGATGTCGAACTGCTCAATGAGTTGGAGCGTGAACGGTCTCTTCGCGTCAAAGCTGAAGAACGAGTGCACAAAGTCGATATGGAGATAGAGGAACTGAGCGTTCAGCTCTTTTCTCAAGCCAATGAAATGGTGGCCGAAGAGCGAAAAGCTCGCGCGAAACTGGAAGAGAGGGTCGAAATGTTGGAGAAGAAAGACAAGGACAAAATGGCAAGACTCGATAGACTGGAGAAGGCAGTCAGTAGGATTGATCGTGTCAAGGCGATGTTGAATCAGCCTACTACTAACGGTATAAGTGTTGATAATGTTTTGCTTTCGCCGCCCGCGAAGAGGTAAAACATTCCTTCGATATCTTCTGGTCAGCGTTTTCCCTCTGTGCCTATTTACGCATTTTCTATTTCCGTTTTGAAGATACCCCACCTTTATCTTTTGTCCGGCGCGTCTATTTTATAGCATAGCATTAGATTTGGCGCAACAGATATCCACTTTTCAAGCTTTCCTTCTCGTGAATAAGGAAATCTGAGCTGGTATAAGCATACTCACCTAGCATATTGCATTTTATCCAACGGTTGGGCTTTCCAGGTTCATTTTTAGTTGCCGCGGTATCTCCAGCACCCAGTTTTTGAGTGCACAGACACGAATATCACCAACTCACCGTCTGCTAACAATTCCAGAATGCCGCAATTACCAAAACGGATCTTATCATACTATATACGGCGAAATCTTAGCAGTTCACCCTCTACTTCCTCTTCCCAATAATGTCCGCCGCCTTCTCTCCGACCGCATACATAGTACTTTGAATGTGCTGCGATGGAATCAAGGGCAAAATCGATGCATCTACAATCGACAGTTTCTGAACGCCATGAAATAGCAGCTCATCCGATACGCATCCACCCAACTCCTCGGGCATCATAGCGCAACTACCACTTGGATGTGACAACGTGGGCCAGATGCTTCCTGAAGATACCATCTTATCGATAATTTCATTGTCCTTCGTATACTGGGCTCCCGGCGTTGTTTCCACGAGCGAAAATTGCTTGAGTTCAGGACGTGCCCAAACCGTTCGAATGTAGCGCACACAAGCGGCCAAAACAGACTTGTCAACAGGATTGCTTAACGCATTATAAAAGATCCTCGGAGGTCCTTGTGGGTTTTTAGGATTGATATTAATACTTCCTCTTGAAAGCGGCTTCTGATGCGCAACCAAGATGAATGCACCGCCAGCCGGGACTGGATATTCAACAATAGCAGCCTTCTTGTTTTGATACAAATTTGCGAGAACCTTGCGCTGTGCTTCTACGCCCTTGAGCAGTTTTTGGCTGTTGGCGTATATGGAGGGCAAGTGTGCAGTGGTTGCTTGGTCTAGGACTCGTTTTGCCAAAGTCTTGTAGTCATTTGGCGCTACTTCTGCCAGTTGGATAAAAGCTAAGCTGTTACCTCGCGCCTGTGTCAAAGGACCTGTCTTATTCTTCAGGTATCGCTCCCATGCTGACGCGTTGAAGGCTGGATCAGACCAGGACCCTTGGTTCGGCTGGCTCGAGTTTGACGAATTGTATGCAACGCTGGTGTAGGGATGGTCTTGAAAGTTTGCCCCTACGCCATCGTGCTCGAGTTTGACTTTGATGCCGGCGGCTTCGAGGACAGATTTAGGACCAATGCCACTTAGTTGAAGAAGTTTTGGCGTGTTCACAGCGCCAGCTGCTAGGATCACTTCTTTCCTGGCGTATACGGTCTTCACCTGACCGGTCACTTTGTCAGTTACTTTTACGCCGGAAACAGCCAGTTTTCCTTGATTGTCGCCATTGAACACTAGCTCTGTCGCCAGTGTCTCTAGTAGGACGTTGAGGTTTGAACGCTGCGAGATTGGATCGTAGTAGGAATTTCGGGCGTGCGATCGTTCTCCAGTTTGAGGATTCATGGTGTTAGGAAACCATGAGGCGCCATATGCTTCACCATTATTGCCGTCAAGTGGCATGTTGGCGCCTGCACCACGGTAGGCAGCGAAGAAAGCTTTGACATCTGGAAATTGGAAGTCCGAGATACCAATCTTCAAAGGGCCTTTGGAATATCTACACGAGATATGTATCAGTGAGATACGGAGCTTGGATATCTGAAGTCAACTCACGCTTCTGGGTCCCAAGTTATGTTAAACCCCTTTACAGTTTGCTCTGGTGGTGGGACAAACTCGGTTCCCTTCTTGAAGAAGGGATACATTCCTTCCCAACCCCATCCTTTGTTACCCAGCTCTTCCCAGGCGTTGTAATCTGCAGCAGAACCGCGATCATACACCATGCCATTGACGCATGAACCACCGCCGAGGATCTGTGCAACGCGTGTGTTCCATGTCTTGTTGCCCAGGTAGGGTTCAGGATCTGACGTATAATTTTTCCACAGAAGGGTCTCGTTGAGAGGCGAGGCGGCGCCGTATGGGAGACGGATCGTGGGGTTATCGTATGCCGCGCCGGACTCGATTACAAGCACCGAATTTTGGGCCTTCTCGCTCAATCGATTCGCGACAACGAGACCGGTGATGCCTCCACCAACGATCACATAATCGTACGTGTCTGTGATATTCTTCTCATTGGGCAAAGCAGTGCTCACGCCGAGGACCGCAGTAACGATGACGGCTAAATTCGCCTGTGGGAACATTTTTCAAGCAAGCGCGGTCACACCGCAGGGCAAAATCTGACTGACGATCCAGAGGAAGGATCTTGCTCTCTTCAGCTGCTTAAGAAGAGAAAGAAGCCCTGAGCACTGTCCTAATCACTAAAATTCCATGCCCGCGTACCGCATTTTACGGTACGTGAGTCGCGGCACTTGCGTCAAAACACTTTATTATAAAATCGGCCCGGTCGCTCCACTGGTGGACAAACGACCGTTTGGGGCTTTTTGTCGCGGCACCTTTTACAAGCGCGGAAGTTCCTCCAACGTGGTAGGGATGGGGAAATTAGTATGCGGCTTACGCCGCTTGGCCGTTCTCGTTCCCTCGGCGCCCATCCCACATGTGGCGAGTCGTGCATGAAGTGGTTCATGTGCCTGCGTCAACCAACCATCCAGACATACTCAATCTCTTAGCATCGGTCCTAGATTACTGAAAGATGTGCCTGTTGGATATTGATTGTTGATATCAGGCAGACTCTAGTTTGCTTCCTTTAATCGGGGCTGTCACCAGTAACCCCGCGCATTGGGGCGCGGCAGATGAATAGGTACTATGTATGTTTGGGCGGATAATCGTCTACATTGCCAAGGTCATGCGGCTTACGGGCGTAGTTGGTGGGAATGGCGTGGAGGGTTCGTTGGCTCCTCGGACCTATCCGACTTCCGCGTCCCATGAAAACCTCCACGCTTGTATATGCATACCGAGTCCGCGAACATCTACCCCCATATTGTGTGAGTAGCCCCGCCTATCTTACAACGGAAATGCAAGATGTGTACTACAGAACATCAGCACGGAGAATAGGTCATAGTTCACCCTCTAAGCTTTGACGAGGTCCTTCGATGCGTCGAGATCGCAGGGACTTCCCCACGTACGATGACATCAGCTGATTTGTATGACAAACCGTAAGAAGAGAAGTCGCCCATATCTGCAGCGAATTGGCTCTCGCTAGCAAGCTTATATCAACCACCACTATCAAAACGGTCAAGCAGAGTTGATCCAGGCTTCCCTTTTGAACTCGTGTTGGCCAAGGATTTAGCACTATTATCAACGAATAAATCCTCCGTTCAACGTGTCGGCAGTTTTATTTGGAGGATCTGGAACCCCAAAGAGACAATCCCACATTGACAGGGGTCTCGCATATGCTTACGGGTGCGGGAGCGCCACGGCCAAGACAAGATCCCGAAGACATAAAACACCTCCTATTGACCCGGATACTTGATTCCGGCCCGCGTGGTCGGCCGCGAATGTTGATTCATTGGCTAGAGGATAGATTTCAGGATAACATACACTATCGTGTGGCATAGACACGGCCTACGGTCGCCCAATCGTCATGGAGCCTGGATTCAATGTGGATTATGTGTGGACCCCGTTAGAACGCCAACAGGATTATTGCAGCAGCTGCATCTCGTATCTGATGATTCTCCTCAAAGACAACAAGCCGCCCATAGTGGCCAGTTATTCAATAGAACGGCACAGCATACGCCTCGCTGTGTTATCGTCTAAGCCAGAGACTGTATGTTGCTCATAGTTAGTTATAGGTGTGATATCATCCCTGGCCGCATTTGCATTGTTGGTCTGGAAGGAAGCGACTCAAACCAAACCAGGCCTTGGTTCGAAACAAGACCTTGCCGTTACAGTAATCGGCGACAGGCGGAACTCGTGTGCGTCCCCATCCCACCCTATTTCCTGGGACCTAGATATGAGAGTCATTGCACTCCCTCGTCATACCCGCGCGGTAGACCTGGTTCACCGTTCTACAATATATGACTTTCCCGCATTTGCATCCACACCTGGTCAATTTCGCTATCTACCATGACCGAGAATCAAAAGCATAACTGGCCGAATCGGAGAGCCGAGATCATGGCCTCGACCGTCCCGGTCTGCGTACTTAGCATCGTGCTATTGATTTGGAGAGTGGTACATGGAATAAGGAGTAAGAGGAAGCTTGTACTATGTGACTATCTCCTCATTATCGCAGCGGCAAGTATCCATATTCAGATGCATGTGGCTTGGATGTTTGGCTAAGATTCAAGTAACAGCTTATGAATGTTGTAACGACCGGTGTTCGCTTCAAAACAACCTCACATGGCCTAGGCCGCCACATACAAGATCCATCAATTTTAAAGCCGTACGATATCCTAGAGTACGCTTATTATTTATGGATTGGTCAGGTGGTAAACATACTCGCAGTAGCGGTGCTTAAGTACTCCATCTGCTTGTACCTACTCGCTCTCAACTTCTCGAAACTCTACATGGGAATAATTTGGTGCTCGATTCTCCTGGTCACCGCTTTCAACTTTGTGCTGCCAACAATCGGGCTCTTTTCCTGTACGCCAGTTGAGAAAAACTGGAACAAAGGTATCGAGGGCAGATGCTTTGCCTGGGGTGGGTTGCCAATGGCATACACTCAGGTAAGTTTGAGAACATCATAGATTTTGCACAAACTAATCATGTACTCTAGGGAGTCTCAAATATCATAACTGATATTGTTTACGTTGTGGCTCCTATTATTTACCTTTCCACCATTAAGCTACCACGACGCACACAATTAGGTCTCCGAGTAGTGTTCTGTTTAGGTCTCATGTAAGTCCACCGTCAGACTCAACCAACACAATTTCGCTAATTCCGTTTCAAGAGCAACTTTGTGTTCTATTATGAAAACAAGTCAGATGAATGTTCTCGTCAAAACTATAGATCCGTCGTGGGACGGTACAGACCTTGCCATTTGGAGCGCAAGCGAACTCTCTGTCGGTATACTTATCGCGTCTCTACCCCCGCTACGAAAACAATTTGACAAAATATTTCGCGCCATCTTACCCAACACACGCAGTGGAACATCGAAACCTCCAAGCGGCATACCGATGTACAATCTTAGCGTTCCTCCTACAATAGGAAGTAAGCCAATCGGAAAGACAAGGGCAATTGAAAGTGATGACGATAGTGAAAAGGGTATATTACCAGGCATAGACGGAACAATGGGAATAAAAAAGACAGTGGTACATGATATTAGAACTGAGGAGAGAGTAAATGGCTTGCAGGTGCCGAGTCAAACGTATAACCAGATATGATCACGTTACAGTGAATTAATAGAGAATATTACGCCACAAAACGGCCAGAACCAAATCTCTCTCTTTAGAGAACATTTTTATCAAGGTACGCAATATTCGCAGACCAAGATGTCGCACAACCCCGGCTTGATTTTCCGATTTGACCTCCGACTTTTCTCTTCTCTTTTCGTGTCTTGCAACAACGTAAAAACCGTGTCAATGCCCCAATCAGCCCAGTTCTACTAGATGTTGCAAAAAAGCCCAAAAAAAACGCTTATCAGATCCTATGTCTCAATATCTCCCTTCATGGTCCATGGCCTTGCTCTACCATTACCATTAGACTGTCCTCAACGGCCGAGCGACGACCACTAGTTTGCAAATCTGCCCTAGCTCATTTCGATATAGTTTGTCCTTTGCCCCTATGAGACGTATCTTGAAGTCCAGGATAATAGTGCTGGTCAAGTGTTCTTCGAGGGCGTCTTGTGTCTGTGTTCTCTGAAGTCTTTCCTTACTCTAAAGATCCATGCGTGTTCCAAATCAGATACGGCAGCTCAAAATGTGGTTAGTTTATAGTAGTCGGGAGAATAGCACAATTTGTATGTCTTACAAATATTGTGTAGTCTACGACCTCCTTACCGCACTATTTTTTTCATCATCTGAAAGAACAGCTTGACGTGCTTTCACAGAGGGTTCCATAGACCTAGCATGATATGACATTGTATTCTCGAGTCCAGGCAAAGTTATACGGTTTTTTTGGAGCCAGTTAGCTGGCGGGTAGTCTGCGCAAGGTTGGCTGACGGGACGTCGCATGCATTCCTGTATAGGTCATTTCAGCGACGACTAAGTCGTCACGCAAAATTGAAGTTAATTCTTATACATTTACAAATATGGCGCCTTTTACAGGTATGTGTGTCCAGCGAAACGTGGTTTGTGGTGCAGACTTTGCTCAGTCGCGGCGATACTCGTCTGAGCAAAAAGGGCGAATTTATACGGCTTTCTCTGCATACGGCTGCCCTGGTATAAAAGGTATGACTTTTGTGTGTATCTATCAGCCCTCTTTAGGAAATTCGATCCTTGGGGGTTCCACATGGAAATCAATTCGTATATGACATCCTCATTCCCATCCTTATCGGCCGCATGTGTTGGTTCAGTACTTTGATCGCGCACAGCTATTACAGCAGCTGGGCCCACGCCTAGTGAACAACGGGAGCTGAATTTACCCCTTAGCGCCACAATACAACATGCGTGGGATGCAAGTTATGCAGCCTCGACACTAAGCCTATCTCCTTAAGCAGCTAGAGCCGGCCGCCGTATCATGATCGTGAGGTACCGGAATCTGATAGTCTAGTCAAAAGGTCTATAGAGGTTAGCAGAACGCACACAGGTGTGTACGTCCCAGAAAGCCAAGGGTGCGTTTTTGGATGCACTTGAACTATTACTTATTAAAAACTATAATGGCTATGGCATTGACCAAGAGGAAACGGATCAGCCAAACTAAGTCACAGGTTTCCAAAACAACAAACGGAATGAATTGTCTAGGCCTACTACCATAAGATCAAGCTGCTGGTTATGCAGATACCTTAGCTATTGAAAGGTTTCGAAATTCCCTAGTGGCCTCGGCTGAAACTCTCAACCTTCATGCCACCTTCCTTCTCAAAGCCTGAGGTCATAATGTTGGCCTCGACAGTCTCAAGGTCAATATTGGCAACTTCAGCCTCATCACCATCGAAGATCTTGGCGACTTCTTCAAGAGTGGGACCACGGGTCTCAACATAGAATACAGAGACGAAAATCAGTTCGAGGAAGATCCAGCACTGGGTGTTGTAAGCACACAATAGTATTATAGCAGAAGGAGCTTACTCACGGCGTAGATGGTGTAGAACTTCCATGTGGGCTTCAGGTGCGCGAAGCCAAGAGGGTTGACGTATTGGTTAATGGTCAAAGCAACTTGGATAAAGAAGTTCATAATCATAAGACCCTTTGCACGGATCTTGAAAGGCAGAATCTCAACGGTGTATGCGACGAGAAGACCAGACCAGGCCAATGCATAGGCGACAGAGAAGATCCAAATCATGGCAATAACAGCCTGGCCAGCAGCCTTACTATTCTTGGCCTCCTGTTGAGAAGAGCAGATCGTCCAAATGATGAAGGTCAAGCACATGGATGCAGTAGCAGCAATGAAGAGTGGTCGGCGGCCGACGCGATCGATGAGCAATGCACATGAGACCGAGACGATAAGCGACAAAATGGTAAGACCGCCGTTAAGACCTAGCTGAGTGTCTGCATCCTTGATACCGATGCTGTTGTATACGTCGGTGGCGTAGTAGGAAACAAGACCGTTTCCACTCCATTGCGAGAATAGACCAAGAGATGCAAGGAGCAAGAGCCTGTACCTATTGCCCTTAGTCCTGAAGAAATCAAGGTAAGATGAGTTCGTCTGGTACTGGAACTCGAGGCGTAGGGTCTCCTTAATTTCCGCGAATTCGAATTGCACGGTGGGGTTGTTGATGTTGCCATTGGCGTGGTACTTTCCCAGAATGTTGAGGGCCTCTTCGTTCCTCTCTCTGGAGATTAGCCAACGCGGGCTCTCGGGGATGGACCAGATAAAGGCCAATTGAACAATCGAAGGAAGAGCCTGGGTGATGGCCGGAACACGCCAGCACCAGTCGCTATCAATGCGCTTGGTGCCGAATGTCAACCAGGTGCAAATGATAGCTCCAACATTCCAAAGACAGTTGTATACTGCGGTAACACGAGCGCGATGCTGAGGATGGCAGATCTCGGTCAGGAGAAGTGGGGAAGACAGCTGAGCTAGGGAGTTACCGAAACCCATGAGGAAACGTCCACCCATAAAGTAGCGCAGATTTTTCGCGGCACCCTGAATTGCAGCACCAACAATCATGATGATACACCCAACGACAATAGCAGCTTTACGTCCAAAGTGATCCGCGATGAATGGCGTGACGGGAAGCGAAGCAATGGAGCCAATGGAATACAATGCAGTCAAAAGGCCGAGAGTAGACTCCTGTGGGTTACCAAAGTAGTCCTTCCAGTACTGGAGGATACGAAGATTGTTCAACATGGATCTACTTTATGTCAACTACACATTCACACTAGAGTAGTCATGGATGGCTACATACCCATCATAACCAGTAGTTGCGGAGGCGATGCAAATAATGAAAGCATAGAAGTAGAGCTTCCTCAGACCGGGGTCAGTCTTCCAGTCAACTCTCTCCAAATGAGGAGCTTCGGCCTGGGCAACTTCCACATCGGCACTCTTGTTGCCAGTAGCACCTAGTTTCGGCTTGAATTTGTCGGCGACACCCATGATGATCGGCTTCTAGGCTCCGTGGATCTTTTGATTCGAAGAAGGAAAAAAGAATGGAAAGAGTGGTGGTTAGTTTTGGAAACGCAACCAAGATACGGTTCGACGCTGCAGGGTATATAAACTTTCGTTGTGCCAAATTGGGCAAATTGCAGATGATTGGGAATACATCGAGAGTGATTTTGATTCAGATATATACATGTTGGCTCTTTCGATACTCTGTCAGGCTTCTTCTTGGCTCCAGGATCATAGACTAGAGGACCGGCTAAATGCACTACATGTTTGTGTGGCTTTCCCATACTACGCATGGGTGAACCGCCGTATGGGGTAGAGTGAGCGGTAGATTGCCCTGAGTGATCATCTGGTCGATCTACTACGCCGAGGATTTCTGACTATGCAGGATGCGCTGCTCACCAAGGCTTCATCGCCACCCGGCCACAAGAAAAGCAAGCAATAAGGTCCTTTTCGTACCCAGCGCATAGATGGTTTAGGATTGAAGCATGGTCACTCTATCAGCCATCTGATGGAAAGAGTGCCTATAATAGGCGAAGCAAGAGGGACCCGAGTAATCCCAATAGCAAGGCTCCTGGTTGATTTCCGTTTTGTGGCTCTCGCAATACCCATGGATGCTTCCATCGAGTTTCCAGAATGCGACAACTACCTGGGAGGGGTGCTGGGCTACGGTTGAATAGATTAACCAATGTCTGGCCCCTTACTCTAAGCTATATAGCATCCGCGGTCCACTAACCGTCGACGTGGGGCGAGGGATTCCTCAACGGGTACTGTCAAGGCTGGTGCTAGCTTTTCTGTAGTAGTGCACCGGGGTTTCATTCGTGGGAGAGGTATTGTATCCACTGAAACTAAACCACTGCTTTGTTCATGACATGTTGTGACCCGCAAAGATCCACAGGCACATACCGAGCTTGCTTCTGATCATCAGACAACCTGCGCGCGACAACCCCACACACCGGCTGTCTACCCACTCTCTACTATGGGAGAGAAGGTACTAGGCGTCAAAAGTAGCGGCCATGGGAAACGTATGTATGTCTTCGATACCTGTTCCTGATGTCTCAGATATCGGAATCTACCTTCATGACGCATAAGACAGCCTGGAATGGTCAGCGCCACGATTTTTCTGACCATTCAGCGGGCGAGCCCACCCCCGTCGCTGAGATGATCCCGAAGGTTGGCGGCAAATCCTCCCTGCCAAGTTTAACATCCAGCGCGACCCCCATCAGCCGTGCTGCTGTGCAAACCATCGGAAAGGAAATTTCAGCTAGGACACGAGGCAGGCTGATGTGCCTGGTGCTGGGATATCGCTCTCGATTAATAATTAAGTTCTCATAACTTAGGGGGTAGCTGCACTTAGCCATACTTCGCCGAGGATGAACGTCTTCAACGGCTAGGCCAAGCGTGTCTAGCGCCCGAAGTACCTAAATGCTTAACGTGTTCTACCAACAAGCAGGCCACCTTACCGAAATGCACGACGCGCTCCGTACGATAGCTCAGCACCCACAAGATCAAATTTTTTGAGGTTTTGTATCAGGATAGTTCAGATAGCTCTACATTGGGTAAGGTTGTGGCCTTATACGTGGCATTTACTGTACGTTGGTGGTGCTCGTGTACATGCTTGAGTAGGCACAGCTTGGTGTTACGGTCCCCGATACGGACTTCACTAATAGCGCACCTGTGCGCCCCGTAACACCTTAGTTGTTACGAGGAGCTCTACCCACTACGACGGGCTATGCTTACTACTGCGAGCTACTCCTTTGGCTATCCATTGATCCGTAAGAACCCTATAGAGAGCTAAGCTCCAGTGAGCCTGCTTGGCCTATATAGGGGGCTCAGCTCACGTCGTAGCTACAAATCAACGATCATCTCCTACTCATTCCTGGGCTCTTTTCTCCCGTCACAGGTTGTTGTTGGGATATCACGCGACGCCGCTCCATAGACGTCTCGGTGGGGTCAGGTGGCCCGCTCTCTGTGGTGGCCTGCTTACCGGCGAAACACGTTATACTAATTCTTACCCTTTCCCCTCTAAACATTTATAACCCGCCAGCAATCATTGTGCCGGCGTCTAAATCCCTCCTTGCCGCTGCTCACTCCGCCAACGCCACTACTATCTCTACCTTCAAAGACCATACCTCGGCGCCGCGTCTTGAAACCAAGACAACACTACTAAATGTCCTCCATGATAAATACTCCGAGTTTCATGCTACCGAGGCCGACCAGCAGCGCATGCCGTTCTACAAATTTGCAAAAGCTGATGACGTGGCTTTTCGGGTAGAGCGGAATTGGGTTTAAGTTGGAGAGGGTGCAAAGAAGAAGGCCAATCCTGGCGCATTGAAGGATGATTTTGGGTTTGCTCGGTACGCGAAGACTGCATGATCATCAGCCCAACAAAGCTGATATGGCGTAGCTTCCAATACGTCTAGAACGGAAATGAATACCTAGTCTACCACTTCGTCTAGCAAGATCCTCTTAAATCGGCTAATAATATATTCTATACCCTGCACCCACGCTCCCCGCCAGCCACTGCGCCGAAGCCAACGCTCTCATCCTCGCCGCCGGGAAATAGACACCGCAACTCCATAAAGAAACTTTTGTCTTCGGCGGCGAGCAGTGGGGTAGATCGCGTGAGCCGTGGAAGTGCGGCGTTATTCTATATAGTGTGCCGGGAAATGGCAAGATAGTGAGTATTAAGGTATTGGTGAGTGCCTTGTATGGGCGCGAAGATGCAATCCTGTCGCTATAATGAGACAAGTCGTAATATAGAGTAGTACGCTATTCACTCTATATTTGAAATGGCGAGACATAATACTATACTTATTAGTCTTTAAGGACTTAGATTCTCTTATCAAGGTTAATATCTGTTCGTACTTCTTGAACAAGGTCGACGGACTTGAGAAGTGATGGTATCTTTTATAATTGGGTTCAGGAGCCATCTAAATAATTTGGATCCAGCAATTAGTAAGCGTCCGAGCTAGTTTAATCAAAAGTATTATTTCCAGTTGCCCAGCAAACAAGTGAAAAAAGAGCATGCGTTGTATTGGGGAGCTAAGTTAGCAAAGAACAGCACAGTTAAAGTCTCTATCGAAGTTGCAAGGCTAGTTGTAAAGATTATTTGTGGCTTTAGTTTTGCCTATTTGAAAGAGTTGTGGGTGATGGCTTTTCTCAGTTTAGTACGTGAGTTCAAGAGTGATGAGTTTGAAATTGTGGACAAGGACGAGGCGGCCAGCGCTGATGAAGCGAAAAGGAAAAAGGAAAAGAAGAAAATGTTCATAGTGCATGTGGAGATTCTAGATCATTTGGTTGGCAATCACCTGCTAAGGGTCATCAAGCATCATATTCGTATTCTGCACGCTGGCAGGGGCAATTCAGAGGACGAGGAGAAGAGCGTAAAAGAAGGGAACGAGGATAGCAGCTCGGCAGCTAAGAAGAAGGTGAAGTCTAGTCGTCGATGGCGCTGGTACGATGGAATATACGTTCGTTCCTAGAATTTTAGAAGATTACGTTGGTATTCAAGGAGTGCTAACACCACAGCCCGCAATTCCTGCAATGCTCAAATACCCAGCCCAGCCTTACATATTTGGACCAATATGTGCCTCTTAGAGCGGTAAGAAGGCTTTCAGTATTAGACGGCTAAACACGTGCAAGCGCACAGAAAGTCCAGAGCCCCAGAGGCGAAGGGAAGCACTCACACTTGGAACTTACCCTCCGGCTCATTTCGTATGCGTTGCCTGACGCGGTGAGCGTATTGTTAGATCGTCGTGAACAAGGAAATGTGGGTCCAATATTCGTTTTCTTTTACTAAGACCTGCGTATTAATGATGACGGTTTCACTTCCCTCCTCGTTGGGCAGCATTACGTGTATCTGCAAGCCATACTATGTTTTTACATGACGTTCCACCTGAACGCGCCCAGAACAGGTGGATCAGCAGTACGGCTCTCGTAAGGCACAAGTCATTTGGCCTCAAACTTAAATTTCGTCAACAAAACTAAGACCCCATGAACACCAGACAAAACATTCCCAATCCCGTTGTGTCACATCGAAATTGACGCCGCCACTCGGTTGCAAACTATCATAGCTAGTAGGGCGTTTGAGCTACCTTTCCAAAGCCTTTACTAACCAGATGGATATCGTAGAAAATGTTGATTTCTGAGAACGGCCCGCACACCGCTACTCCTCGAGTGTGTCAAGTCAATATGCTGCATCGCATTGTTAGTATTTTCCAAGTGCATGCTTGCTGCTAGGCACGACAATAGCCGACGTATAGGAGTAGATTGCAGCCAGTAGGTGAGATCGTGCCCATGTAGGCGCTCGTAACATCATCCAGAGCACCGGGCGTGGCTCCGCGAACTGACAAACGCCGAGGGAACTTCGACACCTAAGGTAAATTCTAGCAGATAGCATCTATTAATTTGGCTGAAAACTATTCATCGGCATTTTCTATCATCATGGCTGTGACAATTCACCAGCCCAGATCACGGGCCCCCGATCCTAAGGCTACCCATTATCAAGACCCAAACACGAGAAGAAAACTAAATACTCCCTTCGACGAGGCCATCAAGTTTGGTTTCCCACCCGATCCGGACAACAAGACTTTCAACCCTTACTACCAGCTACCGCCTATCACTAGCCATTCTGGCAAGTTTAGCGAAGAGATGAACGCTTTCCTTAGAGGTCAAATCTCATGGCTATTTGAAGATCAAAACCGCAAGAGTGAAAGCCTAGGACCTGATAAAAAATCTGTTCTAGACTTGAAACCCCCCGCTACACCGTCTAGGCCGTTACCTACAAACAGTGATCTCAATCACGAGATGACTCTGAGGATGACTCTTACTCCCCTTCATCTACGAGCTGATAATGACCAACTATACGGGTGGCAAGCTAGGGACGGCCCATTGGCTTTGTAGGTCCAGCCGCCACGGATGGCATGACTGGTAGTCGAGGTGCCTCTCGCGATATGCCAAAACCACACAGAAATCCGGTTACTCTTAGAACGGCTCCATGATACGGTCTCCATAGCTTCAACTGGCGAAATAAATTTCACGACTTGTACTCATGCTAGTTACACTACTTTCTATTGCTTCAATTCGTACAGTAAAGGCTATTGCATTCCAGCGAGCATTTACAATCGTCGAATCGCCTATCACATATACCAACTCGGCAATATATGTAACATCACAATGTATAAATGAAGATATTTCCCTTTATAACCGAGTATGGTACGCAGGAAAACTCGGGGGCTGTGCAGGCTTGGCTATCTGAGCTAGGCTAGGATACTTTGTGCATGCTATTGAGCTGGTCATCCAAACTTGTACTGGAGTTACTCTATTCCTGTCATTGACCCTTTATACTCTCTCACAGCTACCGTGAGTAAAAAATTCGCCTAATACTAGTCTCTGCTGGCTTTGGCATACTATGATGATTCGCAAGGAGTTAGTGTACCGGCTTAGCCCGAGTGTCTTGCAAATTCCCAGTGTTTTTATCACAGCAGTGACCCGGTCCATCCGCCAGCATTTTTATCACTCTGAGCCATCCCTCTTGATCGCCTTGTCTTACCTGGACCTTATATGTGTCTATGTAATGGGGCTTTGTATGGAGCCAATCTTCCAGCTTCTTAGCCATTCCTACTGTTTGCCCATTGCCATGTATATAGTCTGCTAGAGTTCTAGGCCAAAATTGACATGCTGGGAGACACAAAACCACCACTCTATCGTTCCTCCAGCAGCTAACCGACTAATTAGCTCAGTCCGGTCCTGGATTTAGTTACGCATCTCTGTCTGGCTGCTTTCCACTCAATAAGCATCCTGTACAACTTGAAAGGGTAGCAGGAAGAGTACTAGCGCGTTGCTGGGTCGTCATCGAACGCGGCATCTAATACCTCTCCAAAAACTGGTTTGTCCTGTATATACAACGAGCATTCAGCCAACTGCCGGCTGGCTCCAACTGCCAGCCGTTCTATCCTACACCGGTATCTCCATATATACTTTGCTTAGTACAAAACTTGCCTTTAGTCGTTTTGTTCTATAATTTCTTTGTTCCGCCAATGTCAGCAATAAATAATTAATATGCGGTTGTGGGTTAGTCAAGTCAAGTATAGCATACCAAGTCAAGATTCTTTCGCTAACCATTCGCTAAAACCCCTCAGTAATAGATCCTGCATCAATGTTTTCGCTATTGCCTGGGTTAGAGGCACATATAACCCCTCCACGTAGGAAACTATAAATATCTTAGGCGGAGCTATATCAGTGACCGTGAAAGGGACCAAGGCGTTCGAGGAAAACTCCCCCATAGTAAGCCCGGGAGGGCACGCGCGGGGAGTCTAATGAATTAAGAGTGTAAAGGACGCAAACACTGCCCAATCTAAGTTTCCCAGCTAGGCGACGTCGGAGGCAATTGCCAGTCGCGCTACTTACATGTTAAAGATATCTTCTTTCAACAGAGTGTATAGTGCAGTGCCTGGCGGCTGCAGTAGTCATTCTCGCTTTATAACCGTCCAGGGTAATAGAGACAGATGCAATACATAGCTCGTGGTGGTTGTAGATGCGGGTCTAAGCTCAGTAGGAGAGGCGATGCGTATGGCGGCCGGTGTAATATTAGTGCCGGGACCCTCTTGTAACCGTGGCACTCTGATTTAACTAGTAGGATAGAGTTGCGCTTGCATATTTCCACTGATAGACCAATCACAGTCTAATAGACCAATCGCAGTCTAATAGACTCATCACAGCCTAATAATATTTTGGGCTACCCATACGTCAAGAGAGCCAAAAAAAATTTGTACTAGTCAACAAATATCATACGCCCATCTTCTTTGAACGACTGGTAATTAGAGAAAGCAGTCAGAAAAACACCTGCCACAACTAGATCGTTTTTTTTTACTAGAGCCATCGGGTAGTCATGCTACTGTATATAGCCCTGTACGACAAGCGCCGCAGCCCGTACTTGGTCGGCCACGATAGGACATGTAGAAGCAGGTCACACGGGTAGATGAGCTGTGAATTAGGTAAGACGGTTTGCAGGGAGGCAAAAATCAGTGATAAATGAAAAATACTCCACATCTTGATTGCTACATAATATATTGTGAGCCGCTGGATGGTTGTTTTTTGCGCTCTGGGTCACCACACTCTGGCACTCAAAAAGCTCTCTAAGGGGCGCCACACCGATACAAGACAGCCCGTCCGGCACGACACGGGAAATCTTTCGCCTGCTCACCCTCGAAATAAATTTACTTAAAGCCACCCCTTGATTTTCGTCTTACAATTTCCACATCCAGTCCGACCCAATAGGCATGTGTTTTCTGCAGAATGACAGATGCCAGACCACAGCTCTACTCCACTACGGCAAACAGCCAAAAAGGTGCGAACAACCAATAACGTTGATTATTAGAGTAGAGCAGTATATATTGTACAAAGACCCTCGTTCCAGAGCCTTCCGGCTTACGCGCTCGCGCAGCTGCTTCGCAGCCCTACAATAGATACAGAGGCCAGTGGTAACAAATGACGATCTGCATGCGATACTAGTGCCCGTGATACAATAGCTCCATCTAGAGGCACCGGCTGCATCCAGAGTCGGCGTACGGAGAACGATCCGATTAGCCCTCTCTAAGTGCAAGGGCAAGGGATCAATCCGAATCAGTCAGGTCGGTTCGGGAATGGCGCATCTTTCAACACACCATCGTATGTGAATTGAGTAATTGACAATAACGCGGGAAGAGGGACGGACAACGAACATCACGACAAACATTGCAACCTCATATGCCAACCTCAGAAGAACTACGTTATAGCTTGACTAACCCCTCTCTAACTAACGTTTCTAGTTGCTAGAGCATATAACCGTCTACGAATGCATCCACTAGGCGGATGGTAGTATTACCTCACACAACCATAATGTTAAGCTTGAGACGAGGAATATCAGCAAACACATTGTGATCAAGAAGATTGTAGCGCTAATATAACATGATCCAGATAAGCACTTAAGGGACGCCCAGAACCTTGATGTTCTCTTAGTATCCAGCATGCAGAATGAGACCGCAGTAAAATATGCCGCATCGTATACTTGTAGGCCTTAGCTAATTAGTTATGAACAGAACGTTAGACAAGGTTCTTACGGAGTGGCTTCGCGATAAAAATAGTGTGGCAGCGAGTGTAATAGTATTTTTTAAAAGATGGATTAAACTATGATAGCACATAGAACAAGTTGAATACCAAGGACGCAAAAAACGCGATCTTAGTCCAAGTATCGGGGCCTTAGGCCCTAAAAATAGATAAAATGAAGATAACGTATTGACGATAATGAGATTCATCGTTGCGAAGACAGAGGATTGAGGAAAGGGCTCTAAGAGGCGATTACTCGTACTTTATTATGGCTGTGTTGTACGTGCTTCCCTGTACTACATTACCTTTCTGTGCTAAAGGGCTAAGTCAAGGTGAATACAACTGTGCGAGCCGTAAGGGGACTTAAGTTGTTTCCATAGGCTAGGGGTTATCAATACACCTCAGTTCAAGCTGTTTTTTTGGTTAGGATATCTGTAAAATAAAGAAGGATTGCGGAAAGCGATGGGAAACAGCCGTAGGACTTTCTATGCCCCTCATCTTCATTACGTCTCGTCTCATGAGTTATAGAGCTGTAGATCTGTCTAATTCTCAATCTGTTGAGGCAATTGTGCCAGATCTAGGAACCGTATTTAAAAAAACCAATAACATCACTACGCGAAAAGGGCGAAGCGTTGGCTAAGCCAATTGTCTCCTTTACTATTGGTTTAGACCAAGCGCATATGCAGGCTCGTATGGTAATATTTTACTTTCTTATGTTCATTTGGCGACTTTTCGACTGCAACATCTTTCCGAAAGAAAGGAATATGCCCAGTTAACTACTTTAGGTGTCAGGGGCACTATCCATAAGTGACCGCAAAGAGTACTAAGAACAGTTGCTTGGCCTAACGACGACGTCATCGTTGCATTGTGTAAGAAAGGCTGAAAACTTGCTCTAGTTACAACTGCTCTCGCTCAGAGTAAGATCCTTCACTAAAGTAGTAGATAGGATACTTAATTTGAGTAGTTGCACCTTCTCGCCTGTATTTATATACAGATCTTCGACGTACTGACAAGGATCTCATTGTTGAGACTTTGGAAAATCGCAAAGAGTTTTTCGATCGAAATATCACTAATTTGATAAGCGTTCTTGGAGTATTCCTTTGCAAAGCAAAATAGCTGAAGCTCCTTATATCACCCAAAGAAATTCAACGTCGTCACTAATATAATAATTGTCCTTGCCCTTGCTAGGTGCGCAATACACAGCTATGCCTGGTATAAGTTCCCTCTTCTCATCAGATATGGTCTTGCTATATGGAGACGAGCGACCTCTTTTTCGGACAGAGACGAGAAGCTGCCCGCGGCCAGGACCGCACATCCATCGTCCTCCAGATTCCGCTCGTGATATACCCCAGCCTATTGGCTCCTAATACATACTCAGTACTATTCAACTATGCATATACACAACTCCTTACATTTTTGGTAATATGTTTGAAGAGTACCTTTATCGCAGCTAAAAACTGAGCACAAGCTAGAGCTTTCTCTGCATTTGTGCATGTGTCGAACCCATCCTTCGTCGAAGCAAAAGAACTACCGTTTTCTAGCCATTCTTCAAAGGCCTCTAAAAGATTTTGTACTGGTATATTTAGTCAGTAACCTTGAAGATGGCCAGGCATTAGGAGCTTTGGGTTTGTGGCCGTTAGTGTAGCTCCTTTACAATAATTAGGTAGATTCAGAATAGTATAGAAATCTATACCGTACCCGAACAGAAATATTTGAAAATAATCAAGCTGTAAAGGGAAAATTTTTTATGCCACCTAGCGCGACAAGGCGGGGTGGATTTGATGCTCATACAACTTGAGGAGGGGCACCTCGGATAAGGGTTGCACCGCAATCACAAGACCCCCGCTTGGCTAGCTAGTATTTATATTGTCCCTTATAACAGGCAAGTAGATAAGAAAGTAATAGTCAGGACACCTTGTGCTCCTCTAGGAAATTTACCACTACTACCATAAAGCACCTATCTGCTCCTTGCCGTTCCGGTGGTTTCCTTTCCGGGAAAAACAGACCTACATGACGAACTACGCTGCCAAAATCAGAGTTGTTGGTATGTCAAAGAGAGTGCCCGATCCAGCAGCTTCCCGCGTAAAATCTAGCAAGTTATCAAACGTAGTCAGATGCTCAGATAGTCTGCGTAGCAGCTGCGCAGGCCAGAAGGCCCTAGGCCCTAAGGGCCCTTGAACAATATATATACCGTTCCAATCTAATACTCAACATTGTTGGTTATTCTCCCCTTTTTAATTGTTTGTCATAGTAGAACAGAGCTGCGTTCTAACACTAATAACTATACATAACTCTTGAACGGCAGTTATCAAAAACTTTCGCCGGTCTTCCTCAACGAGACCAGCCTTATGCCTTTCTAAGACCTGTAGGGAAGGATCTGCCTGGCTGGAAAGGTCTAGTTGGGTGGATATAACGTAATACTCATATTGCGTTAAAGCTCAGTAGTCAGCGATGTCAAGAAATGAACAAACCATAGTAGATAGGTTAGATTTAGGAAGTATCTGAGACCTAGGCAGAATTTGCAGCCGCAGCGTGAGGACGCCAGGCTACGATTAGAATAAGGTCAGAAAATGTCTGGCGCTGTCACAGCATTGTGGTTGCTGATGCGCTTCGGACAGCCTGCAGTGGTAGAGAGCCTTATGTTATTCGTTATCAACCTTATCACTCCCCGTAGGTTTTTTTGGGCTGTGTAATGCACCAAATATGCGTGGCTTTCTATAGTGCATGTATGATGAGAGAATAATCGACGAAATAGGATATAAAGAGCGTTCAATATCCTACGAATTCTGTTCCATTCTCTGCCGCCACGTAGCCTACCGTTACGCGTCCCCAGCACTAACACCCCTTACGTTCGATGATTGGCGGACCATAACTGGGCACCTTCATCTCCAATCAAGCATGACGTCAGCGGCCACTTCCAACCTGGCAGCAAGGCCAACGGTAAACACGCATACCGTACATCATCATAATATCGCGGGGTATGTATGTAAGTATCCGTCACCACCCTGAACAGGCTATCCTGTCTCCACTCTAGTCACAACGCACCATACACACATTCGCACCCCTGACCACCACCACCATGGGCCTCCCCTACTCCCGCCAGATCAACGCTGCATTCGAGCAGGTTACGCCGCTTGTTGCAGCGGGCTTCAAAGTGCTGCGCACAACGAGGGATATCTCGATTTTACTCGCCGTCATACAGGTTTTGACGGTGATATCACTGTTTATGATTTTAGTGGCCTTGCTCGCGCTCATGTATTGTGTGAACCCCGATCTGGAGGTACCAAACCCCTATCCTTCGCTACTATAATGCCGTGAATCTGATTGTGTGGATTTGTGTAGTATGAGCGTAGATACTTCATAACGCCGTGGCTGCAAAGTATCGCGCGCATTACGGTATGGAGCGTAGTGAAGAGTGTGGTTAGTACGGGGGTGATGCTTGGGGCCTTAGGGTTTGCAGTGTGGAAGTTATTCATTGTTAAGAAGTGGGTTGAAGATGTGGAGTATGAGGGCAATGTCGATGCGAATGAGGCGTTGGAGAATTTTGAAGAGAATGAGAAAGAGAATAAAGAGAAGAAGGAACAGGATACCGAGAAGGGAAATAAGAAATGAATGCAGGAGAAATAGTTACTGGAGTTAGTCAAACGCGTGGGCGGTATCTATAAACATGGTGTAAAATAATTGGAAGGGGGAATGGCAAATCATACGAATATCGCCACAGACAATCCAAGCAGTACAACACTCACCCACAAGTTCCCCACAACATTCACTCTCATCGCAACGCTCTTCTTATTATCCTTCTTATCGTCCTTCGACGCTCGTCCACCATCCTCCTTCGTCCCGTTCGCTGTCCCATTACCAATGCTAAAACGGTCAGCACACATCTCCAACACGGCATCAACATACTTACGCCACCTTCTTCGGCGCAACATACCCCTGAGCATCCAACAACAACAACGCAAACACGCCACCCATAACTGGCCTCGCCTTAAACTCGATACCCCTTGGGTGCTTCCCCGTCTCCGTCTCATACAAGTCCGTAAACGGCAACTTGGTCGACGTCTCGTTGACCCATTTCGCCACGCCATCAATAAACATCTTCTTCGTGGACGCGCTCGCTATTGCGGCACAGAAAATCTCCCAGTCGACTTTCGTGTACATGTTGCGTGTGTCGAGGGGCACGCCGTATTTTTGCTGGACGGAGGGGTAGAAGGCGGATTGGATGTCGTAGACCTCTTGGGGGACGAGGTTGAGTGCGAGGAGTTTTTCGGCGTAGAGGTTGTATAGGAGGCCATGTGTGCTGACGTTGTTGTATGCGAGGATGGAGTGCTTAGGGTTGTCGGCATTGTTGATGCCGAGGGTTTGCCATTTGGTGATGTAGTCGTGTGCGATGTTAGTGTAGTTTTGTGCGTCGCTAGTTTCGCCGACGGCTTTGGAGAGCTGCGACATTGCTTCGAGGCCGATTATGCCTTTGAGAGCGAGATTGGTTTGGTTGGCGAGGTGGCCGGCGAAATCGTCCGTTGAGAGTTGTTCGGCGGGGAGGAGGCTATCTTGGACGAGGTATTCGGCCCATTGCTTGAGGATCTTGTAGTGTGATTTGATGTAGTCTGTTTTACCGGATCGCTGAACATAAGACAGCATCATGATCATGTGGTTGCCGCATTCTTCAACGGGCATTTTCTCGTCCAGTCCGTCTGTATGGCCAGTAGCGTTTGGATAGTGTGTGCCCAGATCGTGGGCCGCATACTTATTCGGATAATGTCCGCTCTCTTGGTTCTCGAAATGAGGATCAAGCAAGAGCTTTATCAGTTCAGGATTAGTGTAAAAGAAGATTGGAGATGCCGGGTAGATAACATCTATAGTTTGAGTGTTTCCGTTAGAAGATATCTCTTTCATGAACAAATAGTACTTGTCTTCTGTGCCCACGAGTTGAGTGGCTCCAAATGCTTGGCGGGTAGCCAGAGTAGTTAGTATAGCGTAGTTATCGCCTCCCACAGTCTTGGAATCCCTGGAAATCTTCTCGTCTAATTCCGTCGAGAGCTTGCTAGACTCTTTATAATCCTTGTGAAAGTAAGACAAGGCGGCGAGCTCATCCTTATAGTGGCCTTTCCAAAGCGACTGAATATTCTTCAAGCCATCTTTTCCAAGAAATTGGATCGCTTCCGTTTGACACAGCCCAATTGTAAACAAATGTGATGTAGCCTTAGAACCAACTGATCCAAGATCAATCGCATATCCAAACACCGGCCAAGCATCGTTGATCGATCTGAACTTGGTATCCCGAGAGTTTCCCAATTTCCCGGTCTTGTTGAAGGCATCGCGAACATCGGCATCAGAGCCAGACTGATAGGTAAGGCCGTCGACAGAATCCGTGGCATAATACTAGGAACATGAGTAATGCAATGCGTGAACGGTCAAAGTAGAGGACTGACAATATTGCCCCACTCAGCGCGGTCCTTGACCTCATTGAACACTTGCTGCTCCTGCTTCCAAACTTTGTGATAATTTACACCATCAAGTGTGCTGCTGTAGCTCCACTCTGCTTTGGCAGCAGTATCGCCAGAAGCCCATTCTGCCCCCGTCAGCCAACATATACTTGAGCAACAATGATGTCAGCATACCAGCACTAATGTCAGTATAAATCTGAACTTTGTGGTCTGCGCCATCTACAGACGATACTTCTACCTGCATGTAAGAAAAGGCCAGCGACTGGCGTTTAAGATCGTTCGGCGTAACCGGCGATAAAAACGTAATCCTGATCATAGCCTTGTTATCAGCACGGATGGTGAAAATGCTCTTCGTAGACGTGTATTCAGCGGCGGTTTGATTTGCGTTCGGGACATTCTTCGGCGCTCCCATCCATGTCAAAACCTTGCCGTCAACGCGAATCATGCCCGTCCAGCCAAGCCACTGTCCACTACTATGGTCAAATATTTTCTCACAATTGTTGTTAGGCTACGTACGTGTAGAATGAAGGCCATTGTCCTGGTAAATAGCCTCCATTAGTGTTATTGCCTGCCGACAGCCAAACATTCAAGTAGGGATTCCTGACAGCAAGGGGAATCGATGGAGGACGCGCTGGTGAAAAGGTAGAATTCTGCGCAACAGCCGCGAGAGCGAGACTGCCCAGCACGCTCAGGAACGAGAAATACATTGTCGGGAATGAAGCGGCTGGCTACAGGTGGGACAGGCCTCACGGCCCCAAAGCCTTATATGTAGATCGCAAGTCTCCTCGACCTGCAGGTCTTACTTTGCAGTACAGGGGTGTGTCGAAGATGCGCCACAACATGGGGCCAAAGAAAGTGACTGCGTCCAGACTAGTTAGTTTGATGCGTTCAAGATCCCATGCCTGAACACTCCGACCCGACTCTTTGAAAAACAATAGTCTGTGTTGTACATGGTGTTACTTGTGCTGGACCACGTGGAAGTGTCCTTGTACCACTCTAAGGGACGTGGTTTTGTCATGGCTGTGGTTCGATGGACCCATGTGCGTGCACTAGTCGGAGAGCGGCACTGTTACTCAAGATTTGTCCCTAAAATAAGCACTATTGTATAGCCAAGGCCGAGATGTGTAACGATAGGCCCTACAGCATCCTTGTAGTAGAGTCCAATTTGCGAGCTTGAGCACACAGGTATCCATAGCTCATCGACTGATGTTTAGCAAACTTCCACTAGCCGGCCACGATGAGTCTCATCTCAATCCATCCTGTTACAATATCTCAACTCCTTCGAGATCCAAAGCCGAATCCCGCATTGCGCCCCGATTCTAAGATTGACGGGGCTAGAGATCGGGAGGCCTGACTGGCGGTTAAGGCTGTGCTCGCTAGCCTGTTTGGAGCTGGTAGGCCCCGAAGCGAGACGAGGCTGAACCCTGCCAACAGTGACGTCAGTCATCAGAAAAATTCTGGCCAATCATATGAATCTTGTACATTGCTCTATTGAGACGGCTACTTCTGAGCAATATTTGTCGTACGAAGCTACTGGTGTGGTTGTTTGATGCACGTTTGTTGAAATACTGTCGCGTAGGTGTGCAGATAGTAAGTTCATTTAGCCACAATACGCTAGGTACACAAGACATTTCAACCCCTAGCAAACAAGCCAAGAAGCGGAAGGAGGAGGTCGTACACGGATGAGATGCACGCGATCTAGGGAGACCACTTGATCATGAGTCAACCTCTCAAGAAGCCGGGTGAGCGTTGGGCACAACAATATTCTAATGCACCGTTAATCCTAATCGAGAAATAAAGACCAGACGTGAGCGGGGTGTGATGGAAGGATAAGCCGCCCGTTAGAATTTGTCATTTGTCAACCATTACATTGAGAAGCTAGAAACAGACAACAAACAAGCTTATCAAACCCGATCATCACGCCCAGGCCACTTTAGCAAACAAACTCACCAAATCGCACTCGAGGACCAGAATCTAGAGGTTTTACTCATTGATGTTGCGTGACGCACAATACCTAATACTACACATCTACTTCATCCCACCGATCCCATAATCGTTACATACAGCGCGAGCCGCGAGCACTAAGCTCAACCATACCCTTTTAACTAGAACAACGCCGAACGAAAAAACGCCGAACGAAAACACACTGGACTGGCCGATTGGGTATCCAAGGAAAAGACAGGAAAGCGCAATGCAGGAAAAATGCGGGAGACGGGTATACAAGAGCGCGTAAAAGGAGCCGAATATAGTAGACTACGTGGAATGAGAAAAGGAACCCCAAACTCAGTAAGAATATGCGTGGGAATATTTTATAGCTCGGCGAGCCAAGATCGAGAGACGTTTTCGAGCTGGGAACAGGAGCGGAGCCAAGGGCAGTTCAAGATGTCATGGACGGACCAACGCTTTTCGACGTCGAGGTTGAGGCAGCCGCGGAGGAGGTCGAGGGCGTCTTCGACACCACCATTTTGGACAGCTTCAGCATTGTGCACGAGTTGTTCGTCCCAAGTCCCTTCGCGGATTTTGGCGGTAGTCTTGAAGTCGAGGCCCTCATTGAAAGGGAGGGTTGCGGTAAGGAGCGCATATAGGACGACGCCGAATGCCCAGATATCAGCAGCCGGGGAAAAGACCGGGCCGGGTGCGTTGAACAGTTCCGGTGCGGCGTATTGGAGACTGCCTGCAACTGATGTGCTAGTATCGGCTGGACCGATGTTTTGATTTTCACCAATTGAATGCGGTTCTGGGCCGTCGCGCTGGTCGCTTATGATAAAGTCTGCCATGCCAAAGTCGCAGAGTAGCACGTCACCTCCGTCGGTATCCGCGTTGGGTACGGTCATGTCCACGAGAACATTTTCAAGTTTGATGTCGCGGTGAACGACTTGCACATCGTTGTGAAGGTAGCGCATTGCTGATGCGAGTTGGTAGGCATAGCGTTTGACTAAGTGCTCTGGTAGTCCTATCTTCTTGTTGCGTCGTGTGTTGCGAACTAAGTCAAATAGGGTGCCGCCCTTGTTCAGTTTCGTGATACAGAACGTGGCAAAATCCGTGGTGTAGACCCGTAGCAATGGAAGGATATATGGATGCCGTAGAAATCGCCAAATCTCCACCTCATGATCGAACTGTGTCTGGATTTGCTCATTCTCAAATTCAGACTTTTCTTGCAATTGCTTGCGCACAATCTTGACTGCATCGACCACTGGTTTTCCATTCTCCATGCTTGTGACTTCCTTAACAATACTAAAACCACCGTAACCAATCTGCTTCCCAATAATGTACTCGCTATCGTAGCCAATGCCTTGACCTTCATCATCTGGTTCACTTGGCTTGATTTGAGCCTCGGAAGGTTTGTAGCGTGCAAGAAAGGACGCCGCGGGAGACATGGACGATAGGGAACGACCCGAGCGGTTGGATGATCGACGACTCGCTCGTCGCAGACTTCCGTCCTCAGCGACTGACCGATAACTCCTGGTTCTCGTAGGGGCATCGTGTCGTGGCCAACCTCGAGGGAATTCAACAGGTGAAGCGGCAGTCAGGGGAGAGAGCATATATTCTACCGGTATCTCGAGTGGTGTCCGTGCCTCTTCCAGCGGAGGTGAGGCGGTAGCGTCCGAAGTCAAAGATGCGACTTGGTCAATGTACTCTAGATTTCTAGCCAAACTGTCGGCAGTTGGCTGCAAAAGCGGGTACCTAGAGACACCAATGCGATGCTGCAGAGGCCGGCGCACATGGAAGGGCATCTCCAAATACTCTTGATCCGAGTAGCTTCCGCTTTCGGGTGTATGTGAATGCGAATGCTTCGAGCGCGACTTGGGGACAGGGACTTCGAGAGCGACGGTGTCGCCCGAATCGAGCCGTACTTCGTTGTCGAAGCTTATGGAGGTAGTGCGGTGTCGAAACTGTGAGGTGCTGAAACCATCCTCTTCACTACCACTGCTGCCCACGGCGACATCGTACGGCACAGCATGGCCGTTTGAGCCATGGTGACGGCGGTCGATAGGGATACGCCCGTTTATCTGTTGGGGGTCGGCGAAAGCATAGTCGCCCTTGGTATGCGACTGCGCATGGCTGCCATTCTGCTGGGGAGAGTGCGACGAGTCTTTGCGCGGGATGGATGCGAAGGACGAGGGTGCTGGCTTGGTAGTGGCCGAGGTGTCGAGCTTGAGTTTCTGGAAACTGTGTGAGGATGCCGAATTCGAGGCCATTAAATCGGTTCACAGTGAAAGCAAACCTCTGAGAGTGCCGGCAGCCTGGGTAGGAAATATACGGTTCGGCCAAGGCCGGAGCGTAGGCGGCGCAAAGGGAAAAGCCGGAAGGGCTAATTGCAGGCGCGGCTCAGCAACAATGGGGCCTGCCGAAGGGGGAAAGGGTGGCGCGACAGTCGTGTGAGGGTAGGGTTGGGAGAGCGTGTGCGAGGTGCAGGGCCAGATCAGCAGATGCGCTGGCAGAGGAGAAGGAGAAAATCGGGGTTTGCAGTGCGTGGCTTTGTTGCAAAGAGTGGCAGCCATATACCTCGAGCGAGCGATGGCCACCCCCACGCCAGACTGGGACATGAGCGGCCGTGGTGCAGCACGTGAGAGACGGCAATCTGGCCTCGCAGCCAACGGGATGATAAGCTGCAGATTCACGCATCGCGACTGGCTGGACGCGCTTGGGAGCAGCGCTTTGCCGAGAGCTACCCCGCGCTGAAGCTGTTGAAGTTGAAGTGTTTGGGCATGGTGATACTCATTGGGACATGTAAGCGTGGGGCCGTCGGCGCGCCGGTTCATGCAGGGCACGCAGAAACACCATGGAGACGGGCCGTTGCAGTGCCGGCCAGTGAGCGGCCGGGGCCACGAGAGTGAGTCGAAACAACGAGGGCAGCAGGGCAGTCTAGCCGGGCGTTTGAAGCAGCTTGGAGCAGCCAGGGACGGGCAGGCGAGTAGGGAGTGCCGTGGGCTGAGGCATGACGTCGGCCTGCTGGATTGTGTACGCAATGGCGAGCCTAGCCCAATAGCCGCCATGGACCCTACCTTGGGCAGCAAAACCACCGTCTGCTGTGGTTGATGTCATGCATGCAGAGAGCCATAGGTACATGGCGGTAGCTTGCAGGCACTTTTGCGAATTGCTCTCATGTGCGGTGCTGTTTGCTGGGCCAGCATCCGCAGAGTACGCTAGTCGTGCGCGCCCGTGCCAACGGCCAACAGGGCAAGTCAGAAGCTTGAGTGCAGATGAGGTCAATCAACACCACCATCCATTACCCGCCATCCCACCCACGCTATCATCCCATCACCACCTGCCATCACCATCTGCTGCTCCCCGGGTCCTTGCCGCCGCCGACAGCTCTCCCCACCGCCGGCCGCCCCGACACGCGCAGTCGACGGCCTGCTGGCCTAGCGACGGTCCGCCATGGGCATCTCAGACGTGTGCTCCAGGGTCTTTGGGTCCTGCTGCGGCGGTACGCATCTCTGCCCCCTCGGTATTCTCTGTCACGCACTAACTTCAAGCGTGCAGGACGCTCGCGAGACAGCATCTATGACCCTGTGCTGGCCGACAGCGAGCGGGAAGCCGTGGCCGACCTGCTGGGCTTCCTCGAGAATGTACGCCCGCACCCCTGCACCTCCATCGCGGAAGCTCTCCAGCTGACTCCCCATAGCGAGCCGAAACAGACTTCTTCACCGGCGAGCCCCTGCGCGCCTTGAGCACGCTGGTATACTCAGAAAACATCGATTTGCAGCGGTCGGCGAGCTTGACCTTCGCCGAGATTACCGAGCGAGACGTCCGGGAGGTCGACCGCGATACCCTCGAGCCCATCCTGTTCCTCCTCCAGAACCCCGACATCGAGGTCCAGCGTGCTGCGAGTGCGGCGCTAGGCAACCTGGCCGTCAACAGTGGGTTGATCCCCCCACCGCTACGCCGCGTGCTAACAGCCCGCAGCCGAAAACAAGGTCTCCATTGTCGCCCTAAATGGACTCACCCCCTTGATCAAGCAGATGAACTCGCCCAACGTCGAGGTACAATGCAACGCCGTTGGCTGCATCACCAACTTGGCGACGCACGAGGACAATAAGGCCAAGATAGCTCGCTCGGGCGCCCTACAACCCCTCACAAAACTGGCGAAGTCCAAGGACATGCGCGTGCAGCGAAACGCGACTGGCGCACTGCTTAACATGACACATTCTGGTATGGCTACTTGCCCGATATGACTTCCGTCAGCTAACCTTCCTCCAGACGACAACCGCCAGCAGCTCGTCAACGCCGGTGCCATTCCCGTCCTCGTTCAGCTTCTCTCCTCTCCAGACGTTGACGTCCAGTACTACTGCACGACTGCATTGAGCAACATCGCTGTCGACGCCAGCAACCGCGCCAAGCTGGCTCAAACCGAAGGACGGTTGGTTGGCTCACTTGTGCATCTCATGGAATCCTCTTCACCCAAGGTCCAATGTCAAGCTGCGCTTGCCCTTCGTAACCTCGCGTCCGACGAACGCTACCAGCTAGAAATTGTGCGCGCACGCGGTCTACCGTCCCTCCTTCGCCTCCTACAATCATCCTACTTACCGCTTATCCTCTCTGCGGTCGCATGCATACGAAATATCTCCATCCACCCCGCAAACGAATCCCCTATCATCGAAGCAGGCTTCCTACGGCCACTCGTCGACTTGCTTGGCACAAGTGATAACGACGAGATCCAATGTCACGCCATCTCCACCCTCCGTAACCTCGCCGCAAGCTCAGACAAGAACAAGCAGCTGGTCCTTGAGGCTGGTGCCGTGCAGAAGTGCAAACAACTAGTCCTGACCGTACGATTACCAGTGCAGTCCGAAATGACAGCAGCCATTGCCGTCCTTGCGTTGAGCGAGGAACTAAAGCCTCATTTACTCAACCTTGGAGTGTTCGACGTTCTTATTCCTCTCACCGAATCAGACAGCATCGAAGTCCAGGGCAACAGTGCTGCTGCACTGGGCAATCTGTCTTCCAAGGGTATGTATTCCCACAATTTTGTCTGGTCTAGCTAACAAGCGTAGTGGGCGATTATTCCATCTTCATTCAGAATTGGAAAGAGCCTGCAGGTGGCATCCACGGCTATCTCCGCCGCTTCCTCGACAGCGGAGACCCAACCTTCCAACACATTGCTATCTGGACGCTCCTCCAGCTTGTCGAATCCGAAGATGAAGGACTTATTGAGCTCATTAGCGAGTCGAATGAGGTCATCGAAATGGTCACCGAGATTGCGGACCGCAATATCGAGTCAGACGATGAGGACAATGAAGATGGCGAGGGCGAAGTCGTGACGCTTGCCCGCAAATGCCTTGAGCTATTGGGCAAGAGCCCCAAGACCCTTTTCGAAGGGTAGAGTGTTGGAAAATCCTATATACCCCGCTTATCCTGTTACCACTGTTATCGCTTTCTCGTTTCTACTTTCATCGCTTCCTTGCTAATGCGTCTACACGAAATACTTTTCTGAACAAGCCGCAAAAACATGTTCATGGTGTCGGGCGTCAGGCGAGACCTCTTTGGACATTTCTAACAACAGCATAGGCGGAGCCGGGCTTTTCCTTTGGCATACCATTTTGTAACCGCTCCAGAGTTACTATACCCTGGGCGCGGAAGAATTTGTAATTGATAGAGTTGGAGCTGCTGAAAGCATGAGCATAATACATGGCTTCTGGAACTAGGTAGTTAGCCTCCACTTCACACAAGATGAAGATGACGTATGACAAAATTACCGTTACTGTCATGATTTATCCCTCATACCGAAAGAATGCTGAGTTAGACGCGCGTGATAGCGTGGTCCAGCTGCAGGGTGTTATCGATAAGGATCAATTAACTTTTGCAGCTTCCGCGACTCCCCACTACGACCTTCGGCGGCGCGCAATACAAAATGCCACCGAAGCGACAAGGAGGACCAAGCACACGTGGGCACGCAGGAGGAAGAGTCAGAGCAGCTGGTAATAGGAGTACTAATAGCGAAGCCACCCCGCAGAGCTCAGAACAAGCCACGGTGGACGAAGCTCCCGTAGCATCCAAACAAGACAATAGCGACGATGACTCGAAACCACCAATGACCTCGGAGAGTATAGCCTCAGCAGAGACCTCGTAAGCTGCATCTCACACAAACCCCAGTGCGCCATACTAACTTACGATATGCAGCGCTGTTGCGTCTCCAAATCTTGACACAGATTCGCCCGGCCGGCCTCCCGTACAGCGACTAGGCAGTCTAAATGATTCTCGATCCGCATCTCCTGCCGTCCGAAGAGGCACCTCAATTCGAGGCAAGAGGGGCATGGTTAAGCCCACATTTACAGGACGTCGAAGCAAAGAAGAGCGGGCAGCTCTGGAAAAGGAAGCACTAGAGCGTGAGAAGGCGAGAACGAAAGAACTTCAAGACGCAGACAGAAAAAAAAAGAGGGATGCAGACTTTAAGGCCAGACGAGAGGCCGAAAGGGCGACCAGAGGTCGAGGTGGCTATAGCGGTGCCATGAGCGGTCCATTTTCGCTTGGCAGCTCACGGGAGGGTACGTCTCGTAATGGA
Source organism: Ophiosphaerella narmari (assembly GCA_028456235.1). Taxonomy (NCBI): domain Eukaryota; kingdom Fungi; phylum Ascomycota; class Dothideomycetes; order Pleosporales; family Phaeosphaeriaceae; genus Ophiosphaerella; species Ophiosphaerella narmari. The sequence goes on from JALNQA010000008.1 coordinate 368,963, forward strand.
ACCGGACAAACAATTGCTAACTTAGACTATAGATCGACAAACCAGTCATCGCAACACTTCAGGCTTTGGTTCTGGATCCGGTTCTCGGGCAACTCGCATCAAGGATGAGCAAGGTGGATCTTACTCAGGCTCAAGCTACAGATCATCTGGGGGCCCATCGATTAAGAAGGAGGGCAGTGGGCAGGAGTCTTCAGACGATGATGAGGATGCCGAATTTCCACGAAAAAATATTGACCAAATTATTCAAATATCCTCAGATGAGGATAATGCGCCTACTAGGCGGACAGGCACATCAAACTTTCCCGTTCGGATAGGAAGGAAAGAACACCAAGAAAGGACCATCGGTATCAACACAGATGCAAGCACGGAGGCATCTGCCAAAATCTTGGAGCAGGCCGAAGCAACAGGACAAACACCCGCGGCAGTCTTGACACAGATGTCAAGCAAAGGGAAAGGCAAGGCGAAACTGCTCGACGTCGCAAGTACAAAGAAGCCCTTCAAAGGAGTATGGCAAGATCCAGAGGAGCTCGCCTCTCCCGTCAGAACGGAGGGAAACACCGAGGATGAGACTATGCTCGACGCCGAACAAGTTGGCATCATCGACTCGTCCACCCAACCAACCGACCAAAAGCCTAAATCCCAAATAAAAACTCCCGCAGAGCCAATCCTCCAAACCGACGAAGACCGCGCGGAATGGTCTCGCTTTCAGTCCAACCTCAGCCACATCCGCGCCGAACTCGGCCCCTCTGAGCCTACCGACGAATCCACAGACACCACGGCGCCCAAAAGGTCCGTCCGCGACAACAACGTCTACCTCTTCCAAATCCCTCCCCTAATGCCCAACCTCCTCTCCTCCATCAAAAAGGAACCCTCAGACGCCCCTCCGCTCCTCCCCAACCCCACCCCCACCCCCATCAAGCTCGAGCCAGGCCTCGCACCTGCGCCCACGCCCACACCCGCGCCCTTGCGCTTCGCCTCGGGCCTCGTCGGTAAACTGCGTGTTCGCGCGTCGGGTCGTACGACGCTGGACTGGGGCGGCACGAGCTACGTGCTTGAGCCGGGGCAGCGCGCGTCGTTTCTACAGGAGGCGGTACGCGTGAGGATTGTGCCGGAGAAGGATAGGGTTGTACCTGAGGATGCGGGGGAGGCGGTGTCGTTTGGGAGGATTAAGGGGAAGTTTGTGGTTGTACCGGATTGGGGGGGGATGGGGATGGGGTGAAATATGGGTTTGGGCGAAGAGGTGGGATGGTAGGGACTCTGATACTCTACTATCGCGATGTCTTGGGGTGCTTTGAAGACACCGGGGACCAGTTGAGCCAGTATACCTCAATTCCTAGCCCCATAGAGACACAGCAAAGAAGACTTACATTTGCAAAACCTCCGACCCTTGGTGGCTCAGTGTTCGTTGTGTTTTCGAAGATGTGTTACGAGAGAGCTCATCAGATTTAAAATGCTCTTGTAGAGAGCAAGAAACCACGGGAATGGTCAATGTATACCCTTGCGCTAGGGTTAGACAGTCTGGCATCTTGTGCATCAATTTCGCATTCAGCAAAAACCTCGTCCATGACCGTTGCATCGCACAGAGCCTCGTTTCGCCAAGAACAATCAAGATTTGACCATGTTTTCTGCGCTATCATCCTTCAAAACCAGGTTCTATATGATGTGGCACTAATGTGGTGCTTGAGAATCGCGCCCGTGGAGCTACGATATATGGCATGAGGTGCTCTTGATTGAGTGCGAGATTGTGTCTTCACTCGAGCTGTCTACTTCCAATTCCCTACTTGGCATAATACTGCTGGTAGCAAACAAACCTGAGAAAAAAAAAAAAAAAAAAACAGGTACGAATGGCGGAGCAGCTGGAGTATTGCCCTCATCATGGCCGAAACAAATGCTGAACATTGATGACGGGCGATGTAACTGGATTTGCTAACGGAGAATTCTATGTTTATGAAATATTGAAATTTATGTCGCGAAGGCGCCTTTATAGACGGCGTGGAAATCAAATGTCGACCGTTTTGCATAATTTCAAATCGAAACTCTTGCACAGATATGATTGGCAAACTGATATCTGTGCTAAGAATGAAGTAAATAGAATAAGTGCTGTAGGTGGATATATCCTCGAACGGTTATTGTGTCGCTATGAAAGCGAGCGAGAGCTTATGTCCCTTTAAAAACGAAGCATACAGGTGTTATGTTACAGGTTGCCGAGATCTTGTGGGACCGAGAAGAATTCAATACTTGTTGCTGAGGTAACAGTCGTCCCTCCACACATTGCGCGTCTTACGGTAGGTGCTTCGCGAAAGGCGGAGGCAGAGAAGTCATCTATCTATCAGTCAGATTCCCTGGTTTCTTGAAGCTGGTAGACGCGTGTTAGGCACATTGGGACCTATCGTGATGGTTAGGATAAAGCGCGTTTTCTGCACGAGCCTTCCAAATAGTTTCCAACTGGCATGATGACGAGCTGATTGTCAGACACAAAATCTAATCTGATCCGAGAGGCGGCGAGTTCAATGTCGGGCTTCGGCCAATGCGAAGCTGTGGCACGGCCGGGAAAGCGCCAGTCTCAGCCATTTCCAAGCAGCGATTCAGCCGCGAAACGCCAGTCTAACTCACTATGGAAAAGTACCTGTCTTGTTGTGGTGGGCCGAGAGGCAGGAAATGGTCGAGTAAAAGCGCGTCAGCGACGAGGGTCGCGTTTTGCACGGACTGTTTAGAGCGCGACTGGCGAGGCTGGTAGACCGCGACGTCCAACTTCAAGTGCAATTGTCGACGACGCCGAGTTGAAAAACAAGCAATATGGATATCATGAGATTGCCAGTAGCCGAAATATCCTTGATTTTCACTCACATAAGAATTTCCACGTTCAAGGGGACGACAAAGCGGTGCAATGGAAGGAGGTCACAGAGTGCGTCATAGCTTCGATCGGTTATGAAAGGCGCGACGAGGGGCAGCACGGACGCACGTGATTACCCGTCAGCGTACTTTTAAGTACCAGTCGCGTCTGCTCTTTAATACTCTCACTTACAGCAACAACCACTTTACTTGCCTCACACAACACATATTCTTCAGATTCCACTCATCTCCACGCACATATACCCCGTGTCGTCTTTTATATATTTTTTTCCCTACACAATGCCTGCTCTTCAGTCAACGCCTTCTAAGCAGGTACGCTACCGCGTCTCACTCAACCATTATCCCATCTACGCGTGCATACTAACGCGTTAATAGGCTGTATCGGCAATGGACGCGCTCAAGATGACCGACTCGCCCGCAAAGAAGCTTAACTTCTCTTCAGCAGATAAGGAGAATGTTTACAGGCCCATTGTCGGTATTCCTGACCTTCCCGAGGATGACAAGACGGTTGTAAAGCCTACCACCGCATCCACCATCAGACCCGAGGAGGCGCACGAGCCTCTCCTTCAAGAGAACCCCCACCGTTTTGTTCTTTTCCCCATCAAGTACCACGATGTAAGTCAATTCGGTGTTTTAGGACGTGTATGACGCGTCGACGCGTCCATACAAAGTAACAACGAATTTTGCTAACATCACCCCTTACAGGTCTGGCAAATGTACAAAAAGGCCGAAGCCTCTTTCTGGACCGCCGAGGAGATTGATCTGTCCAAGGATCTTCACGACTGGAACAAGCGATTGAACGACGATGAGCGTTTCTTTATCTCCCACGTTCTTGCTTTCTTCGCCGCCTCCGATGGCATCGTCAACGAGAACCTAGTCGAGCGATTTTCTGGCGAAGTACAAATCCCCGAGGCGCGGTGCTTTTATGGCTTCCAAATCATGATGGAGAACATCCACTCCGAGACATACTCTCTTCTCATCGACACGTATATCAGTGAGCCAAAGCAGCGCTCATATCTATTCAATGCCATCGACAACAGTGAGTTACAATCTTCATGTATTGATGATGCCCATCTAACGCGTTACAGTCCCCTGCATCCGTAAGAAGGCTGACTGGGCTCTTCGATGGATCTCTGATAAGAACTCTACCTTCGCCAACCGCCTTGTGGCATTTGCTGCCGTCGAGGGCATCTTCTTCAGTGGCTCCTTTGCCTCCATCTTCTGGCTGAAGAAGCGTGGCCTCATGCCCGGTCTCACATTCTCTAACGAGCTTATCTCCCGTGATGAGGGCATGCACACAGACTTTGCTTGCCTTCTGTTCTCTCTGCTCAATACTCGCCCCAGCAAGGAGTCTGTACAGGCCATCATCACCGAGGCCGTTACCATCGAACAAGAATTCCTCACTGAGGCTCTTCCTTGCGCTTTGCTCGGCATGAACTCAACCCTCATGTGCCAATACATTGAGTTTGTTGCTGACCGTCTGCTCCTCGCTCTCGGCAACAACAAGGTATACAATGCCACCAACCCCTTCGACTTTATGGAGAACATCTCGCTTGCTGGCAAGACAAATTTCTTCGAGAAGCGTGTCGGTGACTACCAAAAAGCCGGTGTTATGGCCAGCACCACCAAGCACCAACAGACGGAGGAGGGTTCTTCGCCCGTCGAAGAGAAGGGCCAATCTGGAGACTTCTGCTTCGAAGAAGACTTCTAGACGCTCTCTCTATCTCCTTTGGCATATACATACCGTCTCGTCGCTGTATACTTGGTTGGGTTGGACATGGGCATAGGTAAAGGATTACCTCGGGTTGGTTCTTGCATACATTCTCCTTGCATTGTCGTCGTCTGGCACTTGTCGGATTGATAGCATGCCTTTATACTTCACACTTTGGAGCACAGGCGTTTATAGTGGACAACATGGCTTTTTTGTACGAATGATGCAGTTGAAATAGTGGTTGGATATAGGACATCGACGTAATAATGCCGTCTTTGATAACAATGAATACAATATTTCAAATTATCTTGATATCCATGCCATTTGTCAGTCGCCCCCACGGTTGAGTCATGCGCAAAAGCAAACTCACGACATCATGTCATGCGGCTCTTCTTGCGGACAATGTTAAACACGTTTCTTGCACTTCCGATAGCGGGGAACCCAGTGGCTTCCCAACGGGCGGTCTGGAAGCGTACTAAATGGGCCGATTACACCCCCGAACTTGGATATACCGACTTGGCAACGAAAATTTCGAGCAACTGCGGAACACCAGCTCCCAATTGGTTAACCTACAATCTTATCAGATCATTTAAAGCCCATCTTTCGGTCCCCCAGTGGCGGATCAGATTAAATCTTCTTTTATCTGATCTGCTGCTAGCTAAGCAGCTTCCAAGACCATGGGCATCTTGAGTTGTAAGTCGTTGGGAGTGGAACTAGGAAATAGTATCGAGAACTAACTGGTTGGACTAGGGAAACCCAGTCCTGGGGATGGTGCAAAACAGATGGAGAGGCGTCTCGTAATCAAGTTGGATATATTCATCCTGGTTCGTTTGGTTGTAATACTGAATTGTGATTGGGTGGATCTGACATTGACTAGGCTTTTTGCTGTGCTTGTTACTTCTTCAACTATCTTGGTACGTCTTGTCGATCCGTTCCCCAATATTGCACCTGCATGCTAATGAAAAATATAGATCGCAACGCATTTGTCAATGCATATGTATGCAACATCCTTTTTAGTTAGCTTAGTCGGCACTAACTTTTCTCGAGGTCTCCGGGCTCAGAGAGGATCTTAAGCTCAAGGGAAATGAGTATAGTGTCCTTCTGTCCATGTTCACTGCAGGGTAAGTCGAGGTGCCGTCATGATCCTATACCACCCAAGTCACACGAGTATATTGAAGCTAATATCTACCTCAGCAACGTTGTTGGTGAAATCCCTCATGCCCTTATCATCCAAAAGGTCAAAATAAACATTTGGCTTCCCTTGTGCTTGATCCTATGGTCGGGTCTGACTATGTGCTCCGCTGCTTGTAAGACATACGAGCAGCTGTGTGCCGTCCGCTTCTTCCAGGGCTTCATGGAGGCTAGTCTATACAGTGGAACCGTTTATGTCTTTGGTTCGTGGTAGTAAGTCTATTCGCCATTTCAGTCATCACGGATCTGTGCTAATATCATTTATAGCAAACCATCTGAGATTGCGAAGAGAATCGCCATCTTCACTGCCGTTGGGCAGATGGGTAGCATGTTTGCGGGGATCATGATGACTGCTATGCACAAGACAATGGATGGGCGAGGCGGTCTCAAAGGATGGCAATGGGTGTTCCTCATTGGTACAGAAATCCTCTACACTCATTTCCGTAATAATCTAACCACCGTCTACTAGATGGATTGATGGGTGTTCCTATTGCCGCCTTTGGCTTCGTAAGTCTTTCCCTTCCATTACCGACCCCGATGTTTCAAACACACAAGACTAACACACAATAGTTCACATTTCCAAATCTACCAGAAGAGTCAACAGTGACATATCTCACTGCACAGGAGAAGCAGTTCGCTCTAGATCGACTACCAAAGAAGAAGGCCGATGCTCATAACATCGAGTACCGAAGCCTCATCAAAAGAGTCCTCAAATCCCCGAAAATGTGAGTAAATCAAATACGTTCTGCACACTATCATAGCCGGAAGCTGACGCTATTGCAGTTATATTCTTGCCAGCTTTGTTGTCGTCTCTGCTATGCTCGAAGCCTTCGCATTCCAAGGAATGCTTCTCTTGTGGCTGAAATACCACAAGAACCGCTTTACTCAGACTCAGATCAACACTTACCCTCTCGGTATCCAAGCTGTCGCCATAGTCTCACAGATTGTTGCAGGTGTGTTTATTGATCGCACCGGTCACCGCATGCCTATGGTTATCTTTGCTGCCGCCATGCAGCTCGTCACTGCCATTCTTCTGCTGGTACCCAACATGACCGATGGAGGGGTCTTCACAGCATATTACCTCAGCGGCACATCGTTCATAGTCAACCCGGTAATGTATGGATGGGCAAGCACGATCCTTTCGCGTAATGGCGACGACGCGGCTCGCTCAGTGATATTGTACGTTATGGCTGGTTCAGGCCTGTTGCTGTATACCTGGTGGGGAATTGTCTTATACCCTGCTACGGATGTGCCGCACTGGCGTAAGGGAGCTATCACAATGATTGTGGTGGTGTTTGCATTCGTTGGCATCGCATATGCTGTGAGATGGGTAAGTGAAGGAGATGTCTTCAGCCGCTCATGTGCTAATTTGGATAGCTTGATCATAAATCGCTCAGGGAGGGCAAGATCGAGCATGATGATGATGCTTCGGATAATACAACTGCCGTTGCATATCCCACGAAGACGGGTTGATGACTCAATTTACGAAGGATACGCCCTCGTACTCACCCGGATGTGACGCTTTTCAAGTTAAGAAACGAATGTATCCTGAAGCATCTCATGATTGCATTTTAGCCTAGTTAATTTTTATTGTTGATACTATCACATAAGAATACGACCTCCATCGCCATATGACGGAAGTCAAGCTTCACGTTTCATGACCTGGCTTTGTGATGTTACCGGAACCTAATCGACTGGCTAACGCTGGGCCCAATTTCTTTGGCTACCGTTAGGTCGGGAGTCTTGCTATGACCATGAAAAGTGGTCTGATAGAGCGGCGATGCTAACTGAGTACCGCGGCGGCCATACCTTGCTACCTCTCCATTCGGGCCAATAGTAACCAAGCATCTCTTGAACATAAGCCTCTTTTTCGAAACTCTTGTAGTCTATGCAGATATCTCTTTTCTGCGCTTTGGTGATGTTTTGGAATAGATTAGGGTCGGACTTTTGTAACCGCTATGACGTCAGCGCCTCTGTCAGGCGCTTCCGAGGTTCACTCAGAACAGCACTGTAAGCGACTTGCTTATCGAAGGATTTTTCCTGCGTCATGGCCTGTCGCACCGCCCAGGCACACATTCATCCAAGTGCCGGATATGAAAAGTTCGTTCTACAACATGTGTCACAGTGTGCGCGACTACATGCGCAACCGAGACTTGATCGATCGATAGAGGCGGCTACAAGGTCTATTTACATCCGCTTCCGTAGTATCCCGCAGCTACGTCGGACAGAGTGAACCTTCCCGGCTCGATTCGCTTTCATCTACAGATCCATACGAGGCTTGAATTTTGTTATCCTGGAACCCGTGTAGCTTACAGCTGCCGCCTGTCAGAGCGTCAGGAACGAACAATCGCTGCCCAGTCCATTTACGAACCTTGATGACTTATCAACACAGCCATGCCGGAAGATCTTCCTTCAATCAAGGCGACCGATCCGCCTAGAGATGGGGCCTCCACCAAAGGGCAGGACTCAATCTTCTCGCCTACATCAGAGGGTATGTGACATGACGGCGTGTGTTCTCCATCTACATCATACTCGGAACAGCCACACATACTTACCGACAGCATATAGGGCCATTGACCAACAAAAAGTTCACGGCAAAACTTCGCAGTCCCATCTCACCCTCAGCATTGTCCAATGACACACCGTCTCGTGGTAGTACAGACGGGCGAAGGTTGTCAGAGCCAGCCATAGACCCGCTTTCGCAAGTATGTCCAAATTGAGACAGCAAATGAGTAGAAAGGAGAGAAGCTAATCCGGTGTCTCGTTTGCGTAGCAAATCCTCCAGAGAACGAACACGTCGCCTGCCATACACAAGTTACGATCACAGAACACAGAACCTACCCCGAGTCAAATGGTCAACCCGCCTAACGATGCGAATACGGATAATAAGCAGAGTACAGAGTCGCCTCGCGACTTAGGCGGGGCGCCTAAGACAGACAAGAAGTGAGTATTCGTACCGGTCAGGATATATAGCCCAAGGCTGAAGGCTCATATCACATCATGGCTTAGACCATGCATATCATGATCGCATAGACCTCATCGTGTCTACATTTTGTGTTTCTGGTTGGCCCGAGACAACATCTGACTACGTTAGCCTGGGGCGCAGCCACTACTAGAACAAGGCTGACCACGACCACAGAAAGGTTTCATTTCTTAGCCGCTTTATCGGTAACAACAAAAAGAAAGATATCCCTGATATTACAAGCGATAATGGCACCGAGGCTGGCGATTTGCGACCAGAGGGTATGGATGCACAACTTTATGTCAACAACCTCAGCTTTAGTCCGAAGATCCCGCATCCGCCTGCGTACATCAAAGTACGCGCAAAGTTCAAGAGGACCAAAGAGTTTGATCGTGTATTCCTGGCCCAAGAGCTTCGGTCAGGCTCACGCAAGAAAAGTCCGCCTGCTGCCGGGTCCAATCCTGCCCCTCAGTCAGGCTCAGCAGCTACACAAAATCCAATCTGGGCACTTGAATTCAGCAAAGATGGAAAGTATCTTGCAGCTGGAGGTCAGGATAGAGTCCTCCGGGTGTGGGCAGTGATTTCAAGTGCCGAGGATAGGCGGAGTCATGAGCGCTCCGAACTCGATCCAGCGGCCCTCGAAGGCGAGTCGCAAAATCTTAGTGCCCCGGTTTTCCAGCAGAAACCCGTTCGCGAGTATAGTGGGCACAGTGCAACGATTCTCGATGTGAGCTGGAGTAAGGTATGTCTTGAAATCTCTAGAATCTACCTTAAACAGGGCTGACACGCTCAAAGAACAATTTCCTTCTATCTTCATCTATGGACAAAACTGTGCGATTATGGCACATCAGCCGCGAAGAGAACCTCTGCATCTTCAAACATTCAGATTTTGTCCCTTCCATACAGTTCCATCCCACGGATGACCGGTTCTTTCTCGCTGGCTCATTAGACGCGAAGCTAAGACTTTGGAGTATTCCGGACAAGAATGTGGCTTTCACTGTAACTGTTCCAGATATGATTACTGCCGTGAGCTTCACACCGGACGGGAAAACTTGTATAGCGGGTACATTAGGTGGCCTGTGTATGTTCTATGACACAGAGAAGTTGAAGTGGCAGGCTCAGCTGCATGTCAAGTCGACAAGAGGTCAAAATGCTAAGGGTAGCAAGATTACGGGCATCCAGGCGACCTATTGGCCTCCAAACAGCACGAGCAGTGAAGTAAAACTATTAGTGTCGAGTAACGATTCTAGGTTACGAGTGTACAATTTCAAAGACAAGAGTCTAGAAATGAAGTTTAGAGGACATGAGAATAACTGCAGCCAGATTCGCGGGGCATTTGCAGATAGTAGTGGACATATTATATGTGGAAGCGAGGATCGGAAAACGTATATCTGGTCAACATCACCTCCAGAAGGCGAGAAGAAAGACCAACGCCCCGTGGAGATGTTTGAAGCGCACAATTCAATCACCACATGCACAGTCATCGCTCCGGTACAGACTAGACAGCTACTCAGCGCTTCAGAAGACCCAATATTTGATCTGTGTAACCCTCCGCCGGTAACGCTAGTATCGCGAGCGGAATCAGTAATTTCTTCACGAGCACCTACTGAAGCAGGTTCCGCACTTCCAACGCCCGCTCACACAGATGCAAACTTTAGGAGAGCTGCAGAGACCCCAGCATACATTGCTCGATCCACCCATTGTGACGGGAACATAATCGTCACCTCAGATTTTACTGGAGCCATCAAAGTTTTCCGGCAAGATTGTGCGTATAATAAACGTTTACGAATGAATGAGGCCTGGGAAACATCATCAAACAAGAGAGGCTCTAAGCTGGGACGACCAAGCAGCATCTTATCACGTGCCAGCCACTCGCGAAGAGACAGTGTTTCGACACAACCGCCCCACGACCGAATCATGACATGGAGACAGGGCATCTCACACGGCAGTTTTGACTCGACTAACAGCTCGCTTCAACGCCGCAGCGCCTCACCACGCAAATCCCTCGCCCACATCAGCGTAAACTCAATCCGCCACCCCGAATCACCTAACCTGCACCCCGTAGAGTCACCCAGCCTACGACCCAGCGAAACCACCGATACCCTCGTCTCTGCCTCAACATACGCACCCACAACGTCCACGTCCACGGACCACATCTTCTCACAGAAATCATTACACCCTGAACCTCTGCCATCCATCCTTGCGCCCGAACGCTCGCACTCATCCGGCTACCAACAGCTCTCCTCGCCGAAAAATCCCATGGCTGTGTACAATGGCCAAAGCTGGGCGTTTTGGACTAGTCGCGATAAGAAGGCTCCGAACAGTGATCCTGATAGACCGAATCTTGATCCGCGGCTGAGTAGAGTGAGTCAGGTTAGTAGGCTGACGAGCGAGGAGAGTGAGGATGAGCGGACATCTAGTGAAAGGGAGGAAGTTAATGAGAAGGTGGTAGGGACTGTGCAGGCAGGAGAGCGAAATGTATTCAGGAAGTTTTATACTTGAGGCGAAGATTTGATGTAATGCAATGTTACGATGTCTTTTGTGGTATGGGACGTGTGGATTGTTGGTATTTGTAATATGAATGCGGTTACTTGATCGGCTGGTTTAGCTCTTTGTGAGACTCATTTCGTATAGTGGTAGTGTATTGCGAATGAATTTTAAGAGCAAATGAGAAGATGTGTTACGAATGCATCACGTGAAATCTTCTCAACATCACAATATGGAAAATGCGCCCATCAATGGTCCCCCCGAGCCATAAAGCACCGCCTAGCCAATAATCCCATGTTGGTAACTGTATAGACGAGATATCACGGCTCAGGCTCTCCTAGCATTTGTTTAAAGTTTCGCCCAGAAGAAGTGGATTTGCTCCGCTAGGGCGTCTCATCGAGGTTGTCAACTCGATAGTCCTGAAACCAGCAGTCGTGAACAGAGTCTCGGTTAGGCAACACGTCAGCAGAGTAGGAGTCTTACAAATAGTTGTGACAAAATAGCGCTAGGTGGAGTTCGGATTGCTCTGATAGCTGTTCCGTACTGTAGGGGTTTTCTCCACAGCTGTTAGAGCTGTAACGTACGGCTTGCTTTAATTGTAAACAGCCATGTGGACAATAGAGCCATTGATGAGGGTACTTTCTATGTCTCTATCAGAACCCTAAGTGTATGAGATTGCTCAAAAAGCTGGTTCTTGAAATAGTGGTACATGGATCAATTGGGAGATAATGACAGAATCGTTATTATGATCAATAAGAGGAAGCCGAATTTCATCATTAATTAAAAACTTGCAAAATGCAAATGGCGAGGGAATGATCAAAGAAATGAAATCAGACAGAGCGGCGAGCTTAGGTACTGACTGGGTCCTTTGATAGGCATGGAATTTGTTCACTCATATCCGGTCCCTTCATGGCACTGCTCCATTACGGAATCGCATTAGCTTTAGAATAAGAAAGCGGAACCCCAATTATTATAGGTTGATCGAGTAATAGTAGATCGCCACGGTTGTGAACTTGTGGCGAGAAAATGGTGTCGTCTGCTTCCGTGCTTCCTTGGCGTCGTCAGCCTCAAAACGTCAAAGTATGGTGCACGTACCCTGGACCCACATGTGCTCCGCCATTCCTCGACCTCACAGTTGACGAGCTATGTCCAACATCCCCCCACTCCACGTTCCTACATTCACATCACGCCAAATTCGATCGACAAGCGCGAAACCTTCTTCTCAAACCTCGTCTACGTCTACGATTAAAGTCCGACCCCAGTCGCAGTCACAGCATCAATTGCATATCTCCGCAACAGGTGGGCAAAACATAACGATGAGTGGAAACCCGGGCCAAGGGTCAGGATTACGGTATCCGTCGAACAAAAAGAGTATATACGATCGAAACCTGAATCGGAGCAAGAATGCGGAGCTCAGTCGGGCGGCATTTGCCTATCTTTTTATTGAGATGATTGCATATGCGCAGAAGGGAGCCAAGGATGTAGGGGACCTAGAACGAGCGTAAGTCGATTGCGCACTTTGATTTCTTAACTGCATGTTTTGCAGTAAAGCAAATTAGGGAGCCCTTATTGATGAAGCTCTACAGGTTGAATCAACAAGGCTACCCCATAGGCCTCCGTCTCCTAGATCTCCTCCTCTCTCGTTCCTCCAACCCCCTCGCTTCGATACGTCCCACCAGAATCCTTCCGCTCATGCAGTTCATCGCACAAACACTCTACCGTTACCTTTTTGGCCGCCCCGCGGATGCCCTAGAACGCTCCGAGACAGATCCCGGCCAATTTATGCTATACGACAACGAGCCAATGGTCAACCAGTACATATCGTTGCCGAAAGAGCTTTCGTCTTTGAATTGCGCGGCGTTCGTGGCGGGCATAATCGAAGGAGTGTGCGATGGTGCAGGGTTCCCTACCGAGGGCGTCTCAGCGCATAGTGTTGGACAGGTAGAAGATGGCAAAGAAGGAAAGGGTATGTGGCCCGGTAAAACAGTGTTTTTGATTACGTTCAAGCCAGAAGTGCTTGAGAGGGAGGAGATACTGGGAAGGGGTAGTGGATAGAGTCCTCCATTTGGAAAGGCACTCTATGTCAGCCACGCACGCTACTGAGGGATGGCAACGATATTTCTATTTGCATAGCGAGGCGTCGGGGATCTTTTTGCATTTTCCTAGAGTTCTACGGCAGAGCATAGCACGACAGCAGCTCCACTGAGGACCTGTAGTTTGATTACATAGCTCACTTCATATACTACCCGACTCCATGCCGTCCCGAAGTGATTTTTGTCATGCTTAGATTCCATGATGACGATATCGCATACTACTAGACGATCACAAATTCTATCACAGACTACCATATGCGGCAAGTAGCATTGGCACGTGATGACATAACTCGATGACAAATGCGACAAGTCTTCACCGAGCCTCGCCGCAAGACAGAATAGAAGATTCCACAAAACCCTCCAGTGATAGTATAAGACCAACCTGCTTCCTCAGGCCACCAAATTACTGCGATTCAAATCATCAACATCACAGCTTCACAACGCAACCATGCCAACCGAAATCTCAGCACCCCTCCATTTCCGCACCCTCCTAACCGGCCACACCTACCTCATCGCTGATTTCTACGCAACATGGTGTCCACCCTGTAAACAAATAGCACCCATATACAACCAACTCTCTACGGCGCATGCGTCACCCAAGTTCTCCTTCGTCAAAGTCAACGTGGATGAGCAGAGAGAACTCGCAGCTCAACATGGGGTCACCGCTATGCCAACATTTTTGTTGTTCAAGGATGGAAAGAAAGTGGAGGAAATTAGAGGTGCAGATGTAAGGAAGTTGAAGGCTGCGATTGAGAATGCGGCGGCAGATATCAATACATCGGTGGTTGTGGAGGAGAAGAAAAAGAAGACAGCTGATGAGAAGAGGGAAGAGGCTGTTGAGGAGAAGACTGTCAGTGGAAGTTATGGGATGACGGGCGGGAATAGCTGGAAGATGTCATTGAACTGAGCTGGGATACCTATTGTGTCTCTAGAGCTAGCAGAGAGACGAACGAGTGGCAGCATGTGATACCCAAGATAACAATTGATCGGCGTGTAGTATCATCTAATCATTGTGCCATACGAGATATTAGCGTGATGAAAAATCACCAGCATTTGCATGTTGTTCACTCTGGATTTGTAAACATTCATCTGGTGATGAAACAGATCGAGAAAGGCCACGTTCACGGCGCCAAGATCACGCCGCAGCGAGGACGCGGCTAGCTCTTGAGCTCCCCACCACATCTCATTCTTCCCCCAATCTCATCCAGGCCTCAATTTACACTTGAAGCTTGAGTAAAGTTACAACATGTTGTTCAACCGCGTAATATCCGCGGCAATTGCCTTTCTGCCTGCTCTTATCTCCGCTGAAGCTGTTCTCGACCTCACACCCTCCAACTTCGGCGATGTCGTATTGAAGTCTGGCAAGCCCGCCCTCGTCGAGTTCTTTGCTCCATGGTGTGGCCATTGCAAAAACCTTGCTCCCGTATACGAAGAGCTTGCCACCGGTTTCCAGTACGCCTCAGACAAGGTCTCGGTTGCAAAGGTAGACGCCGACCAGCACAAATCTCTGGGCAAGGACTATGGTGTCTCGGGTTTCCCAACACTCAAATGGTTCGATGGAAAGAGCAACACACCCACTGATTACAGTGGTGGACGAGATTTGGAGAGCTTGAGCAAGTTTATTACCGAGAAGACAGGCCTGAAGCCCAAGGTCAAGGGCAAGCTTCCCAGCCAGGTTGTCTTCCTGGACGATCAAAGCTTCAAGCAGAAGGTCGGCAAGGATCAAGATGTTCTTATTGCCTTTACTGCTCCATGGTGTGGACGTGCGTATCACGACCCCACTCCCATCTCCCATCGCTGACGGTATATACAGACTGCAAAACTCTTGCTCCCATCTGGGAGACACTCGCCAACGACTTCGCCACCGAGCCTAGTGTACTGATTGCTAAGGTTGATGCCGAAGCCGAGAACTCAAAGGCTCTTGCCACAGAACAAGGCGTCCAGTCTTACCCCACCATCAAATACTTCAAGAAAGGTAGTCTCGAAGCCCTTCCTTACGAAGGCGCCCGCGCCGAGAAGGACTTCATCGACTTCTTGAACGCTAACGCTGGCACCCACCGCGCAGTTGGTGGTGGTCTTGACGCCACCGGCGGCACCATTGAAGCCTTCAACACTATCATTGAGAAGTTCCGGGGCGCATACGGAGATGGTGCTAAGGAGGCCAAAAAACTGGCTGATACATTGAAGGACAAGTACGCACAGTACTATGCCAAGGTTTTTGAGAAGGCCGGTAAGAACGAGGGTTACGTTGAGAAGGAGCTTAAGCGGCTTCAAGGCATAATTGGAAAGGGAAACTTGGCTCAGGAGAAGCTCGATGACCTGGCCAGCAGGAGTAACATATTGAGGAAGTTCCTGGGTAAGGATGAGAAGAGCGAGTTGTAGACATTTTGTCTGCAATAGCTTGAACGATCTTGTAAATTGGCGCTGGGCCTTCGGGAACTCTTTTTGATTAGCACTGTATGAGATATGTTGGAAGAAGCAAAAGTTGGTAGGTATATGACATGTGTAGCACCCAAATGAATATAAGAATAACATAACGTAACCGCTTGTAATTATTCAACCTGATGATCAGTCACCATAAATTGTTTGCACTCAGCTGCACATAACGCGAATTATGCAGACTGTAATGCAGCGTGAACCTCAAGTCAGGTGATCCTAATGGCTCTAAGCCAAATCATATCCTGCATCGTCACCAGTCGGGCCACTCCGGCAACACCAAAACACCTGCGCAACCAGCGGCTACTTGGACGGAGCAGGACTCTTACTACCATCACTTCCCTGGATCGTCGCTTCGAGATTGTCCAAACGCCGCGACATGTCATCCACTAACTAGATTAGTTCCATGCCCACATGACTAGGGAATATGGACGGGTTGTACTCTTGGAAAGCAGCTCACTACTAATTGTCGAGAACTTTGAGTTGAGTTGGCTCAATAATTCGTCTACAACTGCTGCCAATTCGCCAGAGCTATCGGAGCTGGAGTTGGGAGACTAAAGAAGTAGTGAGTGTAGGGCGCTAATACAACAAAGGTCTCGTACGGTTGCGTCGCTGATTGAACGGTCTCTTGAGGGTCGTGGGGTGGCCATAGTGTGCAGTGTCTTATGTTGTGCTACGCCGAGGGTTGTGCGACAGAGCTTATTTCAATATCTGAGACCAGGGCGCAAGCAAAGCGTGATAAGGCTATCTACGCAGCGGCATGTGGCGCTCAAGAGTGAATGCTAGGAGGAAAGGAGCCACGTGATGTTCGCCGCGGCTTCTTGCCTAAAGCGTGAGCGGTCAGGACGTTGGCGTCTGCGCTAACACTTTTCTGCGCCAAGATTTCGAACTTCAAGATAATTTTTGGAGCTTGGACGTTCGATCCACGTTGCGCCTGTCCTTCATTCGTCTACGTATCCCCTCCGACGCATACGACACACGATCTAATATGGCGAAGAGTAAGCTCAAATCTGCGCTCGATAATGAGAAGGGTCGAAACTTCAAGCTGGAGAAACAGCGCAAGAAAGAAAAGGCGGCTAGGAAGCGGAAAGAGAAGAACGCGCCTCAGGTAGAGGAAGAAGGTGACGACGAAGATGGCGGCATACCGCTAGATGAGGTTGATTCGGAAGCCAATGGCAAAGTGAAGAAGTCAAAGAAAGACAAGAAGTCTGCGCTAGCTGTCGAGGAGCCTGAATGGGAAACTGACGGCAGCGGATCCGACGGAGATAGCGATGACGACGATGACAATATGCCCAAACGACCCGCACTAGATCTTTCACATCTTGAGGATAGCGAGAGCGATATTAGCTCCGATGAGGAGGAGTTACGAGAACAAGAACGCGCGGAAGATGATAAGGATGCAGAAGAGGAGGACGATGACGAGGAAGATGATATTCCACTTTCGGACATCGAATCGTTGGCATCGGAAGACAAAGGCGACATCATCCCACATCAGCGTTTAACCATCAACAATACCGTCGCTCTCACCGCAGCTCTAAATCGCATACAACTTCCCTATTCTAAGCTCGCTTTTTCAGAATACCAATCTGTAGTCACTGACGAGCCTGTCGACATTCCTGATATCGAAGATGATCTCAATCGCGAACTTGCGTTCTACAAGCAATGTCTTTCTGCAGTCAAGGATGCACGAAGCAAATTGAAGAAGGAGGGCGTAGGATTTTCGCGACCGGCAGATTATTTCGCTGAGATGGTCAAAAGCGACGAGCACATGGGCAAGATCAAGCAGAAGCTAATTGATGAAGCTGCCGGCAAGAAAGCATCCGCCGAAGCACGGAAACAGAGAGATCTGAAGAAGTTTGGCAAACAAGTGCAAGTTGCGAAGATGCAGGAGCGCGCAAAGGAAAAGAAGGACACGTTGGAGAAAATCAACCTTCTAAAGCGGAGTACGCCTATTCTATCATCGTAAACATTCACCATATGCTAATCGTGTAACAGAACGACAAGGCGCAGACATCGGTAACACCAAGGAGGAAGACCTCTTTGACATTGCCCTGGACAATGAATCCGCGCCCTCTGATCGCCGAAGAGGCGATGGCAAGCCTGACAACAAGCGTGCAAAGAAGGACCAGAAGTATGGTTTTGGTGGCAAGAAGCGACACGCAAAGAGCAATACCGCGGAATCCAGTGCTGATGGCCGTGGCTTTTCGGTGAAGAAGATGAAGGGGAAGGCTGGAGGCGGCGCCAAGCGACCAGGAAAGAGTGTTAGGGCAAAGAAGCGCTAAGAAGTACTCGAAACGGGAGGCATGTTGATGAGCGCGGTGTGTATTGCATTCGTATGGTGCTTTGGCGCTCTCTGGGAATATAAAAGCTGTTTCTACAAGTGTACGGGATGTTCAGTAGGTTTGTGGTCTTTCTACAAATCCCACGCATACCCTTCTGTAGTAGCTTGAAGGCCGTGTTGCTCTTATTACGGTCAATTTTTATTGATGCTTTGTGCTTGCTTGGCTACGACAACGCTTTTGGCCCTGCGCAACCACTTCGCCACTTTGCTTACCGTTTATTACACTCATTTTTGCTACAGCCCTTTCTGGTACCCATAAGATAGTACGGGGGTACTATGTGCTCAATCTCAACTTTCACTGACCCGGCAGCGATAGGCCAGTTGAATGCTGCGCAAACAAACAATCGAGCCAGTTAGCAAGAATCTCCTAGGATCCCCATACTCTCTCCACCTCTCACACAGCCACCATACAGTCTTTAACTCAACCTAAAGCGCTCTCCCACCCACTCATACACCACAAAAGCCCTCCAGCACCCCACAATGTCCGAGCAAGACCCCCTCGACCCCGACCCAGGCTCACCCACCACACCCACACCAGTGCTCATCTTAAACTCCCCCACCAAGCCCGACGACGACTTCAGCCCACTCGAAATGACCCCAGACTCCATCTACTACCTCGCCATCAGCAAGCCCCACCTCGACACCTTCACTTTCGTCGGCCCCGTCAAGCAATTCGCGCACCTCGTCCCCCACATTGAAGACTGTGTCTCAGACTCGCCGCGCGCAATCGACAAGCTCGACTCGCTGCGGCTAATCCACGACGTGTGGGGCGAGTCGGAGCCAAACGAGCAGTTCATGACGAACGGGTTCAGGACGTTTGTGGTGGACGGGCAGCGCGGCACGTACACGGTGTTGACGTTGGTGTCGGAGGTGAGGCGTGAGGTGCTAGATCTGTTGCCAGGGCCGGTGTATACGGTTACGAGGGCGGGGCCGTTGGCGTTTGAGGTGGATGCGAAGGGGGCGAAGGGGTTGAAGGGGTATGCGCTGGGGACGGAGATTGTGGGGAGTTGGGCTGTGAAGAAGGATGCGGAGAGGGAGGCGAGGAAGGCGATGGAGGAGATGATTGAGGGGAGGGAGGGGGTGAAGATTAGTGAGAAGTGGCAGAAGGGAGGGTGGGGTGGAGGTATTTTGATGGCGATGAGTGCGAAGTGTACGTGGGAGGTTAATGTGAAGTATGAGGATGAGTTGTTGAAGAGGGCGAAGGAGGGGTCGGAGAGAGAGGGTGGGTCCGTGGGATGGAGATGTTGAGGGGAAGGGTGACCGATCGTCGGAATAGAGATGGCAGAGGAGACACATGCTCAATGATGACATTGATATCTAGGATTGCGGCTGAGTAAGAATGAGTTACTCCTTGGAAATTTACAAGTTATCCATCTACCGATGAAAATCTAGACACTGCATACAAGCTTTACTTACTCGTCATAACTAGTCATCGCCGCTAAATATATCTACGATCTTATAGAACATGATCTTCATCCCCGGTGAATCGAACTCCTCTACTTCTAGATGAACCATTCCAGTGGAAATAACGCTTTCGGAATACTCGACATTGGGGCTCAAAGGCATGTGCTTTGTGAGTCTGATCAGCCGGCCCTTCAGTCCTGTGTTGGCAGAGGCACATGTTGAGATATCAGACAGCGTTACCAAAGTTGGAGCCTTCAGTACGCGAGCTATACAGGGATCTTCTTCAAACACGGGATCTGATTCATCAAAGTCGAAAGGGATATGGGAGGCATTTCCTTGAGCCTCGATGAATGGTCCATGTCCGAAAACGATGGAACACTGTCTATTGAAGTCCCTATTGATTGAATTTGCAACAATATACCATATTGTGCATCTTGTCACTTGCCTAATTCTCTTTCTCGGTGATATCTTGAGTGCTATATTTACCAGCCGAAGCTCGCGTAAGCTTGGTAAGCCAGTATTGAGTCCCGAGAGATCTTTTGGGTCGAGAATCCATGACTTGAGCATTAGGGACCGTAGATGTGGGAGGGAAAGTTCCGGCAGAAAGAAAGTCGCTACTGAGCTCTTGTGGTGGTCACAAACGCGAGAAGTCTGCCAAGTCAAACTCTCAACACCACTAGCTAATGAAAGACTCGTGAGACCGGAGAACTCGTTTGTGAATTGTACCCATCCAGGGCGGCCTAATATCTCTGCTTCTTCTACTTCATCTTGGTCGAGGTTTGTTTGCGTAGCGTGTATGAAATCTCGAATGCGAAAGCTTAACGAATCGAGTTGAGAGTGGAGAGCAGGGTTGCATTGGAACACCTTGTGCATAACATGGTCGTCGTCAAAAATATGGAATGGTCGAACCACGTCCAACTCTAGATTCTTACATGTGGTTGGCAATTGTTCTAGACATATTTTGATGACGTGTGAGTCCCACGGAAAGTTACGAAGGGGACGAGGTAGATATGGCGGCTCGCACAACTCCTCTGCCCACTCTTCGAGTCCATTCTCTAACAAGAATTTGTATCGCTCGGTATAGAATGGCGTTTGTACAACTAGCGGTGGAGCGATGCGTATGTATCGGAGATGTGGAAAAATGCGTAGTCTTTTTTTCAAGAGAACCTCCGTCGTGTCGGATTCCGCTACTGGCCTTCCGTATTCGTCGGCATACGCAGGAGATTCAATGTAACGATCATGGTACTCCCGAATGGTGTCCTCTTGTTCTGGACTAAAGTTTTCAATTTCCCGATATACTTCGAGGCGATCGTATGAGTAGTTGTCGAGGCAAACCCCTCCATGGGGCCACATATTTGTCATCATATACGCTAGATCCAAAGTAGATTCTTCATCGTCTGGAAGACAACAGGCGTTAAAGGCAGCACGCTTCCTCAACCACCGTGGCGTTGCAGCAGCGAACGCGACCCAGACTCTTTTCACCAACGCAGCTAGATGAGGCTTCTGAATTAGGAGCTCAAATGATCTCGACTGCACGTATCTTTTCCCTTCTTTACGTAGAAGGAGAAAGAGGTCTTCGAAGAAAACATCGGTTGCGGCTGGCCGAAGCACCTTGCATGTCAGTCGAACATTGGCGAGTTCAGTGCGACCAGGATTATCTGGATCCTCGGGAACGAGGCGATGGAAGATGTTCAGCTGGATTTCGGTCGGCATGGACTCTAGTGAGGCCGCCATGACTCTGTCCCAAGGGTCAGAGCCAAGTTGGAGGATTGCCGTGGGATGTCGGAAACGTAGGTATGGTGAAGACAGTCACAGTGAGAATAAATAGAAGAACTCACAAACGATGAAAGCACGGAGGCGTTTAGCGTGTTTGTTACTAGCTCGATTGAGGTGGGTAACAATCGCGCTATCACGCGATGACGGTCTTGCGAGGAAGGTGCAGGGTTGACGTGTCCCATGTACGACCTTTTCTGCGCCTATCTTGATTCCTAGTAGTGTTTATGCTACGGAAATGTCTTATTTTACCGTTTTGGTCCTATGCAAGTAGTAAATCTTTGTTGTAGCCGAGACGCTGCAGTGAACTGTCTGATCATGTGATTGATTTATCAGCACAACGACTCACCAAGGCAAGGAAGGTGAAAACGCAATTTCAATAGAATGTAAAGTTATATTGTAACTACAAATACGTAATCGGAGGACTTTTAAAAATCTCGACTCAAGCGCATAGCGCGAGCTCTGTCCAAGTCTAATAAACCAACGCCAATTACCCGGGCCATCACAAAGCCCAAAAGTGGTCTAATATCTATATGACACCCTTCTCGACATCGCTACTGGCACGGATAGTCTGCACTGGCGACTTGCCGCGACCAACGTAGCTAGTCGAGCCATTAGCAACTACCTCCTTCTCACCCTTCTGCTTCTTCTTCGACTCTATTTTCTTCATAATGCGCTGTGTGAGTCTCGCGCATGGGCGGTACAGGATGACGAACGGCTTGCCGAAGAACTTTGCGCCGACCTCGAACCATCGGTCAGGGAAGAGGCGAACGCAGCAGCCCCAGGGGAGACAGAGCGCTGCGACAACAACGGAGATGGCCCACTGGTTTCCGTTGATGCGGACAATGCTGAAAGCGGTGGAGCCGTACATGGCAATGAGCACTTGAGCTGACACCATGATGACGTTCATGGCAATGAAGTAGTAGTTCCTGTGGATGCCAACAAAGATGTTGAGCTTGTTGTCTAGGCGGCGATTGTTGTACTGGTTGAAAATTTGGAGCCAAACAAACATGTTGAAGATCAGAGAGCGCATCTCGTTCTCAGGGTAAGGGAGGAATTTAGGGCCGGCAAAATGCAAGACGAAGGTGGCGATGACTTGGAAGATGGCCTGCCCGATGATCATCTTCCACATGGTCATGCTGATGATTGACGCCGTGCGTGGGGTGGGAGGACGATCCAAGACCTCTTCTGTGGGAGCATCGGTGGAAAGGGAGAGTGCGGCAAGCGAATCCATGAAGAGGTTGATCCAGAGGAGTTGTACGGCGGTCAATACCGATCGCATATCGGGGTCTTGGATGGCAGTGATGAAGGCTACAATCATGGCAGTAATGTTGACCGTGATTTGGAACTGGAGGAATTTCTGGACAGCATCGTTGACGGCGCGACCCCACATCAACGCAGTAAGAATAGAAGAAAAGTTGTCGTCCATGAGAATAATGGCTGATGCCTCTTTAGCCACTTCAGTGCCGGCAATACCCATGGAGAAGCCGATGTCTGCAGCCTTGAGCGCAGGGCCGTCATTAGTACCATCTCCAGTAACAGCGACAATGCCTCCAAGCTTGCGGAGCCGAGTAACCAATACGCGCTTGTCCTCTGGTGATGACCGAGCCAATACCTGTAGGCGGGGAAGAATCGCGTCCATATCATCTTCACTCAATACTCGGAATTCGGGGCCTTCCATTACAATGCCATTGGTAAAGATACCGCATTCAGTTGCAATCGCCTTAGCCGTCACAATGTTGTCGCCAGTAACCATGCGTGTGATGACACCAGCATGTCTAGCCTTCGCGACAGCTTCAGGAACACCAGGTCGAAGCGGGTCTTGAATACCAACAACACCAATGAATGTCATATCGCCAAGAAGAGAACCAAGGTCTGCAGCCATTGAAGGATCATCAGGACTTTCGGCGCCCTTTGGAGGCCATTGAGCAAAATCCTTGTAAATGAGACCGATCGTGCGAAGGGATTGGCTGGCATATTCATCGATAGTGTTGGCGATACGTTTGACTTGAGATCCGTCCATGGGAACAATACCGGAGGGAAGAGCCATGGTAGTAGAGTAGCCGAGGAGAATCTCGGATGCACCTTTGACCAAGAGTCGATAAGACTCGTTCGGAAGCTTTTGTACGGCGCCCATACACTTGCGGCTTGAATCGAATGGCAAAAGCTGCGCGACTTGGGCACTAGTACGCTCCTGAGATAGAGAGGTCATTCCAAGGACATTCTTCGCGAATCCGAGAAGCGCAGTTTCGGTCTTTGAACCAACAAATCCAAACTCGCCTCCCTCACCCTCAAATGCGGTTGAGTTGATAGCAATAGATTCAATGAGTAGACGCCTTTGCTCGTTTGTCAAGCGCTGTGAAAACTGAGAAGAGCGATTGTCCGCAGCTCCAGGGTTTTTGTCATCAAAGGTGTCTTCGCCGAATGTTCCAGTGACTACAGTCATCTTATTCTGGGTAAGCGTACCGGTCTTGTCGGAGCATATCGTAGTCGCATTGCCCATAACTTCACAAGACTTGAGGACACGAACAAGATTGTTCATCTTGACCATTTGCGTCGTTGCGAATGCGAGCGCGAGAGTGATGGCAAGTGGTAGACCTTCCGGTACTGCGACAACAATGATAGTGACTGCCACAATGAGAATTTCCATAAACTTCGAGGCTTTCTCAGTTGGCGCTAGTGGACTACCTGGGAATGTTGCAACTAGGCGGAAAGTAAGGATCAACAAAAGGAGAAATGAAGCTGCACTGGCGAGTTTGGCGATAGCCTTAGCAAGCTTATCAAGCTTCACCTGAAGGGGAGTAGGTTCCATGTCGTGACGCATGGCCATAAGAATGCGCCCATAACTGGAGTAGACACCGACGGAGGTAATGAGGTCTATCAAAATTAGCGATTGTCTGACCAAAAGTACGTTCTACACTTACAAGTTCCAACGCCTTCCAGGACCTTGCTTCCAGAAATAATAAAGGGGTCGAGATCTTTAAAGTCGTTATGTCCCCTTTCAAGAAGTCGAAGGACTTGTTCAGCATTGGTTTTCTTCATCTGGTCCGACTCGCCTGTAGCAGACGATTCATCGCACTTGATATTATGTCCAGAGATGAAGATACCATCAGCAGGAATGAGATCTCCAGGCTCCATATGCAACACGTCTCCAACCAAGATATCGTATACAGAGATAGTGAATGATTTTCCCGATCGAATGACCTTAACCTCCCGTGCCTCTTTCTTAGCGTTGAGTTTCACGAAAGCGCGCTCTTTCTGCCAGTCATTGATAGCACCAACCAAAACAACTACTGCAATCGATACACAGATAGCACACCCCTCAATCCAATCAACGGATGGAGGAGCATCGGGGCCATGATCAACGCCGAACGTTTCGTAGAGGCCGAGCGCCAAGGAGATGACTGCAGCGACCGAAAGAAGAATGAGGACGCTCTCTTTGTAATACGCCTCCCACATGAGCTGGGGGAACGACTTAGACTTCTTCGCCGGCAAGACGTTTTGTTTGAAAACACTTTTTCGGTCGTAGAAGGCTTCTCCGGAATGAGCGGAAGAACCGGAAGGCCCTGCATCTGTAACATCCATATGACGAACCTCGACGGGACGTGGCAGGCCAGATGAATTGGCGCCGCGTAATTTCCTGTACATTCTTGTCACGTCTTCAAACGATACAGAGTTGGCAAGCTCGGTCTCTTCAAGACTCAGACCGGCATCAACATCAGTCTGTAGGCCAGCCTCTAAGCCTGGAAGGCCACCGAGGGCAATGAAAGCGGGAAGAGACTTTGGGTTCAGCATTTTGTTAAGCTGTCCTGGAGAGAAAGCGAATTTGTTGTTTTGGACATCAAAGTCCTTTTCCGACCCTGGGTCAGCTTTGAGGGCGTCTTCGTTACGTTGCGAGTCCAGTGTATATTTGCTAACACCGCTGACTCCGCTGTGAACTGAGGCGCCGGCTGAGGTTGTTGGTGGTAGCAGCGTAGCGTCACTGGGTGCTCGGCTCCGGGCTGCGCTATGAGGTCCTTTTGATGATGAACTGAGGGCGCCCAGCGACCGTTCATGTGAATGTTGAGCAAATGGCCGTTCCGGAACGAGTGTCGCTGGCGACGCATTTTCTGTCAGTGTGCCGAAGGTTTCGGTCGTATTTGATCGTGCTGGTGTTTTTGGAATGTCGACAGTAATTTCTGGGAGAGTTGGAAGAGAAGTATTATTTTGGTCACGGCCATGCGTGTTACTTGATTGAGGAGATGCCATGTTCAACAGGCAAGATGTGGTGTTAATTAAGATTCAGGAAATTGTGTACATGTGACGAAATTGTGTAACTCGAAGGTGTACACACTGCTCGATGAGCTCGTTGATAACCCCAATACATGCGCATCTTGATGGCTATATTATACAAACCGTTTTGCGATGTTTGCAAATTTGGGTCTAGAATGGTAGTAGGAAGCTTCAGACGAGATGCATGTGCGGCCTTGAGCGGAGCTTGGCTCTTGGCTGCGGAATCTCAAACAGTAGCAAGGAGACGGCAGTGGACATGATAGTGTAGTGAAGCTAGAGAAAATGAGGGATAGGCACAGAGTGATGAGGGGTCCCGAGAAAAAATCCCCGAGGGCTTGTTGCTGCCAGACTCTGAGCCTGGGGAGTAGAGATCATGGGGCACTCTGACAGACAACCTCCGTCACCGGATAGTTACCCCTAGGAGGTCATTTTTGCGTCGAGCGCAACCTACCACAACAGTAGTTACAGAAACACACATGCATGGTTCTTTGTAAGCAGATGCTGGTTGAGGTTGCAGGTGCAGATTCGCACAATCGTTATGGTAGGAGGTATGAGGTATGATGGATGAAGTTGATGCTAGGGCTGAGGACCAGATCAGCACAGACCACCATACCAATCACCCTCCCTGTAACACGGATGCTGTCGACTCTGAATACACAGCAGATTCTCTCATCCTACAATTAGTACACATCAAGCTCTAAAGCACATGGTTGGTAGCAGGTTGAGTAGAATTTCTTGCCAAGAAAGGCCTACACAAGTATCGCGCTCTGTGCCTCGCGCCATGGGAATCTTGGAACCCTCATACAGATGGTAAGTAAGTCAGCAAAGTCGACAAGACCAGATGTGGCAAATGTGCGAATCAGCTCCACAATTGAGGCTGTGTAGCATGAGACCGATGTGAAGACGGAATCCGCGGTATCTGGCCGCACCTTGGTAAAAATGAGCGAACCAAGGCGAGCTGAAACGTAGCTAAGCGGGAGAAGATAAGTCAAGGTGAGAAGGAAAGGCAAAATTCTTGGAAAAAAGGCTTGGGACTACTACCGTTAAGTAAAAGATGAGTCCTGAGGGAGCCTGTGCCTGACGATCACTTTAACGGTCGCACGTCGCAGCGTTCCTGTCGCGTTTCACTACTCGCACAATCACAACGTTTCAAGCCATCACAGCACAGAGTTGTTTCAATTGCCTTGCGAACGCGACGAACTGCCCCTGCAGCGGTAAATTCAGCCTGGGGCTCGACTGCCGAGACGTGTTTCTGGGCAATCACACGATCATCAACCAGGTTATTGGAATGGTCGCCTATTGAATCCTCGCCTGGCCAAACGTAGCTAGGGTGGCTGGTGTTGTGATCTACCGAAGCTCTCAGCACTGCACAAGCGGCCTTTGCATAGACTCCCTCCGCTCATGACGACACCTGGTAATCCTTATCCATCCAAACAGTTTCGTTGATCCGGTTTTCCTCGGTTCGTGCATGCTCATGTGCTCATGTGTTCATGCACTAGATAACGGCCTGGTAGATCCTCCTTTTCCGGTCCAACGGGTTCCTAGAATGGATGATAAATCTGAACAAGACCTTTTGAAGCGAACCTTTAAGTCCGAGTATTTTCGCCTCCTCTGTGTCTGCTTCTGCTTGTAAAAGCATTTCTCATTATCTCACCCTAAGCTACTTACTAGTCCTAGTTCACTTTCTTCAATCATAGTAAGTGGCCACTCGTCCTCAGTAGCGTCAACATTGGCGTAGGTTGAAGCTATACTTACTTTGTTCCAATATTGTGTCTTAATCGGTTACTCATGAAATTATGGTTTTTGCAAACTGCTTCTGTGGTTTGTCCAAAAATGACTTGCGTCTCATGTCAAAGGAACAACTCGCAGCGGCTCTTCGCTCTAGCATGCGCTTATTGGTGTAATTGAGATCGGATTCAATCCAGTAATAATGATGATGAGTCCATGTTGGCTTATATAGTTGTCTCGACTATACTCATTGAGCATACGAACGATTCCAGGACCTTCCGATCCTTATCATTCTCCATTTTGTTCGCCTACCACCAGTCGCTTCGAGTCCTTACTAGCGCCCTATAGTGACTGTTTCTAGAGTTTAGAAACATAGGAGAAAGTGCTACTAGAACATAGACTGCCCAAGGTAGGTTAATGCTATGCCTAAGGCGTACTGTAATGCCGAAGGTAGGCTAACACCTGTTCGTGCACATCTTACGCATAAGCGTTGCATGAGGAGCTAGGCCGGATACACTCACTTCTCCTAAAAAGGAATGTGTCTAGCGTGAATTGTAAATTATTAGGTTAGCTTCTGTCGTAGTTCACAATTCACCGAGTGTCTCGTGTGTATCATAATACTAGGTTTTGTTGTGTACGACGGAACAGTATGAAGTCGGTCAAGGTCCTACGCCAAGGCGTGGGAGGATTTCAGCGGTCTTTTAATGTTCTTTAATTTATCCAATGAACGTATCCTGGTATGCACTACAATACTAGTGTTGGACAGACAACAGACGCTCTTGTAGTCCACCGTTTTACAAGTGTTCTCTAGGATGGGCCATACTTCATGTAGTGTCCTTAGTCCTTACTCGAAGGACTTAGCAATGCCGGAGCCTTGCGCTCTGTGATTTTCGAAGGACATTGGCTCGAGGTGGATGCAGAAGGCTGCCTAGGTAAGAGCTAGTATATGAGAGGAAGTGTCTCATGTGTCTAATAAAAGGCCGTCATCCACACATGTACCACGATGAATGCCAGGCTCCAACATCTTAGTTATTGTCACGTTGAGGGATTGGATTGCCACAATTATGACCAACATCGTTGGTTGGTGGGCGATGATTGGCCACCCATGGCGCCATGCTTTTCGCTGAGTGTATCTGATGGTCACATGCGAAGAACAGGCTTTTCGTAACAGCAAAGTGGCCACTACTAGCAAGGGATGGAAAGGGGCCACAAGCATTTCCAGATGTGTTGCAAGAGCGGTGGGTGAATGGTGTCAACGGCCAGGGATTGGCGGAGAGGCAAGCTAGAAAGGGCTCCCCGCCATACCTCGTGACCGAGGCCGAGGACAAGTGCTCTCACAAACCAACAGCAAACGCGAGCAAATACCACGCATATTGATATTCTGGCGCAACTACCTTCCTCTAGCCGTTACGGTCGTTGGGAATTTACGTACTACTGCATGCAGGTACCCCAGCTCAACCCGGCCTCTGAGTTGAACCAAATAAAGAGGGCCGGCCGTGGTCGAGGACGCAACAGAGCCGCCGCAAGCCGACGTCAATACCCAAAAATATGGCCAGCGCATCTCCTCCTCTCAACAAGGGCGCGCAATCGCAGCATACGCGCACATACCAAGCCTGCATCCCCTGTCGCAGGCGCAAAGTTCGATGCGATCTCGGACCCGTAGGCATGTAGACTCTCTGTAACCGCTTTCAGCGTCTCCGGGCTAACATCCTCTGAGACAATCCACACGACCCGCCATGCGTACGCTGTCGGCGCGAAAGCAAAGAGTGCTACTTCTCGGCAACGCGTCGCAAGAGAAAGCAAGATGACGAAATTGAGGAGCCTGACGAGGCCGACGACTACGAGCTGCGCAATGGGCGGAAACGCATGCGCTCAGAACAGGGCCTGCCGGAACCCATCAGCATCACCAGCGCAAACGCCAATGGAGCAGCCTATCTGTCCCAGCCCTTGACGCCGGGAGGCTCCATCGGACGCTTCGAGCCGCTGCGCCGACCCACCACCTCCAACAGCCAGCCCCTGCAGAATGACGAGGAGGACCAGAAGATGAGCAATGAGACGGTTGCAACGCTGCAGGCCGGCGAGGTGTATAGCGGCCACGATGCGCTCAATCTGCTGTTCGAGGCCGCACATCATAGGACGGGCAGTACCTCGAGTCTCCAGCGGCCTACGTTGGGCAGCACACCCGGCTCGCAGACAAACTTCGCGAGCCCGCAGGCAAGCGTGTCTCACATGCGCAGCAACTCGCGGACTGCTGCATCAGAGCCCGCCGTAGACCCAGCAATAGCCCAGCCCAACTCCCAGGCTATTCAGGCCTGGGCCAAGTTTCGCTTCGTGCGTGCTGGATGGCTCACGGCCAAGGAGGCCATTGCCTATATCGACTACTTCTACACCTTCCTATCACCGCTGACGCCCATCGTGGTCCCAGACTACCGCGACCATTCCATGCATGCCAAGCTGCTCAAAGAAGAGCCCATGTTGGTCATAACTCTGCTCACCATTGCCGCCAGGTACTCGCAGCCAAGCGGCGCTAATGGCATCGGTGCTCAATCCCGCGCATATCTGATCCACGAGAAGCTTTGGAAATATCTCCAGGGTATGATCGACCGCATGATATTTGGCCAAGAGCAATTTGGCGGCGGCTTCTGTGGTGCAGGACAACAGCCCGGATCCGACGTCAACCCACTGTCCCGCAAAGGACTTCGCACACTTGGCACCGTCGAGAGTCTGATGTTGCTCACAGAATGGCATCCGCGTGCTATGCATTTCCCACCTGGCGATGATGATGATGAGCTTGTTCTGCCTGACGGAGACCCTATCGAGCCAGATCTAAAAGCTGAGATGTATAAGGGTGCTGGCGATAAGCGCATTGACAGCTGGCTAGAGCCATGCTGGCGAAGTGATCGCATGTGTTGGATGCTACTTGGCAACGCTATGACACTGGCCTTCGAGATTGGGGTTTTTGACGAAACTAGCGAACAGGAATTTGAGGAGGCCAACCAACATCTATCCCATGCAGTTGTCAAAGCGTACTTCCGTCGCAAGAACCATCTCCGGGATCTGCTTATTATATATGTCACCCAGACAAGCGGCCGACTAGGCCTGACATCAATGCTTCCAAAACTTGAGCGTGACGAGACACTAGGGGGAGGACCAACGCCAGTGGAGTTGTACCGAGAGCGTGTGAGCCGCATCAAAGCACCTCCTCCACAGTTTGGAATGCGATCAGATGGACAGCGTCTTCCACTGGAATCTATCGCTACCCAGGAACGTAATGCTATTCAAGATCTTGTACTCGACTTTTGGCAGCGCATTGCGAAAGTCATGGAGATGGGCAACCTGAAGCTTTTCTCCAATAGGCGAAAAACGAGAGAGCTACTTAAGTCAGGTTCTTATGAAGAAATGTTAAAGTTCTTTCAAGGACCATTGATGGAATGGAAAGCTTCCTTCGACGGCGCAAGCCAAGGTCAGTACTATCCTGAATGTTATTTCGTACCTTCATGCGTATCGCCTAACTTGTACAGTTCCGGCACAACTCCGTCATGTCTTGATTATTGAATTCGAGTACACTCGTGTTTATCTCAACTCGCTTGCCCTGCAAGCTGTGGTAGAACGCTGCACTCACAACACCCCTTTACAGACGCACGCCCAGCCAAACGGCTTAGGCTCTACCAATGGGATGGCAGCCAACGGCGACAATGGAAATGCGATTCCATTCAGCACTCTCGTCAAATGGTACGCAAATGATCGGCACTACATCAACGAAGTCATCGACGCTTCCCGTAGTGTTCTCAAGATTGTTGTTGAAGGCCTATTCCCAGGTGGTTACCTTCGCCATGCACCCGTCCGAACCTTCTTCCGCATTGTCAGCGTTGCCATCATACTCCTAAAAACCTTTGCCCTCGGCGCAACAGAAGAAGATGTAGCTATCAGCCTCAACCTTCTCAGCGACGCTGTTCATGCCCTCCGACAAGGTATAGTCGACGACGTTCACGTGGGCAACCGTTTTGCAGACCTCGTCGAAACCCTAACCCATCGCATCCGCTCACGCTTCGTCCGTCTTGCCGCAAATGGCTCAACAGGCATCTCCCGAGCGGGTAGCCGAAGCCCCATCACAGCCCCCCTAATGCCTCCCCCGGCGCCCCTCAGTCAAACCAATCACCTCCAACCTCCATACATAGGCGCTGCCCCCTACCAAAACACAACCACCTCCATCCCTGGCTCCCCTTCGCTAGGCCTCACACCCTCGGGCCGCGCAACCCCCCTCTCCTCATCTCTCTGGGGCATCTCCTCGGAGCCCTACGATCCCAACTCCAACTCCATCTCCATCATGCCGCCGCCTGGCAACTACAACGTCAACCACGGCAATACCACCTGGAGCCAGTGGGCGAATAGTGGGGCAAGCTGGGGTGCGGGCCAAGACCAGGATTGGTTGGCGTTACCGCTGGACCCGTTGCTTGATCAGTGGGGGGCGGAAATCAATTCTACAGCTATGGGGCCGGATGTGGGCGGTATGGATATGTTGGATATCTTGCTGAATATGGGGGGGCCACCAGGGAATACATCTTAGGAAGATTTCGGGATCAGAAGTCCATACCGGGCGATGCGAGATGTTCGAGATCATGTCAAAGACGAGCATGAAGAACATGCTTGTAGAAGTATAGGCTACGGACATCAGACTCCGGGCTACGCATGGGATGGTGTGTGCGAATATTCGTTTAGTTTGCATTAATTTAGCTTTTCACTGGGAGGGACGTCTGGGAAGGGAGCAAGGGAAAAGTATGGCGTTACTGTTGCCGCTACCTTGAGGATTAGACACGTCAGAGTATGCCTATATAGCGCAGTATTGAGTATATGTTCCGAGACCATCAAGCTGTACATATGTCGCATATTTGTGTATACCAATCGTTAATAAAGTTTTACAATCCCAATCATATTGCTAATCATACCGAGAAGTGGCTGACGGATTCGGACGGACTAGCGCGGGTCGGATGAGCAACCGAACTAATGGTGGTACCTACGTCCAACCTTCACCACGTTGGGCTTCTGACATGCATGGAGCATAAGCGGTCCGCTGGTAGAGACTTCCTTACCGTTTGTAGAGTTCCCCCCAGAAAGTATTCTTTGCACTCACTAGTGATGCATGTCATTACAGTGGAAAGATCATTCGGTCTCTACTTACACGAGCGTAGATGTATTCTCTAAGGTTTGATGGTCAGTCACTAAACTTCCCGGGTATCTGTCGGGTGTGGAGAAACGCCTAGCGAGTCTGGAGAACCTTGTCTTGCGGCTTGTTCCGGACGTCGATATCGATAGTCTGCTGTCGTCGCTCGACTTTGCTAAGGCCACTCTACCAGTAGCCAGCTCTTCGGGCCCACAGGTTAGACAAACTGAGTCTTCAAGTACAGGAAACTCAATTGGCCCTAAACAAGAGCCAATCATCCATGAGGCTGTACCTCAAAGCGCAGATAGATTCAGTTGGCAAGAAGAAAATGTGAGCGTAGATGGGCTGACAGACGGCATGGCCGCATTATCAGTCGAGCCGACCGGTGTGAGTTATCTAGGTATTAGCGCTCCATGTCTTAATACATAGCAAAATTAATAAAATGTTTAGGCTCGACATCTGGCGTTGTGTTTCTACGATGTTTGCTCGACTGGGCGCCGAGGATCATGTCCGACAGGCAGGGGCATCAGCGGTTTTTAAAGATACTTTGGCCTCGTCACAATTATCACGTGCGGCCCTGAATCAACAACTCTCTTCAACCCTCGTGGATGCCTATTTTCATGATTACCACGTCTGCTGCCCCTTCGTACATGAAGTACGTTTCGGACCCAGCATCACAAAATCGTTCCGCGTCCGCCACAAAGGTCATGGGACATGCTATATCACGCAATTCTAGCACTTGGGGTATGAAGCTTGAATCAAGATCAAGTTAGTCTTAAAGACTACTTATATCGACGAGCTCTCACGCTTGGTCAACATGAATCCGTTTTGGAGGCTGCAAATTTGACTACTGTGCAAGCGCTCGTACCGTGCACGTCGGCGTAATGCGCCGCCAACCACCAAAACGCGTCTACCCCACTAACTTCAACACGCAATAACTCCACCACCATGGGCCCGATTGAGGAAGCGCTAGCAGAGATTGAATCGCATGAGCCAGGAGAAACTTTCTCGTATACAAAAATTGCTGCCAAACATGGTGTTGTACGCTCTACTCTCATCCGAAGGCATAAGGGCCAGACTGGCACTCTACAAACCAAGGCAACCAACCAGCAGAAACTCAGCCCACAACAAGAGCTGGAGCTTGTCGAATATACCAAAGATCTTACAAAGAGAGGCCTACTACCTACAAGAAAGATGTTACAAAATTTTGCTTTAAGCGTAGCAAAGGAGGCTGTAAGAGAAGGCTAGGTAACGCGCTTTATTAACAGGAACAAGGACTATCTCATCTCTCAGTAGACGTCGAGTATAGACTGTACACGCTACTAGGCTAATTTAGAGATTAAATACAGACTCTACTTTGATCTCCTCTACTAGAAGATAAAGTAGTACGAGATAGAGCCTCAGCACACATACAATATAGATAAGAAGGGCTTCTTAATTAGTATTATAGGCAGAAGTAAGAGGATCTTTAGTAAGTAGGAGTAGGAGAGAAAAGAAGTAAGAGATTTACTTTATGATAGCTTACATGAATAGATAACTGTTCTAGCCTGTATTAGGGTAGATAGAGAGGCTCTACTACCTAGCCTTATCTACTAAGCTAAGTAGGGCAACATTTAATTATCTTAGGTTAAAGATATTAAGGCTAGAAAACATTAAGTCTTAGTTACCTCATCTCCCTCTAGATAGACTAACAATAAGATAGGCCTTGCATAGCTTAAACAGGTGTTTAATCGCTATACTAAAAGGAGTGCACGGAGATCTTATTAACTCCTAATCCTAGATAGCTATAGATCTTATATTACTATAGATTTTATTAAGTATTGCTATTAGAACAAGATTCTCCTAGTAATCTTTCCTCCTTATTTAACTTACACTCTCTAACTACTTGATGTAGTAATATTTAAGCCTCTCTTATCTACTTACTTATCTAAACTTACTAACTACCTACACCGTAGCCAAGGCCTTATACTAATTACTAAAGGTAACTTCTTTCTTTTATTCTAGCCTACCTAGATCTCCTCTTTTAAAAAAGAAACTATCTTAAAAGCTTTTAAGGCGACTAGGATCTAGCTAAAGAACTCTAAGATTATCCTTAAAAGATTCTATCTACAAACTCTAGATAAAGATAAACTATTAAGTAGTTTACTATCTCTTAATAAGGCTAATTAGAGAAAGATAAGATAGATAGTTTAGTTAATTACAAAAGAGGGACAAGAGAAACAGGCAAATAAGATTACTTAGTTACTCTACTATCTCTAAGTTTAGAGTAAGCTACTTTACTCTAAGATAGAGGGGCTAAGAGAAGCTCTTACTATTAAAAAGAAGCATTAGAAAAAGAGTAAGATCCTTAACCTCTAACAACGTCGAGAGACCTACAGTAACGCTTAAATCTAGTCACCTAGAAAGATAAGAGAAGCACGTGTACGAGAAACCATCAAACAGAGAGAAAAGGTAGAAGAAGAACTCTAGAAAGCTAAGATAAAGGAGCTAAGAAAAGCTGCTTAGCTCCTTAAAAAGAAAGAGGCTAAAGAGAGGCGTATAGAGAGAGAAGCTCAAAAATATAAGAGAGAAGGAGAAGGCTACTAAGGCTGCTAAACGTGCGCGTTAGAAAGAAGAGAGAGACTCTGCCAAAGCTCTCTAATTATCCTAGAAGGGGAAGAGAAAGGCCTTAGCCTTAGCCTTAGCAAGTAACAAGCGTCAGAAACGAGTACGTAGTACTAGGCAAGTTCAAGATACCAGCAAAGTTCAAGATGCTGCACCGCCAAAGGTCACATCACGTAGCCGCAACGTCAACGTTCTAAAGAAATATAGATAGTACAAATTGATCGCAAGCCTCTATTTACTACTCTACTAAAAGATCTCATAATAATAGCTACTGTAGGTAGCTCAATAACCTCATCTTTGCAGAGCTCACTTTAGTGTTAGCAGCGCATTACGCCAAGGCGCGCATTAACGTGTCTATGCGCGTAATGCCTATATTCGCGTAATACCCACCCCCTACCAAAGTCGCGATCTCAAAGATGAGGCTGCAGAGCCACACACAATAGCTATTATTATAAGATTTTGTAGTAGAGTAGTAACTAGAGGCTTGCAACTAATCTAGACTATCTAAATTTTGCTAGAAGGCTGACGTTGCGGCCGGAGCGAGTAGTTTTAAGTAGAGCTGCTGATACAGCTGTCCGAGACTCCTCACTAGCTACAGCGTCAGCTGCCTATTTTCTTCGCTTGTTCTTCTAAGTAGATAAACTTAAAGCTTTTCTCTTCTGCCTCTAGCTAGGTTGTATAAAGTTTTTAGTGTTGATGGCTGCGCACCAGGCTGCGCGCTAAGCCGCCTCATCTACCCTCTCCTTCTCCCTCACCAACTTAGCTGCCTCTCGCGCCACACGCTTCTCCTCAGCTAGCTTCTTCTTGCATTAGCAAGCAGCCTGTTGTAGCTCTCTTATCTAAGCTTTTTAAAGCTGCTTCTACTCTTTCTCCTGCTCCTCTACCTTCTCGCGATAGCAAGCCTCCCTTATCTTACGTGGCGACCAGAAGACAGCTCTACCGTAGTACTCTTAACGCTGCTAGAGGTTAAGAGGCTTGCTCTTCTTCTTCTACCTCTCCTAAATGCCTAGAGCCTATTGTAGTCCCTTATTCTTATACTATAGAAGCTTATTTTAGGTTTAAAGGTAGTAGAGCGAAGCCCTTAGCGTCTTAGCCTTAGTCTAGGCAGTATCCTTTACGGCACTCTAGATAAGGCAATCTATCTGCCTCTAGTCGCTATTAGAGAGGCGTAACAGCAATGCAGAGCTCTAGCTCTCGTTAGCTAATAAGTAAGTAAACCGTTTAAGGATCCTATTAGCGTCTCTTAGCTAGATGCCTATAGCTTCAAACGACTTAAGTATTGTTAGAGTTTTAAACGACGTTATCTAGGCTTGCTAGAAGAGTAGAAAGAAGTTGCCTTTACTAACTATAGTAAGGCCTTGGGCCTACTAAAGGAAGTAAGTAAGTTCGGCTAAGTAGGCAGACGCGAGAGGCCTAAACATTACTACATCGAGTAGCTGAAGGGAGTAAGTTAAATAGGGAGGAAGGATAGCAAGTAGGATCCTATTTTTATCGCAAAAGTTAATAAAAGCTAGAGTAATATGTAAGCTATGCCTATCTAAGATAAGTAACTAATATGAGCGTCTAGCTTTGCCTACAGTATAGCGGTTAAACACCTGCTCAAGCCATGCTAGGCCAACGTCGTCATTTGTCCACCTAGATAGAGATAAGCTGATAAAGACCTAATGCTCTCTAGCCTTAATTACGTCTACCTATGCCGACCTTATAGCTCCTTAGGCAGCCTCGTAGATAAGTCTAGGTGGTAGAGATGTCCTATCTGCATAGATACACGCTAGGGTAGTTATCTACTTGCGAGAGCCATCCTAGAGAGCTGCACGAGCCTCCTTTCTCTCCTACATTGCTCGGCTAAAGATGCGTTTAGACCTCCTAATAATGCCAATCATAAAGCCTTTCTCATCCATATTGTATGTATGCCGTGGCTCTATCTTATATTCCTCCATCTTCTAATGTAATAACTCAAAGTATAGCTTATACTTTGTATAAGAATTAGCTTTGTAGCGTGCGCAGTCAATACCAGAAGTCCATTTGGATATAAGTGAGCTCTAGTTTCGATGGAGGAAGCGAGTTACCCAGCTCTCGCTAACTGCCTCGTGAGCTATCTGTGACGCTGAGTTTCTTATCATATCTCTTGTAGGTGGAAGGCCTCTCTCGTTAAGCTTTTTGATATACTGTACAAGCTCATCCTCTTGTTGTAGGCTGAGCTTTCTCTGGTTGAGTTTCTTGGTCTGATTTGAGCTTGTTAGGCCTTGGTGTCTTCGGCGTAGCGTAGATCGCTCAATATTATGTTTGGCAGCAATTTTTTTATATGAGAAGCCTTCTTCTGGTCCTCGCGACTCGATTTCTTCAATCGCAGCTTGAATCGGGTCCATATTGGTGGAGTTATTGCGTGTTGTAAAAACTCAAGTTTGGTGGGGGGTGGGCATCACGCGAACATGGGCATCACGCGCACAGACACGTTACGCCGTGCACGGTACTGTTGAGCAGCCTGAGCCAAAAATGAAACAGTCCGAACACAGTGTGGAATCTATTAGGCCTTGCAATCCGCACAGCCCTTAATCTTGCTCTCCATCGAGAGCTACCACATTGGGATGTTAGTCTACTTGATCGCGAAATTAGGCGTAGGGTCTGATGGGGCTTATATTTCCTAACGATCCATTCAACCGCAGAGCATGAACGCGGAAAGCCCGCCGCAGCTCCCGGATAGCTTGCACCAACTGACACCACCCCAACCATTTAATTACGCACTTCTAGGCTAATATTTGGCCTACGGCGAGTATTCCCACCTATCTCGCCCAAATCGGCGCTTTGTAGTCATAGTTGTGGTGTGTTGAAGTGGAGACCACGTTTGGAGACGAGTCGCTGTGCCTAGCTGGCCAAGCATAGCATAGCGGAAAATCCATACCTCCGAAGTCGTCTCTTGCTCCTATCAAAGAATCCATAGCCATTAATACCATCAATGACCCAATGCAATGAATAAATTCTCTAGCACTTTCAACCAGCTCAGACCGAGCGGTACACTAAAGACTATTCAGAAAAGAGAACTTTGGCGCTGTCCGCTGATAGGCTTTCGTGGGACGATAAGCACTATGGCTAGTCCTATCCTTCGGAAGCAAAGTATCGACGGTGCAGGTAAGTTAGGGGTTGTACTTCAGAATTCAGGAAACTACTTACTTATGTTGTACTGTAGAAACAGAAATGCTAGTAGAAGAGCTTTACAGCTATACTCGACATCGCTGCTCTCCTTAACTGCCGCCGTCAATTCTGTTCTCGGAGCAAAATCTTGTACGATACCTGGCTAAGTCTAATCCTTGATTTGTAGAAGAATGCTACCTAACATTTACATGGTCAGGTATCAAGGTACTAAAATGCATAGAAGGTCAATACAATAAGGCCTTTATTCTATCAATGGACAATGGTGTGGAGGTTCTAGCAAAGATCCCAAATCCTAATGCCGGTCCAACTTTCTATACGACTGCTGCTGAAGTCGCTACACTGCAGTTTGTATGTGACCTAAATTACTAGCATGCCGAAATTCTGATGATTATGGCTTAGCTCCGCACAGTACTACAACTGCCTATTCCACGCATTTACACATATTCGTCGGACTCACTCAATCCAGTCGGCGCTGAGTACATCATCGAAGAGAAAGCAGAGGGGAAGCTACTTGGAAGCCTCTGGTACCAATGGCAAATAGGAACTCAACTCGACCTAATAGCTCAGCTCGTTGACTTTGAGGGAAAGCTAACATCGATTTCGTTTCGGAGACACGGCTGCATCTACTACAGAAAGGATTTAGAGAAAAACGGCGTTCCCGCCTATCATCTAGCGAATTCGAGAAAGGGCCAATAACAGAGGATTTTGCGCTTGGGCCCTTGACTGAAGCAAAGCTGTGGGAAGACGAAAGAGCTGTGATGAATTTAAATCGAGGTCCATGTAAGCCACATGTACCATTCCCTTGCGATAGGTATTCTAGTAGCCCGAGAAGGGAGCACTCCATTATAGTACTTCGCAGCGATGGGGATCAACGAGATACAATGGATGAAGGCGTACGCTAAACCTCATATTAATCCTTACCGATCCCTTGAGACGCCCGAATCTCCTAA
Organism: Ophiosphaerella narmari; assembly: GCA_028456235.1. NCBI lineage: Eukaryota > Fungi > Ascomycota > Dothideomycetes > Pleosporales > Phaeosphaeriaceae > Ophiosphaerella > Ophiosphaerella narmari. The sequence continues at coordinate 408,082 of JALNQA010000008.1, forward strand.
TGAGTACATTTCACTATTGGAGCGATACCTTCAACTCGTGCCCCATCTTTCGCCAGGCCCCTCCCGAACAACGCTCTCCCACCCGGACCTTCACCTCGATAATATATTCGTTAGTCCAGACACAAAGAAAATAACATGCATCATTGACTAGCAGTCAGCTTCAGTGTCTGAGCCACTTTTTCAGCACAGCATCCCACAGTTGCTTCTTCCGGCTAGCTCGAGCAACACTGGAAACCGACCAAAAATCGCACCAGAAGGATCTGATAGATTAGAAGATGCGGACAAAACTACAAATCTGCTCAGCCACTACCAACACCTTACTCAGCTTAGGAATGAGCCGCAATGGGCTGCGGAAGCTTTGCACAACTGCTCTCCCTTGACTAAGCCTGCTTCTATACTCTGTGGTGCGTGGAGCGGGAAGGATATGTTTTCTTTCCGTCACGCCTGATATACATAGCTGCTGAATGGGGTAAATTTGCCCCAGCGACCGTATCTTGTCCTATACAATTTACGGAGAAAGAACCGGAGCTGCACAAGAGCGAATTGGAGCTTCTTGAGGGCCTAGGGGAAGTCTTGCACCAGCTTCGGAACGATAACCTGATTCCACTAGGAGGTATGGTCCTTCGAGAATATTACGAGCAGGCTTTGCATATCAACAATACCGTCAGGGATATGTTTGTAAACATGGCTGAATCCGAGACCCAAAGAGCCTTATACTCGCGATTATGGCCATATCAAGACTAGGATAAGTAAGTACATGGTTTCACTCGACACAGCGTCAAAGATAGTCGATTTATTGTGGCTTAAGCTAACTAAGTTGGTACTCTTTACAGATGTGCCTACTATGGGAACGTATCTTAACATCCGAACTTGGAGGCGAAAATAATATGTAGTATTATCCACCATCAGTCCGCCACAATAAATTTTAAGTTAGACTCAGAAACACAAGCAAATATTAAACACCAAGTCCACGTCGCATTGTGTGTACTAAGTACAGAACATCTCAGTTCCAATTCGCATAACCATTGCGCTACTGCCATTCGTACGTTCCATCAGCTTTAAGACGATAATACTTGCGATATTGCTTGCTATATGTCCACTCCCCTTCCTGTGCGGCATCAGGTAGATCCTGCCATTCGTAAGTTCTGTCATTTTCTCTACGGTAGAACTTATTATGCTCGCTGCTCCAGGTCCATTCATTTGTGCTTCCTGTTGCGGCTCCTGTTGTGGTTCCAGTTGTAGCTTCACTGCCCCCAGCGCCTCCACTTTCAATTGCTCGTGCTACACCTTCGGCATCAAATTGGACACCCAAACCAAATCTGATTTTCTCTCCAATGACTTGGTGAGTTCCTTTGTGCCCACCAGTTCTCCCTTTGATGAAGTCTTTGATGGCACTGTTTTTTGCCTCACTGTTGGCCTGGATGATGCCAGTCGCCATGTCGGAATTTTGTGTGTTTTTGTGCACGTCCAGGCGGAGATCTTGTGTTTTTATAAAGGTTGCTGAGTAGGCAAATGTCAGGTTTTTTTAGGGCATTTGGGTTCTGTCGAACTTTTTGGGCCAGGGCGGCAAGGGCAGCTTTTGGGACTTTGGAAGATATAATATCACAAGTCGTGCGTAACTAGTAATCTACCTTCACAGGCTGCTATTTATTGTTCTAATGTCCATTCCTAGTACTACCGATTAGGGGAAACTTACAATCAAGACAGAAAAGGCAATTTAGATTATAAGCTTAGATTGCTGGAGTGCAGGATATAGGCTTCGAAAATCAACGCTAGCGTGAACTTGGAGACTGGACGGTCCTAACAATCTGGATGGAGCCTTTCAACTGGCGACACCAGAACTGCCTCTTAAATACTTCGTGTACGTGGGCAGGTGCGAACTGTCAATCAGGCAAGGAATACAAGCTTGCTTTTGTGGTATTTTTACCGCAAGCTAAACACAGCGCTTCCATCCAAATAGACCCTTTACACCCAAATGTTGTCGGTGCGGTGGCTCACGTTAGCAATCTGCTCATGGAGGGCGGGTGTACTACATATAGCGCTTGATTGCTTCTCCTGATAAGACGAAATCGTAAGGTTCTAGCACCATTTGCAAGCCTTTGCCTGAGAACAATTATTACGCGGCTATTCGCAACGAAGGAGGTAGTGTAGTATTCTTGTCCTAGTTAGCGCGCGCTTTCACCGTAAGCTAGGGTCTCAATAGTAGCGAGATCTAGGGGCTAGAACGGCGCCACACTGGGAAGTGGAACAGGACTCACGGATTGTAAAACAGGCGCAACGAAGGCAGTCCAAGGGCGGTGTCTTCTCTAGGTCCAAGGTTATCGTGATAGGAGTTATCTTCAGGATGGTGATGAGCTTCAAGAAAGATTTACATCGAACGTGAATGATGCGCCGTGCCCACGAGGCTTCTTTGGTATAATTGAATCCATCCTGTTAACACCATGAGTAAGATGCGCCGTTGAATGCCTACTATGTGATTGTGACTGGCAATAGGAACCACCGCCACATCCTGAATACCACGAGAAGCCAAGTTAGCCCCAAGCCCATTGGCCACTGTGTATTTCCCTGATCCCGGCACACCTGCCAATGCAACGATAGTCCGTTGACGAGTATCGCTCCCTTGGCGCCCTAGCAGTGCTTCAATACGCTTTACCAGATAGAGTATCGCGACTTGAAGGGTATCCACACCCGCATGTTCGGCTTTCAGCTTTTGAATCGGTGAAAGCAAAAAATAATGAAAAGAATACTAAACAGGTCATTGAAATGGCAGACTCACACATTTGAAAATTTTACGGCACGTAAAACAGTTCTATAGGTTTCGGGTGACAGTTGCCCATGCTGATCCTCCTGTGGGGCAAACATGAACCAGGTTGCTACGCGGGGACTCCATATCAAGGTCAGGATTAAATCTGCACTGTTTAACGGCATACCTTTTTGGGACGGGCGACAGTGCCCCGGGTTTGCTGACTCACTTTGTTCGCGTGATATGTGTGGTGTACAATCAAGTTACTATATAGCTCTTGCGACGCTCCACTATTGTGCAGTCCCTATATTCTCCTCAACTCTGCCGACAGGGAGCAGTTGTAATTGAGCATCTCCATTGCGTCATGGCATCTGACCTGCAGATAGACACTGGCCTCGGCGCCGGTGAGAAGAAGGGGCTTTACAGAGAGTTGCGCCAGAATCCTTACCTACTTGGTCTTTCTACGGTAAGCAGCTGCACCATCACCAAGATAAAGTCCCCTTGTTAACTTTGCTTAGTTTGCCTCCCTTGGAGGTTTTCTATTCGGTTATGACCAGGGCGTTGTGTCGGGAGTGCTGACCATGGAATCGTTTGCAGCCGCGTTTCCTCGGATCTCTCTTGACAGCTCATTCAAGGGATGGTTTGTGTCCACGCTACTACTCGCTGCCTGGTTCGGTTCACTTGTCAACGGGCCTGTTGCGGATCGGTTCGGTCGTAAAGGATCTATTATGATTGCAGTTGTTGTCTTTACCATTGGCTCCGCACTCCAAGCTGGAGCTGTCAACATTGAAATGGCATTCACTGGTACGTCTGAAGAGCCAATATGAAGATCGAACTAACTTTGTTGAAAGGTCGTGCTATTGCAGGCTTTGCAGTCGGCATGTTGACCATGATTGTACCGATGTACATGAGCGAGGTGTCTACAGCTGGTATTCGCGGAACACTAATTGTACTTCAACAACTATCCATCACGCTCGGAATCTTGGTATCTTATTGGCTCGAGTATGGCACACAATATATTGGTGGAACACATTGTGCGCCAGAGATACCCTATTCTGGCGGTACAGCAAACGAGCGTAAATTTGACCCACGCAACGATGTCGGCCCAAATGGATGTACTGGCCAGTCTGATGCGTCATGGCGTGTGCCTTTTGCATTGCAGGTCTTCCCCGGACTCGTTCTCGGACTTGGTATGATATTCTTTCCCGAGTCGCCCCGCTACTATTGCATGCGTGACAACGAGGAGGCTGGCATAAGAGCGCTCGCGAAGGTCCGACAACTCAGCCCCGACAACGAGTCATTGCAAAAAGAATACCTAGCAATCAAGGCCGAAGTGATCTTCGAGGAACAGTACGCGCGTGAGAAGTTCCCTGGAAAATCTGGCGTTTCGCTGTATCTTGCCGGTTATTCTACGCTCTTCTCTACTTGGCCATCGTTCAGGCGCACTGCAATTGGATGCTGTACAATGTTCTTCCAACAGTTCATCGGATGCAACGCAATAATTTACTACGCGCCAACCATCTTTGGGCAGTTGGGACTATCAGGAAAGACCACTGGCCTCCTTGCGACAGGCGTATACGGAATTGTAAACACGCTATCGACTCTGCCTGCACTATTTCTCATCGATAAGATTGGAAGACGACCACTGCTACTCTCCGGAGCCGCAGGCACACTTATCTCCCTGGTCATCATTGGCGGTGTCATCGGCGGCTATGGCAGCACGCTCAAAGATCACCCAGCCGCGGGTTGGACGGGCATCGCATTTGTGTACATCTACGACGTCAACTTCTCATACTCATGGGCGCCTATCGGCTGGGTTCTTCCCTCTGAAATCTACAACATCGGTAACCGATCCAAAGCCATGTCTCTGACCACCAGTTCGACGTGGATGTGCAATTTCATCATCGGGCTTGTCACGCCAGACATGTTGGAGACGGTTGGCTACGGCACGTATCTGTTCTTCGCGGCGTTTGCGCTGATCGCTTTCTTCTTTACTTGGTTTTTGATTCCGGAGACTAAGGGCAAGTCGCTGGAGGAGATGGATGCAGTGTTTGGAGATTCAACGGCGCATGAGGAGAAATTGAGGTTGTATACTATTGCGCAGAGCTTAGGGTTGCGCGAGGCGGAGGCTGCTGCGTTTGACGAGAAGCCGGAGAAGGCAGTACAGATTGAGGCAGCGAGGTAATGAGGTGGCTGACTTGATTGAGTTGGGTTAGACTATGGCAATCCACGCATGAGAGTTGGTCATTTTATACATGTTGGTATACTCAATCGCGCATAGTATTATGTCTGCAACAGTTGACAGAGCCAATGAGCTTATCCATAATGAGAGGAATGTATCTAAAAAATCAACAACGTCTCATAGCGGAAGGTATCCTTCCCTAATCTCTTTCGTCCTACATTATCTACCATCGTTCCTAATCCCAAACTCTCCATTCATCGTGAACCATCCCTCCACGTCAGACATAAGATCTCATTCCAAAATCTCAAGACCCTTAGAATCCTGATCCAAATCTTTATACTCCACATCCTCCGTAACTGCCTCCACCAGCCTCACCCTTGCATCAGCATCCTCACCCTCTAAATCAAACCTACGATGCCTCTTTCCCTCCGCACCCAGCCCAACTGCACCTACAACACGCCTTAAAACCAGGCCTTCAACTCGCTCATCGCCACTCATACACAACTACCCACCCCCCACCGTCGCCCCAGAACGAAAATCCGAAAATCCGCCGCTCTAATCACACACTGTGAACTCGGCGCACGCGCACTGCTCTTTGCTGTTAAGCACGACGAAGCTGTCTGGGTGGCCGCCGTCAGACTGCGCGGCGTTGAGGCTGGAGGCTTCGAGCGAGTCGGTGAAGTAGAGCCAGGAGTTGGTGCAGCAGGTGTTTGCGAGGATGTTGGAGGGCATGAAGAAGGCCTCTTTGGCGTTGCGGTTGCAGCTAGGGATTTGGTGAAGGGTGGCGAATGAGCCGGATTGGATTATGTTGACGGCTGTGGTTGTAGGGAGGGTGGAGAGGATGAGGGGATTGGTAAGCATTTTGGGGAGGGGGTCTTTGTGGTTGGGTTGGATGGCTTTTGTTGACCGTGAAGCCTTGTGGTCTTAACTTTCTTATATACTCGAGGTTTGAATGGGGTTGGTGGCGTTAAGTATGCCTTGTCTCTTGGAAGGGTCGTGAGGAGGTACTTTGGGCACCCGAGATACAGTAGAATATCCTCCTTTCTATGAGAAAAAAAGAAGCGAAAAAGCCTAAAAGAGCTATTCACAATAGACCGTTACTAAAGTTAGGGAGGCGTTCGAAGTAAGCTCCGTAGGCCCCGTATACTTTACCGTAAATTCCATTAGGTGCGCCGTCAGAACAAGACACATTGGATTTTCTTCATGAAATATTCTATACACGTTGGCCTCCTTCGATTAATTGTAAGACTTAGAGCGATATTTAGGTTCAGTACATTGTGAAGGCTTTAGTTATATCATCAGTGTAACATCCATCCCTACGTAACCGGACACCCCTGAGATCGGACAAATTACAGGTATTTCATTTTTGTAGCTATTTTAATAGGTATTGTATAAATTTGCTACTTGTAAACTACTAGGACCCCTCATAACTAAAAATTACGACTACATCGTCGCCTCCTTGCCAGTTTAGTAGAGAGCCTCTTTTATACCATAAATCGATCCTGATGCTAATATTAAGCCTAGCTATTTCTGATACGGATGAAATAGCTTTATCCAAACAAGAGAGCCCGTGCACTATATAGCAGCCGTGGAGTGCAAATTCATCTAGCTAATCGGTACCTTCTTAGTTGACGCTATTATATTTCTAGTTAGTGCTAGAAGCCTTCTATGTATAGTATCTTACAAAGCCCGTCATAAATTTCCAGCTACGATCTCTTCGCCTTATACACCTTCCCCGCAAAGCCAGTCTAGCGGTGCACCTTGGTGATTCCGAGCACACGGCCGCTCAGAAGCTGTGGCTACATGTGCCTCTACCTACATATTATCTATACACTTCGAAACACCTACAAGCCTATGGCCAGTATGGGTCACTCATCCTCCCTGCTAGCGGTGGCAACTGCAAGTACCATCTCACATAGGTTGTAACTTACAATGATTGCTGGGTAGACTGCTATACTTTGACTATGCTGTTTTTGTGCTACGTCTGGCCTGCCGCTTTAGAGACAATCTACTCGCTAAGTTCCATAGCCTCTAACCTATATGTTGTGAGGGTTTTGCGAGATGATATAAAAGCAGTGGCAAGGCTGTGGTGGGGCGAGGCGAGCATGGTCAGGCTGAGGACCAGCTGGCGCTTCGCCGCAGAAACTGACGCTGATGCGTACTCCGCTGCGACAGCACTATGTCTTCCGCGGCCTCCTTTGGCGATGCGAACTGCGGCTTCTAGGCCGGCATCATCCACGGCCCGGCCAATACCACGTTCCAACTTCCACCCAGTACGTCGCAAGAGGATCCAAGGATTCATAGGCTCCAAGCACTAACAGTCGCCCCACCCAGAACGACCCAAGACTCCACCACGCCCGTCGGCTGTGATCCCGTTCGCTCGCGACACTAACTTCGTCGAGAGGGAGATATTCGATCAGATCCAAGCTAAATGCGCTGCACCAGGCTCGCGGACCGGGCTCGTTAGGCTGGGCAGCGTCGGGTAAGTATAGACACGTCGACTGCAACAGACAACTAACATTGTAAAGCAAGTCGCAGCTTACCATAGAACTAGCATACCAGATCTAGGAACGATCGCCCAAGAAGTAGGTGTTCTAGGTTCACGCGAGCAACGCAGCGCAGTTTGAGCAGAGCTATCGCAATATTGCAAACCGCGTCAAGGTGCCTAGGCGGCAGAATCCCAAGGCAGACATATTTCAGCTCGTACATAACTGGCTGCAAGATAAAGAAAAGGGGAGATAGTTTCTCGTCCTCGATAATGTCGACGATGCTGGCTTCTTGCTAGAGGCTCGAAACGCTGGTCGTAATACAGGCTGCATGTCATCTAACCATGGGTTTACCAAGGATGCCATGGGCCTAACTAAGAAGAGGCACCGTAATACAGCCGACGTTCGGCCCATGGTTAGGCCGAGTTTTCTCATGGTTATTTCTCGTAAAACGTCGTAATAGGGAGACGAGCAGTATAAAGGGTAAAAGCTCGCAGCCACTCATAAGCTACGTTCCGCGACGCTAGAATAGATCGGTTCTAATTACGACACGCAGCAGGAATGCGGCGCTGCAGCTAGTTAAACAGCGCGACATTATTGTAGTTAAGCCGATAGAGGAGGGGGCTGCGCTCGCATTACTACAAAAAAAGCTAGGGTAGCAGGAGAACAGCGAGGAGGTTACTAAGCTTGCAGCTGTGCTAGAGTATATGCTACTTGCTATAGTCTAAGCAGCAGTATACATCTTACAGCAACGGCTACGTTGCTCTGTGCTATAGTACCTTAGAGATTTTTAAAGGAGCGACCGCAAAAGAACAACTCTTCTCAACTATAAGGGAGGACAGCTTCGTCGAGACTAGGAGGCGAAGAACTTGATTATTATAATATAGCAGATATCTTTTAACTATATCTGCTAGACTAGGCCGTTAGTAGGCGACCTGCTGGCGCTAATAAGCTTCTACGACTACTAAGGCATTCTAGACACTCTGTTTTGGGATCACCTAGAAGAGGAAGCCGCCCGGCAAGATTAGAATGAGCGTGACGGCAACTATCAAGTATTAGAGGACAGAGACGGCGTATCGCAATCTAGCGCAAGCAATAATAGGTTTGAAGACGATGTCCTAACGCTACGCGACTACTCGTTTATATCCGTGAATACAGACGGCGTAACCTTCAAAATGCACGGGCTGGTACAACTAGCGACGCGGAAATAGCTAGAAGTTTACAATTAGCTCGAGCAGTAGAAGCAGCATTTTGTTAGCAACCTTTGCGCCGCCTTTCTAACGGGAGACTACGAGAACTAGGCAGTGTACTAGGCGCTGTTCCTGCACGCCAAGTCTACTGCGGCACAGCGGCTGGAGAGAGAAGATTCGCTAAGAGACTAGGCTTTACTACTATATAAGGCAGCATAGTATGCTTGGTAAATAGGAAACGGGGTTAAAGCAGAAGTAATGTTACTACAGTCGATAAGGACGAGGAAGAAGATACTAGGTTAGGATTATAAAGATACGCTCTAGAGCATAGTAATAGTAGGCCATGCGTATCGTCTTAGGGGTCGATAGGATGCAGCGGAAGAGCTAGGGGTGCAAGTAATAGAGACTTACAAGAAGAAGCTAGGAGCAGACCATCTAGACACGCTAACTAGCATGGCCAATCTAGTGTTGACTTACTAGAATCAAGGGCAGTAGGATGTAGCTGAAGAGCTGTTTGTGTAAGTAATAGAGGCTCTTAAAAAGAAGCTAGGAGCGGACTATCCTGAAACGCTAACTAGCATAGCCAATCTAGCGTCGAATCTTTGGAATCGAGGGCGGTTGGATGCAGCGGAAGAGCTGGAGGTGCAAGTAATGGAGACTTTCAAGAAGAAGCTAGGGGCGAACCATCCTTCCACGCTGGCCAGCATGAACAATCTCGCATTCGCGTTAAAGGGGCAGGGCTCTACAAGCAGAGCAATTTCTTTAATGAAGGACTACTACGAGCTCCGGGCGGTAGTCCTAGGTCTTCAACATCCTGAGACCATATCATCTCGCGAAGCCTTTAGAGCTTGGCGGCTAGAGGCTATGGAACTTAGCGAGTAGCATGACTTCTAGTAAGGAAAGGGCGTAGCAAGTAGATCGTATTTAAAGCGGCAGGCCAGGTATAGTACAAAAACGGCATAGTTAAGGCTGAGCCGTCGAGTTGATGCCTTATTGATCCCAGTAATTCTGCTTTGCTGCCTACGCTAATCCCAAAAGGGAATGCACCTGACCACGCGACATTCACTGCCACTTTCTATTAAAGTCTCGTGAGAGCGCGCCTTTTACTTCACTACACGCGTCATACTGACAATCATCTTCTAAATCACTACTCCATACAAACAGAACCGGCCATCTCACTATGTCTCAGACTTCCAGTAATGAAGCGACATTTGCTTGTGGGCGTTACTCGAAGCGCAAGCGGACACAAATCATATATCATATGGACGAGCTAGACGTGTCGGACTATGAATCAGACTTCGAGGACGTGCAGGCAAAGGTTCGAAGAACCTATGCCCTAGATGTTTCTCATCTGACAATCGACAGAAGCACAAGGCTAGAGCACCCAAAAGACTCCCCAAGAACAAAATCTTCCCGTTCATGGATCTCCCGGCCGAAATCCGCAACATGATTTACGGGTATTCTCTTGTAGATCCTTCAGGCGTCAGTTTCACCGGGACAATCAAGAACAAGCGCCGTACTGTTGAGCGCATACTACCAGCAAGCGAGCACCTCCGCGGCGGAGACCAATGCTACAGCTTCATGACCCTTAATGACGGCATTCGAAATCAATGTGAAAAGCCTCTCACCCTAGTTCCATCTCTCCTCGCGGTGTCGAAGCAGATCTGCTGTGAAGCGCGCAGCATTTTATATGGCAACGAATTTTCCTTCAGCGACACCTCTGCCCTTTACAACTTCATGACGAATCTCGGACCTACTTGTGCGAAACAGATCAAGAGCTTGAGGCTCCTCACTTGGGGATATGGCCGTCAATCGAAACAATACAACCACGCGTGCTTCGCCGTTCTCAGCTGGGCCACTGAGCTCGAGAAAATCCAGATCGATACGCCTTGCTGGAATATTTCAAACCCGAGGAGAGCGGCGGAATACTTCTACCGTGACGCCTTTCCCTGGCTCGAAGCATTTGGAATGGCTAAGGGTAAGTTTGATGCTGCAGTCGAGTTGATACAGTTTCATCCAGACTGTGCACTCTCACAGGACTACGAGAGAGGCCAGTTTGGTGAAGCTCTGAGGAAGCTATTGAGCACACAGCGGCAAAGGATTAGCGGGAACCAGAAGAGGCCAACGAAGCGGAAATCGACTGGGAAGAAAGTGGATAAGTAGGCTGGGTTTTGCGGTGGCGAGATAGGAATCGGGGGGCAAGGGTGAGTTGCGATATACGACAAGAGAAGACTGCATGTATTAAGGAGTTTATCGGGTTGTCAGTGCTGTTACGGGTCAGATTACTAGACATGGTTGTTCAGGAGCACAGTGTGGTAATTTTGGCTGCGATTTCAATATATAGCAACATATGAGCATTACACGATATACCAGTGGTGTCATATAAACAAGCCAGATCTTAAAAGCATTGCAAAGTGCTCACCTGCTGTCGAAGGATGTCAGACAATAGCCTAGAAGTCAGGCAAGATTAACCAGGACAGATCACATGTTAGCCAGTGCACGAACGACGAACCGTGCCCGGCTAGCGGCAATCATGCACAGGGGTTGGCGCGCACTGGCGTCATACATTGCATTGCACCAAGCGAGGCTTCGGCGTCGAAGCTGTGCACCACATAATTCCACTGAGCTCCTCAGCATGCCCTGACTTCCGCTTGCATACTTGTGCAGCCGCGGTTGAAGCTAGCCGTGGCCCCCCAATCCTCCCCGTAATGTCTCATTGCCCGTATTTCGCCTCTTGACTCGCTCTCCGCTCGTCGCTCGTCGCTCTCCGATCTACTGTGCTGCCACATGACGCCTGCCGAGCATCTCCATTAGTAGGTATTGCTTCTGCGGCCATCGTCGTGACGGCTGCTCGCGCGTATCGCACGCGCGCACCCGTCTGCATCGTCGCCACTGTGCTTCTCCAACCTTGGGGCGCCCAGCCTCCGTTGTCGTCAGCGTTTCCAGGCAGATACATTGGGCTGTGTCTCCACCCGACAAGCATCCACCCTCTGCCGCTCTGAACTCACCATGTCGTCTACCACCCACCCCTTCGCCTCGCCCAACGCCATACCGCCCCGCACAAGCTCAACCGGGATACTAAATGGGAACAGCGTCAAGCACAGATCAAGTGTCTTGCGGCCGCTGAGCGAGATCGACTGGATGAGCCAGAGCAAGAAAACTAAGACAAGCCACTCGGAAGAGCCATTGAATGCGCATATGCGCCACGCCTCCGAACATCAGATATTGCGCCCACACACGATGGTCTCACCAGGACTGGATGCATCACCTGGCGCAAACATGGAACTCAGCACGAACTACCCCATGCCCCTCAGTCCACCATCCGACCAACCCAAGGACGTGAGCGAGCACTTGATATATGGCAATGGCGCAGCATGGACTCAACAGAAGGAGCGAATACTGATGGGGCCGTATGACTACCTGTACGGCCATCCAGGAAAGGATATACGCAGCCAGTGCATCGCTGCCTTCAACCTCTGGCTCAAAGTGCCGCCACAGCGACTCGAGGTCATCACAAGAGTAGTCGGCATGCTGCATACCGCCTCACTACTGTGCGTCCACTCTCCACTACCCGCCTCCACTATACTGACTGTCCATCTAGTGTCGATGACGTCGAAGACTCCTCCGTCCTCCGCCGCGGCGTTCCCGTCGCCCACTCAATCTTTGGTACCCCTCAAACCATCAACTCGGCAAACTACATCTACTTCAAAGCCCTACAAGACCTCCTCCTCATGAACAACCCCAAACTCATCGAAATCTTCACCGAGGAGCTCCTAAACCTCCACCGCGGCCAAGGCATGGATCTCTACTGGCGCGACAGCCTCACCTGCCCCAGCGAAGCAGACTACCTCGAAATGGTCGGCAACAAAACCGGCGGCCTCTTCCGCCTTGCCATCAAACTCATGCAGGCCGAAAGTGCCGTGCAGATGTACGTCCCAAACATCCTATCCCCAAACACACCCCCTTTACTAACAAGGACCACCAAAAGCGACTGCACACCCCTCGTATCCACCATCGGCCTCCTCTTCCAGATCCTCGACGATCACCTCAACCTCTCCCCCACATCCGGCTACACCTCTCTCAAGGGCCTCTGCGAAGACCTGACAGAGGGCAAATTCAGCTTCGCCGTCATCCACGCTATCCGCGCCGACCCGTCAAACAAGATCCTCATTAATATCCTCAAACAAAAAACTACGGATGAAGAGGTCAAAAAGTATGCACTCGAGTACATGAAGGGTAAGGGCAGCTTTGCGTATAGTGCGGGCGTGATTGACGAGTTGAGGGGGAAGGTGGAGGGGCTTGTCCAGGATATTGAGGGGGGGTTGGGGGTTGAGGGGGCAGAGGGGGCGGAGGCGTTGAGGCGAATTCTGGGGAGGCTGGTATTGAGATGAGGATATGTTATGGATGGATGTAATGCATGTAATGGATGCGATAGGTTGGGATTTTGATTTGCATAGCGGTTTATGTATGACGAGTCACACGTCATGAAATCAAGTAATTTACCTCCTTCACCACAGTCCATCAAAACTCAAACACAACATAATATTCACACCTAAACCCCCGCCTCCCCCCACTCTCTCTCTCTCTCTCTCTCTCTCCTCCCTCCTCTATCAAACTCAGAAAATATACCTCGGCTGCACCGCAGCATTATATATTACATACCTACACACTAACTACCCTCCCACCTATGCACCTCCCAACCCCCAGCGCCAAACGGGGTATGTCAAAGCAACCAAACAAGGAAACGAGTCTGACAAACAACTTCAACGCGCACACTGGCGCAAAACAAGGAAAACACGTGTGCAAAAGAGTGACAAGAAAGTAATTTTGAGACGGGCAATGCAACGCAAGGAAAGGACGAGGGATGCAATGGTTTCGTACGTCATTACAAGGAAAATGCAGCAATGCTTGGTGGGGTATGTGGCTGGAAATCTTGATGCGACGTGTAAGGAAAGGGCAAGGGAACGTGGAGACAGGCGCATTAGACGGCTTGTGTGTATGCGAGCCACGCGTCGTGGGCTTCGCGGAGGACTAGAGGGGTGTTAGTTTGGGTTGGGTGAGAGACGGCGGGTGTAGGAATATATACCTTGCAGTACTTGGGCTTGCGCAATGTAGGTTTCGCAAGCGCATTGTAGGGTTCGGCCGTCGATGAAGTCGAGTACGACGCTGTTGGGGAGTTCTTGTCTGTCTTGGTCGGGAGGGTATGGGGTACGGAATTCGCTGAGGTGGAAGCGTTTAACAATGCCCTTTTCGTTGGACTTGGAGGGGCTGAGGACGAGGTTGCCCATGGTGTCGACTTCGACCCAACGGCGCTTCCAGAGTAGTGTGTCTGGGAATTGGATGTTGAGGTCGCCAACATGTACTGGTGGCGGAGGCTCGCGGAGCGATGCCAAGGTTGTTGATGAACGTACGTCGTTCTCGGGTAATGTTAGGTTGCTATTTGAGTTCTTCCAGGGCATAGATGACATGGACGAGGACATGCGCTTGAACATTTTACTGGTCCGCGATTCCTTCTTCTCCTTCTTTTCATCTAGTTTCTCGTCCATATCATAGCTATGGACTGATTTTGACTCGCTCATACGGCGACCAAACGATTTCCAGGTGCTTTCTGATGATGTCCTATGTGGTCCGGTACTTTGGTCACGCGAATGTGATGTTGAAGGCGCCTTGGGAGACGTGGGCTCTGTCCGGCCACGTGTAGGGCTCTTGGGTGACCATGTTGGCTTCTGGTGGTCGATGATTAGGGGGCTTTGATGTAAGTCCAAGGGCGTGCTCTCAGTAGGCATCGCTAGCGTTGGCTTTTTGGTACGCTCATCCCGGACGATGCGAGCAGTAACCTGTACCGACTCTGGTTGCTTTTTGGCTCTCTGCACATTGTACACTGTCGCCTTCATTGGTTGCGGTGATAAGAAAGGTGTTTTCTCTGGCGTTGATGAGGCCGATGAGGTTAGGAAGGATGGGTTACCGAGGCGAGAAATAGGTCTACCGCTCGGAGATGTCTCCATTGGCGTCGCCGCAAAAAAGGATGATTTACGCTGTGCAAGGCTGGAGCTAGGTGTGTCTAAGCTTCCAATTGGCGTAAGTGGAGGCGATGCTTCTCGATTGGACTTCTCCGCGAGTGCTTTGATTCTCTGGGAGATGCCGGATGAGACATTGATCTTCTTAGCAAGGCCAACCCTGTCTGGATTGACCTGAGGCGGCCAGGGGCCTGATGTTTTACGTTGCACCCGTTCGGGTGACGGTCGTGCGTTCAGACTGAGCTGCGATACTGACCTCTCAAGGATCGAACCATCGCTATCAGACACCTTCCGAGGAAACCAGGGCGTGATTGGAGACTTTGAGACGGACATTGTTTTCGCATCATGTACTGTTGCGCTTTGCAACTCTTCCATAAAAGAATCGTCAGACAGATATTCTGCCTCCGAGTTGTCCGAACTGACATGGATAGGATCAAGCGTAGGCCGACGTTTATCTTTTGACTCATACCAGCTTTGTCTCTTTGAAGTGGGCATGATGACGGATTCCCTGTTTCGCTTCTTGAACATGGTTTCATCCATTTGCGAGGCGTCACCCGACGGTACGATCAGCATTGATTCACGTTTCGAACTTTCCTGTGCTTGCGAATCATCCCCATCTCCTGCTACTGGCAACCGAGCCGCGTCCTCCTTCTCTGGTTGGAAAGGGTCGTCGACTGATGGGAACTGTTCCAAAACCGCAGGTGGACTGAGCCGATACGTTGACGACACCGGGGTCCTGTTCTCCGGTACGACTGTTGGAACGCTGTCGACAGACTGCTCCTCATCAACAAAGTCTGCGCTCTGGGTGTCTTGCATGACGTCAGAAACACATGCTTCGTGGTGCACCAGGTTATCGTCTTCCGATATCGATGACGGCCGGGTCGAAGGCGCACCAGATGATCCTTGAGTTTGTGCCGAGGTTGGTGATGATATGAAGATGGAAGAATTTAGGTCGTCCGTGTCTGCCAGACTACTCGAAAAGACCAGGCCGGACGTTGATGCATCATCGGCAAGAGATGATTGCTTCTCGATATCGGCCTCTCCTCCATCTTCCGTGGAGTGGTGATGATCTATCGCACTTGCCTCGGCATCTGCCGGCTTAATTGACGCAGCATCTGCCTCCACTATGTCCACCTCTGGCTTCGGTTGCACTTCCACCCGTTGGGCCATGTTCGCTTTTTTCTCTGTTTGAATCTTCATCTGCTTTTTACGCATCTCCAAGGCCTTCATCAGTCTTGTCTTCTCCTGTGTCATGCCAGTTGATCTATGGCTGCTATATCCAGGTACAGGCATTGACCTCACACTAGCTGGGCTTCTAGCAGTAAATGCTAACGATATTGGCGAAGTCGGCGTTTCAAGCATGGGTGGTATCGGCGGTGGTACGGGGATGGCGAGGGTGGGTGTGTTGCCAGTGTTCTCTCTCGCTTTCGCTGCTCGTTGCTCCGCTGCTTTGCGCGTAGAAGAGCGCAGGCCGGCTGGTAACGATGACTTGGGCCTCGACGCGACTTGTGGGGTACTTCCCGAGGTCGATGGTCTCTTGCCTTCGAGGGAGGGGCGTGGTCTGGGGCCTAGCTTGACCTTTGGTTTTGAATATTGCGCGTAGTAGTGCTCGTACAAGTCGTCGTAGTTGGGCCGAGCTGTTTGTGAGGATAAGCGCGGCTCCGGCCCGCCTTCGAACAGTTTTTCGTAGCTCTGCAGGGTGTCTTGTAGCTCTGCCAAATCAGACTCAGGGGGCGTGGGTACTTCGGTGACCGTCTCAATGGTTACATGCGACATCTCGCGCGATGGCTTAACGCCCGGAACCCTCTCTTCCAGAATCAGGGGAACCGACTCAGCGCCATCGGATACAATGGAAAAGGCCCTCTGGGAGGGCTCGTCCATGCTTGATTTTGGCTCCATAATAGTTGGTATGGTGTTTGACTTTGCCGTCACTGGCCGCGAGGCAGTGGCGTGCTCCTCGCTGGTCGGCTGGCCGCCATCCTCGGCCATTTCCTGTATCCAGCTGAGTTTCTGTGGCCGCGAGGAGCCAGACGAGGAGGAGCTCGAGGGGGCAGCCGTATGCAGGGTGCAGGCCGAGGTAAGGGCGGCATCGCTCAGCTCCTCGGGGGTGGTGATGGCAAGCTCGATATCGTGGGGGGCAAATCGGTCGGCGAGGGTCATGAAGTGGACGGCCACGCGTGCTGGCGACGGTTAGCAGGAGCAACAGACGGCATTGGGCTGTCCCGCACATACCTTGCAGCAGGCGCGAAGTGCCTTCCGGCACGTATCTGACCAGCACCTTCCGGCGGCGGTAGAGCATGAAGCCATAGAGCGGCGACTTTTCCTCGTACTGGGCCACGGCAGCGCGCGCCTCTGCAGCGCCGCCCGTGCCGCGGGTCAGGACTTCCACAGCGTCTCTGGCCGTGTACTTGAGCAGGAACCTGTAGCAGGGCAGTGGGCATTAGCACGGCGATGCAAATTGGGCTGAGATTGGGGTCACCCACCATCCGCCAGCCTCGGCGAGGGCACCCTGGTAGGCCTGTGTCACGCTGACATCGTCGAGCCCGTTGAGAGACATGATGGTGTGTTCGGCGTCATCCACGCACTGGGGGCTGGATGCAAGAGGGTTGCGGTTGCCGGCAAGGGGAAGAGGGCAGTGGCCCAGGGAGCAGCGAAAAGGTGTGTGCAGTTCAAGCCTAAGTGCAGGCCATTAGTTCTGCTGCGCAGGAGTGCGAGGACATGAACTCTGCCACTGCGCCCGGCCAAAGTGCAGTAGAAGGCAGGCAGACGTCGTCTAGCGATGACCTGCAATTATTGGACCAGGAACCCAAGATGAAGGCGATGGGGCGGGCGGCCGACGGCTGGCAGTGTTTCACAAGGGAACCAGCGACCAGGGGAAGTGAAGGTCAGGTGGTCCGTGACCTCGATCTAGGAGACGGTGCCGCCTTGGGGCTAGGACCTTTGCCGTGCGCCTGCACGAGATGCCGCTGTCGCCATCGTATATCCAGCGCCTCACCACCACGCGCAGCCTAGGTCGCTGCCAGCCTGCTGCAATAGGGTTACGGCCTGCTTCCCGGAGCCTGGGGGTGTCGCCTGGGCCCCACAAGGAAATGCAGGAACAATGCACGAGGCCAACCTGAGGCACCAGGGGTCACAGCAACTGCTGGACCACACTGTCACCACGCGCCTGTCCCCTCTCGCCCAGCGCCAGATGCACCAACTACATGGCAGACGACACAGAAAAGCGTCTGATCAGCTCATCTGCTGGCACCATGCTCGCTTCAATGCCGCGATTGACCACCCATCAGCGGCAATCAACCATGCACATCACACACAACAGCACGCATCACGTCAACCATGCACTGCAGGTCGAGGTTTCAGCTAGTCGACCATGACGACTACCCCGCCCTGATGATCTTATCTACCAGAGAACGACTTCCTTCCCACGTGTGCTGACCAGGCCAGGTCCGCTAGGTATCAACGCCTAACCATAGACGGTCGGCAGCGCCCGCCTATCTGCTCTAGGTCCCATATAACCGTATTTGCTACTCCACCACATCCATCCACAGATATCAACCCTGCTTTTAACACCAACGTCATTGTCAGAAGCACTTTAAATACAATATCCAAATCAAAGCTGCTTGAATCACAATACCTTTCTCGTCAATACTGCTACTGAACAAAGCCATCCTCCACATCCCAACTATGACATCACTGCCGGCTATTTCATCCCTGTCACATTCAGATGATGCCACCCTTACCACCGTGTTGGATCTCCTTTTCGAACCATCGCCGCCTCTCCAAACCCTGACATTCCCAATCTTGCGGTCGACAATATTCCCCAGCTACCATGTGCTCATTGTCGCCATCAACGCCCAATTGAATGCGTTTGCAGGCTCAGATAACCCCGAAAATATCTCTACCCTATCGGAGATTCTCTGCTCACATCCTCGTCTTGGAGAAAAAAAGGTCGACAGCGAACAGAGTCGCAAAGAGCAAGCGCAGTTACAGCAAGGCGGCGAAGAAGAGAAAGAGAAGCTCGCAAGCCTGAACAAGGAGTATGAAGAAAAGTTCCCAGGCTTGAGGTATGTGTATGTCATCCGTGCTGCAACCCCCCTTCGCCACCTCTCCCCGTCATTTTTCTACAGGGACTTCGCCGATCAGATCTAATCACCAATAGTGTCTTCGTAAACGGACGTCCACGACCTGTCATCATGGAAAACATGCGCGCCCGCATCGACCGCGGCGACATCAAGGCTGAGCGTCAAGAGGCAATTCAGGTACGACGGCCACTTCCTTCTCCTACGTCTCGGCTTGTCTATCTGTTTATCATGCACCCAATCCAAAATCCTGTGTTGCTAACTTTCACAGGCCATGTGTGATATAGCCGCCGATCGAGCGGCTAAACTGCAAACATGAGATAAGGACTATCCATACGCCAGGTGGGTGGAATGGCCGATCAGCCCCTTGCACCACCTTGCATGATCTTAATACTAGAATTCAAGTAGAGCTAGAAGTGGATTATATCGAGTACGACCTTGCATCCATGTACACTCAGGAGCGATCTGCAGCGGCATAGATGTGAACAAGAAATGCATGCCCTCACTTGTTCCATTTGCCCTAACGACTTAATACTTTATACTCAAAAATAATTATACTTCCTGATACCTCGTCCGCATTTGTCATTTTGTTTCAATGATTCGCCGCTTACCTGAGAAAAATGATAACCATACTTTGCGAGAATCAATCGCAGCTCCCACATGTCAAGGTTTTTCAAAGCTCGGGTGCCTCTAACCCAGGCACACTTCATCCCATCACCCAGGAGCTACAAACCAACCATATGCTCTCACCAAACCCATAGATTCAAAATCGCCAAGTAGGAATTTTTGCCACGTCCATAGATAATACACGCACGTCGTCATCTCCACATGCAATATTGTACACAACCCCCCTCCTCCCCTCCCCCCTCCCCCCTCCCCCCATCCCTCTCCTTCCTTCCAACCCACGCACCTACTCCCCAAACCGCGTAAAAATCACCCCACGCTGCCTCTCCCTCTCCTCCTCCAAATCGCTCGCCGCTGCCGAGTTCCTCCGCCGCGCACCTCCTCCACTCACGGCCACAGCCGCAAAATTCGGGCTCGCAGCAGCAGCAGCAGCAGCCGTCGCCCGTGGGCAGAAATTCGGACTCGTCGCCTCCCCGCGGGCATCGTCAAACCGCGGGCGAAAATTCGGGCTCGCAAACGAGTCTGCGCGCTTGGGCGCAAACAGCGCGGGGAAATCCGGTGCAGACGATGTGGTTATGGGGGGAGAAGCGCGTGTGTGCGAGGGCGGCCAGAGGGGGTGGGGCGCGTCGGTGTCGGTGTCGTCGTCGATGGCGTCGTAGTCTGGGAAGACGGGGGCGTCGGGGTCGAGGCGGGTGAAGTCTGCGTAAATGCTTTGGAGGAAAAGGGGGATGGGGGCTACGGGGGAGAAGGGGATGTTGTCGTCGTCGTCGTCGTCGTCGAAAAGGTGGATCGGGGTGTTGTCGTCGTCGTCGTTGTCGCCGAGGTGGGAGTAGGGGTTTGGGATGTTGTCGTCGAGGTCGAAGGCGTCGTAGTTGGAGAGGCCGAGCGGGGAGGGGGGCAAGGGGAGGTAGTCGCGTTTGGTGAGGTGGGGGCGGGGCGGGGAGCGGGCGTAGGCTTGGTTGGGCGAACAGTAGGGTAGTGGGGTTGGTTCTGTGGTTGGATTTTGGGGTGGGAAGGAGGGGGTGGGCGAGGGGCTTCTAGAGGTGGTGGGTGAGATGGATGGGGATCTCGAAACGACGAATCGCTTTCCAGATGGGATGGTGCCGGTAGCTAGTATTGATTTTGATTGGAGTAGGACAGGCCGCGTGTAGGTGTCGACACTGCCTTGGTTGAATTCTAGCTTTGCCATTGCGAGCTCTTCTTGTTCCCTTTCTTGTTCAATGAGCATGCGTCCATGTCCTTTATCTATCTCTTTAGCAGACGCGCCTCTTCGTCGTATACGATTTAAGATTGCAGCCTTTCGTAGTAGATTCCGTCCGAGAGACTTTTGTCTGGCCCACACAGCGATCTTGGAACTGCCTCTATCGACTATATTTGTAGCTGGATGGGAGAACTGGGGTGAAAGTCGGGAAGTAATGAGAAAAAGTCTAAGCCTGCGTTTCTTCTTTTGCATGCATGAGTGTTCGCCATCAATGTCGGCTACAGCTCGACTACGCTTCCTTGCATGCGGCTGTGGCCGCGGTAAAAATGTAAGGCCCATACTGGGCAAAGGTGGTACTTCAAATGGTAAAGTCGAGTTTGTTCCGTATTTTGCGATGATAAAATTGAAGTGTTGCAATGGTGCCAATCCCGATGATGCGTGCTTGTAGTCGGCTCGCATCATCCTCCGTTGTCCAACCTCATGTGTTGTGTATAAGGGTAAAAAGTATCAAGCACACGATTTGGCATACTCGCATAACGTATCGGGTTGAGCTGGTAGACAAAGTGACCAAATCCCGTTTCAATGTAGGATGGTTGTGCCCAATATGATGTGCTGTGTACATGGAGTGAATAGAGTGTCTCGGCCAAAGTAGATCTAATGTCACTTGCTCCCTAGCTCATCGGTATTTGGATTAGGTTGACAGGCATGCGGGTCGATTCCTTGGAGGGTCACGAGACCATATTTCAGCCCGAAGGCCCGAAGGCGGCGGTCAGGTGTGAATGCTGCAATGTAATATTTTTACTGGGTAAGACGAAGTAGTGTCATGCACAATCGATTGGTGGAAGTTGTCGAGGAGGAGTGAGAGCGGTCCAGAGTGGAGGAATTGGGACAAAGAAGAGGGGCCTAATAATATCGCTTGACAGAGTGCACAGATGACCCGTCGCTTTGGGAACGCGGAGAAGAACCCCAGCAGCCCCAGACTCTTGTTCCACAAGGCGCACAGTGCCTCGTTAGTCTCCAAGGTGGCCTGGCCAATACCAATGGGCAACGTACAAAAGCCGCAAGCCACCATGGCGAGACGCGTCTCTTCACAAACCTGAACGGTGAGATGGGTTTTTCCAACCTGCTAGCGGCCAAGTAGTGAGGCTACAGAATCAAAATTATGGTGGCAAAGCCAATGTTACAGGAGGGATACGAGCTGGGCGCTGCAAAAAGGAGCAGGAGAAGGAGAAATGCCCCCATCGGATTGATGCTTTTACGGGGCCAGGGGTCCCTACCTCCAACCCTGGTCGTGCCTTAACACGTACAGCAAAGCAAACATTCTGGAGCCCAAGCGAATCTGTCTCCAACAAAATTGTCTTGTTTCATGTCGTCTATTCAGCACATCACTTTTGCTTCTTGTGAGGCTTATGAGTAGGCCCACTTTAGATCCACAGACCCTGGAAAGCTGGAGCCGATGCCGCCCCCCCCCTCACCCGGCATGTCTACGGAAATGATCAACGCCATGCGGAGTTGCACGCTTCACTTTGCTTCTCACACCGTCTTCATACGCCTACGGTAGCATGGTGCACTACAACGCCTAGTATTTATAATCCCGCCATAATTCCTTATCCTATCCTTTATATACTCCGAGCAAAACCACCCGCTAAAACCATGGCCACCCCCAACGCCATTGTTGTCATACTGGCACACTACCAATTCTACCAGGAATGCTGGTCTTTTAACTTGCGAATAGGAGTCGTACATCTCGTCCACACAACTCTCATAGCGCGCAACTAAATTAGTCTTCAAGTCATACGGTCTCATCATTGAGGTATCTTCCTCAAACCAAGGCCGTGAACTCAATGACGGATAACGCCGCTTTGCGAATCCGCCCACCCGCATGTGGACACCCGGTTTTTGCTCGTGCTATTTGTTACGTTTCTGTGCCCAACTGCACTCCCGCTTTTGATGCACTCCGCACTCTGCGCGCGTCACCACGCTTCCGTTCCTTAGTGGTTGGAGTATCCTTCTCCCTAAATATTACTGCAGCCTGGTCACGGGTCATGGCACAAATCTTGAAGGCGCAGTCAGCAACGCATTCATCCAGCCCAATGCATCTGCTTACCATCCGAAGCTGCTACTCCGCGGGGTACGACCCGGAGGCGATCCTTGCACGTTTGTAAACTGCTTTTGGTTACGACTTCAATCCTGGACACGCCTCCTCACCACTCAAATTTTCAGCCTGCATGACTGCCGATTCCGCATCTGTTGCATCCTGCAGGACAATGCGGCTCAGCTCCCAGGAAAGTCTTTGCCGAAAAAGCAATATGGTGGAGTAAAGGCGCAGCGATGATCCGATGTCGCCTACTTGTGTAGCCATGCGATGATCAGCAGTGACATTGTAGTCTCAGGTTTCAGCGCAATAACACCATCGTAGCCAAATTACGCGTTGGTGTTACCACGCAAGCAAAGAGCGGAGAACGTATGATAAAATGGCTCACGTTGCAGGGCATCAGCAAAAGGTCAAGGGTGCGCTCTCATCCCGGTCGTGGTACATCCGGCTTGCCGAGGCTAGAAGGCGAATGTGAGTGGATGATGCGTCTCACGATTCCACGCATGACGATATTCGGGGTCTTGTTTTCACACATTCAGTAATTTTTCTGGCGTCTCCAGAGATCCTGTCAGCAATAGTCAATGGGCTCGTTCCGGCTGATGACGCGAGGGTAACGATGAGTTGATGACTGGCGTGACATGAATTAATATTCATAATATAGGCGAAATGTCCCCTAAATAGAGTACCCTTGAATCAAGCTAGTCTACTAGATGGGCTTCAGAACAGGATCCAGTTGTCTAGTGTGGCATGGTTCCCGAAACACAACACCCGAAGACTCCCGAGGTCAACTCCTTGCTGCATGTCCCTACCAAGGTTTTCTCGATAAGAATTATATCTCTTTGCATTCCTTTGATGAGAGGAATGGTTTCCTGCGAACTTTTGATTTTGTCAATGGACGTTGTTAAAATGAACTGATCCCGACAGAGCATAAACCCCACAATAGCCGCACTACGAGCCTGCATAACCTCGCGAATTTGATGTTACGGCCGGGCGCAATTCAAAAACGACTCCATTGGAGCCAATCTTTTGGTTCTTGACACTAGCGTTCATGGCATAATACTGTTTCCTGGACTGAAGGTTATGAATGTTGGATTATAAATACATCTAATGTGCCTAGAAGCCATATCGATCCAAAGCATTGGGAGATGCATAGGTCTATTTTTCAAGTCCATGTTTCATACTATTCATTTCCCTTGAATTTGCTAACTAGGGAGATTTACAACATGTTTCTCGTTATGAATAGTGCCGGTTTACGTTCTATTTCGATAAAAAATGTCATCCAGTCTTGTGTCTGGGTGAAAAGCACGTCGCAGTCTTGTGTTATCACGACTGATTCTGCCTTGTGGAGACTAGCTAAGAATACCATGCCACGTATGTCCAAAAAGAGGCGCCAATTCCTCATGTAAACCAGTATTTGTGCTTTTCACGCCGCCTACCTTCTAGCTAGCTCCAAACATGCCAGCATAGCCTTTTACCCATTCATATTCGTCAATAATGTCCCTCCAACCGCCTGCAACTGCCCTCAACCGGAGGCACTGGAGGTATTTCAAGCCTCCAATAGCAAGGCTCTATCAATTAAGTCCAGATTACAAGCCGTACGATTGGATTCAGCCTCGATGTCCTTTCACGCCTATCCGTAGCGAACGTCGACCCGTACACGCCTAAGTAGGGAAAATAGTCGTCAGCGAGTTCCCGCACTCATTAACTAGACGCAAGAACGTGCTGTCCACACTAAAGAACCTTACCTCGTACAGTTCTTTCGGTGATACCCTTTGGTTCGGAATTGGGTATCGCCACACCGTACGAGACCTTCTGCAGACAAATGAGGGGGTTCAATTACCTAGCTTTGTTTACTATTATTAGAGAATATTATCACAAGGACCGGTCGGCGGAGATTCTCCATGAATTCACCAAGATGATGGAGGCACCACCTGAGTACGCACCGTCTTTGCTGCAATGGCAAGCTCTCATCCGAGCATGCCGTGGCGTATTTGCAAAGAACGTCTTTTGTAACCCTCACCGACGAAATGCTCGGGTATAATCCATTACCTAGCTCTATAAATCCTACTCGCCATCATGGCGGAATACCTCCATGATGGGGAATACAACTTCAGTCTGGGTCGCACGGATACTCTAGGATATAGGGAATGTGAGTAGAGAATTGGCCAAGGCTATTGGGGTCACTAGTCAGTGTGATGTCGGCCGGCTCGCTTAATATGTCTTTGACTATTTGGTCTAAGTGTCTGCATATTGGACGACTCTGGCTCTACTCTTTACTCCAATTGCGAAATTGATGGGGTTCAGATTACTCTCGTCTATGCCGAAGATAATCTCGTGAACGAGACTGGCCGGCAACTAATTAACATTGAGAAGACATGCGTTTTACAAAACGTCCAGAGTTTCATCCAGTCTGGCCACGGTTGGAAGGCCAGTGGTCGTATCTCTTGGAGCAGATTATTTCAAAGCACATTCAGAAAGCAGTATCGGAAATTGATGGTAGATCACGCTTAAACTTTTGGCACAGCCCTTGGCTCCGCAGCAAGGTTGCCTCACGGCGTGGTGCATGGTGATAAGGATGTCCCTCGGAAACTGATCAATGAATGACCATTCTATTCATCTGAACCATATGGGACATCTTTCATCTCGAACCTACTAGAACGGTTCCTAGAACTCGAGACTCTTGGAGTGACTGCAGAAGAGTCAGCCATTACGCCTTCGTTCCTTGCTGCAAATTCATATTATGAAGAGTAAATGGCTGTCCTGCAGCTCCAGTGTTCTTGTAAGGTACCATAGCAGAAAATTGAACTCACCTCCAGAAGGGGATTGTTCCCCATTAATAGTAGAAGGTGGATTGTTTCCAGAACAAGCAAGCCTTTTAATGCTTTGCCATGTACGGCAAGCAAAATACGCTCATAGGGACAACTTCACACAGAATAATCTTGGTCCATTTGCATACGTATATGGAGATATAAATGGGAAGGCCCGCCGAAAAAAAAGGATGCGTCCATGCATGGTATTGTTCGCTACGTATGATGAGGCATCGTACGAAACGGTGGCCGTATCTGAGGGCGGGCACCTGTACCTATTCAGGTACGCTGTGTATGTTTTCGGGTGATCTCGACAGCTAGGTATGACATGACCCACATCGTACCGGGGCGCCATTGGGCGCCATAGCAAGCTATATCGGAGGGCCAAAGACATAGCAAATATATACACCATCACTTCTGACCTTAAGATTATTACTCTGTACGATACTGTCGAGCTTGGTGCGGCTGAATTAATCCATAGGCTGAATGTACAGTATTAGGCTACGGTAGCGATGGCAAAACGTCTTCCGCAGCTTCCACTCAGGCTAGGTTTACTTCAAACATCTCTCTCCAGATGCAGAGGCTGGGTTGACTATCGGAACCCAGGTTGCAAGTATGCCGCTTCATTTCGTAGTGGTATAGGAAATTGCGGCTGAAGTCGACGTTCATGAGTCAAAGGTAACAAATCAACACGATGTCTTGTCGTATATATGACGGGAGAGGTTGACCGAAGACGCCTTCTTCGCACAACGGTATGTATGCAGTGCTGCCTGCGAACAATTACGGACGGGGTGGAAAGGCTATATATGCGGGAATAAAGGTAATCAAGGAGGTTGGATTGTTACTTCAGGCTGATCATTGACTATCTATATGCATCTGGCGCTATGTGTGATGGCATATTAGATTTGATCACAAATACCATTGCCTTGCAACCACAATAGATGGAGAGTATATGAAAACTTGCATTTCATTATTTCACCATCTTGATAAAATATCGTGTTGCGCCAGAAAAAGACGCAATACGTAAGTACTTTGTTACACGCATAAGTCTCAGCAGTCTTCTCAATAATCATTCATCCACATCAATTTTGCCACAACATATATCCACCGAATCCTAAAAGCCTTTATATCCTCTCTATCTACTCATTCTATCCCGTTCCATTTAATCCCTCATTTCAGAAAAAAGCGCTATGCGAAACTCTATATCCAAAAGCAAATATATACAAGACCATTGCACATCATACACTTATCCAAGCAGCACAATGTCATACCTTAGCCTCTATCTCAGTAGATAGTATACTCGCCTCAAACTTCTTCATAAGCTTAATCGTCTGCTCCGCAAGCGTAAGAGTGAGAATCTACCATCTAATTAGCCCCAATCAAAGACCTTTCCAAATCAAAGTAAAACATACCGTATGCGGCAGAATGCGGGCCAAATGTGCAAAATAGCCCTTATACACCGCGAGAACGCCCTCCGTCTTGACAGTGCGGTACAAGCAGTCAAAGGCAGAGGAATACAAGTTGCCGGTCTGGTTGTACATGCGCGACATGACGGTGTCGGGCGGGTGCATGACACAGCAGACGACGAAGCCGCTGGCGGTGCTGCTGGCGATGTGAAGGGGCATGCCTTCTTGCATGCCGAGGTGCCGGACAAGGCGGCGCTTTGCGAAGAAGTAGGTGGGCAGTTGCACGGAGCTGCCGAAGCCTGTACGGACCATGGCGGGGCCGACGCCGCGGTAGAGGCCCTTGACGCCTTCGGCTGTGTATATTTGGCGCATGCCGTCGATGGCGTTTTTGTAGTGGTGTTGGGTGCCGACCGGGAGGAAGGGGGAGTAGGATTGGAGGCGGGTCTTGACGAGGAAGAAGGGAGAGCCCGCGGCGGCGCCGAGAATGCCTGATGCTGCGCCTGAGAAGATGTTTATGCCGAAGGATTGCACGGAGCCGTCTTTGTAGATTGCTTTTGTAAGGGTGTTGCGGAGGGGCTCGTAGAAGCCTAGACGGCAGCCATTGAGGGTCATTTGATAGACATAGGCGCACCCCAGACCTCGTAGCAAACCTCGCGGTCCTTCATTCTTCAAGATGACGCCAACGCCGTGGAAGACGCCCCTGTACATTCGTGGCGCATCTTTCTTGGCCTGTAGTTCTCCCTGTAATTGCAATCTGATGTCTCGTCAACAGACTGTGGTTCGGGCATCCTGAGGCGACGCGTACCGGATCTTGACAGTCTCGAATCCGTGGGTAACCGTCACCGCTCCGCATGCCGCTATTCCGCCAGCAATGAAAGACCTGATATGTGAATGGTGAGCGACGGTGGCCGTAAGGTTGGAGAGGCGCATACCCCAGCGTTGTGGACATGTTTCCACCGTTTGCGACAGCTGAAACTGCCCTCAACCAAGTGATGACGAGCGACAAAAACTGCGCTGCGAGGAGGACTTCGTTGGCGAGGGTGGACGGTGCTGACGTTGGGCTCTTACTAGCAAACGCCGATGTGCTTACGTGACTGTGACTATAAACGAGTGAGCGAGCGAATACGTGATTGCCAGACACAGGATCATTGACCACCGAAGTCCAGAATTACGGAAGTTGCAGTCCGAGGTCGGACCGGGGCTGTCGATACACAGGTGCCAAGCTTTCAGGGTCCAAGCCGATCAACTTTTGGGAGTGATGAGTGATGACCTGACAGGCACAGCACAGGAACACGATTCTGCTCATTGGCTGTAGAGAAACGCCCGCGGCAGATATGCTCCCCGAGCAGCACTGAAAGGTAGCGAGCATATCTCTCACAATGGCAGCCGGCTCAGCAGCACCGGCCGGCCAGCCCACACAAAAGGTCAGCGACGTCATAGCCAGCTTCCGTCCCTCACGGCGCTTCAAGCCTCCCCCCCCAGGCACCGCATCCATCACCTCGCTCGACTTTGACGACACGGGCGAGCTAGCCATTATCGCGCGCGACGACGACACCCTCCAGATCTACAACTGCAAGGAAGGCAAGCACGCCAAGGAGCTCAAGAGCCAGAAATATGGCGTGCACCTCGCCCGCTTCTCCCACCACGCCCAGAGCATTGTGTACGCCAGCACAAAGGTAGACGACACCATCCGCTACCTATCCACGCACGACAACTCGTACATCCGCTACTTCAAGGGCCACACCGACACCGTGACGTCCATCGCGCTGTGCCCCTCGTCCGACACCTTCCTCTCGTGCTCGCGCGACAATACCGTCCGGCTCTGGAACCTCTCCTCGCCCAACTACCACGGCATGCTCAATCTGCACGGCGCCTACCTTGCCGCGTACGACCCCTCCGCCACCGTCATGGCCGTGGCCTCGCCCTCCACCCAACACGTGCTCCTCTACGACGTGCGCAACTACGACAAGCCCCCCTTCGCCACCTGGGACATGCAGGAGCTCGAGCAGCGCTTCCTCGGCCGTGAAAAGGGCGAATGGGCGAAAATCGAGTTCACAAATGACGGCAAGAATCTGCTCCTCGCGACGAATGGCGCCGGCCACTTCGTCCTCGACGCCTTCTCCGGCGAACTCACGCACTTCTGCTACCGCAAGGCCGGGCCTACTGGTCGTCTTTCGGCGGGTGCGTCGCCGTCTGCCGGCGCGCAGGTTGCGGGCCAGGGCGATGCGTGCGTTACGCCCGATGGGCAGTATCTTGTCGGCGGCAGTGGCGACGAGGGCTTGCTCGTGTGGGACATTTCGCAGGCGCCGACGCCAACGAATATCCTGGAGCCCATGGAGAAGCTGCCGGGACATGGCAAGAGCGCTATCGTGGGGTACAATCCGCGCACGAATTTGCTGGCGTCCGCGGACAAGGAGTTGTTGCTCTGGCAGCCAGATGCAGATTTGTTGATTTGAGCGGTGCTTTGCGGCAGTGCGATATTTTGATACCCGGTACGAGTGAGAAAGGAAAAAAGGGGGGCCAAGGGAAGGAATCGATGAGTGAAGGAGGGACGTGGAATACGCATACAGATACATAGCCTTCTATGTGACATATAGATAAAAGAAATGGATTCACTAATTATGCTATCATCCGACTTGGCCACAACTCGCAAACGGCTGGCGTAATCAAGGTGCGACCGAACAGAGCCCGTCTTATTTAATATAGACTCAGTGCAGAACACGGTTCTCATCACACGGAATATTAGTACCGCATATCTACCCAATCCATCTCCCTACGCCGAATCACAACCACACCTCCACCCACCCACTCATCGCCTACTCATCATCCCCACAACCCCCCTCAACCCACCCAATTGGCCTCCCCCTCTGTGCCCCAGCCCTCTGCGCCCCCCTCCTCTTCTCCCTAGCACAACCCCCCGCAACGTCCTTGACGCCCTTCTCCCACCCTTCATCCGCCCTCGCTGCCCTCAACACGTCGCCCCACACACCTTCGCCATCCCCAAGCACGCCCTCCGCAACCCTGACATTCCAGTACCCCGGCGCGCAGAAACACGTTGCGAGTACGTCGTCGACGAGCGAATCGGGGCGCACGGGCGCCCATGTCTCCGAGGCGAGGATGTGGGTGATCCATTGGTGGAGGCCGTCTTTGGCTGGGTCGTTTGGTGCGGGGAGGTGCGAGGGCGCATTGAGGGTGGTGAGGAGGGATGTTGTGAGTGCGATGGGGGGGGTGAGAGCGGTGAGGAAGGGGTCCCAGATGAGGAATGCGCCGGCCATGTTTGCGGTGGGTTTGGCGGTGGTGGTGGGGAGAATCATTTTGTCTGTGGTGAGGAGGGAGAGGAGGGTGGAGTGGGAAGGTGGTGCGAGGCGGGTGTAGGTTGATAGTGCGGTTTGGCTGGCTTGGGGATTGGGGGTACGGGATTTGATCTCAGTTTTACGGTCTTTGATGTAGGTTTTTACAAGGGCCTGGAGCTTTTCTCGAATGCTGTCTGGTCCTTCTAGTTCTGCATTAATATTGTTGGGCTGGGTGGTACTAAAGGCGTGGTCAAGTTGGCTCCAGTACCATTCCCATAGCCAATCTAGGGAGTCTTGGGCCGCGCATTTCAGTTCAGCCAGGGACGGTAGGTGGCGATGAACAATGCGATGCCGGAGTTCTAATAGTGGAAGTGGGAGTTGGAGTGATTTTCCAGGTGGGAACCATGAAGGTTTGTCACGAGTTAATTCGATCTGGGTGTCCGCAAGACCAGTGATGAATCTGTGGAGTGTGTTAGGCGGGAATCCAGCGCGTCCTGTGGTATCGACTTGAAAAAGTGAAAGAATAAATAGGTTGAACAATGGGAAATGTAGGAGAAGAATGTATGCCTTGAGAGTATACGAATCGCGATAGCGATGATCAAGGAGATCTTTATAAAAAAAAAAAAAAAAAAAAAGCAAAACAGTCGAAACCTTCGGTGAGCCTACCTTGATAGTGCCGTAGCATACAATAACCGCAGAGCATTGTGCTTCAGCTCCTTCTTTGCATCTTGAAGGACTACATCAACAATGTCTGCTGTCGAATCCAGCAACAACGGGAGTCCACCTTGCTTCCTCAACCGCCAGGCAAAAATCTATGTCATATGTCATCAGCTTAACTCACCATTGCATTAGGCATCCCCATGCAGGAGGATATTTGGGCACCGTAGCATGGTCAGCTCACCTTGTTTATAGCGTGTTCTTTTTTAATAGTTTCGGGCCCGTACAGATCACGTCGCAGCTGAAACAACTCCTGGCTGTCGCGCCACGGCGTTACCACAAATTGCATGTGTCGAGGATCCATGATCCGACGAAACGCTTCGAAGCTGGCAAATGGCGGCGCCGCTAAACGCGTGCCCAAATGCTGCAGCGCGTCTGTGCTCTGCGATTGGTCGCGAATCTGTGCCGACAGTGGATCTAGAAAAGGGATCAATTTAACGCACGTGAGTTCGCGCCCAGATGGGACAAATGAACAATGTGGTCGATACGCATCGACTTATCGATACGAAAGATGAGCCAACGAATGAGCGGTGTCTGCGCAGGCGATCCCGTATTCTAGAAACTTTGTCCAATAACAATCTTAACCAAACCTAAATTTCATAGTTCCCGTCACTGCGTGGCAGCCTCAGGATGGCGGACTTTAGTGGCCTACGCTAGGAATTCGCCCTAGGAGGCAAGTGCCGCGAGCTGTGGCCGAGAGTGAGCGACTCCGCAAGGCGCTGCCCAAGCGTTTTGTTAGTCGGCAAGTGGAGCGGTCGGCTTGAGAGCGAGGACTGTGCTTTTGAGACAATTTGAGGTTATCGGCCCTTCGGCGAGTGCCGGGGTTTTAACTCAGCGGCGCGGACGTAAGCAGATTCCGCTGACCAGCGATCACACTTGTGCAGATTTTGGGCACTTCTAATCCGGGATACGCCCGTAGGATGATGAAAGCGGGGGCATGACGCCGATACGATCACCTAGGTACTATTGTTTCGTGGTGCGAGAGCACTAGCTTGCGACATGTGCTGCGGATTCCTAGTTTTACCGCCGGCGTAAAGTAGGCTTCGAGGTTAGAATTGTTGAAGAGAGGCTGCAGGCAATTTAACATGTTGAGGTTGGTGACATTGTGAATGCCAGCTGAAGACGCTAAGCCTCTTTCTGGATAGTGCCTGCATTAAGTGGTCCCAGGATCGGTATGGTCTATTTGCACGTCAAGACTCAGGCATAGGCAAGCTGGAAACATTGACTCAACAGCAGATAGTGTGCTGAAATTGATTGGATGTGCCCATGCAAGTGGGCTATACTAGAACTAATTATACATAATGACCATCTGACCTCAAAGTTGAGCGATGCAAACGCTGGTCGTGCGTATGTGCCAATGAAGGCTGGGTATCCCATGTATCTTTTCCAGTCCAACCAAGTAGTTGGGAATCAAAACGCCGTGCTATGCTAAAATCGATTCATGAATGCGCTTCACGATCGGAAGAGTAGAATGTACGTCTTTCACAACCAGTCGTAGCCCAAGCCATTGTCCTGCACTGGCATGGAAGGTTGCTTGACTTGCTGGTACCACCATTCCTTGGATACCGCTTCGTCGTCGTCGAAGAAAAAGCTTTGTCCGTCCATACTTCCAGGAATCTGGGCTTTCACGTGGACAGGGAGCTGCAATTGTTGGGTGGTCTCGCTAGCTGAGGGCAATGGTGGTGAGGGTTCATCACTGGCCTCGGAGCTCGTATCATCTGCCACGTCCTCATCTTCTTCGTCATCCTCATCCTCGGGTGGTTGCCAGGTCTCTTCGAGCTTCAAGCCCTTGCCCGTTGCCTCCTCAAGTCCACCCCAAGATGAAGTAGGATCAGGGAGGTCGTAGAGTCCCAATGCTACAAGCTTCTCGCCACTGTCCTCTTCCATATCCTGATCAGGTGCAGTTGGGTGTTGAATGGGCAGGAAATCCGGAGAACCATGACGTGAAGTAACGGTGGCGCGTTCTTGATTTTTCTGAGCCCATTGCTGTAGATACCAGGGAAGCGGTTCAGTGTTGGGAGTGTTAATAGCGGAATGTGCATATGATGGGGTGTGTTGTGCACCCTGCCAGCTATAGTCAGACTCATCCGAGCCTCTATGTGCCCCACAAACACCAGGATAAGATGAGTAGTTGGGTGTGGTCTCATAACTGGAATTCCGGTTTGAGAGAGAGTAGAAATCAGATCCTTGGGTTGAGATACGTGGTGATGCTGTGGCCTGCCTCGACCAATCTTGCTGAGACTCAAAATACGAGGTCGAGTGCTGTGCCTGGAATTGGGCTGAGGAAGGGTGCCAGCTAACTGGTCGGCTGGGCTGTGGACGCTCATCATAAGAATCCTCAGGCTCGATGCCAAACATCATGCGGTAATGGTCGTCGAGAGTTGCGTATAATTTTGATTCAGTGGTGGTTTTCCGTCTCTCGACCATGCGTGGGCTGTTGTGGTGGCTCTTTGGTTTCTCTATCCGTGAGGAGCGGGCGGCTGGTTGGCTACCTGAGCTTCGAGAAGCACGGCGAGATAGCTGTGTGGTGTGCATATGGCCTGACATGTTTGCAAGACTGGATGGGGGTAAAGACGATGTCATGAAAAGGGACGAGGGAAAGCAAGACTGAAGTAGTGATCAAGGCACCTGGTGCGAGAGACAGTGGGGGGGGACAAGTGCATAGGTATACGGAATGCCAAGACATATAGACAGATTGGGAAGGGTAGATGGGGAAGTGGCACGAAGGATAAAGATGGCGGCAAGAGTCATAGACGATGGAAGGAATGGCAGGGCCAGGCTAGTAGAAACCCAAGGGGTGGTGATGGCGGACCAGGACGGTGCAGAAGGAAGGTTATTGACTAGACGGGGCGACCAAGGGACCAAGGGATGGCTCGGTGAGGGAGTGCTGTAACGACCAGGCCGAGTGGCACGGCTGGAGCGATCGCCCAAAGCATGGCATGGGGAGGAGGCAGAATGCGAACGAACAGGAACGGGCGCCATGGGCGAATGGCAGGGCGAGGAGCAACAGGCGAGACAGGCGGGTACCAATGTATCATGGCGCAACGGAGCATCCGTGCAGAGGCTCGCAACGACGACGGCCATGTCGAGTGTCGTGTGGTGGGCGGCGAGGCATGGGGCGGTGGCCGTCCAGGCGGTCAGCTAGCCCAAGGCGGGGGGCGGTGGGGGTGCTGGGAGGTGCTGGGAGGTGGTGTTGGACAAAGGAGGAGGGAGCGATTAGCCGCGCCAGCGAGGGCATAATTACAGCAGCAGCGGCAGCAGTCGCAGAGCAGGCATGCGGGCTGGATGATACACGAGCCTATGGATGGGCCGGCGATGGATGATTAGGCCACAGATCAGGGGCGGATGAGGGCATGGACTGGCGCAGTAGTTTCGGAGAGAGCAGAAAAGCGGGTGCTCTGGGTGCTGCTGGGCGCTGGCCTGGCGGCTTCTGATTGGCTGGCGCGGGCTCCATCTCGCTTTCCAGTAGCACCAGCACCTCCTGGGCGGTCGCGCGTGCAGCCGGCAAACCAAGGCGCTGGCCCATGGGTGCCGCACTAAGGGCAGGGAATCAGCTTTGATTCAGCATACCTAGCATGCTCAGCATCCGTCCAGTCTCCACTCTCCACATCGATCTGGGGCGGGCGCTGGCCAGCCGCCGTCATTGGCCGCCGCCTAGCCGAGCGTCTTCCAGAATGGCAGCCGCCTGTAACGGGGCCCACGACTCCATGACATGACACGGGCGCTGCACCGCTGCACCGCTGCATCTCCTCGCTGCATCAGACATGCCGCCACCGCTGCTGCTCACTCGTCACACAGCCAACGGCGCGACGCTGCCCGAGATTGCTGCAATCAGCATCCTGCTTTCACCCGGCTGCCCATGCACGCCTCCCAGGACCCTCAGCCCTGCAGCCCAGGTCACCCATCAGCCTGCCCAACAGCCTACCCAACAGCCGTCTGCCAGCGAGCTGACAACGCCGGACGCGGCCAGCCGTCTCCCCTCGGCGCTCCACCCTTGGTCGTGGGAGCCTGGCTCCTGCGCTGCTGCGAGCCATCGCCGCGGGTTACGCCTAAAGTGTATTCGCACCCCTGCCATGGTTAGCCTCCGCCTAGGGAAAAAAGCACTGCTCTGCACCAGCTTCATCACCGCGACTGCGAAACTATCCCATCGCTGCCTCCTAGCTCCTAGCTCAGTGCCATGCATCAATCAGCATCGCAACGCGACATCGTCCTCCCTGCAAGTATTGGCTGCGCCCACAGTCCCATCCCCACGCGCCTTTGTCCGTGTGCCTCTGCGAGTCTGCCTCCTGCAATGGTGCCTATCCGCTAGGTGCTAGGTAGTCTATTATCGCCAACCGATGTTTGCGTCAGCCTTCGTCTACCATGACGGCGGTTCAAAGTGACCATTTACCGTAGTTCGTCTGCATAAAATGCCCACCATAGCCCCCCTAGTCCCCCCACGGTCGCCTGTCCAAAACCGGCAATACCGTTCGACTCCCAGAAATTCCCGGCCAAGTCATCCTGAACTGCGGCCGAAGCGCCGAGCACCCTGGTTTCGTCCCGTCTTGATGATCGACAGCGGTCCAACGCGGGCACAAGGATGAATTGGTTCAAACGAACTGGATCATGTCAGGGGGTCTGTGTCTGCTCGCCAAATCGAGCGTATCGTCCACTCTTCAAATTTGGCGGTGCATGGGTGGGGTTCCTCATTAACGTTTTCTTGGCTGCAGCAAAACGCCATCCATTTCTTCGTGCCGACTTCCTGGTGCTGAGTGACTGAGTCCTGACACATTCCACCCCAAGTCCAAGACACGTCTCCACGACCACCTTGACACCAGCCTTCCGACCAACAAGCGCCTCCATTCTGCACATCGGCTACACTACCAGCCTGCTCTTGCGCGGCAGTTGCAAGGGAACCGACAATCGTGACTAGCTCCAATCATTTGTGCTTCAAGCCATTCCGCATATCACACTCGCTATGCATGACTGCAGCACTCGACCTCGGTGTCTTGGATGGCAAGATTCGCATCCCAGCCGTCCTAGTTTGTGCATCACGAGATGAATCTTTTCATAAGCGCCAACTTGATATTGATTATTTCCTCGCATCCTGCAACAAAGGGTGGCGGATCAAGGCACGGAAAGCTGACCTGCAGTTCATGGCTGTGGAATGTCAGCCAGGAGCACCTGAACGGTAACCACATGAACACAACACCGTCGCAGTCATCACACCATTTGGAAACCCGCGCCTGGTTGCCGTGTTGTGTTTGCTGGCCTTATCTATCTAGACCATAAGGGCTGTGGTTTCACGCATACGCCTCTGGGATTCATTTGTCGCCGGACTCACTTCGTGTCCCACCAGGCGCTAGGCTTAAATTTGAACCTGGAAAAGCATTTGTCCCGACATGGGCCAAGTGCGGGCCCATCTCTGACAGCCCCAACCCAGTAATCTGCGACGCGGGAAAAAAAAGCCTTCGATGACGTATCCTTCGGCCGCCCACGAGATGAGTGGATCCCAAACGTGGCGTTGCATTGTGAAAAGACTGTTCGCAAGCTAAATTCAAGGGTGGCGGTATGTGCGGCACATTGTTCGTTAGCTAACACAAAGTCGATAGCTAGGGTTCGCTATCCCTGGTGGGCCGGATGGACGACTCCACATATTTTCTAGGAGAAAAAGATCTCCCTAGTTTCGATGGGGGAGAGGGGAGGCGTGCTGTATCATCACCAAGTGACTTTCATCGTAATGCATACGCAGCGTACCGTTAAAAATACCCAGCAGCCAGTCATACAAGTCGCCGCCTTTCTCCGTGCTACCAGTTCTCTTGTAGTACAAGCTTCATTAGGCAGCACAGTGGATGTGGTGCATGAAGAAGCATATCTAGCAGGCTAGCATACTAGTGGTAACGGCGATCTCGAGCAAGGAGCTGCCCTAGCTTTGTGTTCTAGACTCTGCGCGGGCGACAATAGAGACGTCAAATTTCTTCTGCGGGCACAGCGGTATGTGTGCATGTGCCCACTAGCCTCACCACATATCTGGGGCTCGTTTGCTTGATTTTCCCCACATGAAATCCAATCACGGGGCACCGTTGGACTCTCCCTAACACAGCGATGGTAGGTGAGCCACTTTAACCCTCTGACAAGGTGCGAAAATGCAAGCGACATTTGCCGGTCGGCCAGCACAACGCCACAAAGGCAGCAACACCGCCTGGGTACTCAGCCTCGTTACGTACCCGGCTTTCCAACACCGTACGTGTCAGTTGACATGGGGAGTTGGAGCAGTGGCATCCAATCTCTTACCCCTATCTGCTAAACACAAGGTTCCGGTACACAGATGATCAGGAATTGCGAGACTGAGATTGCGACTGATGGAGGCTGGGAAGCAACAACCCGGTCAGTCACAAGGTACTTCCGATCAACAGTCCTGCAACTCGCTCGCTTCAGTGCACACCTTGCATGATTAAATGCACACATCGCGTGTCTCACCAGTCATGCTCCACAATGAACGATCTTACACAAACCTACAATTCCCGAGAGAGTTTAGTGACCAGGGACACAGTGATGCGGTTCGGAACACCTTCGCTTCTCGTCAGCCTTGCACTTGCTGAAAATATACCCTTTTCCGGAGTCTGACAGCATGGGATGTCGTTTTCCCGTGCGCAGCAGCTGAAGCGATCCTCACTTCCAAAGTCGCATCCACATACCAGGGTTAGGTATCTAGTGACTGTTTCAAGCGGTGGCCTTGTTTGCACTCACTCCTTCTGGATGCTCCACGTTGGCCCGGTCTATTTGTTTGTCGCACCTGTTTAGGTCCGATTGCTGCTTGCATCCGCCGACCAGACCGCCTGATTCGGTTGCTTTGAAGAGGGTGGATCGTACCAGTGCGTGTGATAGATCCTGGCATGTCATCCACGATACGAATCGCGGCGGCAGAGAGGCGCTCCCTGATGCAAATTTTGGTCGGCACTGCAGCTAATATAGAGCAGGTTTCTCCATCTAACCATGAGTATCCCGAGGTCGGACCATTTCACCTAGATTATGCTTTCCCTTTTGCAGCCACAACACCGGTCGGTCGCTTGTAATACTATTAACTAATACGGAAATATTACTCCGGCTTAGCATGCCTTTGTCCCTAGTCAAGATCCTACACAGTTACAGACTTACAGTCACATTTTGCCTGTAAGACCCAGGTGCTGGCCTGAGCATCTCTTTCATGCACAATGCGCCGTTACATTACCTATGTAGTCAATGTGTCAAAAGCAATGTCAGGTTTGGTGCTACTGAACTGATGGCGGCTTACAAGGACAGATCCTTCGTAAGCTGGTCACAGCCGTTCAGGCTGCAGACCAACCAAGGCGCTTACATTCGGTGATTGTGAGAACGTTCCCATCAAATGTATGACAACGGAATCTGCCCGCAGTGCGCTGCACGCACCAGGCGGCTTTTCTAGCACGTAGATCGACGACCCACCTATCGTCTTTACTCATGGTTGCACTCTAGGCTAAATCGTCACTGTGGGCTGACGCGGCGATCCTTTGATCCATCCACCCACTGAGCAACAACCCGAACGACCTTCTTCATTCGCTTGTGAACACTCGCAGAAGCAGCTGCACACGCATGGCCTTTCAAACTACCTGGCATTTTGAGTGGCTATTTTTGGCTGAGACAAGATCTCATCGTTGCGGATGCACCTGCAATACATATCTTATTGCCCGACCAACCGGTTTTACAATCCTTCATCAGCCTGTTTAGTAACCATGGCTATCAACTTGGGCGCCTTCCGTTCCTATCGTTGAGGCAAGACTCCGTCTACATTGCTGCGGCTGGGCGCTCCGTCAGCACTTGCATCGTTACCCCTCCTTCGACAAATGACCAGTAGGTATGTCCGGACAACCCTAAACAGACCGCCAAATACGCCTGTACAACATGCAAGGTCTTGTATCTTCATTCCGAAAGCCCGTTTCATCGTTGATCTGCCTGCCCTTTTCTTCCAACTTTTCCCGCTTGCCCTTGTTACCAATCGGATGTCTAGTCTATCGCTTGTCGCCTAGTAGACTCATTCACGCATACCAAGCCGCATAGTCGTCTTGCCTGGGCTCGTCTGGATAGAACTTGTCAGAAAACCCTCGTCATACGAACAGCCTGGAACAAGCCCAGTTCCCATGAGAGCCTCTGGAGATCTTCGCTAACCGATCGGCACACCATGCCGGTACTGGCTTCCAAGGTGTTGTAGACTACCGGCGCCTAGTCTACTGGTCATGGACACCTGGTTTCTCGTCGCCCCAAGCATCCGACAAGGTCATACGCCTTTAACGGACTTCGGAATGCCACCCGTTCCGTGGATAACACTCTGCAGATAATTAAACCTTCTTGACACTCATGGATCATCACAACATCAATCAATCCTACCAAAAAATGCCGGAGTCTTCCCGTCGTTCCTTCCCCACATTATAAACATGCACCCATCAATCTTCACACATCTCAGCCGCGATCCACGTCGGCATTGCCTACCGAGCTTTCGCCGCGCGCCGGGTATTGTAGCCTGCGCCCGAACCGGCGCTGTGAACCTCCTTCCATGTAAACAATAGATGCTCCAACGGGGCACCCGCAGTAGCCTCAAAATCAGCCCTCATCCAACCTCGCGGAAAATACCTCACCGCACAAGGGGGGACCCCTCGGATCCCGCAATCTCAATATCCGCACATGCAACACTCTCACAGTTCTTCCCGAGCATTCGCAACATGCTGCTGACCATCTCCAACCAACTCCCCCCGATATCCGACTTCTCCGTACTGTTGCCCTCTCTCATCGTCCCCCCCTCCCCCCTTTCGCCACGGTCAGACGCATCACATGCCTGTCCATAGCGCGTATGCCACTTCTTATCGGCCTGGCTGCGCCGTATCGCGTGTGTGTCATGGCGTGGGCGTGGCGCGGCCGAGGGTGGCAAATATGGGTATGACATATCATACCGTGAAAGCGGGGTTCGGGCGGCGCGGTCTTTAGGCTTTGAGTGCGGGATCGTTGATGATGATGATGAGGGCGGGAAGATGAATTGTGATTGGCGATGATCATTGTGACTTTGTGTATGATGTAGTGTATGTCTCGACTAGATTTCCATGCTCTGGTTGGGTTTGACGTAGTGGTTTGGACGGGGTGACTCGGGTTGTCAAATCTTGATATAGCACGTCATGTTTGAGTTGCTTGGGCGTTTGCAGATAGGTGGCATTTGGACAGTGTGTGTCAGGATTCAATTTTGTGTCTTGTGTATGTATCTACACCTGGTCTGAAGCGATGGCATCCTTGTTTCCGGGCTTTAGTCCAAGAGGTGGGAAGTTTTGTTATTCGATCAGGGGTTCTTTTTTTTTCTCCTTGTTCGGATGTTTTGTCATAGATATACTTTGGCTTGCCAGGTCACAAGTATGGCACTTTTGATAGTTTTCGCCCCATTATACACATATCACTGTGAGGATACCTAAACGGGTGCATTTCGGTTTTTTTTCATCGTCCTACAGGTGGCCGAGATTTCAGCCAACTATTGTCATTTCCCTTCCAGATGTCAAATCGACAATCCTATAGTGTGGACCTGCCTGTAAGCCCCCAAAATGATAAGATAGCATCCAAAAGAAAGACCCATAGTATGGTGACCGTGTAAGGCTGATAGGCAACAACGTGACTTGAACAGTGTGTGTGTTTCCGTGCGGCCCTTTTGGCACACATACCCTTGCGAACACGGCGTGTTGAAGAGAATACATCTCGATACTCCGGTGTGCATGATATATCCCCTCTGGGGGAAAATCTTTCATCCCCCTCTGCTCATGGGTGTGCCAGAAATCTTTCGTCGTTCCACTCCTAGAGGCAAATTCCAGTATACTGTTGAAAATGGGCCATGTGCTTGGGTGAAAACTGTGGTTAACCTCGCCACTCTCCATTCCAAGGAAATCCGATTTTTTTCCTATCATCTTTCGGTTCATGTCATATAGCTCGTATGTCCAAGTTGGGTGGTAGCTCGGATAAAAGTACTCAGCTAGAAAAGCAAATGGGTGCAGTTGCTGGGAGTTCTGGATTTTCAAACCTTGCTCGCCATGATTTGATGGGCTACATCGTATTGGCCCTTTACAGGAACCAAGTTCGAACATGGATAACTGAGTCGGAGTATGCCGATATCAGATAAGCGACCGGCAACCTGCTGCGCGGTCGGGCGGAATAGTCGCTCAGCATGGAGCATCACCACACAGTAGAGATACAAGAACCTGAGCCTTTTGTCGTTAAACTCCAGTAAGAAGTTTTGTTCCTACCTACTTGTCCACTTTGTGGTTGCCACCGGATTGCGTGCAAAACTAGACTGACCATTGCCGGTGCATTTCCAGAAAATTTTCATCTCGGTGAGACTATAGCCAAAGATCCCTGAAATCACCTCCAGGATAACACAGCCGAGGGAGAAAATATCAGTAGCCCGACTGCGGGATTCGAAGTTAAGTACTTCTGGTGCTGAATATTGGATAGTCCATGCAGCGGGGCGACCTGTTGTTGTGGAGGTGGGGTCTTCGGAAAAGTCAAGGCTATGTAAAGTTAAATCCATGTCATCTGGTAACGCCGTTATACCAACCTGAATCCGAAGTCAGTAAGGAGGATATTGTCTCCGTGCACAAGAATATTTTGAGGTTTGAGGTCCTCATGCCTAGCGCTTATCAGATCTAGTTGCAGATTATGAAGCGTAGGCATTCGTTTGAGGGCAGGAAAGAATACTCAAAAGAATTCGAGCTTCACTTACCGAATATTTTTACGATGTAAGTAGTCCCTATCAGAAGACCAGTCAGCGCTTCCACATGATGTTCGGAGCGGTATCGAGCCTAGCCAAAGTCCTTCACACTGCCGAAATCAGAATTAAACTTACAAAGCGTTGCATAAGCAGCCAATACCTCTGTACAAGAACTCCTTCTCCTTGGTATGAATTGGCTGATCTAGCATAGTTGCAAGATCCATATCAGCCACAGGGTTCGAGATAATATTCACATGATCAATATCCGTATAGCTTCCTAGGAACTTCACGCAGTGTTGATGTTCTACCTGGCGCATGACCTTTATCTCACGAGCAAAAGCGGCCATGATCTGCTTTTGGGCTTTGAGATGCCTAGGTCTCCCAATTCGTTTTCGTACACACCTAATAGAGCCTGTGTGGCTGGCTATCGATATCTCCTCAACGGTTCCGAAGGCGCCCTCGCCCAGTACCCGGTGCTCCTTGATCAAGTCTTCGTCGTCGTCAATGGCAGAATGGAAAAGTTATGCAGTTCTTCTGGGTTGCTGTTACTCCATAACCGTATTTCTGTATCCAGTATGTTGTCTTGGGCTCGTAAGAAGGAATTTCTGTCCTAATTATTCGAGAAAATCCTCTGGATTGTTTGCTTTGTAAAGGGGGACCATAAATCTGAGATGCCATGGCTTTTGAACATTTGCCATGCTGATTCGTTGCCAACTTTCGATAATATATAATCGAGTTTGAAATCTATGGCTGGGGCGTTTTTGGCCGCGCTTGATTGTTGAATAGGGAGATCGGTGTTATCTTCGGTGACGGAACACGCGGGATCAACACCTTTTTTGTCAAAATAACCTAAAACGTCGAGCATCCGAGAATCAGATAGCGCGGGTGGCTGCTCTTGTACTGTGTCCATCCCAGTCTGTGGAGGAAGGCGCACAATAGGTGTCAGTGGTGGTAGTATTGCCCGCGGTATCTTGCTAACGAATTCCTCGTTCAGGATACTCTGTTTAATATCGGTGAAATCTTCTGGGAGGAGAACGTTGCTCCAGTCCCCCTTGGTTTGCTCCAACCGTCCCCAAGATCCGAGCACCCAAGTACCGTCGGCGACATACTTGTACAAAGTATAAACGACAGGCAAGCACACAGCCTTTGTAAAGATACCGTTCTCTTTCTCTAGCTTTACTGATTTGGCCCAATTATTAAAAGTTCCTGTAACATATACCTCATGGGCAGATGATGCCCATTTAAATGTGAAATTTCCACAACTGTGTGAGCCCCCCACTATAGGGCTCCCGGACGAGTGATTAGCTGGATCTAGCCATGGTGTGATGGAACAATCGGGTGTTTGTCTTATTCCGGACTGGCTGGGAAACATCGATACAATCGAGTAAGATACAGTACTTGTGGGCAATAAACTGACATCGTGCTCCGGTTGAAGCCTGCAAGGCTAAGGCTGTGCAGTTGCAGGACATGCGTTGCTGAGATTGGATAGAAGTTGGCGCTTCGACCTACTCTTTTCGTCAGAGCCCCGCCTGTACCTGCCCTTCGTCTAGCGCTACCTCAGACAACCGCAAATGCCGACCAGCCTCACGAATGGAGGGCCGAGTCTCCTCTTCCCCGCTATCGACATGGTTAATTTTTGGTCCTCTTCTTTCTTGGTATCGACCCGGAGAGCCCCCCCCCCCCCCAATATATTCCTCCCTGAACACTCCACTAAATTTCAGAACTATACACCCATTGCCATCTTAAACAACATCAAACGACTCCACAATGCCCATCCAGGTCAATCGCATGACAGAGGCCGATGTCGATGGCGCGATAGACACCATACAACAGGCTTTTGCAGAAGATCCGTACAACCAATGGATTTACCCTGACCGGTCAAAGGTACGCGCCATGTTATCTACCACAACTCCTCGGCACTAAACAACACCACAGATCGACTTGAAGCGCAATCGCGCCTCCCTAACTCTTCGCTGCCATTGGGGCATTCAGCATGGCCTCTTCTACGTAGCTCGCGACACATCAGATCCAACGAAAATCCTTGGCTGCGCGATGTGGATGCCACCACACCCGCCGTCCGAACCCGAAACGTGGTCACTCTACCTCTCATACTGGTATCTCTGGTTTAACCAGATTCAAATGAATCTATGGTATGGACGCGGCGGGCTTTCTACGAAGCGGTATTGGATATGGAAAGCGCGACAAGCAGAAGTGCAATCAGCACTCTGGACAAGCGAAAAGGGGTACTACTTTTGCAATATCGTTACGGTGTTGCCGGAGGCACAGGGCAAAGGAGTAGGGAGGGCCCTGATCGAGGAAGTTTTGAAAATGGCGGATAATGAGGGTGTGGATTGTTACTTGGAG
The DNA here is from genome assembly GCA_028456235.1 of Ophiosphaerella narmari. Taxonomy (NCBI): domain Eukaryota; kingdom Fungi; phylum Ascomycota; class Dothideomycetes; order Pleosporales; family Phaeosphaeriaceae; genus Ophiosphaerella; species Ophiosphaerella narmari. Next base: position 452,018 of record JALNQA010000008.1, read on the forward strand.
GCCTCAAGAAACGTGCCAAACGTGGCCATTTATGAGAAATTCGGATTTGAGTTGGTGAAGCAGATGGAATGTAGGGATGGCGCGGGCGAGAAAGATGCTGTGATGATTTATTGTATGACAAGGAAGGCTCGTGATGGGCATGCTGGAGATACAAGAGTGACAACAAAGACGAACACCTCAGAGACAGCAGGGACTACACCAGAAATAGGGTAATATTGAAAGGAGAGCTAGAGCGATGATAGGAGGCTAACGCTGTCTAAGTAGAAATATCCAAATTCTGCCCATCCAAACTAATCTCATCGCTCAAGCCCAACAACCCTGCCTCCCATTCTTCTGCCTTCTTCGGTCCTTCGTCCCAATTGACACCTTCCCAATCATCGAATATGCTCTCTACCGCCTTGTCCTTCCCCAAACTCTCGAAAACCACCGACACTCTGTTTGCCCTTTCAAGCGCCTGTATAACGAGAGGATTCTCATGTTTTCTGGTTTCTCGCGCCGTTGCCTTGATCATGGATGTTCCACGTACACTAATCCACCAACCGTTTGTTACCATATTAGCTAGTGCATACCACCATGCCACTAGTAGCAAAGCTCTAGGCTCTCGGACTTTCACCAAAGCAATGAACTCAGGCATCAGGAACGACGTCATGACGAAGACTCGTACGTTAAAGTCGGGGTTGACGTGGTAGTAGTAGAGTGATAAGAATATTGGCGAAAGGGCATGGTAAGCTGGTATAAGGATATTGCAGTCGAGATCTAGGGGACCATCCTCTGGTGGATTGACCATGCTTTCGAGAACAGACATCAGAGATGGCGGAAGGAAGACGAAGCCAGCGAACGGTATTGTAAATGGCAAATTGTATGTTGATGCTGGATTCGGGTGATCAGGCGTGGTACCCAGACGCCCGGCTTGGGTTTGTAGCGGTGGTTTGTCATTGGTGTGGATAATGGGTGGTGGTGGAAGCGTGCGCACCTCTCTACGTATTAATGGATATACCGATAGCCTTTCAATACCCTGGGCCCAACGGAGCGATGCGAGGATTCGAAGGCCCTCGCTCATTTTTAGCAGCGAATACATCCATGTCATGTATTCTTCACCATCGGCATTTGGACCTGGTGTCTCGAGGAGGGCCAGTAAGAACGCCCCTGTTACAAGAATAGACTCGTAGTTTTTAGATGTAATGTTCTTCAGTTCCTTGGTGTACGCTTGAAAAGCTTTCTGACGGTAGGTTAGTGCTTCGTCATATCGTTGCTTCGATGGCTGTAGCGCATTGCAGTGTGAAGCGGCGATGCTCAAAAGCGAGTATAGGAGATGTGAGTGTGAGACACCTATATGGGGCACTATGTCGCGATATACATCCTGTATAGCTTGACCCCCTCGAACGGCCAAGGTCTGCCACGTAGAGTTCTGGTAGTGGTTTAGTAGCTCTATATCTATAGGAGTGAGTTCCCCGATAGATGTACAAGCTACAGGAACTGCCCTGAGGGGCATTGGGTAAATAACATTGTTGACGCCCACCTCATCCAAAGAATCGGAGTCGATCAAAATCCGTGCCTTGTCACCAGGTAAGGCGATAGCGTTTGAGGAAGGTGACCTGGATATTTGGTTTTGAGGATATTGACAATCCAAATCCCGGATAGCACAATAGCCACATGCAGGTTGACCTTCATTGCACTAGATTACGTTATGATATGTTAAATACCCCAACTTCAAGATTATTGCACATACCTTCACCTTTTTGCGCTTGCATGTCAGGCAGCCACTGCGAGACTTTCGGTGTGGTTTCTTGTTTATGAACCCAGCACTTCGGCGTGTCATGTTAGCTTGGTTAATTAAACATTGATCCCATTATAAGCTCGCAGTTATAGTATAGCCAAAGCGATGAAACATTTCTTTCAGATATAAGGACTCTACTGTAACACTATACTTGATGAATGATGTGCTGGCGCCTGGAGCTTGGCGTGCTGACGACTTCGGTCCTTTGAGGTCCCAAAAAGGTAGTCATTGCATCATCACAAAATTGACATCTACATTTAGTGGTATAATGCGATTACTCCACTGAGGTTAAACCTGGGCGTTGGAAGAAATAAAGGCCCCCTGATGATAATCTAGATTGGTAGCGTACTCATATGCAGCCTGTCTGCATTTTTGACAAGACTATACCAGAGGCACAGGTAGATATTTGGTGCCAGAGAGAATCCTCTAAGCACATTCGGTCGCCCCCCTTTCTCTGACGCTTGGTTCTTCTTGTTCCTTGGCCTCTTGCAGGACGTATCGAGAAGATTGTAGTACCAACAACAAAACCAACACTAAGAACATTGGCACTGCATCAAACACATACAGCGTCCATTCGTGTGAGATGAGATATGAGGCGTTCCCCATAGAGTATTCGATCAATCGGAAGATGCAACGAAAGAGGACCAAAGCGCTCACGCCGTAGAGAACCCAAAGCATCTTTTTCCAATCGGCGCTCATATTTAGATTTGACGACAACCTTGTCTTTCTATTCATGCGGACATGGAAGTCAACGGATGCGATTAAAAAGACTACAAACGTTGCGACTTGCAAGGCAAGACCAGCGATAACAATCTTCTCGCCAGCGAGTGCGAGATTGAGCTTCATTGTGCCCATAATGCTAGCGCCTGAGACCCGTTAGTTTTTTTTTTTGGAACTTCGGCTAGTTTTTTTCAGAAAGCGCTAACCTAAGCCTTGAATAATCAAAGTTGTGACATCTGCTGAGACGAAGATGCGAGTATACCACATAGGTTTAACCAAAGAAACATCTTCCCCTCCAGCAAATCTGATTGTTCGACCGAGCGTCATGTATATTGTGGCCGCAAAGAATAAAGGGCCAACGAGTAGAAGTGTACCCTGGACAATGAATGGGCCCCATGCTTCGTCATTGAAATGGGATCCGATGCGAGCGCCAAAGCCACCGACCTCGCCTAGAGCAGTATCGTTAGCAATGTGAAATGATATACATAGAAAAAAGGACGCACAAAGAGCTCCAATGATCACATATATGATGATGGCCCTACGAAGCCCCAAAAATTGCCAAAGATGTAACAAAGTTGTGGTCGAAAAAATGACAAGGGCTACAATAGCACCAGCGAGTGTTGGATTATAGCGGTACATCTTCCAATCGAACTTAGGGGAGCTCGGAGGGTTTGCCATCTTGATAATGGAGATAGTCTTGGGTTGGAGAGGGGCAGTTTGTTAAATATCTTGCTCGGAAGAATTGCAAAGATGCGAGGTTTGAGAGATAGGCTTAGGCCAAGTCGATGATGAACAGTGCTGTGATGAATTGAAGCGGCGTGGACGACATATTTAACATGAGATTTGTGTAATGTACTCATCGTGTGTTTATGGGTCAGCATGGCTATGTCACTACTGAAGGATTTCGCATAGAATATCTTCGCACTCGCGTAGAGGGCTAGTTTTAGCTACTTCGCATTCTGCATCGACAGATGTAACATCCAATGCGGTTAGTGCATGTAGTCTTTCGCATTCGCTAAAGTCTTGGTGAGGATGGCACCAGGCTGACCACTAGGGGGAAGCACTAGTTTCAGGTAATTCATTATGGAGCATTGTATTTCAGGCGATGCCTAAGGTAACGAGATTCAGCTACGATCTGAAGCTCCCGTGATTACATTTCGATCTTTCAAATAGGCATCTAATGCAGGGAGGCTGTACCACCTGTACGGGGCATTGTCGCAAGGCCGGCCCGCATTCGGCTATCTTGTCGAATATTAATATTGTCGCAACGCGTCTATTTGAGAAGGACCAGAGTCTACCCATGCTCTTCCTCATAGACTACAATGGACGCAGTCTACCTATGCTATTGACAGCCAACCTTCAGATAAGTTGTGCTTGGACACCGTGGATTCTGCAATGTGTCAATATAGGTGTAAGAGCTGCGGGCTGCCTCGAAAGTGCTCCAATGCAGTCCCAAAACATTCACGAAGCTTCGAAATGGACAAGACAGCGTGGCCTCGAGCTGGTGAGTGGAGGGAAATAGCTCAGGGATGAAGCTCGACCCTTTAGCTCTCCCAGTCCTTGGCGCGCACGGACATTTTGCGCCGTCGACACGTTGCGAGAAAGATCGCGACCCCCTCTCTTTTGTCCATCAACAGGTTCAATCGCAACCACATCTCCTTCACTTCTCCTTGTCCCTTCTCTTCCTTCTGGGCCATAGTTCGCAATCATGAGCGGCCGTACGTGTATTCCATCTCGCAATTGCGCCGCAAGGCCTGCTTGTGACGGCTCGAGAAATAATTACTAACCACCATCGCGTGTAGTACGGTTCCTTGATCTTGTCAAGCCCTTTGTCCCTCTCGTCCCTGAGATCTCGCTGCCAGAAAGCAAGGTTCCCTTTAACAACCGGCTAGTATGGACAGGTCTCACTCTCCTCGTCTTCCTCGTCATGAGCCAGATGCCTTTGTACGGCATTGTGTCGTCTGATACCTCGGATCCGCTGTACTGGCTACGTATGATGATGGCCAGTAACAGAGGAACGTTGATGGAGCTGGGTATCACTCCCATTATCTCGTCTGGCATGGTTTTCCAGCTCCTCGCTGGAACTCATCTGATTGACGTCAACCTCGACTTGAAGTCGGATCGCGAGCTCTACCAGACCGCCCAGAAGCTTCTCGCCATTCTCCTGTCCTTCGGTCAGGCCGTTGTCCATGTCATCTCGGGTCTCTATGGACAGCCTTCTGACCTTGGTGCTGGTATCTGTGTTCTTCTCGTCATCCAGCTCATCATCGCCGGCTTGATTGTCATCCTCCTTGACGAGCTCCTCCAGAAGGGCTATGGTCTCGGCAGTGGTATCTCTCTCTTCATTGCTACCAACATTTGCGAGTCCATTATGTGGAAGGCTTTCTCGCCCACTACCATCAACACCGGCCGTGGACCTGAGTTCGAGGGTGCCATCATTGCCCTCGTCCACCTACTCTTCACCTGGGACAACAAGACCGTTGCCCTCAAGGAGGCTTTCTATCGACAGAACCTCCCCAACGTCATGAACCTCATCTCCACTGTGATCGTTTTTGGCGCCGTCATCTACCTCCAGGGCTTCCGCGTTGAGATTCCCGTTAAGTCTGCCCGCCAGCGTGGTGTCCGCGGCTCTTACCCCGTGCGCCTGTTCTATACCTCGAACATGCCCATTATGCTGCAATCGGCTCTGTCCTCTAACGTATTCTTGATCAGCCAGATGCTCTACAGCCGCTTCTCTGACAACCTCCTTGTCCGTCTCTTCGGTGTCTGGGAGCCCAAGGAGGGATCTGCTCAGCTTTTCGCTACCTCCGGTGTTGCTTACTACATGTACGTTAAGACTACTAGTACCACTGAAAAACACATACTGATAGTTCTAGGTCTCCTCCTCTTAGCATCACCGAGGCTCTCTCTGACCCCTTGAAGACTGCCGTCTTCATCGTATACATGCTCGTCGCCTGCGCCGTCTTCTCGAAGACTTGGATTGAGGTCTCTGGCTCCTCTCCCCGCGATGTTGCTAAGCAGCTCAAGGAACAGGGTCTAGTGATGGCTGGTCATCGTGAAGAGTCTATGTACAAGGAGCTCAAGCGCGTCATCCCCACGGCTGCTGCTTTTGGCGGTGCTTGCATTGGTGCTCTGTCCGTTGGTAGTGATCTTCTTGGCGCATTGGGAAGTGGAACAGGTATCCTCTTAGCTGTTACTATCATCTACGGATACTTCGAGATTGCCGCCAAGGAAGGCGACATGGCCGGCCTCAAGGGCATGGTCATGGGCTAGATATCTTCTTTCAGACAATTTGGTTTTTAGAAAGAGCTGAAGTGGGTTGCGTAGCATTCACTGGGTCTGAAGTTGGGTTGCCGATGACCTTTGAAGCAGTTGTACATTATTGTTACAAAAAGAAAAGCAAAAGTCTGCATCGTATCTCGCCTTTTGTAATGTATCAGCGGCAAAAGTTTGGGGTTCCGCTTCTAACGGCCTGGCTTGGTTGGGTAGTATGACAATGTATGATTTGCATCTTTGCTTGTTCTCCTGTTTTGACTGTTGTCTCGTTTGACAGCAACATTTCATGTTTCCGCCAGCAACGAGGGACATCCAACGCATCAGTTTCTGGCGCGTGCACTTGTCCGTTCGTTCGGTTTCAGTGATACGGCGAAATCGACACTACAAATGGGTAAAAGCTTAAGTTCAAAACAAAACCGAGGTCAGAGCTGCCGAATTCACCTTCGGCCTGTTGAGAAGGAGCGCTCTATTTGGCTGTTCCAAGGTTGTGAGAATGCGATTGCTCAGCCCATGATGCCAAGGTATGGCACAGCGTGCTGTAGTCCTCTCAGCCTGATCGCTTTTTTGCCATTTCTTACCACCTAATTTCGTATATCCACACTCATTGTGAACCAACTCTTGTGATGGATCCCCTTAGTGTGACGGCAAGCATTATTGCAATCCTTCAGCTCTCTGTCAAAGTTCTCGGATATTTGAGCGACGCTAAGGATGCCTCAAATGAACGAGAGAGATGTGCAGTCGAGCTCTCAAACCTTTATGGTCTTCTCGTTAGCCTTAGGTGCCGTCTTGAAGAGAGTAACCCCGATATGCCATGGTATATCGGAGTACGGGCGCTCGCAATAGAAAATGGGCCACTTGATCAGTTCAGACAAGCGCTAGAGATGCTGCAATCCAAGTTGACCCGGAAGGGCGTGCTTGGCAAGGCAGGTGAAACACTGATTTGGAAGTTTAACAAAGAAGAGATTGAACGCATATTGGGTAGGATGGAAAGATTGAAGACGTTGGTACATATTGCATTACAGATGGATCATCTGTAGGATATCCTAAAGGACCCGAAAAAGGTCATGACTAACAAGCAAAGCAAACTATCTCAGGCTACGAAAGAGGATACGGCTTTTGTTCGAGTGCAAATTCCCGTCATACAGGCCAGAATTAGTGCCATACAGGACGAGCAACATAATGAAAAGCATGATAAGCTCATGTCATGGCTATCGTCATTGGATTTTTCCACACAACAATCGGATATATTGAGCCGTAGGCAGAAAGGAACAGGTGAGTGGTTTCTTGCTGACTCCGCTTTTGTCGACTGGCTCCAAGAACCACAAGCGACATTGTTCTGTCCAGGAAAGCCGGGAGTTGGAAAGACAATGATAGCCGCAATCGCAATCAACCATCTCATGGAAACAACTCAGAGCAGAAATATCGGAGTAGCCTTTGTGTACTGCAACTACAAGGCGCAAGACGAACAAAATATTGGTAGCCTGTTTGCGGCTATTCTCAAACAACTAGTTCTGGTCCGGCAGGCAATAGTGGAACCTGTAGAAAAACTATACAATCGTCATGCTGAGAATAGGACTAAACCATCAGTGGACGAAATTGCCAATACACTACAAGCTGTTCTAGCAAGACTCGCAACTGTATACATCGTGGTTGACGCCCTGGATGAATGCATGGTGAATACTGGCACTCGCTACCAGCTTTTACAACAACTCAAAGGTCTACAAGCTAGGTGCGACTTGCGTTTGATGGTTACTTCAAGATATATCCCGGATATCGAAGAAGCATTTAAGAGCGCGACAAAAGTAGAGATAGAGGCAAGAAATGAGGAGATGAGACTATTCATGATGGGTCAGATTTACCGCTTGCCCAAATGTGTCCAGCGCGATGCTGCATTGCAGAGTGCAATACAAGACAAGATTATAGAAGCTGCGGATGGGATGTAAGAGCCTCAAAAGCCTCACAATAGCTACGTCAACTAATTCTCTAGGTTTCTTCTTGCTCGCCTGTACTTGGATTCGTTCCTTAGTACGAGAACAAAGAGTAAAGTTGAGTTGAAGCTTAAGACATTGCACAGGGGTTTCCAGGGACTTAGCCAAGCATACGGCGATGCTGTCGAACGCATTGATAATCAGCTTATTGAAGACACTGCCCTTGCAAAGCGTGTCCTTGGTTGGGTCACAAACGCACAAAGACCACTTACAACCAATGAACTATGTTATGCATTAGCAATAGAGCCAGGGGCCAAGGATCTGGATCCCGATAATATCCCTCACATTGAAGACCTGGTTTCTGTGTGTGCCGGTCTTATTGCTGTTGATGAGGGAAGTAAAATTGTTCGCCTTGTGCACTACACAACACAAGAATACTTTGAGCGAACCCAAGACGTTTGGAACCCCGATGTCTTTATAGACATTGCGTCAACTTGCCTTACCTGTATATCATTTGATTCTTTCAGTTGTAAAATCCTTGACTGCGCCAAGGGCAAAAAAAGATGGGAAAACAAAGATATTCGGATCTTGCTCGAACAGAACCCGTTCTACGCCTACGCTGTGCAATACTGGGAAAAGCACATACTACCGGTGCAAACTGAAGTGCATGACCTAGCTTGTTTATTCCTCGGCAACAAAGTCACAGTGTCCTGCGCTTCACAGGTTCGGAGCGTGCTGGACAGTGGGTGGAGGAAAGCTCGAACAACAGGCTTTCATCTCGCTGCACAATATGGCTTGCGGGATGTTCTTGCAACACTCCTGTGTAGAGTTGGAGGAAATACTGGTATTTCTATTAACACAAAAGATCATTGCGACCGAACTCCGCTTTTTCAGGCAGCAAAATATGGTCATGACAACGTAATAGAGTTACTACTTGAAAACGGAGCAGACATAGATTGGTGCGCGAAACTTCAAGGAACCGCACTCCACATAGCCGCCGAAAGAGGGCACGCGCCGGCCGTAAGGATATTGGTCGATCATGGCGCCAAAATATATCTAGAGGTGGGCGATTCTGGAAGCAATTCTCAACACGGTTGCTGCCGCCATTATGAAGCCGGTTGCCAAAACGCTCTTCTAGTTGCCTCATACGAAGGTCACAGAAGTATAGTGCAATTTTTACTTGAAAGGGGCGTCGATATTGATGCGGAGTCGGGTCCTTATGGTAGCGCACTTGCAGCCGCCTCAACCAACGGCCATGAGCATATAGTACAACTATTGCTTGACAAGGGCGCAGCTGTTGACTCGCTTAATGGATGGTATGGCAGTGCTCTGCATCGAGCGTCACAGGTCGGCCACGAACGGATAGTAAAGTTGTTACTTGACAAGTGTGCCGATATTCATGCTGCCCCCGATATATATTTGGAAAATACGCTCCATATAGCAATCGATGGAGGCCATGAGCACCTAATTAACCTCCTACTCGAAAATGGTGCCAACATGGAAGCACAAAACTTACTTGCCGGTAATGCACTCCAGTTGGCTTCAGTCAAAGGCAACCAGCAAATAGTACAAGTACTTCTCGATGCAGGCGCAAATGTCAATGCGGCGGGTGGTCCTCTAGGCACTGCTCTTCAAGCAGCCTGCTCTAGAGGATATGAGATTGTTGTAGACTTGCTGATTGATAGAGGCGCTGATGTCAACGCAGAAAGCGGACCATACAAGAATGCACTATATGCTACTTTTAAATCCGATAGTGTTGCATTCGAAACCCAAAAGCGAATAGCAGAATTGCTCCTCGACAAAGGAGCTGATGTCAACGCACATAGTGAAAAGCACTACAATTTACTCCTGCGAGTAGCCCATATAGGTAATATTGAGGCTGTGAAGCTATTGTTGGAGCGGGGCGCTGATGTCGACTCTCATGGTGAACCGTATGGGCCTTTAACCTGCCACCTTGCTGCAAAGGGATACACAGATCTAATACAATTAGCCCATGAGAAGTATGGTGCATGCATATGCGCTGTAGATTCCCATGGCAGGTCCGCACTTCATTTAGCTGCAAAAGCCGGAAACCCCGAGACGTTCAACTACCTGATGGGTTTGGGCCTTGATTCTAATGTCAAAGACGTGAAGGGTGATGATCTGCTACAGTATGCTTCTTCAGGAGGTTCACTGGAAATTCTAAACAAAGTTCTCGATGGAAAAACACTCGGTTTACCTCGGAGTGGATCTTGGACTCCCCTTCACTGGGCTTGTAGGGCGGGGAATCCAAGGATCATTGAACGCTTGGTCGAAGTCGGACTGCGCGGTGAATGTGTTCACCTCTCCCGACCAGAAGGGCAATGGAGCGCTTACTCAATTGCTTCCTTTCATGATAACGGCCATATTGTAGACAAACTGTCTTCAGCCTGTGGATCTTTGTTGGGCGTGGAAGTTGACCCTAATGCTATGGGTACCGTACGGCTTTATGGCAATAGACATTGTCATATATGCAATGGGTGCTTATTTGTAAGCTATAGCCTCAAACTGCTTTCGAGTCATGCTCATAATAAGACAGAATATATATGGGACCCGTTTCCACTGTCGCGACTGCCCTGGCCTGGACTACTGTTTCATGTGCAAACCCTTTCTCGACCATCTACACCGGGGGCATACCTGGGACGAGTTCTCATAGTTGTGATGGGGATTTAGAATTACTGAGGCGTAGCTACATTGGCTAAGATGATAATGAGGAAACTGATTCGGTTATGCAAAATTATTGTTCAGCTGTGTGCCATGCCTAGGGTGTAGATAAAACTATATAACGGAGCCGCTCTATTCGACCGCGTGATCTAATACTACTAACCTTACCTTTTAATTGCTATATATCTAGGTATTATTTGGCATTTGAGTATATCTCATTTCTATATTTTAATTTTAAACACTTGTCTGGATGCCTAAGTACATAACTACTACCAAGTACTAACATTACGGAACGCGGTCAGAAGCGCCATCAGTATTGCAGTCGATGCTTCCATGTACTGCCAAAAAATAATTCATACGGCGTGTCGATGGCATTCAGGCCAGGCATCTTACTCACACGAATAAGCACTATGGCGATTATGACTAGTAGGAGGTAGAGTAAGGACTCTCCAGCTGCGTTTTGTCGCAAACTCATCTTCGATTGACGAAGCACCAATATTGGAGTGAATAGTCGGCGCTGGCACAGCAGCTCACTTCAGTCTCTCTACATACTCATAAAATCGGTGATCGCATCCAAACCAGTCGCCGAACCAGTCATAGAAAAGTACGTAGTGCGATCGAATTTGCATTTCACTGCACCATGTCAGCCTGTCCGCGATGGTACGACCTTCACCGCAAACACTTACCACACTCCGCTCCAAAACGGTGACATAATATGAAGGGCTCTGCTATGACGAATATCCACGACGCTGTTGTAAATCCAGCAACAATCTAGAGGTATGACTGAATGTTTGGCACCGATTAAACCAACAACACATACTTATTCAGCAACATTGATCATCACAAACTACATCACAGCACAGTGCAAAACATCACAACACCGCACCATCTATATCTCATACTGGGAATCAAATTTATCTCACTTCCACTTTTCGCTACCCCTTGCGCCACACCCTACCTCAAATAAGCTGCTGAAATGCACGATCAAGCGGCGACCTCAGGGGCTTGACATCCTTGTAAAACTCGATAGTAGCCTTAGCACGCTTCGCAATGCCCTCGGGTGTGAATTCGAATTTCTATATGGCACCATTAGCACGTATTCACGTATCAAGCAGGATTCATAACTTACGGCGTAGACCTCCTTGTACGGGCCTGAGGCGCCGAAACGGTTGAGGCCGAATTGCTCGTGGGAGTATTTTTCCCAACCGAGGGTGGACATGACTTCGACGGATAAGCTGGGGATGCCGCCGGGGATGACCTTGAGCTTGTATTCTTTAGATTGGGCGTCGAAGACTTCGGTGCAGGGCATGGAGACGACGCGGGCGGTGATGCCTTGGTCTTTGAGTGTCTTAACGGCTTCAAGGCAGAGGGACACCTCTGATCCGGTGGCGACGAGAGTGATTTGAGCACCTTCGTTCTCGAGGATGGTGTAGCCACCCTTGATGCCGTTCTCGAGTGTGGAACCCTCAAGCTGGGGCAGGTTCTGACGAGTGAGGGCGAGGATTGAAGGAGTTCCTGTCGATGTGAGAGCCATGTAGTAGGCGGCGGAGGTCTCGTTTCCGTCAGCTGGGCGCCAGACCATCATGTTGGGTAGAGCGCGGAAATGTGCAAGGGTCTCGATAGGCTGATGAGTGGGGCCATCCTCCCCAAGACCAATGGAGTCGTGGGTGGCTACGTAGATAACGCGCTGATGTGAAAGCGATGACAGACGGACGGCGCCGGCAGCGTATGAGACGAAGTTGAGAAAAGTACCACCAGCGGGGATGATGGTTCCATAGGCGGATAAGCCGTTCATGACAGCAGCCATGGCGTGCTCACGGACACCATATCGGATATAGCGACCGGACCACTCTCCAATACCGAGATCTGGAGGCTGGAAGTCAACGGCCTTCTTCCATCGAGTGTTGTTGGAACCAGTCAAATCGGCAGAACCGGACAACAGCTCAGGGATGATGTCGTGAATAGCCTCAAGAACGCTCTCGGAGAGCTTTCTTGACGCAATGGCTGCGTCACTGGTCTTGTAGACAGGCAGAGACTTCTCCCAGCCCTCAGGAAGTTTGCGCGTCAATCGTCGCGCAAGGTCAGCATGAGCATCCTTGTGTTCTCGTCCGTACTTCTCGAACAGCTTGTTCCACTCCTCCTCAGCAGCAGCACCTTCAGCTGCGTGTCCGTGGTACATGTCGTAAACCTCTTGGGGCACAACGAAGGTCTTCTCGGGGTCAAAGCCAAACTTCTCCTTGACAGACTTGATATCATCCGCCTTCAGGGGGTTGCCGTGAACACCTCCAGTACCCTGGAGCTTGGAACCGAAACCGATGGTGGTGGTGAGCTTGATAACGGAGGGCTTGTCGGTGACCTTCTTGGCCTCGGCAATAGCGGCCTCAATGCCCTCAAGGTCAGAGTCTCCGTCCTTGACATGCTGAGTGTGCCATCCATAGGACTCGAATCGCTTCAGGACGTCCTCAGTGAAGGCGCACTTGGTGTCGCCATCTGCCAGCTTGTAAGTCTCGTAAAAAAGCAAATCAAGTTATAATTTGCTCACCGATGGAAATGTGGTTGTCATCGTAGATGGCAATGAGGTTGCCGAGCTTCAAGTGGCCAGCCATTGAAGCAGCTTCGCTCGCAATACCCTCCATAGCACAGCCATCACCAAAGAACATGTAGGTGTGGTTGTTGATCAGATCGAATCCAGGCTTGTTGAAGACAGCGGCAGTGTGTGCCTGGGCCATGGCAAGGCCAACGGCATTGGCGAAACCCTGACCGAGAGGACCAGTGGTGACCTCGATACCAGGGGTGTCATGGGCCTCGGGATGTCCGGGAGTGATGCTATCCACTTGCTGAGGAAAAGTCAGCAATTGATGTCACATGAGCTAGAAGTAGTATCTCGGTTTGCGTACGCGGAAGTTCTTGAGGTCATCAAGGGTGACCTTGTAGCCGAAGAGGTGGATAAGGGCATACTGGAGCATGCATCCGTGGCCGTTGCTGCGCGCATAGAATCAGTACCTAGAAACAATGAGATGGAGAATGGAGAAATATACGAGAGCACAAATCGGTCGCGGTTCACCCAATCCGGGTTCTTTGGGTTGAAAGTCATGAACTTGTTGAAGACAACGTGGGCCACCGGGGCCATGCCCATAGGGGCGCCCGGATGGCCTGAATTGGCCTGGGCAGTAGCATCAACCTACAAAACACCACAAAGTCAGCAATTGGGATTAGACGGCCAGCAGGCAGCGTGCGTTGGGAAAAAGATTGCTGGAGCGGGGCAACTCGTCCAGATGGTGGGGCAGATGATGAAACATACCGCGAGGGTGCGGATGGTGTTGATAGCGAGCTCGTCAACCTTTCCGTACGGCATGATGGGCAGACTTTCGGAGACAAGCAAGAGTGTGAGAGGAGAAGGAGTGCTCTTCGGGCAGAAGACGATTATGTACGTTGCGAGCTTGTTGCATTGCTGCGATGCACTTACCCTGACTAAACTATGCTGCCCACCTCGACTGACAGGGATGACCCGCCAGACAGTGGGGTTTGCCACAACAAAAGCCCGGCCTACACATACGTCAACCAGTCTCCGACACTGGTGTGCTTCGTTACGTCTCTGAATAAGCGCCTCGACACCACTGACTTAGCCGGCCTGACTGTCCATTACTAACGCCCTTGTTTTTTGCCCATTACTGAATCTGTCTGTCATCGCTGGTATCCTGGTCCGCCATCGCCCAGCCCTTATCTCGCCTGTGCCAGCAGAAATCAACAATTCTGAAATTCTTCCGGGCGTACCCTACCGCAATCGGCGCGCCGCGGCCGACACGGAGACGTCTACCTATTACCAATATGAGGCTCAACTCGTCGTCGCGGGCCCCCATCCGTCGTTGAGTAAAGCCGGCCATTTACCCTATTCTCCGAGGGGATACTTCATCTGTATTTTGTCCTCGTGGGACTTGTTAGCTAGGCAATTAGGTGAATCTAGCCGTTGCGAATGCGGCCGCTTTGGAATACCACTCAACATCAATTTTAAGCGTGCCAAGGCCGGAGGTAGGGCGGCGCCAAGAGTTTAGTGTAAAGCATGCTTGGTGACTACAGTACATGTAATGGATGAAATCCGTGAAATGAGCGCTAGGGTATCGTACTCTACTCTACAGTGCTAGGAAACGACTGTCAAATCAGGTATATCATACTCAAACAAGAAAGAAAAGCGCTTGTGCCGGCCGTCAATACATGCCAGTATTACAAAGTTCATATACAAATGAAACTCTAAGAAGAAGAAGAAGAAGAAGAAGAAGAAGGAGGAGAAGAAAAGAAGAAAAGAAGAAAAGAATACATCACCAAACGCCCCAATATGGCCTTCTAACGACCGCCCCATCCAACACTGAGGAACAGATCGTCTCCCTTTCGCGTTGGTGTCAGTCTAGGAACCCAAACGGGGCTCTTCATCCCGTTCATTTCTGTATCATAATCAACGTCCCTTCCTACGTTGATTTCTCTCATCTCATCTCTGTGGCGCCTTGCGCTCAGTGAATCATCATTCTTCTTCACATTCAACGGCTTGATTATGTCTGGTTCGTCGTACATTGCTGGACTGCTGGGCCACATGCCGCTTTGCGTACGACTCTTGCGATCAATTTTAGAGTGCGGAGTTGTAGACCATGACTCGGTGCTATTGCTGCGCATGTGCGTGCGGGCATGTCGGACACGAGGTGGAGACACGAAAGGTGCTGCGAGCGGTTCATGTACCAGAGCCATATCTTTGGGCGCATTCAGCCGAAGAGGAAGTCGGCTTTCTAAAAGAGGGGGCGCAAGATCCTTGCGGCGGTGTTGGAGAAGATGGGAAGTAGGTGGGCTTGGTTGGTTGCGCTTTGGTGTTGGTTGGCTCTTGATTGGACTTTGAAGGTTGAAATGTTGAGGACTTCGTGGACTGCGCGGGACAAGCTGATTTGAGGCACGAGGGACTTTGGGATATCGAAGGTTTGAGATAGGCGATCCAGCGACAGGTGAGAGTTGATTCTCATCGGATAATTGTTTATCGTCATCATCGTCACCTGGAGTCGGATCACTTGCATCTACGGTTTCGAATGATGTCTGCGATGACACAGAATCACGGATATTCGTTGATGTGCGAGATGCGGTGCGTGTCATTGTGCTTCCAGATCTTTTGGGTCGGACTAGAATAGTTGTTGATGGATTTTTGGAACCCGAGGTATATGCTGGACTTGCTCGTTCCTTCAAGTCCTCGTGCGAGGTAAAGTAGTAGTCGTCAATGTCCCCAGTATTAGAACTGCCTGGTGTCCTTTGAGGCGATGAAGAGGAGGCCATGCGAATCGGAGGTGCCAATCTGTTGGTTTGTGCTGGAGCAAATTGTTTCGGTGAACCGTTCGCGGGCATCTCTATGGCGACGATCCTCTTCGGTTGGGGCCGTTCGTGACGAACAGGTATATTCAGGAATAACTCAGACCGCCTTGATACTTGTCTAGTAGTCTGGCTCTGGGCGGGAGAGGATGTGGTTGCATTGTCGAATGTCGCAGCACGCTTGGAAGCCTGAAGACTGCGAATAGGCGGGATCGGGACGAGTGGTGTTGGTAGTAGTACAGAAGAACGTCGACGTGCAGCCACTTCGTCCTCTTCGAAGACCGTTTCTTGCGTCATGGTACTGATAGGTCGGTAGGGAACCTGGAGACTGGAACGAAGACTTTTGGTTTGTCCTGCTTGTGTATTGGTATTCGTGTTCGCACAGGGAATGACTGATGTTCCATCTAGCTCAGCGCTGACAGCAACTCCTATTTGATCAAGAGGTAGTGAGGAGTTTGAGGAGCTGTTGGAGGTTCCGACTCCATTACGTTGCACAGCCCGTGTAGGATATAGAGCCGTTGGGTGTGCATTGGTTTGCTTGCCACCTAAGTTAAAGCGCTCGCCTCGTTTATGAGCAACTGGAGGTAGAGCCATAGGAAATTGCTTTGGTGGCACTGGCTGGTTACCTATTGTAACATAATGTGAAAATCGAGAGGAAAATTTTTTCGACTTCCGTCCTATTTTTTTCTCATCTGAATTAAACACCTCTCTTCGTTCCCTTCGTTTCCGTAAACAGACACTAAGGGCCATGAGTCCTATGGCCATGGCGAAAGCTGCTACAGCAGCCACAGATAGTCCGGCGATCTGAGCGGGGGTCATCCTAGGGGGCATATCGGTGGTGACTGGTAAAGCAGTTGAAGTTGTCGAAGGTGATGATGTCGGAGCAGGGGGTTCAGAAACCGAATCCACAATGATGGACTGCGTGCGAGATGCTTGGGATGGGGATGAGGTAGTGGTAATGGGAGTGGCAATCTTAGATGAAGAAGACGTTGATGTTGTTCGTGGAGTACTGCTAAGACTGACGGAGATTACAGTCCTGGTTGGCATCACGGCGTCCTGTTGTCCAAGACAGACATTGTATGCTGAAGCTGCGCCCGGGTCGGTCACTGAGCAGCCTGAATATACACAACCCAACGCCACTTCACCAAGTGACTCTCCAGTATTACTATAACGAGAACAGAGGCACTGAATGCCATCTGGGCCAGAACATGCAATAGGAAACTTCTCGGCCAGCGAAGCCTGAAGGCATGTCTGTGCACATGAAGGAACTTTTTGTTGAAGTACGGATGGAAGCGATACTGTTCTTGGAACGATAGTGACCAGCGGGGAGGCTGCGATTAGGGTAGCAGAAGAAATGCATAGCCTCTTGAAATGGCTTAGAAGCATAGTGGTACAAGGTCTGAGCATGTATAAGCTGCATTGTGCGATGGAGTAAAGTGGAACAGAGTGGACTCACTAGGAGATCTAGACATGAGGAATAGGGTTACAATAGGAAAGAGCTGCTCAGCAGCAAGAACAGGGAAGGAAATTGAAGGAGATAAAACCAAGGAAAATCGTAACGCATCCTCCGTATCAAGAAGCCTAACTGACGCATCAAAGGAAATTCACGAGAGATGGTAGGTTGTCAATATGTATCACTACAATCCCGCACGCGCCCCGTCAGAGTTACATCCGGGCAACCGCTGAGGCGCTATGTTGGTATACCTGTGTGGCTGTTCGTAGCTATTGTAAGCGCTCGGAAATTCTACGAACAACGATTGATCAGATTCTTGGTCGTCGCATGGTGTTGTGATGCAAGCATGCTATTCTGGGCGGCTCGGTCCAGCGCTTTACCGTATCTGGGTGCCTAAGCGCCCGTGTCAACGCTTGAGCCCTACAATTGGTATCTTGGGACCTATGAATGGATCGCTGCCTACTGCTTTTCGTGCATAATGTACAGGCGATACTTGGCCTATGTGCACTGCGGCGGTAACTATTTGATCCGTTGCCTACCAGTCACATGCCCGCTGCTTGACGCTGGGCACTGCTTTTAGGCAGCTATAGCCACTGAGCGACCTGCAATGGCAACATTGGTCTCTTACTGCCAGCCAACTCGTCCTCATGAGCAAGACAGTCGCCATGGACAGACCTCGTTATAGTCTGGTGACCAGTGCAACAATTCTTGGACGCTGCATGTTTGTGGCGGCTTCTGGAAACCCTTGTTAAAGTTTGTAGGTGTTGGCGAGGTGCGTCGGGGATGACAGACGTCGGCAACGTTTCGGAAGGAGGAACAGAAGAAAGTTCTGCATGGCAAAGTTTGAAACGTCCAGGCTGTACAAGTCCGGGGCAGGTCACGCGTGACGTGTCGCTAGAGCTGCCTCGGCAGTGGGGTGAGGCTCTGCGAACCTAGTGTTCGGTATTGCGATATCTAGATGAATGAGATCAATGTGTGTTCTCGTACATGCCCCCTTGTAGACACGTCTAATTCTGTTTGCGCAAATAGGCGTTCTTGTACATCTGATTAGGTGCCTATCCAGTCGTACGGGTCGAGGCGCAAAATATAGAAGCGGATGAACAACGCCCCGGAAGCGGAATATGCAGAGAAAATATATATGACTGCATGATAGTATGTAAGAATAAGGTGCGTGCTGGAAAAGCTATGTATGGGAATGTGCAGGCGCGTTGTTGGGGCATTGCTGGGATGCACAGACGACTGATGGAAGCTTGCAAGCGGTAGGCGTGTCCACGACAGCCGATTAATAGGTGTAGGCGGGAAAGAAGTTTCGTTTATTGGGATCCTCTAGAACTGTGGCGTTTCTAGCTCATCGGTTTTCTATAGGCATAGGGCCCCTTTATCTCCTCATTCACACGCGATCAATGCATATGCGTGCAATCGGTTAGCTTTGATCTCCCTGACACGTGGGGAGATCTGACCAAGATGCTTAGCTAGGGAGGGACTACTAGCACCAGGCTTTGTAATGGTAAAATACTGTCAAAGGACAAGGACCAGGAACAAAGGTACCTGCGGGAATCAAGGATTGCTTTGCAGCGGCTCTTGCTGCGGATCATGGCGGGAGAGGCTCGAGAAACACGCTTCACCAAAGACTAGGGACCAGCCGCTAGTCGGCGAGTGACAGTGACGGCTGTCTATATGAAGATGTGCGGCATGGGGATTCGTATAGAGACACGGGGTTGGGGATTGGGTGACCTAACGGTGAATTTGGCAGGCGAAGCGAGGCAATGGAAGGAAATTGAGCGTGCTCCAAGGACGTGATTGGGCAAATAGCGCACGACTCGCGAAAATGAGGACGCGATGCAGCGGAGGTTTGGCGAGTATTCGCAAGAGGCTAGCGGAGATAGCGTGATTGGATGGACTAGGTAGGCAAGCGGCCGACATTGCGCATTGCGATTACATGCAAGCCGAAAGGCTGAGCTCGGCACCACAAGATGTTGGCTCAGGTGAAACGAATGACAGCAGGCGACGCAGCTGAAGTGATGGGCGTATGTGCGTGTTGGAAGTGCTTGTCCATTGCTAAACAGGATGGGCGAGATGACAGATGAGATTGTGGCAATTGCGCGTGCAGAAAGGTTTCAGAGAAACAGGGGCCCGTCTGCGGTGGGCCCGGCGAAGGGCGACCAGCGTGTGATTCGGCGGAGGGCCCCTTCTCATCTTCGCCAGGGCTTCTAGAAGAACACCTAGTCCGACTCTTTGTGGGACCCGGGAGCGCATCTGGCGGCCATGGAGCAGGACAGGGCAGCCATGTCGAACAGGTGCAACAGGTTCCTGTGGTGGCCATTGGGGTGTGCCAGGGAGCGATGGTGTGAATGAATTGAATTGGTAATCAGGAGGGTGAGGCGAGGGCGCGGGCAGGCGCGCCGCGGCGATGGACAGGCGCAACTGCTTACTACAGCGCTTGGTGCTGGAGATGTATTTCAGCCAGGACGAGGAATCAAAAAGAACCACGGTCAAGCTGCTCTCCTCGTCTTTTCGGCGGTGGAGCAGCAGCGGTGGTCCTGGTGGAGCTGGTGGTGCTACACGAACGCCCGGGCCCCGCGCCAAGCCGTGGTCTTGCCATCCCATGAACGGATGCTGGCGACGGTTTTGGGCTAAGCGCATCTCTCCTTTCGCTGCCAGTTGCAAAAGGAAGACTCGCCTCGCTGCTCTGCTCTTTGCTCTGCCTTTTCATCTCTGTCGCTGCCGTGCAACTCTCGCCTGCACCACCCGCCCCTCGCTGTTTCTGGCCGTGTTGCTGAACCAAGGCTCGTCCAGCCGCCACGACCAGGAGGGATTCCAGCCTGCCTACCCTACCCTACTTAGCCCCGGCCGTCTCCACCCCAAACCTTGCAGCGTCCCTGAGACCCGTCCCAAATCTAGCCAAGCGAGCCCTCCATCACTTGCCAGCCATCCCTTCAACACCGCCCGTCACTTATCACCCGTACCATCTTGCTTCCTTTCACTCTCACACGCCCGTCTCTCCCGTCGCCCTCTGCCCACCAGAGAGGCACCGCATATAATAATACCCAGGTGAGTGGCCCTGCTGCATTCGGTCGCGCCTGCCTCCCCATTCACCGTTCACCGTCCCCGGCAGCCAAGACCCGCGCTGGGGAAGGAAACACCAACTGCCGCAGCAAACGTACCCTTTGCCTGCCTCCCTACCCACCGATCCCTCTCACGCCACCATCCCTTCCCAACTAACACCTCCCATCAGATTCCGCTTTGGCCGGCCTTGACGGATCGTCGCCATTTACCGTAACACCTTATTAATCAAAGCCGACCGCGTCCGCACTCATCACCATGGGTTGTGGAATGAGCACAGAAGAGAAAGAGGGGAAGCAGCGCAATGAGGAGATTGAGAACCAGCTCAAGCGCGACAAAATGATGCAGCGCAACGAGATCAAGATGCTGCTGCTCGGTCAGTAGTCCTGCGACGCCACCCCAGCCAGCCAGCCCTTTAACATGCCACAGGTGCCGGTGAATCTGGAAAGTCCACCATTCTCAAGCAGATGAAGCTCATTCATGAGGGCGGCTACTCACGCGATGAACGCGAGTCGTTCAAGGAGATCATCTTCAGTAATACCGTCCAGTCCATGCGTGTCATCCTTGAGGCCATGGAGTCGCTTGAGCTTCCCCTTGACGACCAACGTGCCGAGTACCACGTGCAAACTATCTTTATGCAGCCTGCCCAGATTGAGGGCGACAGCTTGCCACCCGAGGTTGGCAATGCCATCTCCGTGCTCTGGAAGGATGCCGGCGTACAGCAATGCTTCCAGCGCTCGCGCGAGTACCAATTGAACGACTCTGCCAAATAGTGAGCATCCAAGCTAGCCACAAACGCATTCTGCCCTGCTGACCAACCAAGCTACTTTGACTCGATTGACCGCATTGCCGCTCCCGACTACATTCCCAACGACCAGGACGTCCTTCGCTCGCGCGTCAAGACCACAGGTATCACCGAGACCACTTTTATCATTGGCGACCTCACGTACCGCATGTTCGATGTCGGTGGCCAGCGATCAGAACGTAAAAAGTGGATACATTGTTTCGAGAATGTCACCACCATTCTCTTCCTCGTCGCCATCTCGGAATACGACCAACTTCTTTTCGAGGATGAGACCGTGAACCGTATGCAGGAGGCGTTAACCCTGTTCGACTCAATTTGCAACTCTCGGTGGTTTGTCAAGACATCCATCATTTTGTTTTTAAACAAGATCGATAGATTCAAGGAGAAGCTGCCCGTCAGCCCCATGAAGAACTACTTCCCCGATTATGAGGGTGGCCCAGACTACGCTGCCGCATGCGATTATATCCTTAACCGATTCGTTTCGCTCAACCAACACGAGACTAAGCAAATTTACACTCACTTCACTTGCGCCACAGACACCATGCAAATTCGATTCGTTATGGCCGCAGTCAATGGTTCGTCCACCCATGAGCCTCTCCATGAGCCTGACTAACAAGCTACAGATATTATAATCCAGGAGAATCTGCGGTTATGCGGTCTAATATAGAACCGGCAATTAATGAAACGAGCAGCAGAGCCAAATCGAAAATTTCCACTTGGATCTTGAGTTGCATGTCTTTAACGACGGCCCGTACATTCTTCTCGTCCCACGGCGTTTCTGGGCCTTTAGTTTCAGCTTCTTCTGCCGCGTGGCTTGCTCCAGCCCGGGATCGCTTTTCTTTGATTGATACCCTGCGGGCGGGCTAGGGGCCAATCATACTATGAGTCGAAGTAGGCTCAAAATAACAATCATCTCCTTTTTGTGCGTGCAGTAAAGGTGTGGCGGGGTTCGATCGGAACGAAGGGAGTGGACGGGATGGATAGGGCAACGATGAAAGTTATTGAATCTGTTTTTACCAGCCGGTTTAAATAGTCCCTCCGCAAACCTTCCATGACAAGGCACATGGGTGGCTGAAGTCGCGCAAACCGAGGATTTTTCTTTAATACCATTTTCTTTTTTTTTCTCACGTATCTACTTGAATCTCATGTACCACTCCCACGTTTCTTCTCGTCTCTTGTCTATTATTAAGCATGTGTAAACTGAAGTGTGACTGTAGTGAATAAAGATGATGTGTAAATAACACGTTTGCTCAGCTTGCACCTAGTTGATTTGTGTCATCTACAAAGCATTTGCTGTTTTTGCAGACAGTGGTGTGCTACGCATTTATGGTACAACAGTGGCGTTGGCTGGGTCAAGTCTGTTCAGCTCAGGTAGGACAAATCGAAGGATATGTAGTTACGTATAGATTACTTGTAGGTGTTATATACTGGCATAAGGCGCACGAGTGAAGATTTTGGGTGTGAGTTGCAGGCAGTAGGGCATAGGTACAGTGGCGAGGGCATATCAGTGCATGTGTGTTGACTTGTATGGAGTATCTCGCAATGTCAACCGCTTTTGCTCAGATACCACCTGTACCGGTGTCTGGGTAAGCGGCGCATTTGGTATACGTGCAAGAGAGCTTAGTGGTGGTCTTGCGTATACAGTGACGTCGGCGCCAGTCAGCAAGAGTGTGCGTGACGCCGCCAAGCGCCTTCAGGTAGTCGATGTGTACACTGGAGACAGCGAAGGGCAGGCACAATTGCCGGGCAATCTTTTACCAGGACTGCACCCAAGGCGGAAGGTAAGCGTAAAGTGATTGCATGAGGGTAGGTTCGAAGCGGCTAGAGGTTGGACGAGTTGGAGTGGGAGCCGCGGCATTTCTCGCCATGGCGAAGGATGCGGTTTGATAAGGCGTCGGAATGGGCCAGCAGGTAGACCATTTGAGCATGGGAATGCGCCTGTCAAACATTAGGTTGCACCATGATGATATCAATGGAAAGCCTGGCAGCCAGCCGCAACCTTCCGACAGGCGCTTCCCTCCGCGCCCGCGCCATCAAAAGCAAGCCAGAGCGGCCTGAAGAGCGTTAAACCTCTCAGCTCGCGTGCGTTGGGCCACGGCCCCCAATCCCCAACAATACCTCGTCCGCCCGTCAGGCGACGTATATACCTTCACACAGCTGCATTGGAGGCCTGCATGATTTGCAGCGACCAGACTGCTAGACTACCACCCATCAAGCACTCTTGGCGACGGTAGCCCAGCTAGCAGGTTCCGCATAGCCACGGCCGCATATGCACTCGACGTAGCCCGCGAATCCAAGATGCCGCGCCCTCCCTTTACCACCAAGCTCTCGCTGCCCACTCGCTTCAAGCAGCAGAACAACACATCGCCGGCGCCTAACAGCGCGCCCACCAGCCGACAAGCCAGTCCCAAGCGCGCAATGGAGCAAGCAAAGCCCGGCCTGGTCCTGAGGGCGAATGTGCTCAAGGTGTGCCCGCCACGGCTTCCCCGCGGGGGAGAAGAGAGCTCGAGCTAACCAGCGCTGCAGGGCCGCAACCTCGCTGCAAAGGACCGCAGCGGCACCTCGGACCCAGTAAGTAGCTTCTGAAGCTGCCCCAGGCCGCCCGCTGTGCTGCAGCGCGGTGCAATGGCTGTTGTTTGCCTATGCTGACCGTGGCCGTCTTGCTACAGTATCTCGTCCTCTCGCTGGGCGACAGCAAAGCAACCACGCCCACCATCAACAAGACGCTGAACCCGGAATGGAACACGGTCGCCGACCTGCCCGTCGTGGGCGAGCAGAGCCTGTTGCTCGAGGTCTGCTGCTGGGACAAGGACCGTTTTGGCAAGGACTACATGGGCGAATTTGACGTCATCCTCGAGGACCAGTTCCTCAACCACGCCGCCCAGCAGGAGCCCCGATGGTTCCCGCTCGAGTCGCGGCGCTCGGGCAAGAAGAAGTCGGTTGTTTCCGGCGAGATCCAGATCCAGTTCTCCCTTGTTGACACGAGCAACGCCGCCGCCACCCCCGAGAGCGTCGTCCAGAAGTTCTTCGCCATTGCCGGCAACTCGCCCAGCCCAGACGAGGAGGAAGCCGAGCATCTGCTGCGCGCCGACAGCAACAATACAGACGTGGACGATGAGGACAGCTCAGACGAGGCGCAGGACGAGTCAAAGACGGCTGAGAAGAGAGAAAGGCGCCGGAAGAAGCTCAGGCTGGCCAAGCTGAAGAAGAAGGCCAAGGGCATAACCAACTACGAGTACTCGAGCAATGGCGAGATTGCAGGCGTTCTATTCCTAGAGATTTCTAAAATCACCGACCTGCCACCAGAACGCAATGGTGAGTATTTCCACAGGCCTTCTTGCGCAAGCTGATAGCATTCTAGTGACAAGGACCTCGTTCGATATGGACCCGTTTGTGGTGACCTCCCTAGGAAAGAAGACATACCGCACCAAGACAGTCAGCCATAATCTCAACCCCATTTTCGAGGAGAAGCTGGTCTTCCAAGTCCTGCGCCACGAGACTAACTACTCTGTCAACTTCACTGTCATTGACAAGGACAAGTTTTCTGGCAACGACTATGTCGGCACCGTTAGCTTCCCGCTAGAAAAGGCGATATCTATGGCACCAGTTGCGGACCCAGAGACTGGTCTCTACAAGTTACCAGAACCTTCAGATTCGCCAGGCATACCTGAGGCAAGGCGGTCCCGCTTCCGCCTGCCCATGTCTCGCTCCTCATCTGCTCACAGCCTATCTCGTTTGGGGAGGCCTTCATTGAAGAAAGAGGCCTCGTCAAGCTCGCTATCCGTCAAGGATTTATCTGCTTCTCTACCTCCTGCACCAACCAGCGTTCCTTCAACCGACTCGAATGGCAACCTTACACCTGGAACTGCAGTCGTTGCAGATCCCATGGCAGTAGACGACCAAGACATGAAGACCTTTACGCTACCCCTAGAGTTGAAGCACAAGGACAGGTGGGAGGGTAAACACAGCCCAAATTTGTATATCCGAGCGAAATACCTTCCATATACTGCCCTACGACAACAATTCTGGAGAGCCATGCTGAAACAGTACGATGCCGACGATAGCTGCTTGATGGACAAGGTTGAGCTCACGACGATGCTGGACACGCTAGGATCTACTCTACACGAGTCCACCATTGATGGCTTCTTCGAACGGTTCGCCCATAACCACAATGGTGAAGGCCTTTTGACATTTGATGAAGCTGTGATTTGCCTCGAAGACCAACTACAAGCTACCGACGACAAGGGATATCGCAGCGGCGCTGCAAGCGGACTGCTTACACCAGGCCTGCAAACACCAGTGTCCGGCTCTTTGACACCTATCAACAAGAATCCATCCTCTACATCTATACCTGCGCTTGAGACTAATCCGCTTGGCACATCAGGCGAAGAAGGCTACAATATCCAGATTGACGATCTGGCAGATGAGAAGGGAGAGGAGCATGTCATTGAGCTTCGTGAATGTCCCATCTGCCACCAGCCCAAATTGAACAAAAGGTCAGATGCTAATATCATCACTCACATTGCCACTTGTGCCAGCCAGGATTGGAGGCAGGTCAACAACATTGTTATGGCTGGCTTCGTCACATCCAGCCAGGCCCAACGCAAATGGTACTCCAAAGTCATCACGAAGATCTCATACGGAGGTTACAAGCTAGGGGCCAATTCCGCAAACATTCTCGTTCAGGATCGTCTCACTGGGCAGATCAATGAAGAGCGCATGAGTGTTTACGTTCGCCTGGGTATTCGCTTGCTTTACAAAGGTCTTAAGTCTAGCAATATGGAAAAGAAACGAAGTAGGTACGTTGATGTATGCACGTACACACTTGCTAATTATTGAATAGTTCGTAAACTACTAAAATCTTTGAGCTTCAAGCAGGGAAAGAAGTATGATGATCCTGCATCAGCTGCTGAAATCACACCCTTCATTGCTTTCCACCAACTTGATATGTCTGAGGTGCTATTGCCAACTTCAGAGTTTAAAAACTTCAACGAGTTCTTCTACCGAGCTCTTAAGCCAAATGCACGGCCGTGTTCTGCGCCTGAGGATCCACAGGTCATCGTCT
The DNA here is from genome assembly GCA_028456235.1 of Ophiosphaerella narmari. Taxonomy (NCBI): domain Eukaryota; kingdom Fungi; phylum Ascomycota; class Dothideomycetes; order Pleosporales; family Phaeosphaeriaceae; genus Ophiosphaerella; species Ophiosphaerella narmari. Next base: position 478,127 of record JALNQA010000008.1, read on the forward strand.
CGCCCGCTGATTGTCGTTCCGTTGTGTTCGATACTATCGACTCGGCGCAATCAATATGGGTAAAAGGCCGAGAATTTACCGTGGAACGACTTCTAGGTGAGGCCTACCCTCAAGACGCGAAGCGTTATCACGGGGGCTCACTTGGTATCTTCCGACTTGCACCACAAGATTACCATCGATTCCATATCCCCGTCGATGGTGTTTTGGACGAGCCAAAGCTCATTGAAGGAGAGTATTACACTGTGAACCCGATGGCCATCCGCTCAGCTCTCGATGTCTATGGCGAAAATGTTCGCGTTATATGTCCGATCGACTCAGTCGCTCACGGGCGCGTCATGGTAATCTGTGTCGGAGCCATGATGGTTGGCAGCACAGTCATCACACGTAAGAAAGGCGACCGCGTCCAACGTGCCGAAGAACTTGGCTACTTCAAATTTGGCGGCAGCACCCTTCTGCTCCTGTTTGAGCCTGGCCAGATGCAGTACGACGACGACTTGGTAGACAACTCTAACTCCGCCCTGGAGACTCTTGTAAGTACCATGCCGTATCTACTCTTGTTGCACGCCACTAACTGCGCCCCAGGTCCGCGTCGGCATGTCCATCGGCCACAGCCCCAACCGCGCCGCCCACCTCCCCGACATGCGCAAAGACAACCCCACCCTAGCGGAAAAACAAGATGCAAAGCGCCGCATCGAAGGCAGTCTTGCGCCCGAAGGCGTCCAAGGCCCTATGCCAGGGGCAGGCATGTAAACTCCCAAACACAGCTTCTTACAACTCACGGACATGACGAATGGATACATAAAAACGGGCGGCGAAAGCGTTTTGAATACGGTGATTTATTTATACTATGCGTGTGTGCGTGCGTGTACGGAATGAAGGGATGACAGGCATGACATGAAGGGAGCATATGGATTAGCGGCTTCTTTGCAGGGCTGCTATTTCTTGGGCGTTTTCTCTGGAGGCTTTGGAGGCTCGTTGCGTGTATGTAGCTACAACTAGTAGAATATATTTTAGTGGTTGTGCTGTGTTGTGTCGTATGCTTTGTGGTAAAATAGTAAATTGTGATAGCGATATGGGCTGGTAGACTTGTCGTCCTCAGAGGCCATGGTATGCGGATCATGTGCGGTGCCCGGCAAGGCTAGCGCCGTGGTTTGTTTACTTGCCCGCTCTTCCTGTCAAGCAGGAGCCACCACTTCCCTGCTCCTGTAGCACAAACCCTCGCCGTCACCGCGTGCACGAAATATAATTATTCGCATTATCGCCGAAACTATTACGAGCCCTACGGATACTCCAAACATCATATCCACGCTGCGGCGCCGGGTTGCTTGCGCGCACTGCCGAATTGCTTCCTCGACCTGGCTGGTGTTGTCGCGCCAATGCACGCGCTGTGAACGACAGGCGAACACCAACACCCACGACAACCACAGCAACCGGACCCATGACCACCATTTTCGTGCGCTCCCCTCTCCAATCGCTTCCCATGGCCACAAACCGACCCACGACGCGACGGAGAAGTGTAAAGCAGGCTTTTGACGACGATGATGCGCCTGCGCCCAAGCGCCCCAGGACAGAAGTGAACGGGGCAGGCAAGCGCGCGAACGGCGCAACCAAGAAGGCTGCAAAGGCCGCATATGACGAGGACGACGACGGCTTCCAGTTTTCACGCCGCACTTCTCGAAGAACAACCAAGGCGCAAGCAGTATCTGCACCGTCGCCCATACTCGAAGACCCCCCAGCCAAATCCACGCGCCCCCAGGACCCTCTTCCTGCCAAACCGACCGCACGGCGAACAAAAGCGCCAATCGCTGCCTCCGATCCCGAACCACCCGCTGTTCAGAAGCGCCGGCGTTCAACGCGTCTCTCAGCCGACCAGGAACAATTAGAATCTCGTCCCAAACTAGCCGAGCCCGCAACAACAAAGCGCACGAAGAAACCCACGCCCACCGTTGCCAAGGAGAGAAAGAAGCAAATCACGCCCGCCCCAGAAGCACAGACTGAGCAGAAAAATGCGCGGGTGGGTGTGCAGACACCGACGCAGAATGAACTGTATGTTACGAAGAAGCGCGATCCGAATGCGCAGAGAATTATGCTACCGTTTGCCGATACTCCGGTTATCACGCGGAATAAAGAGATGCGCAAGGGAAGCAAAGATGGTTCGAGGAGGAGTAGTACGGGGCTAAGGGGGAGGAGAGCGAGCTCGCTGATTGACAGTGGATTGTCGAATGGTGAGTTGGAAATTCGAATAAGGAGGACTGGATAAAGACTAATGCTCGACAGCTTTACCACATTCTGAAGTAGAAGTCCGGGATTACTACAAGTACATCGAACAAAGTTTACCCGAACCACGGCGAATGAAGCAGCTTCTCACATGGTGCGGGTCGCGGGCACTGCCAGATAAGCCATCGGGCGACGTTAAGAACGCAAATGCGATCATGGCAGCGCGAGCGATACAACAGGAACTCATTGACGATTTTGCAAGCAAACCAGAACTATCCGATTGGTTTAGCAGGGTACGATGAGAATCTCATACACCAAACGACCGCAAAGCTAACAATTAAACAGGAGGAAACCGCAGTAAAACCAGTAATCAAGAAACCTAACCCCCAAAACGAGAAGAACAAAGCCACCCTCCAAGAACTCGAAGAAGAAGTCAAACGGTCAGCCCCTCAAAAACCAAAAGCGCAGAACCAAACTAACCCACCCCCAGTCTCGAGTCTGAAAAATCCGCCTGGGAAGCCCTATCCGCGCCCACCAAGCCTGCGCCCCCACCTCCAAAATCCCCACCCCCAACCCTCGCCACTATCGACCAAACCCTCCTCTCCCCCTCCCAAGCCGCCATCCTCGCCGCCCTCCAACAACCCCAACCCCCGTCCTCTTCTTTTACATTCACGACCCCTCGCGACCTAACCACACATCTCTCCGCCCTCACACACACCCTCGAACCTTCCATCGACCTCTTCGCCACGGGCGTCCACAAAATAGAACAATATCGCGCTACGGCGGAACGCGTGGCGGATCGGGTGCTGAGTACCGCAAGTCGGAGGCTGGAGGAGAGGGATCGCGAGGTTAAGACTAGGGTGGGGGCAGAGGGGATTGGGGTTGGGGATGTGCTGAGGGGGTTAGCGGGGGTGTTAGGAGAGCGGTAGCAGTAGGCATGAATGGCAATATTAAGGTGAAAGTAATTAAAGCGAGTGTAGAATGGACTATACGACATGATGTAGCGTTTTTTTTTGGGGGGGGGGGAGGGAGGGAGGGGGCGGAGAGCCGATATACCATGTTTTGCCGATCGAGATCGATAAGTGCTGGGTATGATAAGATATGACACAAACATATACCGCACGCCCTGCTCTTTTCCATTGAGACTTCAGTTTCCCACCCACCACACCGCCACCCGCCCGCTCTCCTCAACACTCACGACAAACCCCATGGTCACACGCAACAACAACAGCCTCTGCTCCAGATAGCGTAGCACGTCCACCCCCGTACTTAGCAGCTGCGCCGCCGTCCGCCCGAGTAACTGCTCCCATGCCGCGTCCGACAGCACGAGTTTACCGCTTGCTATCTGCCCCGTTTCGTCAATGACGGGGCCGAGCTATTGCAGTGAAGTGAGTAAGGCAGTGAAGCAAAGAAGGGAGAACTACGTACGGTGCTCGGATTGATGCGTAGATCAACGACCTTGTTGCATTGCGCACATTTCGCTTGCAGCGTGTTCGCAAAGAGCGGGACGCCGCAGCACTCGTTGGACATGAGCATGTTGCGCTTAAATGGCGTGACGATGTTGAGCTGCGTGAGTACCACGGATAAATAGCCCACTATCCGCTCGTTGGGATTCCTGCGCGCGAAGTCGTCCACGTCTGCGAGGCGGAAGAGCGGGCGGATCAACGCAGCCTTCGCGGCGGCGACGTTGAAGGCGGGGAAAGGGGGGTTGACGTGCCGTTTTTGGGAGAGGCGGTGAGCGAGGGCGCGGAGGGTGTGGGCGTCGGTTATGTCGGGGTCGATGTCGAGGCGGGAATTTGCGTTGAGGAAGAGGTTGGCGGTTTTGTCGATGCGCCAGCCCGGGTTTGAGATGAGGAGGATGGTTTGGTAGGGGTGGAAGGAGGGCGCTGAGGCGCAGAGATCGCCGTAGAGAGTTAGATGTGCGTCAGCTGTGTCGTCGAAGATAGAGAGAGAGATGAGCTGTGAGGTTGTGCCGTTGCGGTTCATGTCTGTAGAGATAAGCATTGGTATTGAGTTGAGTGAAGGAGGTGGTAACGCACATTGCTTCTTTGCGCCGATGCTCTTTACACAAGCAAGGACCTTCACCTCTTTAACGTCGTAGCCCCCTTCAGTAAAGTTCTTTAGGGTCATTAGGCCAGCTAACTCCTGTGCATTGCGACAATTAAACGGCTGCTTGAACTGCGTCCCATTGTCGCTGTTCTCGTGTATCATGAAGTGGCAATTCTTTTCGCCTTCAGGGAATATACTTGTGAATAATGGCGCGGTGCTCGGTGCTAGACTATTATGCTCAGAACTGTTTGATACATGCACCGTCCATAATGTAGCAAGCCGCCCGAGCCGAAGAGCGTACACGGCATTGGCATACCAGAGCCGTACAGTAAGAACACCAGTGTTGTCCGCGAGCTGGATCTTGAGATAGCCTTGGGCTGCTCGATATTGTTTGCTAGGTTTGGCGACGTTGTAGAAGTTTACAATACGGCCCATGAGTGTTAGATTGTGAGGCCCAGGCTCAAGATCGCCCAGAGACATTTCCTCATAGTCGACTGTAGGCTTCATCGGTTTAGCACTTTAGTGCTTGCATTGCGCAGATGGGGGCATTTACTTACAATCCATGGTGTCGGGGCGGACGAGTTAGCGTGCTGTGGTGCGGACCGCACTTCTTCGGCAGTGAAGCCATCGCCATTCCTCGCTGGCGCTGAAGAAGCAAGAACTTGACTTGGTTTCTTTGGCATAATGAGTGGTTTCTGTGGAAATTCTGTGCAGGTGGTGAGTGAGTCTCATAGGTTGATATAGAGAGAGCGTGCCTACCCCATATGCAAACCGCGCCTTCTCATGCCGGTATGTGGCTAGCATCGCTTCCTAAAATCCGAGGAAATTAAAACTGAAAATAACTCGGCTGCTAGGCAACTTGCTTGATATAATGTCAGATCCTACATCTTTGTACCTGACGTGGCTTGGGTTACTGATATAGGGCGACAAAAAGGGGACAACGAGGATCACGAGAGTTACAATTCAAGTCAAGCTGCCCAGATAAATATTCTTTCATATTGTTCCTTCTAAGGGAGTGTATAGAGTTAGTCAAATGTCATCGTTAAATAATCACGATCCGGTCCTCCTCCTAGACGCTTAGCACTCTGATACTATCATCTTCTAGAATAGCTTGTGCTCCAAAGTCATGTCGTTCTCGGGCTCAAGGCCGACGCAGGCGCGGAAGATGTTGGTAAGAGCTGCGCGCTGTTTAGCGAGAGCGTTGACGACCGGAGTGCCCGTGGGCGTAAGGGGTGCCTAGTGAAAGTGAGCTTCCACACAATGACAAGAGAGGTTGTAATTTATACCTTAAGCATGTAGCTAAGAACGCTGAGCACACTGTGGAAACCAGCGTACTTTGCATCGCTAGCCTCGGCGCTATTGGCCTTCCACTGGACACGGGTCATGATCTCAGTCACAAGAACCAAATCAATGATAAGGGGTGCAGCAAGGAGAGAGTCCTCGCAAACGTTGAACAAGCTGATTGTCTGATGTCCATCCAAGAAAATCTCAGCATAGTACTCATCAAGCGCGCGCTTATCATCTCCGACAGCAGGCATGTACTTGATAACAACGCAATGGTCAGGATGCTCGCCTTCCTTGTAGAGCACGTTGTTAGCTGCAACCATGTCGTCGACCACGTTGGACTTGGAAATCTCCTTCGAGCGGAATTGCTTCTGAGAGCTAAGGTTCATGCCGTCATTGTTACCAAGATGGTTGTAGCTGGCAATCGACGTGAGCTTAATCCCAGCATTGATCAAGAAGTCAACAAGAGCAGACTTCATCTTGGTCTGACCCGATTTGAAATCGTCACCACCAATGAAGGCGTTGTGCTTCTCAGCAAGCTCAATGGCACCAGGCACGAATGTGTTCTGGGGAGAACCGTTGATGAACGGGACGCTCTCGAGAATGGAGGCAACCGCAAATATGGTTGAGGGAGCAACTTCTTCATGGCCGGCCTCAATAGCTTTGAGCAGGTTGTCGGCAGTATCGTTTACGCCTTCGACAATGTCGGCGTAACGCTCTGTGTTGGCTGTCCACTGGACAATCACCTTGTCAAGACCATTGGCAGCCTTGAAGTCACGAATGTCTTTGCGGATCTGCTCGACATGAGCCATAGAAGCCTTCGTGCCCGGAAGAATGTTGTCAGCGCGCTCTTCCTGGTTGGCAGCGATAAAGTCAGGATAGTAGATGCTGGGAAGAGGCTTCATGGCACCCATCTCTTTGCGAACGAGCGACTTCAAAGAAGGCGAGAGAACCTTGGCACGATCCATAGCTTCAGAAAGGTTCATACCACTGATATCCCAGCCACCAATAATGAGGTCGTTAGGGTGGACCATAGGCAGAAGGTCATGGAAGGGGATGTGAATCTCCTTGCCAGTCTTGCTGTCCACTCCAAGTTTGGTGGTAGAGCTCATTATAACAGACCCATGGTAATTAGCAGCGCGTTTGCCTTCCTTCGTCTCCCAGACGAGGCCACGCTTGTTGGCGATGATACCAGCAGTAACCGTGGTTCCATTGTTACCACCCCATCCGACCAGCATGACACCAACTTTGGGAACCTTGCGGTCGACTTTGAAGTCGTAGAGAGTTTCCTTGGGAATGGCAACATACTTACCGTCGGCGTTCTGGGAAACGTCCGTGGTACGGTAGGTATACTTAGACTTGATGGTCTCTTCGGTGTACTGGACATTAGGAGAATTGACGGTAAAGAGATCCTGAGCGGGAGCGGCCATTGTGAACCCACTAGCCTGGCCAACGACTTCTTCTGCGTGGGGTGCCATGTTGATTTCAAATTTGTTCTTTGTTGATAGCACTTCTATATTATCTGCGGAAGTCTAAATCCGACGCTGCCCCAGAAGGAGAAGTACGTCGGCCGGCGAATGGGTTGTGGACCCTAGTCAAAGTCAGTATAAAGCTTGTAGTGAGAGATGGAGGGGGTACACATACGAGCTAAGGAGATTGGAAAACGTCTTGACAGCTGGGCAATGACCCGGGTGAGTAGTGGTGAGGTTGGTGTGGGAGGAAGCTTTGTCTGATTGTAGCAAGAGCACAGAGTCACAGCAAGGCAGTAGAGTAGTGGATGGTATGGGCTGAGGAAAGACGCGAAGGGGTGATAAATAGTCTGATGAGTGCCTGCTGACTTATCGATAGCACCAAAGCTAAGAACAAACGCACCTTCGCTCCGCCTGGTGCCGGACAACGTGTTCGACACCGCTTCTTTCCCTCTGCACTCGACATTTTTGGGCCATACACGTGCCAATCTATGCCGCCATGGCCCGCCTCGACACCCGCGGAGCCAATCAGCGCCTCAGGACCTCCGCTGTAGTGCTCAACGCCATGCCCGCTATCGCCCTCCTAATCTCAGTACGCAATAACCCAAACCGCAGTTGGAATGGGGAACATGCACGCCAACGGATGAGAACACGGTAGAAGACGGCCGATGAGCTTCAATAGACTGACAGCTGGTGAGCTCAGTGTTGGTTGAGGGTCCAAACGACGATACAGAGCAGTGTCGTCCAGTGCAACCAATTCAGCCGCCCCGCTATCACGTGGCCTGACGCATTGATTTATCCGTCTACGCGAACAAGCGCTGGGCCTGGCTTGGCAAAGAAACCTGTGGCCTCCCTGTTACCTTGGTATTGCTCGATAGTCGTCGGGGTGATCTTCAAGGACGACATCGGCAAAGGTGTTCTGACGGTTCTTCAAGAGTCGTCAATCTTATCATTCCGGTTCATGTTATCGCCGTGGCGCGGCACGATAAGACCATCTCGAGACGTGTATAGCGTTAGATCTGTTTGCAAAGGTGGAGAGGCACGCGACACGACGCATGTTGTGAGGAGAATCGAAACATGCGGGACATTGTCATGCAATGCGCTCGCCGTCACAGTTAGCTGCGTATTCGCTCGAGGCACATAGGGGTATCTATCTATCAAGATGGATTTCATTACGAATTACCCACCAGGTTTTATTTTCAATTTCGCATATGATCTGCCAGCACAGATACCCACCAACGGGAGGGTCTTGGTCCCGGTCGAGCGACCTGCATGTGAACCTTCAAACGAACCACCACGCAGATCAGCCTTGGAACCGTGCAGTGTGGACCTAGTTTACTCAACGGTGTGATGAGGGCGTGCCTACAGCTGATATTGAATTGTTTGAAACAGCTCAACTTGATGACACATTGAGCATGACGTCTCATGCTCCCTGCGAACGCTTTAGCCTTACGGAAGAAACTTTTGATGTGTCGTAGGAGGCGTGAAGCTTTCGGCAGTCTGCTCCGATGAGTAGATGGACACAACAACAGCGTAATCAGCAATGTCCAATCAAAGGAGTATTTAATGTCCGAAGGCTAGTGGTTCTCCTGCGCACCGACACCACGCGAACAGAGCCTCCAGCCCAACACGCCTTGCACTTGGCGGCTTTTCGGTACATCCCTTGAGGCTTGTCATCGAGATTTTCAATCGTCTCAACTGTAGCGTTCATGTATTTGTTTCGTTCAGGCCAGCGGCTCAATCTCGTCATGGCGGCTGCAACGACGTCGAGACACTCTGACCGACAACAGTTTCATCTCAACTTTTGGCGGCTTCGGCGCTACGACTGGCTGCAGCGTCAGGGACCCATGGCCTTGCAAGCTGCCGCTTAAATGTCAGACTGACAAATCACGGACGCTGCCCAGCACACACCATTAACGCCACGATTCAGGGACACGCGGATGACTTGCAGCACTACTTACACAACGCCCTCGAGTTGCCGCCCGTGTTTGGCTGTGTGAAGTTCCGGCTTTGATTGCTCGCCAGCCGCACTACTGGCTGGACTTACTGTATGGTTGGCGCCTGTTCCCCCGTCCAGGCTTGTTCCAGGATAATCAGTCATTGCGCGCAAAATATCCAACAATGCAAGTATCGCCGGTGGGGCTAAACATCTCTCAAACCGGATGGTGCGAGTGCAGTGACGCTAGTATCTCCCGCATCCGTCCTCAGATCAACGCACCATTCCCGCATAGTCCCCCTGATTTAGCAGGACCTGCCACAATTCACGGCTAAGCATCTATCGGGCGTTCTCGCTGCACGAGTCTCCTCGAACTTCGCATGCTTCTAGTCCATCTTCCATCTTCCATCACAAACACCGAAACATACCATACTAAACACCACTCGATATAATTGCAATTGTTCTTAAAAACTGGGAGGACAAGCTTTTTACACTGCGGGCCTGGACAAGATTTGCACGATGGACACGACAGGCGGGAGCGGTCTGCCTAAGATCAAATGTTCAACTTGCGCCGTTGACATCGATATACTTGAACTGGCGGATCATGTTTGTGCCCCAGTTGCGCCATCGAGTAAGTACACACTATTCGTCTACATATCTTTCTGCTCATCAAAAACAGAGACAGCGCCTCGCGCACCAAATTCACCGCCTTCGCCGTCGAAACTCGATCGCGCCGCAACTTTTGCAGGCGCCTCTTTCAGCAAACGACCGGAAGGACAACCATTAGTTGGCCGAATGCGCCCTCCACCTCGCATCGATTCGAATGCAGCCAGTGAGTAATCTCAGCTCGACAACTAAACTAGCGATAGGTAATTTTAACCTGTTTAGATAAACCATTTCGACCGCATGAGCCATCGATAATGAGCACTCCGAATAACCCACATGGTCGTTCTCCTCTATTACCCAGCCCTCCAAAGTCTCCCTTCAAGATGAACAGAAGTGTGACCACACCCGTGACCCGAAGAAGGCTTGCTCCCCCTTCACCCACCCTTCCATCCAACCTTGATTGTGCCTTTCCTCCCTTCCCAGCCAAGCGAAGCGGAACACCACAAAGTGCGAGACCACAGACGAGAGACAGATTAGAGCCTAACGTGCAACAACAATATGCTCCAGCAAGTCCGCTCTTTGCACCCCTTAGCCCTCGGATAGATGGCGGAGACAATATTACCAAACGCATGGATAGTATTGCACCTGGTCCGTTTGATGGAAGGGTGGATCGTCGACCGAGTACTTCTAATGGACCTAAATTGCCATTACAGGATCGCGCGCCGTACGTACATAGGAGAACTGGAACACAAGGTAGCTCACGAAGCTTCGGTAGCACAGCAATACGTCGTACATCTGTGTCATCAACAACCTCGCGTGCTTCTGCGTACTCAAATCGCAGCATAGGCTTACCTGCTCACCCGAAGGTGGGTCTCGAAGCGAGTATGATGCCACCGCCACTTCCATCAAAACCAGAGCAAAGCGAAGGCATTGATGCTTTCCTTGACCGGTTACAGAAAGAAAGTACGAGGCCGGCACAAGCACGCGAGGAGGATAGATCGAAGATGGGTTTGATGCGACAGGGAAGCAAGGACAAAAAGGAACCACCACTGCGACCAAGAAGGCCTTCTGAAAAAGACCTGCCACCAAATAACATCGCCGACCTTCAACCTTCGGCATTTCTTCCCCGCTCTGACAGCATGTACCCTGCGCGCAATGCCAGCTTGAGCGGTCAAGGAACTGGTCAGCTACGTGACGTTCCGCCTAGACCACTCCAACCGCCAGCATTACTTCCACCTACTTTCGGCAACGATACACCACTGAACCCCATCCACACACCTTCAGACTCTGGACTTTCAGATGATTCTTATACGAGTTCTGGTTTTAGAAGCGTTGCAAGCTCTCGATCGAGTCCACCAGGGTCGGATGGTGGGCATTCTCGACAAGCATCCAAAATAAGTCGCCCTGATTATCTTGATGAGACGATCGAAAGGACAAATAGCCCGGAGTCCTACATAAAATTACATTTAACACCTCCTCGATATGAGAAACCGCGAGGACTACAGCACTTTCAAAGCCCCCCTCCGCCACTATCACCTGTCTATAGGAATATACCCGAGTCGCCCATGGACCCTGCTATTCAACTAGGCTTAAACCCCAGCCAGCGACCAAGACAGACAGGCCCACGACAGAATCAGGCTATGAGTCCTCCGAAAGAGATGCCAGCTGCAGCTTCTCGTCGACAGGACAGCCGACCTGTGGTATCGAAGGGAAAATGCCGTGGCTGTTCGGAGCCTATCGTTGGAAAGTCTGTAAAGGATTCTTCTGGACGTTTGACTGGCCGATACCACAAACAATGCTTTGTGTGCAGAACGTGCAACGGACCATTTCCCACAGCAGAGTTTTATGTTTTCGAAAATTCTCCTTACTGTGAACGCCACTACCACGAACTTAATGGGTCCATGTGTACTTCTTGCGACCGCGGTATCGAGGGCCAGTATCTGGAAACGGATGCACGCCAGAAGTTCCACCCTAGGTGCTTCACTTGCGCAACATGTCGAATCGTCCTGGCTCACGACTATTACGAAGTTGGTGGGCAAAAGTACTGTGAACGTCATGGACGGAGCGCCGCAGCACCACCACAAAGTTTGCTCGGGCCTGGTGGCTATCAACCGCGCATGGAGAAGCGCCGAACGAGACTCATGATGATGGCGTGAGCAACCAGATCATTCTTCTAACAGTCTATTTTTGTTTTTATTTTCTCTTGTTTACATTTTCTGGGTAATGCCCTCCAGCGTTTTCGTTTTTGGTATTTGCATGAATGTCTTTCTGCTTCGTTCGCTTTGATACCCGGCCAGCCCGGCCTCGTTTTCAGACTGTGTTCATATACCCTACGATCTTTCTTTCGTCGCGCTTTGTAATTACCTTCTTTGTTCATCGTTTCTTGAGGTTGGCCTTTGCAAGAGGTGTTTTGATATACCCAGATACCCCTTTCGTTTCCACTGATTTACCGCCACTATAGCTCCGTGAGCTCTGGCCACCTCTCATTATTACAACGAGCTCCGACTTGATGTCTATATACTTCGATAATTCACTTAATGTCTACTACGCGCGACTATATACACCGTGCTTCAGGCAATCAAACGCAATCAAATAAATATTACCTCCAACCTTCATGATTTTCCATTCACGACATACTATATGCGAATTGATATGGATCCCTTGCTACTAGAAACAGCAAGATACATTCGTACAATCCGGGAGTAGTGAACAACATCAAGCTCAATAGTCGCGTTCATCTCAGTCTGGACCGGATCAGAAACCGAACGTTTGCATTCATCAACCTGCTCAAGTTGCTTGCTCCAATGCCAAATTTTAGCATTCACTACAATCCAGTAGCAATGAAACAAAACCACCCAAATGCCATGACTGCACAACCTAGCCAAACAACACGAAGACCTATTACAGTGGCATTTGAACACGTCACCTCTCGAACGACGTTACACTACGAAACTTTGTTAATGGCAGAAGGCTTTACTATTGGTGTCTCACTGTTTCGACCATATTTTCTCACCAGCACAAACATAATGCAAACAGTTTACGCTGACGTATGTTGAAACAAGAGAAACAGTCTGATCCTTTCCCTGATGCTTTTCAATTCTCTGGTATCAGCTAAAACAACCGTCCCGTAAGGCGAAAAACATATCAAACAGCAGGTGAAACGCAATGACCGCGAAACGACAGAAGTGTCCATGTCAGATACAAGATTACGTAGGCCTTTGTTTAACATGTCAGACAGTGACATCGGCTCTCTGCCCTTGCACCTATTCTCGAAATCCTGCCCTAGTGGATGTTTCTTCCACAGGGCATTTGTATCAAAATGTTGGCATGTGGAAAGTCAATCCTCAAAAACCCGATCAGCTTCAACCTCCTGCGAAAGTCCATTAGAGCATGGAAATGAGGATGCACGACCCCCAAGACTTCAGTACAATATCTGTCACATTGGAATGTCGATCTGCTGAGAGGCTTACATATCAATAGACTAGAATCATGCAATGAAAAGTAGAATTATTGTTAGAAGATAATGTCAAGCTTCTCATATACCTAAAAGAGTACTGTCTTGTTTGACATTTCATTGTATTTAGCAAGCCGATATATTGATGTCATTGCTCAGTGTGGTAAATCGGCAAGTTTAGGCGAATGATTCTCTTCCGAAGCGCATCACGAACTTTTATGTGACTTCTCACGTCAACCATTGCCAGCGCTTGACTATGATGGCAGAACCGGATGAGATTAGGAGGAATTCACAGCAAAACCGCCCACAATTACAAACACCATCTCGAAGCATCTTCGCGGTTCCCACACCCATCAAGCAACTCTTCGACAGATTTCCGTTGGTGACATATCCTGTCAACGAGCTTCCACAGCGCGCCCCACGACACTGCAATGCACATGTATTATACATATTTTCTTCGGATGAAGGGGTTGCTAGAGGATTACCATCATACAACCCGGCATGCTTGAAGTGGCAGGTAGGAATCCTCCTCTTGAAGGTGTGGGGTAGCTCTCTAACTTACGGTATCAGGTCTACCTAAAGTTCTCTGAAATCGAGTTTCAGATAGCATCGGTGAACAACCATGCATCACCAAGCGGCGCTCTCCCATTCGTAATACCTGCTACACCCAATCCATACAAGCACATACAACCAGTACCGTCTGGGAAGCTGCAGAGGTGGGCTTTGAACAACAGTAAAAAACCCATTGATGAGCCTGGCGACATGCGATATGAAGCCTATCTGTCACTTCTGGACCACCGGATACGAAGGGCATGGGTGCGTTTTGGTGGCCTACACTCCTCCATCCTATATTGACTAGTCTCCAGCTTTACTGTATATACCTCTCACACAACTCAGTATCAATCGCTGAGCCTCTCTACATTCTTCCGACCTCAAACAATCCCTTCGTTCGTCTTACAATCTTACGAGAGCTACGACTTGCAGCAGAGAAAGAGCTGCTCAAGTTTTCGACTACTATAAGTGCCGAAACACTACACAACCAGGCAGACGAAGCGTTTGCAGCCCTAGAGACGTTACTGGGTAATGATAATTGGTTCTTCGGTGCGTCGGGACCTGGTTTGTTTGATGCAAGTGTTTTTGCGTATACCCACCTCTTACTGGACGATGGGTTGGGTAAGGGCTGGTCGGACACGCGCCTGCGTAACGCGCTAATGGCACGAAAACGCCTGATCACGCATCGGAACCGTATTCTCACTTTGTACTTCCCCTAGCTATCTTAGCTCGCGTCTTGCCGCTTGGCCACAATGCACATGAAATGCCCTTCTTTACAATTTGTGTAGCCGAGGTAAAGAGCAGACGCGTATGATAATGATATGGCATAGAAAGGGCGCTCGAATCAAGCTCCAAACCTCACCTCTGAGGTACGTTTCCAACCTTTGATTTCTTTGGGGGTGGCGTGCGCCGTCATTAATCTGCGCGCGTGCAGCTAGCACCTCTGAGTCATGATGCGGGAAGCTGCACGACATGTTACTCAAATAGGACATGCAGAATGAAGAGCAGGGCGTGGTCAAGAGTCATCGGTCGATATATATTCCGCATCAGGCACCCACCGAACAAGCACCAAACCTTAGGTTCTTATCTTTGTCTTTTGCCACGAGCCCGAAAGATTGAGCATCTTGATTCGCCATCCATTTTAGCTCTAATCAACGACCACCGTTGGCATATCGCGGTCTTGATAAAACATTCAACAACACATCTGGATCATAGCCAAGTACGAGCAGTTGATCAAAATGACTCAACCGACCTCCGTCAACATGACTTTTGACACTTCCCTCATTGATCTCAACCCCAATGCATCTTTCTCGACCACCGAATCAAATCCGTCAGACTTTGGTGCTTCCAATTTCACAAGCAAAACCCAACAGCCATGCACCTCCGAAGACCAAAGTCAAGAGACACCAAAGCAGTCTCAAACCCTTTCACCAGATACTATTCCGAAGCCTCAAAAGCCATCAACACCAGTCCAGCATATCGCAACGCAAGAAGCATACAACCAGTGGGCATCGGTTTACGACTCCGATGGAAACATGCTCCAGGCTATTGACGATATCGAATTGATTTCCATGCTCCCACTATTCCTCGTGCACGTGCAGAAAAGTGTCCGCACATCGACTATCTCGCTGCTAGATCTCGGCTGTGGAACTGGTCGCAATACCGAAAAGTTGCTATGTTTCGCATTACCTGCTGGCCAGAGAAGTACTGTCGTAGGTCTCGATTTCTCAAAAGGCATGCTAGATATCGCGGCCAAGAAATTACGGGCGTTTAACGAGGACGTTGACGAGCCCAGAGTCAGGCTAATGCAGTGTGATTGCTTCCCTACGGTGAACAATTCTTCTGCATCTCCATTCCCTTCTGCACCCGGACTTACGCCTGTCAATGCGGTGATCAGTACTCTTGTCCTCGAGCACGTACCTCTTTCTGCGTATTTCTCAACACTGTCATCTCTGCTCTTACCTGATGGCCTTGCCCTCATCACCAATATGCACTCCGATATGGGTGCCAAGTCTCAAGCTGGTTTCGTCAACGAGCAAGGTGTCAAGGTCAGAGGTTCGAGTTTTGCGCACACAGTCCAAGATACTGCTGATGAGGCAAGGAGAGCAGGATTTGATGTGCTCAGTGTGAAGGAGAGGGGTATGACAGAGGAAGATGTACGGACTGGCGCAGTGGGGGAAAGGGGTGGAAAGTGGATTGGCATAAACGTATGGTATGGGGTCATTGTTCAAAAGATTCGATAGACAAGATGTGGTTTCATGAGCGAATTTCGGCCTACAAAAGTTTTTCGTGGTAATCAAATTACGGCTATTATTCGATATTATGAGTCCATATAAACAAGTTCCCTTCCACGACTTCTTAGCGAAATTGATGGGGCCAGCCTCGACAGACTACGTGTGTCCCGAAAAGGGAAGGCGTCAACGAACCCCGCCGTGGGCGTTCGGCGTTCCTACAAACATCAGCACAACGCCGTGCGGCACTCGGCGTTCGTATAACTGATCAACTACGAATATAAGGTCAACAAAAACCTATTTTCAAAAGCGTCCGCTTCTCTACTGTCTCCTTAGAGAGAGCGTATGACTTCTAGAGCACACCCAATATGGGATCCAAAACCCCTGATGGTGACCATCGTAGCCCCCATGGTAAAGATGACGCAAATTATCTTAGTGGTACTGCACTTACGCTTTGAGTAGGACAATCATCGGAATGTCCAGCCTCAATCATCAGCCCTGCCAAATCCACCGCAGAAAACGGCCTCGTTTATGATCCACTCGAGGAGCAAGATGAAGATGGTGATGATGACGACAACCAAAATGGGGCCGACTTAAACTCTGTTTCCCAGCCTAGTAATAGTTAGTGGCAAACTATGAAAATAAAGATCCATAGTTGACTTTGTAAGGCAACAAGAAGAAACGAAAGCGCAACAAGAAGAATAAGAATAAGAAGCCGCCGAGTGGGCAGCAGACGACCCCTCCACGAGTTGTGCTCACTGAAATATTCCCTAACCAGTCCTATCCTGAAGGCGAAATCATTGAGTATGTTGTCAAGAATGACAACTTGAAGCGTACAACAGCTGAAGAACTTCGTCACCTATCCGTCCTGTCTGATATGGATGACGAATTCCTTGAGGACTACCGCAAAGCAGCAGAGGTCCATCGCCAGGTCCGTCAACATATCCAGTCCATTTCCAAGCCCGGGATTTCTATGACTGAGATTGCCCAAGAAATTGAGGATAGTGTCAGAGCTTTGACAGGCCACCAAGGTCTAGAAAGGGGGGATGCGCTCAAAGCTGGTATGGGTTTTCCCACGGGCCTCTGTTTGAATAATGTAGCTGCTCACTGGACACCCAATGCCGGAGGTAAAGAGGTAATCCTCCAGTATGATGATGTATTGAAGGTCGACTTCGGAGTGCACGTCAACGGCAGAATTGTCGACAGCGCATTCACAGTAGCAGCCAATCCAATGTACGACCCCCTTCTCGATTCTGTCAGGGCAGCAACGGACATCGGGCTCAAGGTACGAGCAAATCGATACCTGTCACTTATTAGGTACGCTAACATTCAATCGCAGGAAGCTGGCATCGACGCCCGCATCGACCACATCAGCGCCACGATTCAAGAAGTAATGGAGAGCTACGAAGTCACTCTTAATGGCAAAATAATACCAATCAAAGCGGTTCGCAACATCACGGGCCATAATATCCTCCGCTACAAGATTCACGGCGATAAACAGGTGCCATTCATCAAAACCAAGACGTCCCAACGCATGGAAGAAGGTGATATCTTTGCGATCGAAACGTTTGGTACCACGGGCAAGGCTGTACTAAGAGACGATGTGGGTGTGTACGGTTACGGTCGCAATGAAAATGCCCCTGCAACAGGCCTTCACCATGCATCCGCGAAGTCGCTGTTGAGAACCATTGACGAGAACTTCGGCCTTTTGGTCTTTGCTCGAAGGTATCTTGAGCGTTTAGGCGTCAAGAACTACCAGCTTGGTATGAAGTCGCTCGTGACGGCTGGGATTGTCAATTCGTATGCGCCACTCGTCGATGTATCAGGTTCGTATGTTGCGCAATTTGAGCATGTAAGTGTCAAAGAATACTATTCGAGATCGTAGTCGTTGCTGATCGGTTGAACAGACTGTTCTACTCCGACCAAATTGCAAAGAGATCGTCTCTCGCGGCGATGATTATTAAGCTATGATAGGAGTGAGATAGTGTGGACTTGCTTGACAAGTCATGTCTACCTGCCAGCACTTTCCGTACCTATTCGACTTCAACAGTCGACTAGATCAACTTATAGGGTATTTCAACATGCCTGGATCGGAACATATCTGTAGCTTTAATGGTCACACACTCGTTTGAACTATCCCACCTATACTGCCATATCTTCAAAATGTACGTTTATGATTTGAACGTGACGCTCTCCAACACACACAGCTACTACTAAACAGCTAAAAAAATAAAATAAAAATAAAACACGTATAACAGCGGGGATTCCCCAACAATCGCCCACTTAACTACTAGTCCGCCGGTACACTACTTATGTATGGCTGAGCGAATGGAAAGCCTTGTAGTCTCTTGCCCGGTCAGCTGCGTCTGGCCCTAAGCTCTTGGCGTAGGGGCCCTAACTAGGCGCTAACGCTTAGTCGCATCTGAGGAACCTTGAAGGCCACAGTGGCCATGACGTTTGCAACCCTGACTTCACAATGCAATAGCCTCTATAAAAATGCCGCTTCTCGTCCCCTCCGTTCCATCATCCTACCTATCGCTATGGCCGTGCCGATGCAGCTACTATCTTTTCCGTACTCCCCGTCCCACCGCCCAGCCATTGATCCAGCTATGATGGTCATGGGTGCCACCCAGTACGTGTTCCACCGTCTCAAAGCCCTCAATTGGCGGCTGCGCGCTTTTCCAGGCTTGGGGGCGTTCGCTCTTCCTCGAGAGATCATCTTGATGATCGCCTCTCATCTCGACATTTCTTCTATGGCATCTCTCGCTTTGACCTGTCGAGCTCTCCACAGTCTTTGCTTCCCTGCACATTTGGACATGGCAGAGAAGGAAGAGCTATTACTGTTGCTAGAGAAGGACGTGGCTGCTCTGTATTACTGCCATTATTGCGTAAAGCTACATCGCTGGCACGGACGTTGGAGCAGGTCCATCTCTCCATGGTACGAAGACCGTATACCATGCAAAGGAATCCGGAACAACCACCCATACATCCTTCTTGCCCATGCTACCCCTTACTACTATGTACGGTTGGTCATGAATCGCCATTTATACGGATCTACACACGGTCCGTCTCCCTCCATACTTGAGTGGGTCCACTCGTACTATTATTCAGATGCAGTCATTAATTCCGTATCCCAGCATGCACGTATTGTTGAAGACCAACTTCTGGTGTTATCAAAACTATCCATGTCCCATTCGCGAGGTGATTCAGCAACGCTCAAAAGCCACATCAACTCTGTAGGAGACTTGGTTTGTCAACACCTTGCCCTACGAAAAGGATGCCATTACAGTCGCATACAAATTCCCGAACTAGCTAAAGAATCTCCATCAGGCCCGTTTGTACCTTGTGCTCAAGCATTTGGATCATGTGCTTTCTGTCTCACGGACTACAGTATCGATATATCCTGGCAAGGTGCAAAGGGTCATATTGTTGAAGTGTTTATCTATCGTCAGCTAGGTGACTGTCGATCGCCGTTTGACTGGAGCTGGAAAACTATATCAACTCATTTAACGACCGAAGAGACCCGAGCAGCATATCTGTCAGCATACAGGCCTGGTTATGTCAGAGACCAATGGAAAAAAACTGACGGTATCGCAAGTAAGACTTATGGCAATTGGGTAGAGATGCCGGAATTCGCTGCTCTTAGACTCCGTAGGAAGCAAGCCAATCTACCCTGAGATCTCGGGTTGGCTCGCTTGTTGGTAGAACTTCTCCTCATCAGGAAAAGTTTTTAAGTTGAAGAATCGATTAAAATATAGTATTACTACAATGCCTGCAATTTCCGCCGACGGCTAGCATGACTGTACAATGTTCCCCCAGTGCCTGTAATGTTCCTGTAGCACATAGGACGGAAATTGACAAAAGTTTTAAGAAGAGTGGGTGATTGTTAAGCCTAGGAATGCCTGTTCTCGCCAAATATTTCATTTGATTAGCTGCATGAATGGCTGAAAACGACCTATCCTTTCCTCAATACCCTTGTTCTCCTCCATTGTATGTGCCAACTCGTAGTATATTCCTTCGGGCGGATGAGCTCCCAGTGTAGCTTCAGTTTGCCCATCTCCCTTTATCCTTACGGATCCTCCACATCTCATCAAGTCGTACAAATGTTTCTATATTAATCTCGAAATTATGCATCATTCGCCAGCAGATAAAGATAGTGGAAGGCACCAATCAGGCATGTTGCAGCATAGTGTGGCTACTTCCCGCGAAAGATTTTTGAGGCACACGATAAGTTTCGCTACTTCCTCACATATACTCTACATCATGAGCTTCCTGCTTCGCCGCTGCCCAAACATACCGAATGACGTCTGGGTTCGGTTGACAGTTGCCCCTCGCCATGTACACGCCTTCCTCATCTTCAGAGGAAGGAGCAAGTAGGTACACAGGCTACCACCTTAAAAGGTTTGTCTGTCTCTTCGCTTTCTCTTTTCTTCTTCTTTCTCCAGGGCTGCCACCTAGCACTTTGTTTCTGATCCCGTGCCAACTTTCACTTCTCTCTTGACCATTATGGATGCGTCTTTCAAATTCTGGTTTCCAGCAGTCTGGACGCTGCTTGGTGCCCTCTTCTCCATTTTCTCTTTCGCATTTACTCTTTATACCGCGTTTGGCAGACGTGGCTTGGTTGAACTTCAGTCGAAAGAGAGCCTATCTGCCCTTCAGGAAATACGCGATCATTCGGCACAGAGGAACGTCGAAGCATTGATGACGGCAGTGACCCCGCATGGGGAGTCTCTTGCCGAGATGCTTGGTGCTCTTCGTGATGAGTTGAGGACCGGCTTTCAGGCGCTGGCCAGTATAGCTCGCGAGACCCACGAAGCTGACACGGGATCAAGGACGGATTCACAGGCGCTAGCAACTCCTGTGCTTCTTGAGATCTTGGCCGAACTCAAGAAAGTTACCAAGGATGACCTGCAGATTCAGAGAAGGCTCCGGCCTTTCTCCCTTCAATCTATTTTGGAGGCTCAAGCCGAGGCCCTGGCGAGAGAAGAGACGCAGGCAACTCCCAATCCACTCCATGACTTGGATTGATGACACTACGTCCAGGTAGTGGGGGTGGGCTTTCCTTCGGGGGGCTCACCCTCCCCAGCGATGAGCTCACACCTTACCGTGGTGCTGGGGTTTAGTATCCTTGTGAAAGGAGAAGCTAAGATGAGCTCAATGTATATAATTCCTCTACTTTTTTTTGGACTCTTGCTTGAACTGCCCCATGATTAACGTAATTGCCCATGTGATATGTCCCAATCTTCCTTGCCATTTCGAAGTCCACGTGTCAGATTTGAAGGGGTTTTGAAGGTTGTGCACGGTTTGCTGAGAGTCGCACAAGACGGTGATAAATAACCGTGATAAATAAATGGACCGTCAAAATTGAGTGATTGATTTCCATTGAATTATAGAAAGTTATGGGGAGCCGTTTATATACTCTCTTGAGCTCCATTGTACTTTGATTAAGACTTCATTGTATTCTCATACGAGTTGATTTTGCACGTGATTGTTCGTATCTCATCTGACACCACAGCTGCCATGGAATACTGGCTGAAGCCCGACTTCCGAATACTTCCAATTCCAGAAAAGGCACAACTCAAAGAGCAGATTAGGCGTGGAGAGCTTGTTCCCCATGTCATACAGTCGAGTGTAAGGTCACTGTCTACTACTACGCTACAGAAACCCTATCATTTTGTCTCATTCGAAGAGTCCCTTGACTGTGTAGCGCACCGCCAAGCTCTGAGGCGCCTCCACAGTTGAACGAGAGGATTCGGGCGAGAAAGCGATGTCCGGCTTGACACCGTTGCCTCCTAGTTGTGGTAGCGAGGTGTTGTAGATGCTGGCCAATAGTTGTCTTGAAGTGTGTCAGCCGCCTTTGCGTCTGGTCATTGAGGATGAGCCGTGGGGGAGGTTACTCACACACTTGTGGCTACTATCAACTTCGCAAAAAAAAAAAAATAATTTCCACTGAACCAAGGATCGGTTGCTGTATCTGCGACTGCGAAGCCTTACCGCCCTTTCCTCGACTCTCCTGTTGCTGCCTTCCGCTAGTTTCTGATCTGAATTCCCTCTCTGCTTCTTGTTTGTTCGCCTTTAGCACAGCGACTTGCACCTTGGCTTCCTCCACAGTGGTAATTCAATCAGCAAAGCTCAAGTCGATGCAGCAGGTTAGAACTTACACATTCCGAAACCTAACACTAAGCTCATCATTCCCCAGTGCCAGTTTCAAGACCTTGGTATCAATGCGATTGTTACACCCACTCTCGTGGTCCTGATTCTCCGCACAGCGATGTAACAAGCACCGCTAGTCTGCACGGCGCACAGCTCGCATAGTCAAACGGCGGGACGGAATGCGGGCCGTATCTCGGCGAGTTTATTCCGAGATACAGGCGTGTTCGATTGCGATACCAGCCCCACACTCATAGTAGCTACCGGTAGGTATCGCCCAGATCGTTGAACTATCACATCAGGGCATGCTTTTGCCCGCATGCCTCCAGAGATCGTCACAAAATCATCACCCTTGACGGATGCATTGACAAGTCGAGACCCTGAATCGTCCTCTCTGACGCGGCCCTGATATCGTATCGGGCTCAATTGGTTCACCTCATCCCAGCTAACGTTAGTGTATTTCGCCAATCGGAACGAATACAAATCCTATCTGATGTAGGTTTTCTTGCAAACTCAATTATTCCGTCAAGTTGGTATAGCCCTGGAGGTAGTCGAGATGTAGTTCGGCTTCGATTATTGAGCTGATAATTATTGGAGCCAGGATAGCAATCACCGCTGTGTCGCCGCAATCCAGGCCTGACTTGTGTTTCTTGGGAGGGCCATTCAAAGATGCCGGAGACACTCCGGTCCGCCCACACATCTCGCCAACCGAAGTGCCATGATTGGTCTGATTAAGCCATTTAAATTGGGGGCAGCGAAGCCACCGCTTCTGTGGCTAGTAGCTGAGCATTCAGCACGTTTTCAGCCATCCCCAAACCTGCGCAACTCCTTACGACGCTTTTTGTCGCTTTTTGTCGCTTTTTGTGATACTAATCTTGACATCAAACCTCCTCTTCTGGAGACTGAGCCCCTACTTGCTTTTCTTTGTATTTTATGGTTGGTTGCTACAATGAACAGGGTGATCAGCCATAGAGAAGGAGATGATACCGTCTGGGCACCGGGTACAGTGCGACTTAGGAATGGTAATACATCGAAATGTCGCCTGGTCATACTTTGTATTGATTGTTATTTACAGTAACTGAAACAAGCACTGAGCTGGTTCTCCATCCTGTACCCAGCTCTGATCCAGATGATCCTCTAAATTGGAGCATCAAGCGAAAGGCTGTGAATTTCTCGCTCCTGTGCTTCTACGTTCTATGGACATTTGTTCAACTCGACATTGGCTTTACCGCATGGGGGCCCATGCAAGATCAACTTGGCTTCACAACCGACGAGCTGAATATCGGTGCGGCCCTTAACTATGGGGGTTTGGCTATCGGCTGCATCTTCTTCATGCCATTCGTGCACAAATATGGACGACGACCTTTGTATTTCTTTAGCTCCGCAGCGCAGTTAGCCTCAGTTGTATGGCAAGCTGAGACGCACACTAATAGCGATCTTATTGGTAGCAACATAATTTCTGGACTGGGTGGGGCTATCTCCGAGACGATTGTGCAAATTACTATTGCAGATATATTCTTTGTACACCAGCACGGCACAATGACGGGAGCGTATCTATTGTGCACTTCAGTCGGCGCATTCCTTGGTCCCGTAGCATCTGGATACATTGTGGATTCGCAAGGCTGGAGATGGATGTGGTGGTGGTGTGTCATCTTTATGGCATTGAACCTCATCCTCGTAATATTCTTCTTTGAAGAGTCGAAATATATACCGACGGTGTATGGCCACAGCACGACAGAGCAACCAGGTTCGATTCAATCCAGCAATACACTGGAAGACGATCAAAAGCGAGACGCTGCGAGGGACGACAATAACCCCAAATCAACCAGTCAACTGAAAACGAACTCGAAGATAGATCGCACTGTAACACCGAAAACGTATCGTCAGCGCCTGGCACTCGTTACAACTTCCAAGGGTTCAGTCGTCCATCACCTATACCAACCAATCATCGTTTTGTTTACCTTTCCCGCAGTTACTTACGCTGCCATCACTTATGGCACAGTTCTGTCCTCATTCGCCATTATGACCTCAGTACAAGCCACATATCTCCTTCTACCGCCTTATAATTTTGGTGCTGCCGGAGTTGGGCTCATGAATGTCGCTCCGTTTGTCGGTGCGATACTTGGATTCCTCGTTGGCGGTTACCTTAGTGACAAATCTATTATGCGATTTTCGCAAAAGAATCGAGGGATATATGAGCCGGAAATGCGTTTATGGTTGGCTTTTTTGGCCACTTTCTTGCTTCCTGTTGGTATATTAATGGTGGGTTTAGGGTTGGTCAGGGTGTGTTTAAAAGCTCCCATTGAGATGATCACCTCTTGGGAGTTCAGTCGCTGACAAGATTCCCAGGGTTTACATTGGGCTTTCCTGGCCGTCGGATTTGGGCTGTTTGGCTTCGCTTTCGTACTCACTGGCGATATCGCCCTCGCATACACGACAGATTGTTATCAAGATGTAAGCGCTCATTGCATCTCTATTTATTAACTCTTGAGGCAAAAGATGCTAATCAGTATAGATTATTGGTGATGCTTTAGTTGGGATTGTCTTTTTCCGGAATGCGATACCCCTTGTGGTGCTATTTGTGCTTACTCCTTGGATCGATGCGATGGGCGTGCAAGGCGTTCACATCCTTACAGCTGCCGTATGCTTTGTGGTCCTTCTCCTTCCTGTTGCCCTCCTGAAATGGGGTAAGAAGGCGAGGATCTCAACCTCCAAGAGGTACGAGCAAATGGCACTACGACAGCCCGTCCATCGGACAATGGGGGGGAATGCATAGAAAGCGGTTTTGGAGCTTGAGTGTTGTTTAGAAAGTTGCTGTAATAAACTCAGTAAGCTGCCATTAGTGGATGTTTCTAATTGTAGACTATTGCAGCATCACTGCGCCGCTAATCTGTTCAACGGGTATCTGCACCTGGCTAGCGCCACAGTGCGTTGGCTTGTAGTTTACTAATATGTACTCCGAACGCCTTGATCACTTTTTGTTTTGTATCAATGATCTTCTATTAAAGGATTCTAAATTGTACGCCCTTATACATGGGATTCCATACAAGAGAAGTGGTCTTTGGAGACATTGTTTGAGCATCATCGCTGGGCGGGGGCCACCCATAGCTCATGCCCGAGCAATAGTACCTATCATCGACTAGTGAACTAGTATCAGCAGCCGCCCACAGTAAGCAAGCCTTGCTGTACCATCGCTGCACCCAAGCAAACGAGGTTTGCTTACGACGCCATTGTTAGATTTCCCCAGTAAAGTCCAAAATAAAGAAATCGCTGTATTGCGGTATTGCAGCTTCTGCGGAAGTTTTGTGCGAAGGGCTATAAAGGGGCTGGAATTTACCACGCTGTCACGGATATTTGAAGGAAAACTTCATCTAGCCACATCGATTACCAGCCCTGGCCTAAAGATCTCCAGTAATCTACATTAACCTTAGGCGGCTCATCAATCTTGAAGATATCCGTCTTGGAAACAGCTTTCCAGGAGCCATACTGGGATGCCGTCGATGCCGAACCTGCTACCGATTCAAGCGTATAGGTTACGTGAACGCTTAAAGATGTGCTAGACATTTCGTACACAAATGAAGCGTGCTTCGAGGCCACACAATATATCAGCCGACTCGGGACTTCTTTGCGATTATCGTCCCATGCAGCGACCTGAGACTCTATCTCGTCTATCGCTCGTGCATTCGGCTTATATTCAATCACGGATCACTGCAGATCATCTATGTTATGTGAGGATCAGTCACAGGCATAAAAAACGAAGCTAAATCGGGCATATTGTGTGTGCTCATGTCGAAATGCGAGCTTTATCATACAGCAATTGCGCGCAGAGTCGGCCGAGAGGAAGGCCAAATCTTTGGCATCGAATCAGGGTGCTGGCCAGATCTCCTGCATGTCGATCCCCTCGAACCCACTAATTTGCACAGTAGGGGGGCGTAGCTTGCTGATACAATCTTCTCTTGCAAATTGTTCAACACTATGGCGTTTCTCAGGCATTCTTATCAAATAGTATCGGTAGAGAAGAGCTGCCGCCTTACAGTACTAGGTCTAATAAGTTACCGAGTCTCATCATTTTTATATTCATGCTTGTAGTTTTTTAGATGTGTTTAGTTCCTAGACAAAGCCTAATCCAAAAGCTGCCGTATACCATAAGTATTTGAGTCTCTCTCGTATTTTGTAGTCCAGATCAATAACTACGGCACCCAATTCCTCTGGTATGCCCTTAAAGTAGACCACCAAGGGAGGCCGGAAAGTTGGGTAGTAACAGGACCTTAGCCATGTAGTTTAGTAACCTAAAAATACGCCATGTACAGCTATGTAAACAATGTTTTTGGCTTTAGTGGCTATTGTCTAGGAAATATAGGAAACAAATTCGATGAGAACGAAGAAAAACATAGGCAATTCGGGGAACACCTTATTAAGGAACCTTGAAAGCATTTTTGGGTCCGTTTTATTTCTAATACTACTTAAGACTAGGTTACTTCTACAACTATAGAGTACCTCAAGGATTTGAAGGCTTGTCATTGTGCAGCTTTTCGGCTACAAAACTATGCGGGTATGGAAGTACTGTGATTCGCTGATCGCATGTTTTTATCGCACTAAACCGTATATGTTGAGTCCATGATACCGCAACACGATGTAAACGCAACGCAATTTTTTTACGCTATTAGAACTCGATATTTTCATGTCCAATTAGCATATTTACATTATCTCGTACTTGGGACTAGGTCTCAATGACGTATTAATACAACCAAAATTGGAAACTCCTGGCAACGAATAGTAGAGAAGGCAAGAGCTCTAAGCGAGCTCACTGGGCGATGACAACAATTTGGCACGTATTACTTTTCCAACAAATGGCCAAGTCTATTAGAAAGCATCGAGAACAATCCGTAGGATGAGCATGATTGTAACATGGACTCGGAGCACTTCTTACCTTGCGAAGAACTGAAATTTGTATCATCATCATCAGTGCAATTGCCGGCAATCAATATTGGTTGATTGGCTGACATGTGCGGCGAGGCAGTAATATGATAATCTCGTTTTAGATGCCATAAACGTACTTGTGAGTCCTTAGGACAGTGAGACGATGTTTTGCAACGAAACTCGCATGATCTCGAAAACGCAGATCAACACCTGGAACCTGATCATCACCCGTATCACCTTATCCAGCCAAGAAACTAATCATTATATTTAGTAAGAAACAGCGCAAAAACAAGATCAGGATCTCACCTGATCATGCAAGATGTCCCATCCGAGCCGCCCATGCATCCCCAATCGCAAGAATTGAAATCCCCCAACCACCCTCCCCCCAACAAAACCAAATGCAGAAACACAATTTGAATCATAACGCGACGTACCAAAAATAAACCCTTCCACCACCCTTCTTCCCTCCAACCCAAAAAAAAAAGGCGTTTCCACAAACAAAAAGCGTCGAGTAATTTGAAATGGTGGCACAATGCACGCACGGACCACCGTCGGAGTCATAGCAGCCTTGATCGCCACAAGGCCAACCCACACCCGCCGCCGCACCGCCACATTTCTAATCCAACCTCAGTCTTTGCCGCCTCGTCACTCCCGCTTCCACCGCGGCAAAAAGACACGGCACCCCCCCCCAGGCAAACACGCACCACACGTAACCATTGCCACCTGGGGCGCGCTAGCACGGCGCGCTGTCACATGCTTTGCTCTGCTGGCCAATTGAACACTGGTGCTAGGATCCCTACTTGGCGGGGGGGGATGTATGACTCCTCCTTGTTCGGGGTTGACTGGCGGGCTTGGACTTTTGCTTACAGCCTGAGTCCGGAGGCGGCGGATGGGGTTTGTGTTAGGGAGATGGGTGGGAGAAAGGAAAAGGGCGCGAAGTAAGCCGGGTTGCGGATTACGGACGGCGCAGCAACGGACGGAGATAGCATCGTGCGTGCGCGCCGGTGCGGGAAATGACATGTCTGCCTTCGCGTACGTGTGCCGGAAGTGAGGAATGGGTTCGCAGGATGGGCGTGTGATCGTATTGCGCCTTCGTGTGTCTTGCTGGATGTGGTAGAGCTAGGCTGTTGGGTGGCCCCTTGTGTCGTTGTGGCGCTCGACAAGGCATCCGTGCAGGTAGATATTGCGGCCAGGCACAGGCAGACAAGTGGGGGCCAAAGGTAATCTAGACGACATAGGACAGAATGTCACTTTCCAAGACAGCAAGGCTTCGCTTTGGTTTATCTTTGCGAGGCTTTTGATTCTGTAGCGAGCGGCTAGTATACACATTACGAGTACAATAAGATCATCTATCAACATATTTGCAGCTTCCAATCTTAGTGAGTGAGGTATCATGTACAATTTCCATTCATCCTTGTGCCCAACTCTCCGTCTTGGTATCATCTTGCTCATGAATTCATGTTCCAGCATGGTTTTTTTTGGCAGCAAACAAACAAACAAACAAACAAACAGACGAAAACATATATGTACAGGCATAAGGTATATACAAGAAATGAACGAATGGGAGAAGAAGCGGTTTCCAGCCCGCTACGCTGAAATGACTATTACCCTGACGTTCAACACTCGTAATGCATTAGGCAGTAACGCGGTCCAGATTATGAAAAAAACAAGGCGGGTGATTTGGCAGTGGCGAGGGAGAAGACTGACTCATAGGCTACCGGCGAGTCTGGTGCTGGAGTGCAATGACAGCCTGTTCAAGTTGTCGTAGGCGGGAATCCTTCTCCTCGTTCTCGTGACGCAGACGCTTGACCTCTGTTCGAAGGTCTTCGCTGTCACGGTCCGAGAGCCCTGAGTCAGACCTACGTTTCCGTTTGAGAGACATGTCATCTTCGTCACGGTACTCAACGGTGCGAGAGTAAGGTGACTCTGAGGCGCGACGGTTCTCAGGGATTGGTGAGTGCTCCATGATAGTGTCTCGTCGAATAATCAAGCCATGCATGTCGGCTGACATACTTGTCCTACGGTGTACGCGACGGACATGCTCAGCGAGGTTCTCCTTCCGCGTGAAGCCGGCGCCAGAACTACGCTTACAGTCGGTGAAGGGACAGAAGAGAGACTTCTTGGTGCCACCGTGCAGCTTGTGAACTTCACGTTCATGGCGGAGAAGTCCTCCACTGTATGTGAAGCCTTGCAGTTTCTCGCAGCCTTTGAAATTGCACTTGTAAGGCCTGTCGTGCTTGTCCATGTGTTTCCTGTGATTATCAGCGCAAGTTGCGTGTGCATGTTAGGTTAAAAACTCACGACCATTCGCACTTGCGATCGAATGAAACGCCTGCACATTCGCGGTGGACACAAGTCATCTTGCCTTCCTGGTTGCGAGGCGGCTCTTCGGCCCGTTTGAAGCTGTAGTTCTTCCGCAGTAAGCCGTCCTCATCATCTCGATCTTGAGAGGAGCGGTCCTCTGAGATGTTGCGGCTGTGAGTAATGGGGCTTGTGGCGATGGCTGGGCGGTCGACGGAAGTGGGAGACAGCATAGGCGAACGTGGACCTAGGCTCACTGGAGTGGGCATGTTGGAATTTGAGTGAATGGAGTTGGCTCGCTCGTGCTTTATAGGGATCTGAGGGATCTGAGGGATCTGAGGCAGCTGCATGGAGGCGGCATCTTGGGCCTGGGCGATCTGGGAAGCCATGTCGTACTGGTAGGCAAAACCAAAGTCGGTGGTCAGATGAGAGGTGGCCTCAGGATGGTGATATATACTGGGAGAGGCCACGAAGTCGGAATGTGGCTGAGCAACGTCGGTTCCAGTCGGGTCAGTCAGTCGGATGCTTGGGCGCTGTGGGGTGGTGGGAATCAGATGACGCGGACTCTGCTGTGGCAAAGGCGGGTAGTGCCAAGGTTGGTTGAGGCCGTGGTTGCCCAGGTGGGGAAAGACGGTGAGTGGCGGGCCTAGATTGTGAGGCAAATAGGAGTTGTTGTGCAGATTTGGCGGGACATGGTGGAGGCCATCGCGATAATAAGTACTCTGGCCTGGCGAGGGTTAGCATCGCTGAGCTGCAGGCTGAAACGAGCGTGTGCTGGGCCATATGGGAGCGCGGGTGAGTCAGAAACCGCTACGACTAGGACTTACCAGGCAGTTGGGGCGGTGCAGGGTCATAGCGCGGCCGGCCAGTGGCGCCCGCCTCGTCTCTACGTCCAGGCAGCGTAAAGTCTAATAGCGGGCTGAGATCGGATTCCCAGGTTTCCGCGTTTCGTGCCTGGAACACTTGCCCAAGCCCTGCGGTCACGTTGCTGCTGGTGCCGTCGAACGAGGCCGGCTGGTGCGTGCTGTGTTGCGGCGGCGCGCCAATCATGGCCAGCCCCAAGTTCATGTCTGCTACTTTTAGCCATTGAAACGCAACATGAGGCTGCAAAGCAGGCTGCGAGCACACTTACAGTCGGACGGTGCAGGAGCGCTCCATGGCACGTTATCGAGATGCTGCAGCATGCGATCTTGCCGCACCCGGCTGCCGGCGCTGCAGTGCTCGCTGGAGTCATCCTCGTAGTAAAACATCCAGCACACGCCCCAGAGCACCGCCAGGGATGGCTTGATCGTCCATGGGAAGCTTGTGCTCAGCGGCCGTCGCTTCTCGGCGAACTCGGAGAACCACGAGAGAAGCTTGCGTTGCCTCTTGTCGTAACCGCCGCGCAGGAGCTCTTCTAGAGCCTTATGCGTCAATGCCTCGACCAGGTCGGCCTGCAGCCGCAAGAGCAGATGCTGATAGTTTGCAACGAAGCTCTCGTCCACATCAAGCCCGCACTCCAGGCTCTGGGCCACCAGCCACTCGTCGCCGTGCAGCGATCGACACTCGTGGAGCGTATTCACGGCCGTATACACTGTGACAAGCAGCTGTACCATCTGGTTCAGGGAAAAACCCTCAAACATCGGCGCATTCTCATGTTTGAGAAATAGTCCATGATTAGCAGCAACGGTGGACAAAGTATGTCCCGCTGAATTAACGTTACCGACTGAGCTAAGCGTCCTATGCCACAAGTTCAGCAGGCGAAACCAAACGAACAAGTCTTTCTTCTCTACATACAGTTGCAATACGCCGGCAGATGCATTTTGCGTGGCGGAAACACGCGGTGCCGGCGTTGGAAACGCCCAAGTTGATTTGCATGACTTCACAGTGGGCTTGCGGCGTCTACAGACGCGCTTGCGAGCATGATGCAATCGAGCAGCCTTGCATACCCCCACCCGCGGCGGCCCACTGGAGATGCTCTTGAGCGCGCGGAGCCCGAGGTTGTCGGTCCCAAGATGGCACGGGCTGGTGGAGCCATTGGGACTGCGCGGCCTCACGCGCCGCCGAAGCTGGTTGACAAATTGAAGCACCT
This sequence comes from Ophiosphaerella narmari, assembly GCA_028456235.1. Taxonomy (NCBI): domain Eukaryota; kingdom Fungi; phylum Ascomycota; class Dothideomycetes; order Pleosporales; family Phaeosphaeriaceae; genus Ophiosphaerella; species Ophiosphaerella narmari. The sequence continues at coordinate 509,367 of JALNQA010000008.1, forward strand.
TGAAGGTGAGAAGCATGTTAGTCCGCTTGCGTGGAGAGAGGATCGCCATGCCGAGGTCGCTTAAGCGAAGCGGGAAGATCAAGACGTAAGGAAAGACGTACTCCAGACCGCGCCTCTCCTATGTATATACTCGGCCGGCATTTGGGCGGAGTCAGGCTGGGTGAGCCTGGCGGTCAAGACACCCACAAGGAGATTGAGGGAGTTGGGTGAAGGTGAAGCCACACTGCGCCGCCACACGCCCTGTGATTGGCCGTCTGGGCCTGCACAGCCACCCTAATCCAGCCTTGGTGCCTGGCGCGCCCTCATCATCTCAACAACAATACACCAGGCCTATGGCAGCCATGTCTTGAGGAGGACGAGGTCACGCTTCGTCTCAGTACAGTGGCGCAGTCCTCTTCCCCTTTGCTGCCCTGCGTGCAGGCTCCGTCGCAAGGCAGCGACAAAACAGCGGCGGTCAGCGGCCCAACCTCGGCCATGGTTTTGGACAGGTCAATCCATTTCTGGCCAGCAGTTCATGCACTGCTGTTCATAAACGATCGCAAACTGCCTCAGGCTTTGTCACTTGTCACACGTCGTTGGGATCTACTGCAAGGATGCAGCCGAGTTCCCCACACCAACGCCTTAGGCCTTCCGAAACGACCTGTAACAGCACTTGAGCAACAACGTCTCAAACTCCCCGATCGTCCGCTGTTTGCGCTTTCTACCAGAATCTGCGTTCCAAGAAGTATTGATTTCTGCCCATCTTGGTGCCAAGAAAGGCACAATACATCACTGTTGCCGCATCAGGACAGATCGGCTAAAAACCCATTGCTCCTGCAGATGTGCTTCAAGGTAGATAAAGTTCGCGTCAAGTTCACCCACAAATAGCACCATGATCGATCGCAACAAGATGGAACAACCCTGACCATTCTAGCCATCCGTATTCTCTCACGAGTAGCCAGCTTTTCCGCAACACACAATGCAAAATGCAAAAATGTACCCAGTAGCGTCCAGACCACCACTCCCAAACAGCCACAAACAACGGCTCTCTGCTCCTCTCTTTTCCAGCCCACCCGTTCACCACGTCATCACAAACGTCAACCGCAATGCCTTCCTCTCCATGCCCTCGCTTAACCCTCCGCACCAATCCCCCTCCATGCCTCACCGCACCACACCACACACGAAACACGTACCCCCATCCCAACCTCGGCCCATTGTGCGCCCAAAACAGTCAAACAACCGCGAAGACGTTTGATCCCACTGCTTTCCCCCCCCCTTCCCGCCTGTCTATCAAACCCTCGGGGGCCTTGGCCGCCTTCTTCCCGAGTGCTTGTCCGCACACAAGCAATGCATGATCCAAGTGCGGGTTTCGAATCTTGCTTTGTCGCGCGAAACGGGGTGCCGCCTGAGGTGAGGATGGGGTCAAACGTGCACTGCGTGTGAGCTACCGCATCAGAGGTGTGTGTTGTGGCGAGAGGATTGGGTGTTGCGTTTGTCATATTGTGGGTTTCTTGGAGGGCTGGATTTGTCAGGTTGGGGAGGGCGAGAAGGTTTGTTTGAGGGAGGAAGTGTGTGGAAGGGTGGATGGAAGTCGGTGGGTGTTCGATGGCATGGAGTTTGTCGAATTCTGGAGTGTTGCAGTCATGCTTGGATGGAAGTGAGTTAAGTGTTTTCTCGTTGTTTGTTCGCTTGGTCGACCCCGAGTGCTGGTACCGAAAACGAAACTGAACGTGGTAATGGGATAGCACGAAAAAGACACATAGTAAGAGGAGACTGAGTTCCTACAGTACACTTGACGAATGAGCATGTCGGTGCCACTATAATACAGTATCAGCGCCGCTCCACTGAACAAGCCCATCTTTTTTCTTCGCGCGTCAACCTAATTCCTCAGTCCGAGTAAGAAATTACCCCCGGACTTTGAGCCTTCGCCTGAACCTCCACCAGGCAGGTACGAAATATTCGGATTCCTCGCAAGCAGCTGCGCAACATCCTTCTGCGTCTCGATTCGTCGAATTAGCACTAATCCGTCACCACTCTTGGCTACCGCCCGACTGATCGTGTCTGCCGCCTCGGCCTCGCCCTCGGCACGAATAACATTCGCTTGGCGCTCTTGCTCGGCTTTCTCGACGATGAAGCGTGCGCGCTCGGCCTCTTGCTGAGCAATTTGCTTTTCTTCAACTGCCTTGGTGAATTCCTTGCCAAAGGTCATATGTGTGATGGAGACGTCTTCAAGAGCAATGTTGAACTCGTTGGCACGCTTGAGAAGATCGGCGCGGATGCGGTTCGACACGGCTTCTCGCTGTGTGATGAGTTCCGCCGCATCGAATTGCGCGACAATGGCTTTGAGGACTTCGTTTCCAATAGAGGGCAGCACACGCTCGTCGTAGTCGAGACCGAGGTTCTGTGATTCATGTAAGTTTGCATAAAGCAATATGATCCGCGAGTATCCGCCACACATACCTGGTAGATCTTGGGCAACTGCTTGACCTCTGGCCGATGCAAAACTCTTAGAGTGAGCGTAACCATTTGCAAATCCTTGCTCCCCGTTGTGGTCGAGATGTTCCTCGGCCGTGTCCTCACATCAAACACTACAGCCCTCTGCAGCCACGGAATCAGAAAATGGGTGCCCTCATTGACCACCTGCTCTTGCACACCAGACAACCGATCGAAGATGACTGCACGTGTTCCACCTTTGACGTCGTAGAGCGAGTTTTGTGCAATGGATGCGGCAATGGCGCCGGGAACAAGCCAGCGGAAGAGCGAGGATGGAATGGCGGCCATGGTGGGTGGATTGCGCGGTTGGTGGGATTGGGGCAATGCGTGGTCGAAAATGACGAGCGGTCATGGAATCTGAGTGAGGCCTGTGCTTCTGCGGGCAAAATGGCGCTGTGATTGGTCGGATGCATCACATCACCATTTTCAGACCACATATATTGTACTTGGCCTCAAGAACCACAAAATGGCATACAATATATTTCTGTAATTTTTTAATTTTTTTTGGAGTTGAATGAGAGCTAGATCTGCCTTTTAGTCAAGCGTAGTTCTTCGTTTCCATTCGGACTGACGTACTATAGCTGTTGCAAGATGACTTTAGCATCTGAGACTGGGCGGACGGCCAAGAGCTTCTTAAACTAATCCACGTAATTCGTAGTAATTCTATTTGGGGGCCTAGTTCGGTCATGGTTGGCATCTTTTCCTCAACCATCTCCAGCCACAGCAGACTTAGAATCAACTATAACTGACTCAAACTCAACCGCAGACCCGGAAGAGATAACAATAGTCTTGTCTTACCTTAGTGGCGCACCCCGAGGATTTCCTCGAAGTTAATCTCCTAACGCCCTCTTCCTTGCCTACACCAGGCTTTCTTCCGCACTAGGACCGGGTGTTTGTAGGGACATACGTCTCCTCTCTAACGCTATCTTCACCCCCCCCCCCCTTAGCTCTTTCTACGCTCTAGTCTCGCTTTCTGTCCGGGCATCTTTTTCGGTGAGTATCGAAATGGCATACTTGTCCACCAACGGTTTCAAGAAATGCGCCAACGTCATGCACTTCTTCAAATGCTCATCGAGAACAGATTTGTCATGCCACACACCTTTCTCATTCTCATTGTGCTGTACGTCCTTCAACCTTGGTTTCCACTCTTGCAGGAGAATATCTTCTTCGCTTCCGAGTCATGTCTTCAACAGAGTTAGTTCGGTTCGGCTGGGCTTATCTTCATGTACGAGATTCTTAGGAACGTATTCTTCAAACCCCTCATCCACGTCGAAAGTTTCTGACATTGCCGCACGCGCATACTCATTGTACCAGGTGTACGTGTTTGTAGACTTATGGTAGGTAGCATCATAGCCTGATAGAAGCGTCTGGCGCTTGGTTTCTCGATATTTGTCCTCGAGCATAAGACGTACTGTGAAGTGGATTGTTGGTTCATCGACCAGCGTGGGCTTAGATTCTTTGGCCGTACCCACGCCTTGGATTAAATCATCATCGTTTTCGGATATGCTGGGTGATTCGACTGGTGGTTTCGAGAAGAATGAAACGAGTTTCGAGGCGAAGTTTCGTCGAATGTGCGACATAGATCGCTTTGGCCGCGTAGGCACATATTGTTTAGCTTCGCGGCGCATCATCATTATTCGTAATCTCTTCCCGCTCGTCTTGTAAATACCCTTGTAGCTCTCACCAATATTGCCTTGGCGGAATTGGATACTGTTTCCTACGTTTCGTTGGGCTGCTATTTTGACTAATTTAGCTTTAGGAAAGGCGGATTTGATACCCATTGGTTTAGCGAGTTTGCAAAACTCAAAAGGATGAGGACTTATATGTCTATCCCGGGTGAATGTCGGGGCAAGCTGCTCCCACGCCGCCATGATCGTTAGATCTGCTTTTGTTTCAAGCTGCGCAATCATCCAGGTCTGAGAGATATGGGAAGTGCGATATCTTTATTCTTATTACCTCCTCTAATGTCACTGCGACAACCCAAAAAGCAAGTTTGCTTCAAATTAGTCCCGTCTGGGTGTGAGGTGAAGAGTACTGGTTTGAAGTGTCGTCTCTGTTCATTCAGTGCCACCGCATGGAATACATTCCTAACTCCTGGTAATATATATTTGCGTGGTTTGAAACTTCTTAACGCTGGTTTTGCTGGGGCACTCGCTGTGTCCCAGGGGGCACAAGCTTCGATCTTTACGCCTGCGACGATGCGATTTTGTTTTTCAATATTCTGTATCATTTCGTCGAGAGAAGTCTTTGGCTCTGACGGCTTCGCGGCTTCCATAGCTCGGATAGCCGCTTTATAAGCCTTCTGTTCCTTCTGTTCCTTCTGTTCCGATTTCATCAGGCTTGAAGTGTGTCATCGGCGTTTGCCGAACTCTTATTGGCGTCTGATGTACTAATTCCCTCGCCTAGTTTCCATTCTTTGTACAGACTGTTCGTGTGCACTAGCCCTGATCTTTTGAGAAGACCCACCCGGGTGATGAATGGGGCCAGAAGACATGCCGTATACGCTCCCCGTGCGAACCTGACGAGATATATCTTGCCTTTGGGATGAGCGAGGTTCAAAAATATGTATTAATAGGCATGCGGAACATTGCTAGTGATTCCTTAGTGACTCACCTTTCCCTGTTGCTCCTTCAACCAAGTCATTGAGCATCCACTCTGAGGGATTTCTAACGCCAAAATGATAATAAACTTATTGGGGAACTCTATCGCTGCTAATATCGGTAAATCATCTGCCTAGGCGAACGACGTTGGTAGGTGCCGGTCCGTTCCGACAATATTATTTCCCGTACCATCCAAGCAAATCACCAAGCGCTTTTTCCGTACTACTTGGATTGGAAGTGTTGCCATAATGTTGCTGGAAGCCCCTGCCAGGACTTATAGATAGGGATATGACTGAAGGAAACACCAGTCATTGCAAGTACAAGAAAGCAGAGCAAACCCATGCTTTTCATACCGTCAGACTCCGGCAGCTGAAATGACTACCAAAATTCGTATCGGCACATTAGATGAGGATTCTAGATAGAGAATTTTGGCAGAAGAGGTTGATGAGAAAGGAGGAAGCGGTGTCCAACTATCTACTCCGTACCTGCCAGGACACCAACTTCTGCCACTTGCCATAGCAAACTAGCATGAGCTCATGGGAGAGACAACTAAGGCAGGACTTACGATAATCATGTATAATATATCCCAACTCCCTTTGCCGCAACACCTTCTAGTATACTATGCACAGTTTCGATAGGCAGCCCTAAAGGGGCCCAATAGAATACTGCGGATCAAAAGCCTATTGTGCACCGTCACATCACATATCCAAAGCACAAATACCAATACAAGATAGCTATGAAGCCAAGTCCCATAACAGGTACATATAGTCGTACCATCCATCTATTTACCGCCCAAACCCGGTCCCACGAAGGAAAACACCTACGCCTCGATAAATCCCTTGTGCTCCTTGTGAGCCTTGTACCAGTAGCTGTCCTCCTTCTTCGGCCTCAGCTCCTCGGACAGCTTCTCCAAAATCGTCTTGAGCAACTCCTTCTTGCCCTCCTCGTTCTCCGCATCGCGGTTCCAGACGGCAATCTGGACCGCGTTCCAACGCACCGAGTAGGAAATCCCACAGATATCGTCGTTGAATGCTAGTTTACTGTTAGTGAGACTGTGGGAAGGGAAGAGTGGAGATGAGTTGACTCACACGCTCGCTTCGTCTCCACCGCGCCCTGGAGCCCGTCGCCGACGGCGAGAAGGCACATCTCGTGCCAAAACTGGGCGGCAATGTCCTTCGGGATCTTGAAGTACCACGCCCCGCCGCGGGTGTTTCGTGGGTCTTCCCACACAGGCTTGACACCCAGGTGGAACAGGTGTATTGAGTCGCGCAGCTTCAGCGACTCCACGGGGATGTTGTTGAAGTGCTGGTAGAACTCCTTGACGCTGATGATCTGGTCGCCCAGTGGCTTGGGCCGTGACGCGTACTCCTCGGACTGTGCCGATTTGTCTTTGGGCGTTGATTGTTGGCCCTTTTCGGCCCAGAACATCCACTTGTGGCGGAACTCGGGGACGCGCACGCTCTTGAAGATGTTATTGAGCATAGCAGTGCCACGTGCGGGTGAAGCAGTTGCGGACTGCTCTTCTGCAGTCGCCTGTGGGAGGTCGGAGGTGCTGAGCACCGGGAAGCGGCCGGCCATGGTGGGGTTGGTATAGTAGGAGAAACCGTTGGAGAGGTCGAGGGGCTTGAAATAGGTACGGAGGAAGTCGGTTTGGGCCTGTTTCAAGCGATCGATGGGGTCAACGCTTGGAGGCTCCCTTGACTGAGGTTGAGACACTCCGACCTTGGTGGCGTGGAGATGGGCCTCTAGATCAGTGCACGCAATGGCCTGGCGAGTTAGGCGATGAGTTGGAAGAGCCGGGACACCGTGACGATGGCCGTATGAAGATTCGTAGACCAAGGAGTCTTGCGGGAGGCCCTGATGGAGATGAGCATTGCGCGCACTGGCAGCCTCGATGAACTCTTGCATGCGAGCAAGGAACATGATGATTAATAGAAGAAAGAAATGTGAAGAGACAGAGTATTGAGCGAGATGGGCTAGGAGTCGAGAGTGTGCGGGATGTGTTGGAGTGACGAAGGCTATGAGGAGAAGAAGATGAGGCTGCGGAGTGGCGTAAAATATATTTACCACTGCGTCTATCGTGCGAGCTTACAATAGCTGTCTTCACTTCACTCCTCATACTTCACAGTGGCTATTGTTTCAATCGGGCCAATAGGCATGAACTTTGCCATTTGGCAACGACGAAGTGAAAGCGAAGGCGAAAGCGAAAGTGAACCATGAGGTGATTGGTGAATAGGGCAACTGGGAAAACGTGACGAGGACCGTTGATACCAAAAAGTAGAGGGTATTGACCTTGTCGACAGGGGTAGGGGAGATATGATGATGGTGATATCAAGATGAAGGATATTAAGAAGTGAGGGCGTGTTTCGGGGAGTTTGCGAGGTTTTTTTTTCTTTTTTTTTTCTTTTTTTAGCATGGCTCTCGAAATGGAGTCATGGAGAAATTGTAAAGCAAGAGTTGAAGAAATTCAGATGATGATAAGTGAAGTATACGTACAATTACACACTGATATCAGGGGTTGCTACACAAGATTCGCGTTGAGGTTGGACTCGTTTATGGTTGACGTTCCAATTAAGGACGCGGGGCAAATTTCGGTGAGGAGTGAGGGACTGGCGTACGCTCTGGACAAACGGCTGAAGAGGTGAGGTTGAAGTTGACGGGGCCAGCTGGAGTCTTTTAAGATGGAGGTCGGAGTGCACAAGTCAGCAAGCAGTGCGTCGTGCAGGCGCCCGGTCGACGTTTCAAGACACCGTTTCACTACCCCTGCTGACACCAACAAGAGGCTACTACCTAAGGCCGAAAAGCTGTGGGCGGCGGTGGCTGCGAATCGCACGTCTTGGCGCCCGTAACAACGGCGACGGGCCGCTGATTGGGTCTCTCCATGGCGCTGTGAGCGGCTGGCTGATAAGGGAGATGCACGACCGGGAGTCTATCTAAGCATACATATGAGGGGGCAGAGGGGGTGGATGGAGCTGGGGGTTCGCAGAGGGCGGTGGGGTCCAGGACGGGATCGGGTGACGTAGACTGCCTAGTGGCGTATGCTCGAACCTCGCTACCACAAAATTTGAGCCCAGCATATTTCCAGCCTGCACTGCCGGCCACAGCTTCTGTACTTGTATCAGCCCGCACCATGTCTCGCACGGCCGACACAACTACGCCTGCCGCCGCCCGTGAGGCTGCAGTGGCCATGGACTACGACTCTGACAGCAGCGAGCTGTCCGAGTCAAGCGAGGAGCCCAGCTCAGAGAGTTCCAGTGAGGACGAGGGCGACGACAGCGACGACAGCGACAATGCCGCCGACACTGGCCTCAAGGAGCACAAGGGCAAGAATGGCGTCATCAACCTGCGAGCCGGCCAGGGAAAGAAGCCCGTCATGAAGCTGAACAAGCACGAAATGGGCCCCGACATCCGAATTTTCTTGAAGGACTTCCTGCCGCAGCTCAAGGCGGCGAATGAGGAGCTCGCCATCCAACGCCAGGCCGGCAAGTTGAAGAGCAGGGAGATCGAAATGGTCGACGCTGGGGACGACGAGCCGTACATTGAGATGGTGAGTCATGTGCTGTCAAGGTGCGGGCAACTGGAGCTAACACCACCCCAGGATCTTGGACTGGGCGTGCTCGAAGCAAAAGACCCCAACGCAGACGACTCATCGGCGAGCGACAGTGACGAGGATATGGAGGATGCCCAGAATGAGAAGGACGTGATTGGGAAGCTCATGGGCCGCACTGGGTCCAAGCCAGCTGTTGCCATTCAAGAGGTTCGAAGTACACAGGTATCATGAAATGTGACTTGGCAAAAGCATCTGAACGCAGTCCTTCGCTCAAGCATGACCGTGGCCCTCCTTCGCCCAAGCCGCATCGGCATTCGGATGAATTTCCGGCTCCTTCATGTGCTCCCTCACTTGCTTCTTCCGCTGCGAATCGGCCCCAAACCTTGCATCTCGCTCCTTGATCACCTTCTCAAAATTCGGCATCTGGTCTGCCGCCGTATAACTCGTCATCAACTGCGGCGGCCCAAGCGGCAATTTGTCACCACGATCTGTTTGCCAAAGGTGGTAGATCTTGCCATATAAATGGATCACCTCCTCCATCTCCTTATTCTCGGCGATTTCCCACGCAGCTTCTGGCATGGCAACAGGTTTCGGCATAATTAACATGCCTGACTTTACCTCGAAGACATGCGAGTGCCACAGCTTCTGCTCTTCTTCGTCCAGCGTGTCGTATAGCTTGGGCGATATCATGTACTCTGAGCAAGTCAGCTTCGCCCCACAACGCATACTTTGACGCCATACCAATGCCGATAATGCGTGCTGGTTGGTCTGGCGAATCGTACAAGATGCACTGTCGCACATCCTCGTTCAAGTGTGCGCAATAATGATTTGCCTCGACTGCGCCACGCTTGGGGTCTTCGGCATAGGCATGAAACGCGTTGAGATGTGCACATATTCTCTTCACTGGCGTGAAGTTCTATTTATCGTCAATATGTGTGCTCAAGGTACGCACTAGTAGACCTTACCTGTACAGCAGAAGCTCCAGTCTCAAGCGCTTTGTTGGTCACGCTTTCTGGCTCACCTGCGACTTTTTGACTGGCCGGACAAAGGTCCATGATTCAGTGGGATCGAGACCTGGAGATCTGGAAACGTTGTTTGGTGCTGAATAGACGTTTCGCGAGTCTATAAAACCGACATGTATCAAATACGGCCTGCCTCAAAAGAAGAATGTAGCAGAAGTAAGCAAGATATCATAAAATCTGGCACTGTCGTGTATGCTGTTGCAAATGTCTTGCTTGACGTCATAATGATTTCCCATTGAGCCACAAAAAACACTAGGTGACAGTGCAGTCGTGTAAGAGAAATAGTTGCACAGTGTATTGTTATTATGTCTTGCGGACCATCTGGAGGTATATTGATACCCGCCTCCTTCAAGTCGCCTGTGACGAAGACTGAAGTTCAACATTTTGGCACGCAAATGTCCAAGGTCGAACCATTTCTGCCAAAAGAGCATACATGACTAAGAGATTGAAAAGCAATAGGTAGATTAGTGCTAGCGCTCAAATTGAGGTGCCGGGCTGTTTTCTGATGAGAAAGTCCAGGATTTAGTTTGCTCTGAGCGGGTGCGATTTTTAAAACAAAACTATTTGGTGCCATCAAGTTGACACTAAGCTGCCCCTTTGATACTATCTAGATTTAAACTAATTGCCAGGCAAATCATGACTCATCTGCCAGTTTGTTTCTGTCGTCCATTTTTTTTTTTTTGGTCATTTGGAGGTGTTCATGCAGTATAATCTTTCGCCCAGATCTCGCATTCTGAATCTAAAATTTCTATCCATTCGCTTTTCTAGTGATTAAAAAGGTTTCCGTTCTTGCAAATCATACAAGAAGAGGATTCCCATCAACCCGATCCGACCTTGAATTTCTATTGTATGTTCTTTAACAGCTCATCAATGAATCCCGTCGTTCTTCAAGCAATTCTCGACCCCCCAAAACAATCCAATACAATGCGTGTCTCCATTTCCAGCTTCTCTGCCAAGATATGAGGTATATATTTCCCTTTTTGTCTTGAACAATTCTAGCCTGGGTTATGGATAGTGTGGTGACATGCATCAGAGGATCTTCTTAGGCGTCGCCAGGCTTGCGAAACTGTTGCCTATGCATGAATTAAGCGTAACGTCACGTTGGAGAAGTGTTAGAGCGTTCTTAGACATTGTTGGGTTGGCGATATTAATAGCAAGAGTTTTGGAGATAGTAGTCTTTGATTTGGGACGCTTTCGGGAAACCTTTGACGCTTCTGTTGCTGGAATTTGATAGATTTTGCTGTGGCTGGGTTCTGGAGTGATTCGTGTCTTTGCCTAAGACGGTTGTTGCGCCAAATTTCTTGACAAGACCCTAATCTGTTGTTGATTGAACTAAGGTTGCCGGAGATTGGGCGTGAAATGGGATTGCGCACTCTGCTACCGTCAACGAGCCAAATTGACCTCCTCTCAGCTCAACTTTCGCATCTGCTTCCAAAGAAATATATCTAAGCTAAGATCGACTACAACATGGGAAACAACATGCAGTTGCTCGGCCGAGCCATATGGGACTTCTAGGACATCATGATTCCGTCTAAATGTACTCTATATATGCACCATCTAGCTATTCGGGTACAATATTCTGGATCATTGGATCTACTGGAGTCAGTGATTGCTATATCGTTAACTTCACAGCTACACGTACCTTGTTTCCGCATCTGACCTCCATGGTACCACAAAACCAGAGACGCGGGAAGTGCGAGACCTCCAATGAGCGCGAGGACTGTGTAGGCCCAGCCTATCCCCATCTTGCTGATCAACGCGGGTCCTGCAAGAGGCAAAGCGGCAGAAGCAGCATTGCGAAGAATGATGTTACCCGCCGTCGCCGAAGCTGAATGAATGCTAAATGCCTCAACGAGATAGCTCCAAGCCGAAATGCAGTTTGCAACAAAACCGAAGCCAACGAGTGTCGAGATTACGATAGGAACAACCCAATGGGCTCGACCTCGAACTGCCCACCCAAATCCTAGTAATCCGATAGGTACGAGAAGACTGCCTAGAATCATTGGCGGGATGCGGTGTTCCGGCTTCGCTTTCCCAACCTTTATCTGTCTCTTGAGGTATCGATCGAGAAACTGGCCACTAGCTTGGACCCCAACAATCATACCAAGCCCTATCGTGAATGTTAGTCTACGAATATGCACATTCATGCGATAATCAGCAAGCCTCACCTAATCCTACAAACGTGAGACCAAGCAAGTCCTTCCGAATGTGGTATATCTCATCGTATATTGTGCTCAGTGAGGTTATCACGACATATACCAGGCTCATGTTCAAGGCACTAGATATCCCTACGAGCAGGACTACTCGGGATCTGATTAGTAGCTCCATGGGACGGAAGATGGCCTCCTTAAGGATGACGGCTGGCGGTTTCTTGGACTCGTATTTTGATCTGTATCTCTCATTTCCGGTCTCTTTGCGAAGCTTTGCGGCTTTACGTTGAAGAATAGTAACCCTGTATGACTCCCTGTAGAGGATGAAGAAAAGTAGCTGAAGTGGCGAAGCAATGATGACAATCATCCAGAATGTCCATCGCCATCCTTTTGCGTTGGAGACAAGACCACCGATCGTTGGGCCAAGTACCGGAGCGATGAATGGAATCATGCCCATGAAGCCCAAGGCTCTTCCACGATGCTCTTTCCGGAATATGTCGCCGACAATACACGGATTCAAGACCGATGACGCTACAGAGAGACCTAGGAAAAATCTCATGGCGATGAGGGTTTCCATGTTGCGGCTGTTTGCAGCTCCAACAGCGAAGAGAATAAACATAACATTAAAGCTGTACATGCAACTCAGCGTGGTTTGATGGGGGAGTGTAATAGTCTTACCCATGGAATACAGGGAGCCTGCCATATATTTCTGAAAGAGGCCCGACTATAAAGGGACCGACGACTTCGCCAAGTTCCCATATCGACACCAGAAGAGTTGAATGTAACTTGTTTGTCGAGTTGAACTCCTTTAGAATATAAGACGTCGCGGGGGCGCACATAAGAATGGACAGGTTACTGAAGGCACGTCAGTGAAGGCAGCGTCGAGGCTTGCTTGTACTCACACGATGAGACTCAAGAGGGATATCAGAGTTACCAGACTCCATTTGTATGCTGGAGACCAATTCAATGGATCCGCAGGGTCGCCTATCCCATCGAAATCGACGACGCTCTCGACAGAACAGTTGCTGAGGCTGCTTTCGTACACTTGAACCTGTCCTTTCTCAAAGTCCGGGGCCTCCTCTTCGGCAGCCTGTTTGTCACCCATTTTGAATCGCGCTGGAGTGCGCTCTCCAACAGTGGTGCGATGCCAGAATTGGGGGGCAGTCAGACTAGTCGAGAGGAGTCGCTCATTCTCAGCGGAAATAATCTTCGGCATTAGACTATCTGTGCTCATCTGGCATGTTACTGAGACCTGCCAACATGGGCAGTCACTGCCAGTCAGTCTGTGGAATTGATTGAATGGCCCGGACCGCTGGAATAACGGTTGTTCAACGCCGCAGCCGTCCGTATGCAAGCCAATTAATCGTATCCCTGTTTGGTCGACAGATAAAGAGGGATCCCCGCTGGCTAGTGCGTAAGGATAAAGGGACCTGCCAGGTGGGGCTAGCGCCGTCTTTATCAGGGGTTGGCCCACGGGGTGCCTGAAACGCACGCCATGTGCCAACCCCTCACGGCATGCCGTTCCGTCTTGATTGGAACGAACAGCTCCCAGTAGCCGTATTTTAATGTAACGTCGTCCCCAGCATAGCAAAATAGTCCGCTAAAGTACGGCCGCCGTGGTCTAAATTGCGATCTGAGCAGCGCTGATGCCTCCCCAACTGGGTTCATCCTGTCAAGCTAATAGCTGCAGATTTGTCTATAGCAGAGTGAAGTAATAGCACGCGTGGCAGAGTTCAGGAGGATGCTCATTATGGGGAATCCAAGTTGTCATTGAATCGTTGACCAACGTTTGCTCCATTGCTATGAATACGTGCTCGATGCGGTTGTTTGTGTGTCTGCTCTTCCAAAGTACAGCTGCCTATGTGCCGCGACCTCTAGAGATCGTTGCGACTCCGAGACCTCAACCCGGTCTGGCTGGCTCTCACGATTAGAGTCCGCATATTGGTTTGTCTCGTCTTCTCCAGAGAACCATGGCTTCCAGACTGTTTGCGCAAGAACGTAGTGAGATGGTAGACACACGACAATCAGTCCCATTCCCGTCTCGAACATTGTCCAATAGAGACCTGCGGTGATAATAACTATAAGTATTGTCAGTGATTTCCTTGCGTAGGGAGCCTCGATAACTCACGATTGTCATGCCCACTCGAATTATACTTTTTCCTTAACGAGGAAATAGCGCGTAAGAAAATAATCATCCTCGTCAATGAAGCTCCAACGGTACTTGAACGGATTAGCAAATACGTAAAAGGTAGCCTCGTGCTTGCCACTTACATAGCTGCGAAAAGGAAGATCACCGTGACCGCAATCTTTCTCATGAATGCCATCTCCAACTGAACAACCAGTGGTATCGGAACCAAGAAAATAAGTACGTCAATCGCGAAATCCGTACACACCAGCCATATCTCTTGGTCGTGAAGCCCGGGACAGTGGGTCTTCAAATCCTGAACCGTACCCCAAAATGCTGGGACATGTCTCCCACAAATAAAAGCCATCGAGGAGAGGAAGCCAATCCCCCAAAGAATACAGATTAGACTTAGCACTGCGAATATTGACCTCAGAAGTCGTCTCCAAGGCGTGCAGAAGATCCTTTTGTAGAACAACAACAGGCTCAACTTTGTACACGTAAGTGCTGGAAATTGAAGCAACTCTATCGCATATTCAACCTGTCACCGTAAGTAGCTGATACGACGAGTGCAATCTATCATCACAAACCTTTCGCGTCAGAACCGTTTGGGGAGCGATGAACGTAAGGTTCTCGTTCGAAGCAGGAGGTTGTGGAGTCGGAAACCCTAAACCTTTGCACGAGACCCCAACGATGAGCGCGACTCCCATTGCAATTATGCATATCTTTATGAGAGATGTTAGTTCATATGGATATTCGGCGCGCTATTCGTAAACTTACTAAAGCAGGCAATGTGAGCCAGTCGTCGACGACGAGTTGTGAGTTAGAGGTCCTTCTTGATTGGAATCTGATTCCTACTGCGATAGTACAGACGATGGGGAAGACGATACCACAGGCAAGAACAGCTCCAGGAGAAGGCGCGGTGACTCCATGATTCATTTTCACGCCGTCGGGTCAACAAAGCGACGACGAGAACATGTATGCATTCGAGATGACCCACAAAGAGTTATAGCAATTGTTGGATGGCGCCAGCGATGTCTCGATCAAAGCAGATCGTTTCGCACATGGCCCACCCACTGTCCGACCCACTGTCCGCCCATTGCCGACACGGCACAATGCTTACCGAAATGTCTTGACCCTGGTCTGCCCCCCGGTCTGCCAAAGAAGAGAGGTGTGGCAGCATGAACCAATGGATTTGAGAAGGGCTATGGACGCCTTAGAATCCCAACATTGATTTGATTATAGTCCGAGGCTATCGCTGACTATTTCCATGACGAATACAGCATCGTCAATCATCCCTGCGACTAGAGCGGCAGTGCCGTCATGACAGATGCAACCACGGCTGCCCAATCTGTCCATAAATGGGGGCTGGTTTGGTTGGGGCTTTCATACCGGTGTAAAAACAGTCAACTGGTCATCGGTATGGAGGAAAGTGAGGATAGGAAGCTCTTTTAGAACTCGATGTAACCTAAAGTGGTAAGAAATTGCGTGAGAGATGTGCTAAAGCTGCTATGTAGTGCTTCCAGATGAAATACGCCTTGACAGACCCGGTGACCCGATTCTCCTCGCAGACACATCCTCGATACCCTCAAGCATTCAGGACTGCTGGGTCGACTAATTCCGCGACCCGAATGTCGGTTTCTGCGGTTGTTCGTGCATTCAGGACCTCTGGATCACTCAATTGGACGTCGACGGTGCCTAACTTGTCAGCTGTGCAGGAATTTGGTAGGGGAGAAGGCACCGACCGACTGGAGCGGCAGCAACGAAGCTTCCGAGAAGCAGCACGACCAAACCCGAGATGACTGAGCCCTTCATGGTGTAGGTATAGTGGAGGCTATTTAGCGTATTCAGCGGATGCAATGCGTCACAATCTCACCTCACTTACTATAGGAGCGCAAACTGAGACCTGGTGGGATGAGATGTCAATCACTCCAGGGATTGAGCTATCGTGTTTGTAAGGTTGCAGAATGTTATCTGTCAATCCTGTTCCTCTGCGCCGGAACCACCGTCCTTAAAGGTGCACTCGACTCCGTGATTTAGCGGGCTGTTAGATGAAATGTTGACCAGGCCTGCTATCCGGCATCCGGAACAGCGTGCAGAACACGAATTGAGGGAGATGGCCATATTCCGGGGACCAGCTTGAACAGGTTCCGGTCCGTGGAGGATTTGAACATGGGTATCTCTTCATCGGTGATGATTGGCCAAGCGTGCTGGGTACGAGCACGCAACGGCCGCTTGTGCGGTTTTTTAGCGCAGCACGGCCTTCCACCACTTAGGCTAAGTTATGCGGGGTATTCACAGGTAGCTAGCTGCACCACGCATGTGATCCATGTAAAGCGTGGCAAGCGTCTAGCGTCTCGGTGCAAGATTAAATGATAGTGCGATTTGAAGGAAGGGCGAGAGTCGTCATCTCACCTACGCGCAGGCCATTCTGTCCGACATTTTCCTGTCTAACACCAGTGGCATTGTCGGATTCATCACAGCATGGATGACTACGAACACCAGGAAGAGCGGTTGCTTCCGCAGGGAAATGTAGAGTCTGAGAAGGAGCGCCGCCTGCTTTACTCTCCGCGGACTACGGGCACACATCCGAAGCCGTGGGTCCTGGCTATGATCATGTCCATTCTTGTAGTGTCTCTTGCATTGAACGTTGTCCTGGTAGGACATGTAAAGACCTTACGCATGCAGCAAGGCCACTGCCTATCAGACTACAGTAAGTCTGCTGATATGTCTGGTGTGCACACTGTTGCTAACCAATTGCCTTGCAGCCGGGCTCAGACATGACAAGGTTGTGCCATACCAGGTCTACACTGACTACATGCACGAGGATCGTACGGTCTCAGATGCCTTATGGGAAAAGCTCGACTCCAGTCCCATTGTCGTGGCTCTGGATCAAAAGTATACCGAGTCCCATAATCTCAAAACATCGATCCCATTCCCTTGGGACCAATCGAAAGGATTGTACCATGTAAAAGCATTTCATCACATTCACTGCCTAGTAAGTCACCACAGGAAGGGTAGCGTCGGAGCGATGGGCTAAACCACATAGAAAAATGTTCGTCGAGCTTACTATGACGCGTTGGAAGCCTCTCCAGATTCAAAACCGTTGATTTCTCCAAGGCATATCGACCACTGCCTTGACACACTGCGACAAGACATCATGTGCTTTGCGGACGACACACCCATGCCGACTATTAATGAGCGACACAAGATTGGGAATGGCCAGGAACGTATGTGTAAAGACTGGGATGCCTTAGTCAAGTGGACCCAGGAACCAGAAAGGCAGTCGTGCTTCAAGATGATTGATGAGTATAGAACTGTCCCAAATTCGTTAGAAGAGTTTGCATTCTGCCCAGAGGGAAGCCCACATACCGGTGTGATGACCAAATATTTCGAGCGATGGGGGCACAAAGACCCGTTCACCAAGGACAGCAAGAAGGAGGGTCATGAATAGCCACGACTATGATCAATTAGGTTGGCGATTACGTTTCATAAAAGACTACATGTTATCAACTAAGGGCATACTCGAGCTGAAAGGCTGAGGTGGTGTAACAACGAAGGATCCTCACCAAGATGTCTTAAGTCGTGGGGTCCGGTCGAGCTACTGCAAAGAGTGTGTGCATCAAACAATATGCCGCTGACTTAACGAGAAACGTGATAAATCATCGAAGCGGAGCACACGCTAAGGGACACTCAAATCAAATGAAAATTCGAGCTGTTCTGGTCGTGATGAAGATTCAGCAAAGCAGCACAGTTGATAGCTGATGGCGCCGCTCGACGATGATAAATTGTACATTCTTCACAGTCATTGTGCAGGCCTTGGAGTGGGTACGGCGGGAAGAATATGCGTTGATGGGACAAGAATAGACCGCGTTAAGGTAGTGAAGGCATTTGCTCATTGAGGAAGAACGTACATCGCACTGGTGGCATCTATGTCAGTTTGGACAAATCCAAATGAGAACAAGGCCTTGCCGGACAATTTTTAGGGGACCTAGCATTATTTGCGGTGGGTAGGGTGCTTTTTCATTCTCACCAACATAATTCTAGCGATTGCAGTCGCTAAGGCGAGGACAAATCTTATTCAAGTAAATACATAACCATTTATATCTGTTGGTAGTGTGAGTGACTCGACACTAGCCTTAATTAAACAACTGGTATCTCCACTGGAATATGTGCATGTGGTAGTGAGTTGCGGACTATGCTGGTACCTCTCACTGTGGATGACGCTGTAGCTTTAGATGCCATGTCTCGGATAAGGTCGTGCGCAGAGACTTCAACAGCCAATATTGCTCACTAGCAGGACTACTAAAATGCCTATCCAAAGTCGCGTAGCCTTCAAGATAGGAAACCAAAGTGCCTCGCATTATTTTCCTGTTCCTCGTATTCAAGTACAGTCAGTTTTAAATTGCGAGTAGTGTTTCAGTGAAGAGATGTTCGATAGTCTACAATATGAGCGATTCGACTATTTGTTCGTCTAGAGGCATTTGAGGGCGTGGATTGTTGTGAATGCATTGCAATTACATTAGTTTGCTGCGATGGGTTGGCTTGTGTTAACATCTGTATTACCTACTTTTGACGCTTCAAGGGCGCTCACTACTAGCTTGGTTCCTTTCTTGCCTCTTATCTAGCGAAGAGCCATTATTAAATCTCCTTGCCTTAGCTTGCGTCTCTTTTCATGTGCTTCTCTATCACCTATTCGCCACTGATTCCATTGTGAGGTGCCTCGTCTACAGTGATCGTGCGGAATTGCGGGAACTCCCAAAGTAAGTGCCACATTTTCGGGACTGGAACAAATGCAATATGAATTGAGCGTGAGAAATTTTACCACAGGGTTCATTTTGTTTTGCGGGTGTTATTGCGGGCGGCAGTCTCTACAAGAGCATGTGCCGTTGACTCGAGTGCTTGAACTGCGATGCTCCCCGTTACAACAGACATTAGTGCTGATTCAGGAAATTTCGGGTCTACAGAGGCGCTTATTCAAGTTTCTCTCCGAAAGACCGGTTCCGAAGGCCTTCCTTCAACTATATCAGGATGCCACAAGCCGACATACCTCAGTGGCCCCGAAAGGTCTCATGAAATAATTCTCACAGTTTCATTCTCGACATATTATTAAGCTTGGGATATCTCCTTAGACTGATGTTGAGTCCGCCTGAAAACGAGTTCATGCCGGATGATGCTCGATCCTCGCCACCAACCCGTCACGTGTCCTTACATTCACCTCTCCAACTCCCATTCACCACACCGGTTGATCCCCGGCACGTGCCTTCGCGTGCGGTCACTCACCGTGGTCTCGACGCCCGCGCTGCTGCAGTTCCACTAGTGCTAGCCTCCTCCCAGTAGGTATATAAACCCCTCTGCCCCCGTCCCCGCTTCCACTCCTCAGCACTCTTTGCCTTTTGGCTTTGATCATGTGTAGTATCTGTTCTAATCAGTTTAATCGCTGATTTGATTCCTACGGGGATCTTCCGATTATCTTGTTTTTGAAACCGGTCTTCTGGCTCCCTGGGCTTGCTCATAGTCAAAGACACAGTGTCGCCTCTATCGCACTATCTGAGGTGTACGCGAACTTTTTCATTGAGTCTTCCGGCTTGCCGGTTGCTTGAGGATGAAGTTTCGATTGTTTGAATGTTTGAATTCCTTGAGAGGAGTGTCTTGAATATTTATGCTCTGCATGATCCTTTGAGAACTTGCTTGCCCAATTTACAAGGGCGTATGGTAACAGTGGCCTTGTTGAATATCGCGAGACGCCAGACGTCCGCGCTCCCATGGCTGAGCAAGCGACATGTAAGGCGTTCTAATAGACTCGCCTTACATGGCTTCACTGTTTGAATAACACTGAGCCATATGGGGATACGCTCAGAGAGTGGTTTCCAACCCCCAAGGTGCTACTATGTATCACACCCAATCGAGCCTCAGAAGATATACGGCTTAATCACTTTACCAGGCCTTCAAAGATGCTAGATTCGAACTCCGTCAACGAGTGCTGAATCTTTTACGTGAGAATAACGCGACTGTGCTGAGAGAGCCTATCGGGCGATACTTACCGCATGATGGAATTGTGTTGGTAATGTTGCATATTGTAAGTTTCAGCATCTAACGCAACACCTCCATTGACATATGGCCAGTAAAGTCGTCCAGCGGCGTCAAGACGACCGCGCCGTCACACGCCTCTCCTCTAGCTACCTGCCCGCGACGCGCAAGTATTCAACTGCTTTCATTGTAGCTTGCTCGGGGAGCTATTTGCAAACATAGCTAGGAGGTTGCTCGCACGTCTCTCTAAGGCTACTTGCGACTTCAATCCCTCTATCTCTCAGTGACGAAACCCGGAAGGACAATGACGACGGTAGTTATCTCGGTTATCAAATCGACAATGGAAGCAAAATCTTGACACAGACTAATGTCTTGTGGCAGTGATAGCGCACTCGCCAAAGGAACAGTGTGTCGCGAAAGGTACTCTCGATAAGAGTGAAGTCTGGCCGTACAGTCAAACCGGCGACACGGCACCAGTTGTATCCCCTACGAGAACATTGCTTGGATATAAGGAGCGAGAATACAACAGTATTGTCTAAGTTCCTGAGAACGAAGGAGTTCAGCAAGACGAATCGATGTCACTTTGCGTCCTAGGGACTCACTGTCCTGCACTTTTCATGTGTTTGATTCTAGAAATGAACTTGCACCAAGATACTACCTAGATTTAGCCAATATCATGGATTCATGCCTCTTGTGTTTCTTAGACTGTGCCTATAAGCAACCTAGAATGCTCGTATGCATTGATCTTGTATCCAAGCTTCTCCGGTTACCTGTGAAGCCATCTAGGGAAATGGCGTTGAGGGTTGGAAGACTGTTGATAAGGCATACCCTCTTTACATAAACACCATTGACAAGGTTTTGAATACTCCAGGGGACATATAATTTATTGCAAACTCATACAGGGTGCAGCTACCCTGAACATGTGGAACAACGACATGGGCAAAAAAATTCAACACGACGATAAGTCTAGCTAGACGAGTATTTTCATTCAGTCCAGTAGCATCGATCGTTTGTGGTGATGTTTGGTGCAAGGCTCTACGTTTTCGCTCCTTCCAAGGCTCGTGGGACAAACAAATTTTGATCTCACCTAACGTGCACAACCCTACGTCTCTCCAACTCTACCCTCCACCCTCCACACCCAAAGCGCACTTTTCACAATGATTGGTGTCAACCCCGCTATCTTCCAGGACCTCCAGGCGCGCATTGACGAAGACACGGTAGTTCGAGATGTATGATGGTGACCCCGCAGCAAAGCACGTGAACACGCACTCAGCACGCGACAGGAATTGAAAGACATCATCCAAGTTCTCGAGAAGCAGAGTAAGCCCACTTCAAGCATCCTACGAGCGTTACTAACATGAATCAGATCGCAATGTGTCATTTGTGTTATCCAGAGCCCATGCTACGGCAGTGGCAAATCGTGAGTAGGTATCTCTTGTGTCTTGGTCTGCACTCACCAGCGCGATAGTGCCCGAGGTCCTAGCAGCAGCGCGAGAGCCCATCAGCGATGTCGTAGAGACGGTCAGCAAACTCTCACAGGTAGCATCAAAAGTGCCTTACTATAAATTCAACAATATGTGGAGTCGCCAAGTGCAGGGCGCCGTAGGCTCATCATTCCAACGCAAAGCAACAATACTAACTAATTCTAGGTCGAAGGACTTCTATTCTGGGGATGGCTTGGAGGCTACAATTATGAGGGTGGCGAGGTCAAGTGTGGACAGCTTCTCACCATCGACGACCTGGGCGAAATCCTGCATGGTGCGTTCATGGCCCGCATCGCGTATTGTGCTAAGATGATTAGTTCCCGTCAACATCAAGGACCGCGATGCATTCCATCTCTCGCTTGAGGAGTACCTACAGGCCCTTATTTCGCTCGCAGAAGAGCTGGTACGTGAAATACGAGCTTGTGATGGCGAAGAAGCTTATTGACTCTGCTAGACTCGACTTGCACGCAACGCGGTTACTCTTGGAGACTATGAGCGCCCGCTACTTATCAATCAGACGGTCAAAGGCCTACACGTTGGGTTCCAGATTCTTAATCTAAGAAATGATAGCCTGCGACGCCGTAGTGACGGGCTAAAGTACCGTCTCAAGGACATTGAGGATGTGGTGTACGATCTTTCGTTGAGAAATCTGGTGCCGAAGAAGGAGGCATAGAGAGTTGGATATCACAGCTGAATCCGCCGGCATTCGATAGATAAAAGCGGATCACACAAAAAGCGAATGACATTGCAGGCTATGGCCACATATACCATCGGTCCCTATGCTTTGAAGGTGCTCCGGTCAGTGCGCACAGACCCTCTAAACTTTTGGATAGACTCACGACTTAGAACGCGCACCACTTCTGTTCTGCTGCACCAACATCAACACCCCCATCAATCCGTCTCAGGCCCGGCGCCATCCACGCTCCTTTCTCTTTGCCCACCATGGCCAGCAAAACCATCATCGACGCATCTGCCACATCCCAGCCCAAGCCCAGCGTCGCCGCGCCAATCGAGCCCCTCAAAAACGACTTCGCCCGCATATACACGCACATCCACCCCCTCGTTGTCCTCTCGCTCTACACCGCCAAATTCAATGCCATTGTAGCCGACCCCGTCCCCGCACTCCTCAGCATCCTCGGCCCCCTCGCCGCCCTGCAAGTCTCCTACGTCGCCGCCTGCCTCCCGCCCACGGGCGAAACACCCAAAGTCAAGAAAAGCAAGCCCGGCGAGAAGAAAAAGAGCGCACCGGGGAAACTCGAGAGTGGCGTAAACGGGAAGATAGTTGTACGTTGAGCAAAACCTGGTTTTGTGCGAAAGTCTAACTAATGTGGTGGTGACGATAGCCCGCGTTTCTTTCGCTGCTGCTTACGGCCCTGGCTGCGACACCGCTGCTCACAGGCACACTGGTTTTGTTTGGTGCGCCGGTCACGACGCACCATTTGCATACGCTGTTGTGTGGGGCGCATGTTGCGCTGCTGGGCACCTTGCCGCTTGTCTATGTCCACGGCGTGAACGGCGAGACGTGGCGGCAGATAGTTGCGCTTTTATTACCCCTTGACGAGGCCTATGGTGGGCTGCTCGGCACCGTGTTGGGCGCTTGGCTGGGCGCTGTGCCGATTCCGTTGGACTGGTGAGTGCTGGTGGTGAACATAGGGTGAGTTGGACTAACGATTGTAGGGATCGCGAGTGGCAGAAGTGGCCGGTTACGATTGTTACTGGGGCTTATGTTGGGTATGCTGTTGGGAAGCTGCTAGGAGGGACGGTGTTGAAGGGGAAGAAGATTATGTTTGCCTAGGTGGCTGGATTGTTGGCTGGTGGTGTGTTGTATGATATTATTTGGATGAATTGAGCTTCGCAAATTTATATGTAGCTCCTGTAAATATGGGCAATCACTGTTGAGCCTTGGAGTGAGCAACTGCTATGAATACTCCAACAAGACTACTAACTTCGTCGGGCTCAAGCAAACGCGGTCACTCTATCTCTTCGATGCACCGCGACAAATGCATATGCTCAACCCAAGTGCATAATTTCTCTGCGAGCAAATCCACCAACCACATTCAACCACTTCCACCGGCCTACCCAAACAGGTAACTCCGGCGCAAACCTACCATTTTCCTCGTCTACACCCGTCAAACCAAGCTGGATACAGTATATCGTAGCTACGGCTTCCTTCTAACATCGGCACGGGCTGTGTGGGCGCGCCTATGACGATGAGCCAGTGGCTAAAGAGATCGGTATTTGACCTAAGCGGGGCATGTTTATCAGGCGGGGTGTTCGCGGGGACGATATAAAGACAAGAAACCCGACTGAACGCGAGACGTTCGCATTTCGCCAGTAAAAAAGACATACTCGATATCCAATCCACCATGTCGCGAAAACACTTCTTCCCTAACCCCGAGGGCGTGGTGCTGCACATGCTCACGTCCCTCGTCACACGAAACAAGCACATGGCCCTCGACGCGGACAATCGCGTCGTATACAACCTTTCCCACCCCCCGAATGAAGTAACTATTATTTCGGGCGGCGGCTCTGGCCATGAGCCTGCATGGTCTGGATTCGTGGGCGACGGCATGCTCTCGGCTGCCGTGTGCGGCGACATTTTTGCGTCGCCGAGCACCAAGCAAATCATGGCTGGCATACGCAACGTGCCGTCCAACGAGGGCATCATACTCTGCATAACAAACTATACGGGCGACATGTTGCACTTTGGGCTTGCGCGGGAAAAGGGTCAGGCACTGGGATACAAGGTGGATGTGGTGTGTATGGCCGAGGACGCTGCGCTTGGACGAGAAAAGAGTGGCAAAGTTGGGCGGAGAGGACTCGCTGGGAATCTGCTTGTGATCAAGCTGATTGGCGCGGCGTCGCAGAAAGGATGGGCGTTTGAGCGGTGCCGGAAGATAGGAGAGCTGGGGAATGATCAGTTGGTTACTATTGGAACAAGTTTGGACCATTGCCACGTCCCTGGCAGGGACGCGTTTGAGGCGGTCAAGGATGATGCGTGTGTGCTTGGAATGGGGATTCATAATGAGCCTGTGAGTGTGCTTGGATTGTAACTGCTTTCCGGAGGACTGCTAACTGATATTTATAGGGTCTTCGCACCATCTCCCCCATGCCCAGTCCGCAAAACATCATCAAAGAAATGCTTCGATACCTCCTCGACCCTTCTGACACAGACCGCGCTTTCGTCCCTTTCTCCCCATCCGACAATGTTGTCATGCTCGTCAACAACTTCGGTGGCCTGTCCAGTCTCGAATTCGACGCAATGGTGAACATCGCACTCCAAACCCTAAAGTCCGACTGGAATATCGTCCCCACACGCATCTACGCGGGTATCCTCGAAACCAGCCTCAATGGCCAGGGCTTCAGCATCACCCTCGGCAACATGTCCGGCATGGCAAAAGCCATGTCCCTCACAGACGACGACGTCCTCGCCCTCCTCGACGCCCCCACTTCTGCCCCCGCCTGGCCAAGAAACAACTACCATCCGCCTCCCCCCTCGACAGAAACCGCCTCCCTGCGCGCAAAAGCAAACGAACCGCCCTCCGCCTCCTCCACCACCACTGCCCAAGGCCCCGAAACACCCCCTCCCGTACTTCCCGCCCTCCGTAAAGCATGCACCGCTGCCCTCGCCGCCGAACCTCTCATCACACAATACGACCTCCAAATGGGCGATGGCGATTGCGGCGAAGCAGTCGCCCAAATCTGCAAGAATATCTTGGCCATCCTCGACGCTACATCGACGCACACCCCGCTCCTCACGCTCCTCACTACCATCGCAGACACCCTCGAAGATGTCGGCGGCTCTCTTGGCGCCATCCTTTCCATCCTCGCCACAGCGTTCACATACGCGTTGTCCCGCACCCTGATCACCGCCCAGCAGCCACTCAATCTGGCGACCGTTTCTGCCGCGGCGTCGTCGGCGCTGGAGAATCTGGAGCGATATACGAGTGCGCGGGTAGGCGATCGGACGGTGATGGATGTGTTGATTCCGTTTGTGGGGGCGTTGGGGGGTGGATTGGAAGGTGCGGCTAGTGTGGCGGTGGAGAGTGCACAGGGGACAAGTGGAATGAAAGCGAAGTTTGGGAGGGCGACGTATGTCGATGATGAGGGGGGAAGAGGCGCGGTGCCGGATCCGGGGGCGTATGCGGTGGGGGTTTGGATTGCGGGGTTGGGCGAGGGGCTCAAGGAGTAAATGGGGGTGTTTGTTTGGAGGTTTTTTTCCAAGTATTCTTTTGTCAAGGGAAATGAGTGTTGATTATAAAAAGATAATAGCTTATTATAACGTGGCATGACGCAGCGAGGGTATCAATTGAGCGATAGGCCTGAGCCCCAAACCGAACAAAGCGCACCCGAACCTCACTGTCAAGCTAGTTGCCGTATGATATGTGTTCTCTTGACAAAGTTCAAGTCTTTCTAAAAGTAATCCATACGGGCAGCGGAGATCAGCCACATTGCTGCTGAAGCTAATTCTCTCTCCTCTTCGCTTGCAAATCTTATGCAAAGCCAGTGCATGTCTCTAACCCGAACAGCGCCCGCGCGCGTTGCCGGCAAATGCTCACTAATAGCCACCAAATTTCAGCTATTCAAACCACCCTCCGCGTAGAATAGACGCGCGAATAGAGGTCTACCAGAACGCTCTAATACGCTTATTGCGCATATTTCCTTGGGGTTGCGACAGTCGCAACTGTCAGCTTCAATCTTTGTACGTTCGCCGAGGTCAATGACGAGGAAAGAAAGGTGGCCGGACTCGTTGTGCTTGAGGAATAAAACGAGGAGTGGTGGTTTCAGTTGGATGGCTGTGCGGGAGGATCCGAGTGACATTTGCTGGGTATGGACGCTGGACATGGAGGTGATGGCACTCGAGGTAGAGAATAAAGTACCACTGCTAGAGGAATATAGACTAGAGGCACCGGATGGTCGGCGGTTGGATCCATCAGTAGAAAGAGACTCTGTTTGGAGTTTTTAATAAGGAGTCCTCTGCCACAACTGGAAGTTACCGACTTCTACGATGTCAGTAGACACCTTGGGGGTTCATGACTTGCCCTTCAGTCGAAGGTTTGGGAAATCTTGGCCGCGTATGAGGGACTTGGCCCTTATTTCCCTTCGTTCCTTGACGCATCTGCAGCCAGCGACAAGGTGTCTAAACCGAAAAAGGCTGGACAATGACTTGAATTCAGGCATGACTCCATCGATGCTATCTCGGGAACTTTGTACCCCCATAGCAGGTAAGGGAGTTTTATCATCTATCATTGATGGTACAGCATAGATGGGCACTATGAAGACTCTTTCGAGGTCAATATTGAGCTTTTGGACAACTACACCTATTAGTGGTAACGTTACATACATGTCTCTTTGCCTTACCTCGGCCACTCAAATAGATCCCTAAGGACCGTGAGGTTGCAACTGTTGTGTCCTCAGCTCCTAGGGTTCCATCCAGGTTCTGCACCACGCGAAGCGTATGCGATTTTAAATCAAGAAACACTAATCTGTGTTTTAATAAGGGCTGTTATAGTAAGTGCTATATGAGAAACTTACACTTCGAGAAGCTAAGTGAACCGTCTGTGGCACATTTTGACCAAGTGGTGTCTTTGGCTAGATCAAGAATGACTCCTCTGGCAATTGCAGTATCATAGAGAGTTGTGGATGGGGTATTCTACTTTCTGGGACACGAGTACATTCGCACGCAGTCTCTGACAATGATTTTAACCTTAGCGTGAACGGCTCTGATAAAAATTCTCACTCTGTCCGTCTCTCTTACGCACTGGTCATATAGACCGCCGGGGTTTGTACGTTGTATCTTACGCCAATCTTCACTCTCACGAATTCGGTCCATGACCCAAATGGCTTTTATAAAGCGGGATAAGATATGGAGTCGGTGATGCATGAAGTTTTAGAACATTAGAAGCTGTACGAGAATACAATGCAGCAACAACCTCGTTAAAATGGCTGAAGAATGCCTCCAAGCCCACTTTGGCTTTGCTAATAATCTCAGTCAAGGCGGTAATGTCGAAGCGCTACGGTCCAAATGTGCCGACTCTATCGTTCTCTAAACTTAGTGTTAGCTGCTTTGATAATCGCCTGGATGGTATCGACATTTGAGTGCAGTCGATGAAGCGCTCCCCCAAATTCTATGTAGCGTTGCGCCAAGCGATTGGTCAGCCTCTTAGTGGGGTAGATGTGAAGAGACGACTCACGGAAACCCTTCTCTTTATGGAATCTCTTTTCGTAGATGCTCTATAACAGCGGATCCCGCCAAGCCTAAAATGCCAAGATCGGTCGACATGATACTTGAAGAACAAAGTGGGTGGTGGGCTATCCCGGGTGGTCACCACCACAGACATCGGCATGATAAGTTCGGAACAGTGCTCTTATGATATTTTCCCATCAGTTCTACACAAACACGTTTATTGGCCCTATGCCACCACTTCTTTCTAGCACGGACGAAATGGTTGGCTGAGCCCCAGTAATAGTTTCGGCCTTGCGCCCCACAGCCTGCTTCGGACCCTATCTTGTTTCCCTGTGTAATTGAAATGGCGCTGTTGGGCCTCTGGCTGGTAAGAACAAAGCCACAACGGAGTTGTGGGTGCCTCAGTATCTGTTCTTGTTGTAAGTTAGCCAATGTCAGCCATAGATGACCACTACTCTAGCGTTCCTATTTGCCCTCAATCGACGAAGATAGTGTCCCGCAGGTCTAAAAGCTACCGCGCCATTATGAGCAAATTGTCAGCATCCTCAATGTGTAATATGTATGCATCTCGTAACCATAAGCACACTATAGGGCTATGCGCGTTTAGCGACGACATAGCCCTAGAATTCCTGATCAATGTAATTGGACACAACCAGGCAAAACCATAAGTAGCTTCGGTAACATCACCGGTATGACTTCCGTCTTCTCGAAAGTCAAACAGGAGATAGCCAAAGAAGGTGTTATCCCATTCGCTAAGTTTTTTTTTGGCGAGGACAAGGCGTTATTTAGTCGCTGGCGTTCGCCAGAGCCAACCCCTATTAAGGCTCTATTCCTTCACTGGATGTTTACTATCGCTCTGGTTCTCCTCACTTGGCCTGTAAAACCGGCATCCGCATATCGAATCATTAATAGGCTTCGTTATGGCTATCGGAATTTTGTATCTGCGCTTCTTCAGATTGGTCAGTCAAGGCACGTATACCATCGTGGTTGAGTGCTACTACAGCTTTTATTTTCGCGATGACAAATGACCTCCCTCTTGTCGCAGTCTGGATACCACCAAATGCATCTTCAGGAGATGTATATGGCTTGATACCTCGTTTTTCGTGGTACAGGGTGTTTAACATGGTCGCTGCTTGCTTGTGGTGTGGTATATTGGTTTCGTTTTCGATTTATCACGCCTCGTTTTAGAGCGAGAAAAGGGAAGAATTTCTCGGTTAAGCGAGAGCCCGTGTTTCGGATGCCAAACGGTGAGAGGGTATAGTAGCACGAGATCGTGCGACATAGTTGGGTCGTTAAGCCAGAGCCTGAGAAAAGCATAGAATATACGATAGACGACATTTGAGATATGTGCCAAATAGCGTAGTCAAAACTGATATCAATTTGCCTCTTCTACCTATATCTATCTCTTCTTCCTTCTTCTGCTGTTTCCCTTCGTCCATCTGGATATCCCCGATCGTAATTACTGCGAGTGTTGTTATTTGTACGCCTACCCCCGCTCGCATACCGATTTCGACGTTTCTTGCGCCACGTATACTCCTCAACGTTCTCAGTATTATCTTCGGCTTCGTTATAGATGTCTTCAACTGGATCGGTCGCCAACCGTACTTTACCTCTGCGAGACATTGAAACTGGAGGATAGTACCACTCATCATAACTCTCACCAACTCTGTAGTTGTAAGGTCGCCTCTTGTATGTTGTACCATTGCTTTCGTACGGTGCTCTGCGGTAACGTGGCGATGTCGGTAGAGGTTTTACCACTGGATTTGTCTTAGAGATCGCAGCAGGCGTGTTGTAAGTGATAGTCTCTGTTTGCAACCTTGTGCGAGGTTGTGTGATAGAGGTCTCATTCTGTAAGCGTTGCGCTTGAGGATTCGCTCTAAAAGTTCGATGACGCCCCTGGTAGGGGAGTAGCCTAGTACCACCTGTCAAGTAGTCAGGCTGTGGATTGGCGTACTCCGCTTCATCTGCGAGACTCGTAAAATCTAGAGTACTGTCTGAATCGTCCTGCAATTTTCTTGCCCGCTTGCGTTGTGCAACACTGATGCCACGGGCAGATGTAGTGCTGTCTTGCTTGCCAATGGACATTATGGCGTCGCGCATTCTATCGCCATTGTAACTGATGAACAAGGCAGAGCCCATAGTAACAATAGTAAGCGGGACTGCTATAATCCAGAAAAGATTTTGTTTTGAAGCCATATCCCGTATGTCGGATGTATTCATTCCGAGGTATGAAGTAACAAAAGACAGGGGCAGAAAGATGATGGTGACAATTGTAAAGACCATGATTGCCTTGCCATGGTCTTCTTCGTTAATCTCAAGGCTTTGCTTTGTGCGGTCTGAAAGTGGACCGCATCGCCGAACCAATTCATTGTACTCTTCACGTGCCAGGGCAAGGCTGTCTAGGCACGAACGCAATAGCATACGCTCGTAGGGAAACATGGCATAGCGGGAAAGTATTTCTTTCTCATATGTAGTCTCATCAAGCACGGACATGTAATTTTGAACGAGCTTCGTTTGCCACGTGTTGACTTCTGTGAGGACATGAAGTTCCTCCTGAAGTAGGTTTATGGAGCGTATCAGGCGCTTGCCAGGGCGGTGATTAACTTGAAATTGCTGCTTGACGTAAGTGTGCTAACAAATTATTTCGACCATCTCTACTTACAAGAGTAGACAAGTATTCTCTGTACATATCCCCAATAGTCATTTGCTTTTCAAGTGGTTTTACAAGTAATCTTCGAATCAACCAGCCACAAACGTACTCAGACCCCAGTGATAGATCTTGCATAGGATCCGGTAGAACCTCGGGCATAACCATATTGCACAACTCTCCACGGGCCATAGCTAAAGATATGTGGACTCCTTTGCTAAACCTCTTCAGCACTTCAAGGCCATTCTCGGAGTAGGGTAATTCATGCATTGTGGGTCGTTCCTTGGATAGATTTTCTTGCTGATATGCCTCTTCAGTGTGGTAAAGAGCTCTTTCAATGGCAAGGTAGAAGACAATGAGTTTTCGAAACGCCTTGAGCAACTGGTGAGGTAACGTATATAGTTCAGACATAGTATTGTCTTCATTTCGGACACCATCAGCGAGTTCTTTTGCTTGGTTGAGGAGACTTAGCGAATGTTCCGCGCCTTGTGTGAGTATCGCAAGTGCGCCAGCATTCAACTTTTCGCGCTTGAGTTGTGCTTCCTGAACTACCCAGTCTTTAAAGCTAAGTTCCGTGGTAACTTTATCCGTGGTGGCTTCAGAATGTAGGGCCCAACTTTGAGCATCAGTAGGTTTTTCTAGCTGCGCTATCGATTCCGCATGGCCTCGCAAATGGTCAATTGCAGCTTCAGAACTCGTGAAGGGGCGCGAGCTCGTGCATCTCCAACACTTTCGAAGCGAGCGTTTGAAGCTTTTATCAGCCGATGGCTGCTGAGAGTCCCTCCCTCTTCCAGTGCGAACATACCAACCAGCGTTGCGTGTTCGAGAGTATTGTAATGGTGAATCCAGCTCGACAGCACCACGCATCTGTACACTGGCGCTGAATCGATGAACACTTCCCATGGCGCCCCATAATTTGCGAAGAATAGCGCTCTTGTCAACATCGCTTACAAACAGTTTCAACATGTCATGAACCATCTCGCAGAACTTGTTACTGACCTTTACGATATCCGTACATTGACCAGTGATAACGACTGCGTGGTAGGAATTATCGTTATTAGAATCGGTATTGATCTCCAGTGATAGAAATTGAGCTCTGACATGCTCATACGAGTCCTCGGGAAGGGCTTGATAGAATACTGTAGACGCGAAACTCTCGTCTACCGCATTGGTTGTTTCGTATTTATCGAGAATCTCGTTCATCATATCCTTCTCAACATGTTCCAGACATTGTATTACATGCCCCATATCTGAGGGTATGGTATTTTCCGGTACGATCTCTTCATTCGTGTTACCTTCCGTTTTAGCAGTGCGCCAGTGGAAAAACGGTGGTACTGAGCTAACAGATGTGGGTAAGGTAGCTAGGTAGAGGTCTTCTGGGGTCTTCCTCGGGGAACTCGTCGACTTAC
The DNA here is from genome assembly GCA_028456235.1 of Ophiosphaerella narmari. NCBI lineage: Eukaryota > Fungi > Ascomycota > Dothideomycetes > Pleosporales > Phaeosphaeriaceae > Ophiosphaerella > Ophiosphaerella narmari. The sequence continues at coordinate 541,040 of JALNQA010000008.1, forward strand.
TACCACTCGATAATGTAAGCTCAATAAAAACGAGGTCGGTTCGCCTTATAACAGCACTCCAGCTGTTGGGCGAGACGATTTTCTCTCCTTCAGGAGAGTGCCAGATCATAATCAAGCCTTTAGACTCAACACCGGTGTGCGAGAAGAGCCTTAAGTCTTTAATTTTCTGTTCTAATTGGAAGTATGATCGACATGTTCCGAGTTGATAGAGATGTACTCGACCGTCCCAATCCCTAAGCCTAATGGTTGTTAGGGTGTTGTGTATTATATCTGTTGATCCGAGTTGGCTTAGATCTTCTTGCAAGATATCAATCGACTTGACCATTTCCTCTACAAGCGGCTTGTGACCACATGTAACCACTATGTCCCCAACTATGTTCAACATCCATAGGTTAGGCACATAAACGAGGTTTTGTGATCGGTTATCTCCGAATTTTCTAAACGCTTGTTCTAGATCTCGTTCTTGTACCGGCTCGTAAGGATAGAATGACTGCATCAAAGTTCTTGGAGGAAAGAGACGACCAGCTGTTTGTGCCGCGGGTTTTCCGGAAAGCGGTTGCAGGTCGAAATAAGGTGTACATGAGAAAATAACCGCTTGTGGGTCTGGCTGGCATTTCTCATCGGCCCGAAGTATCGTCCCCGGTTCGATGAATGATCCCGACAGAAAAGTCTTAACCTTATGTACCTCAACCTTGGCCAATAGTTCCTGGATAAGTACGTGCAGCCGATCGGACAAATCTGGAATACCTAAGCAAACTTCTTTGAAGCGAGAAAAGTCAAGTTGTCTAGCTTGAACGTGATACCAAGTCATTTTAGCATTATCGCGCAATGGCCGTGATCTTGGGCCTTGTAGAGTATGCACCTGAATGATTGTTCTCGCATCAATCTCAGTCGAAGTCGCCTTTGTGATTCTCAAGGTCTCAAGGGGACCTTCAAAGGGCCTCTTCCTCTCTTTTGATATATTCAAGTCATCTTCCTGGCGCCCTGGTCGTCTTCGAATAGGGGATTGTTTCCCATCACACGAAGTATCGACGAGAAAAGAAAGTTTGTTGCCTTCCGTGTCGACTGGGGGAAGCACTTCACGGCTCCGCTCTGGCTCCTCAAGATCATTGTCAGGTTCGTCTTCCTGTCCCGCTGAATCTGTTGATGTTGTAACTTCTTCACTTGTATCTCCTTCAATAGGTGAGGTTTGAATATCATCGATATCGACAGTGATCTCTGTGACCTCGTAAGGGTCCACGCTCTTGGAGCGACCAGAGACGCGCACTTGTTCAGTTTCAGATATCTGTGACTCCCGGTGGATTTTTGTATCTGTTTTCCAGGATATCTGGATCGTTACAGAAGGCTTGACGATGAAATTCCATACTGTTGGAAGTATGACTGAGCCATCGGTAGTAACAATATCGTAGCGTTCTTTTTTAACTTCATTGGCATGATACTCGTCCCCTTTGCGCAAATAAATCTCCTCAATTAGTGGTTTGGTCGCCTGCTCAGAATCAACATTGAAACCAGTTCCTCATTTTGCTTTACCTACCGCAAATGAACGACATAATTTGATAGGCCAGATGTAAGAACTATCATCATGATCTTTAAACACTAGAGTCTCATCATCTTCATGGCCTATATTTCCAAATTCTTTCGCGCGTGGCAAAACTGTAGCACCTGCGGCCTCGTTGTCTCGTCCGATCGCGCCTGTCGACGCGTGGGCGCTGAAGTCTTGCCTTGCGACTAATTGATCTGATCTAGTTTGTGAAGATGATAACGAGCCTGTTTGGTTTTCCATTTTACTATGCAGTGTTGTCTGGACACACAGGGCCACGGAATGAATCACCAGCGTGATTAGCCCCAGGCGAGCAAACCAAACGCTAACTTGTGGGCCTGAATTTCAGCCTAGACCCTCACTTTTTTGGCTTTTGGAAGACAACATTATAGCCTGACCCATATGAATACATTGCTCAAGCTATAATGTTCCAGATCATGTCTTCAACCCCAATTCTCGGTGCCTCTGGCGCCTGTTGTCGATGTCCTTGGTGCCTCCATCAGAACCAGCGCTAAAGTCTAATTAGACTAGGCGGGCTGTCGCCACGCGCCCCTGGTTGGAACCTCACGTGCCTCACACGTCCAACAACTAAAATTGACTGGAAGCAACACCAAAGCACTATTGGTCGTACCAGCATGTGCCATCATTCATACAACGAAACATTCACATCCTTGCCTCGATGAAGGAGAAAACCTGGAATTGTGTACCCTGCAAGGTCAGCCTTCTTTCAATAGCTCACATTTCACTTCGCGCGCGAAATCTATGGACATTTCAAAGGAGGGTGCAAGAAATATCAGTGGTGGATAGCGCCTTTCAAGAATTCGGCCTCTGGTCGTTTTATACCAACTCCCTAGAAATCACTCGTAACTTCCCTTGCAGCTTGTTGCACGTGAATCCCTCTATAAAGCAACGCTACCACTCTACGCATACGGAATCTGACTGTACCCACGCTATACATGATGCAACCTGAGTCGAAGCTTTAACTTGGGTTCCTTTGCTTTGTTCTTGCCATCTTCGGCAGGTAATTCCGAGTCTACCGTAAGTCCTTTTCTTACTGCCGAAGCATGTTCTCGCGCCTTGTACTCATATGTTAAAAAGTTCGCCTCTTCACAGAACCAGAGGAAAGTCTGGGAAACCCCCACTTCCTTCCTCACGTTTATATGTCGGGCCTCGAGGAGTACGCTCTCACCATACCTTAGCTGTACTGCCCAGCTGTTATCGATCCACCTGATGAGGAAACGTAGTTTCGAGATGTCGAGTTTGTGATCGGGCTTGTCGCGCTCGTCAAACGTTGGCTTCGGCGTCGCAAGCTCATCCAAACGGTGGGATTCGGCTATCTTTAAGCGAGGAGAAATAGCGTAGAGGAAGAGTGGACTCTGAAGGAGAAAGCATAAATTGTCTAATCATGTCAGTAGGAGTTGCGATAAACAGGCATGTGAGTCTAACCAAGAAGTTGGGTTTCGTCGTAAGCAGGTAGATTGTTTGAGAGATATTCAAGAGTCTCTTGCAGACGCCTGCGAAGCTTGATATGCCCTACCATGCTGGCTATTGGCGTAGAAGATCCCACTCAGGCTGTGTTGCTCTGTTGCCTCAACGTATTGTTTTTGATTGATCAGAGCATGAATCTTCTTCGATTAACAAATTCATGCATAGGGCAGAATCTGCACATGGAGATGAGGAGATTCTATTGCGATAGATAAATACTGATATTCCCTCTCACATTGCAAACGGTTATCTGAAAGCTCAGGCACCTTGATGTAAGTTTGATCTATACTTTCACGTGTTGCGGGGGCAAAGATAAGAGGTTCAAAATATCACATTATTACCTTCACAAAAATGATTTTGAAGCTTCACAAACTTAGTCAAGTCTATAGTCTAGTTCTCCGTGCTGTTGTTCATACCCGAGTCTGATACATCAGTCTGGCAGATCTTGGAAAGGAATTGTTCTGACCATCAAAATGGCTTGACTAGCAAACGCACGACTAAAATTCCACCTATGTCTCGATGAGATTAAGGATAACATATGCTCACGCTTGGCCTACATTTGCTTCACCCCGACTTTATTGATAGACTATGTAAAAACGATCCAACTCTACAAATGCATTCGTCAGAGTTCTGGATTCACAACCATGGTCCAAATTCGATACTTCCGTCGCTAAAACGAGTTTGTAAACGGTCAGCTACACTGTCCCAACCATAGATACTCCATTGGATCCATATTTATGATATCCTCAGTGTGTGAGGCCTACAAATTCCTAGGATATACAGTCGTATTCAAAGAGCGGCTTTTGTCTAGCTCAGATGCCCTGAGCTAAACGGCTAAAACTCGTCCAGGCGCCAAATACCTTTCTTCAATAGATAGATGATAACCGACGGCAATCTCCAGATACAGCAAACTAGGCCAACGACAACTTTACTTGCTGCTAGCAGTTCTCCCATAATAAGGGTAGAAGATTGGCCGATTAGTTAGCCTTTCTATTCCCTGACCGATGGGCAATTGCACTACACAGTCATTTCAGTTTTGCCATTGAGAAAAACAGAATAGTTTTTTAGAATGCATACCGATCATCGCAGATCTTAACTTTACGGTATAATTTCCAATTCCGCTTAAAATTATAAGTTCTGTAGGTAATCTTGGTCTACCCCCTTTTGTTGTGCACACACGACGTACCAAATAATATTCTGATTTGTGTTCATATTCCCATAGAGCTGTTGATATTTACACACTTCAACTAGCGGAGAGAATTGTTGATGTCTTGATATCTTCAATTGTGTCGAGAGAACCCTCTGGGTCAAACGAAATCGATTTATGGAAATCCTTTTAGTCAACGTCGCTCTTCCTCCACAGCATCTGAAAATAATCTGACCCGACATTATTCCTCCATTTCATCGTCATGCGAATCCTCATCAACCCTATAGTCTGTGTCTTCTCCGGCCTCATGCCGTTTACTGTCGACCCTAATCTCCCCGTCCCTCCTATTGTATTCTAATCCTGCTATCGCCTCTCCACCAATACCGACCCAACCAACAACAACCTCCTCATCACTGCCTTCTACAATCAGTAAATCGTCCATACTCTGTCGTAGCCCCGCAACCCCTACCCCCCCATTCCACTTTCTTTCATGCTCCCCTCATTTCCCATCTTATTTTTCACTTCTTCCAATATCGCCTCCAATCGCTCCAAAAAATCACACTTAACACATCAGCTTTTACCTCACTCATCACGCCCTTCAGCGGAATTTTCACTAGGGCCCTTCTCCTCGGCGCTCTAGTTGTCTCCCGCAACGCGAGATAATACCGCTTGACATTCTTCACTCCATCATCGTCAACACCTGCAATCTTTCCGTCATCTCCGGGCACTCTCTCGTGGCGGAGGAAAGTGAAGCGTAGTCTCAAGTTCTTGGGTTCTAAGGGCAAAGCGATGCATCATCTTTCATGGCGCACTATGTGCGCCAGATATTTGACGAGCTGGGTGGCAGCGTTTTCGAGGGTGGCGGGCGGAGTAGAGGGAGTATTGTAGCAAAGAGATATTCTAGCGTCGGTGGAACAGGGGAGTGTGTAGAGCGCTTGGTGGAAGGATTGTGATTTGCGGGAGGCGAGGTATGATAGGCGTTGGGTATCATGGAAAGTGGTGAGTGGGTGGATTGGCTGGTATATTGGCTGGGAGGTAAGGTGTTTGTTGTGGTAAGAGTAGGAAAATGATTCCATGTGTATTGGAGTGGGACGGTGCCACAAAAAGAGACTCAATCTGTTTTGCAATGCATTATATCTAGCGTCTAATTCATGACCCCTTCCTCGCACCATCCAACACGTGCGTTTCCACCATTCCCATGGGCCATAGTATAGGTCCTGGAGCCGTGTAATTCTCTATCTTGCTCCAAAACTGCTGAATCAGTACGCCTGTAGTGTTCCACGCATAACCCCCGGGGAACTTAATGCTCGGCTCCAATACACCACTACCATTGCCTACAACCTTGATTTGCGCACACGCAACATAAAACTGCGCCTTGTCCGGCTTGTGTGCGGCGTGTAGAACAAGACCTTCAACGCGCAACAAGTACTCCCCGGCCGGGAGCTCAACAGGAAGCACGAAGTTGAAAGTTTGCGCCTTGTGTGTGGCCCACTTGAGGATGCTGTCAATGGTGCCTTGGCTAGAATTCAGGGAATATGTGAGACTGTAGATTTTGGTCCAGGAGCGCCGAACCATCATATTCAGCTGCTTGGCCTAGGCCTCGCGAGACGTAGACCTGTTGTAGACCAGGGTAGCCAAAGGTGTCTTTGATGGCGAAGCCGAGCTTAGAGTCAGGGTTAACGGTATATGTGGAAGCGTTGAGGGCGATGCCAGAGAAAGCGCCTGCGTTGCAGCGCATGTCCGTTGAATTTACATTTTCGGGTGGCGTGTTTGAGTTGTTGGTTTTGCGAACATATTGATATGGCTTGCCGATGATTTGGCCGTTTACGATTATGCGGTCGTGGTTCTAATGGGCTGAAGCAGTGGATGCTTTGAGAGCAAGTGCAAGAGCTGGCACTAGGAGCTTCATCGTGGGCGGTTAGTGATCCACGGTTGACTGTGGTCGGCTTTTGTGTTTGATGTTCATGGAGAATTTTAAGCCGAGCGCGTATCAAACATATTGGGCTGAAATCGATAGAGTGGCCGGGGCGAAATAATACACAGGCACAGGGTTGCTCGCTATTCTACCGGATTCCACGCGAGTGCATACATTTGATGAGCTGCATCGTGGAGATGGGCTTCTTGGCACCATTAGAACACATAACCCCATGCTGGGTCAGCGAAAGTGCCGAAGTATCGCGGCCTCCCGGTAAGTGATACCTGCTCAAGATTGGATCTCTTTCAACTAGCGATGCTACTTGTCGCAGTTTTAGGGATTGATCTTGTGCACCCATAGCAGAGAGAGCTACTGGTTTCTCTAGAGTAATCTTGCACTCCATCGCCCTGGTCGCCGCCCCATCCGTGAATACCAAATTGACCATTGGAGACAGGCATGTTGCATAAACTACAACGCGGATGAGAATGCATATCTGTCGGCGCCTCAAGTTTTCCTGTGGTACGAACCACATTTGATACTATGCTGGGAAAGTTCTCCTCTACGGACTCGAAGTATTGTTTCATCAGGTCGTCAATGGTGGTGTTTTTGGAGCTTGTTGATGCCTGAGTGGCGCCTAGCACTGGCTCGTAGACTAGTGATGCAAGCTCAGGCTCTCCTAGGTCTAGGTATGATACCAGCTCTTTTTTCAGCACATCACGCAATGGATAGAGGAAGTTGACGCCAAGGGGCGACTTCCCGTCTAAGACGTGCCACGGTAGAGAGAATCCGCGGCCCTTTGCGGTCTCAGCTAAGGTCTTCTCCGCGAGCCTGGTAGTGCTATCGCCCCAAAGAATGCTTTCACACCCACTCTGCTTTGCATACTCGACAACCAGTCTGGTCCTTAGTGTAGAGAGCACATCAGCACGTGCTGTGGCAGAGGTCAGCGAGGCAACAAGGCGGTCAAGTGACTGCTCAGGGCTATAGCTGGCTTGCTCTTCCCAGACTGGCGCTAGAGATTGAAGAGAAGCGTCGTCTGGTAGGAGGCGGAAAACATGATGTAATGGCAATGAAGCGTAGCTGTGGTCCGGATAATGCTGGCGAACTTTGTCAAGCCGTGCGGCACTTTGCAAGTCGTGCGTAATGCCATCAACGTGTAAGACGCTGATCGCAAAGCCAGTGCGCCCGGTCTTTGATTTTTGAGTGGCGAGATGCAGATTCAAGATGTGTAAGAGAGTTGTCGAAGAAACACCGAACGAGAGGGGCAACAAAATCCTGCGTTGCTGGTCTGGCGCAACAGCGAAATTGACGCGAAAGCTCTCCAGACGCTTGATTGTTTTTGTGTGCACGTACCGCGCAAAGCATTCACTGTGCAAAAATCTGAGTGTGGTGAATCGTCGAGGCCGAAGGAGGCTGACTCACCGGCACAGCGGAATGGCGCGCACGACAAGAACGGAAGTATTCTCGGTGCATCGCTTGCAAGGCCCATGGGCCACGCCGGAGACGTGTTTGCCAGGCATGTTGGACGAGGCCGCTGCACTGGAAGATTGCCAGAGGAGTGCAGTGGGCTGCGGCCATATGGGGCGGTTTGCGCAGCCACGGCAGAAAGGCGCTAACTAGTAAGGTAAGCTCCCGTCTGCCTGCGTCGCCTTGTCAGGTCAGTGCAAGTGACGCGCAACCGCAGGAGCCGGAACGCCGACCAACATCAACAACAGCGGCAACTCTCACAGAGCGAAGGCGCCTGTTTTGCATGGAAGCGTGAAAGAAGCCAACATCACCATCCAGCCGCATTCCCTCCCTCGCTTGCCGGCGCATCGCCATCCAGTCGCTCGCCAGCTGGCCTCTAGCTCACAGCAACATGAAGCCCAGGCTGCCATCCGTCGCGCTGCTTCTATTGTCCATAATCTCAGCGGTGGCAGCAATAGACTTCGCTCTGGTACGGCAGAAGCCCCCCTCGGCTAGCTCCGGACCGCTAATATCCCACTAGTCACAGAATGAGGGCCAGCAATGCTCGGGCATGTACAGCAAGAAGTCATGGGGCGGCAGTGTCGAGCCTTTTATTCTAGTCAAGTTCGTCAAGAATGCCGACAAGAACAAGGGCATGGAGAACCCGACCGTGGCCGTGGTCATATGGGAGTGGAAGGACTCGCTCCTGCTGGGGAAGCCGTCCGACAAGCCTGTCGATGAGGTTAGTACTGTGATGCAGCTTGCGCTGGAGAGGCTGACACGATGCACAGCGCCACTATATCTGCAATGACGATACCATCGGTTCCGGATTTTGCAATGCCACTCACAAAGGCGAATGGATCCTTGCCGACGATACCGACACCGTCTCCAAAATGCACGTTCGGACCGCCGCAATCAACCTCAACGACCCCAAGCCCATCAACTACCCAGTCGGCGGCGACAGGAAAATTCCCATCAAGACGGGCTACTACTGCGTGGCAACTGCTGCCTACAACGATAAGATCGAGTACGAGGCCATCGTGACCTTCCGCAATGCCTATGGCGAGCTACCAGCCGCGCAGATCCCGAAGCTCCCCTTCTACGGCGGCATTACCATCGTGTACTTTGTCGTCCTCGTTTTCTGGGGCTTCCTGTACTTTCAGAACAGACACGACATACTCGCCGTCCAGAACTACATCACCGCAATTCTGGTCTTCCTGGTGGTTGAGATGCTGATGACCTGGGGCTTCTACGACTATCAGAACCGTCACGGAAATAACGTGGGAGCCAAGGTGCTTATGATCGTTGTCGCCGTTCTCAACGCCTTCCGAAACTCCTTTTCCTTCTTCCTACTGCTCATCGTGTGCATGGGGTATGGTGTCGTCAAGCCTTCCCTGGGCAAGACCATGACCATTGTGCGCTGGCTTGCTGTTGCCCATTTTGTTTTCGGCGTCATCTACGCCATTGGCTCGCTCACCGTGCGCCCCGACGATGCAGGGCCGCTTGTGTTACTCGTTATCCTACCGCTTTCTGCCACTCTAACAGCCTTCTACATCTGGACTCTAAACTCGTTGAACCTTACCATGAAAGACCTCATGGAGCGGAAGCAGCACGTCAAAGCCACCATGTACAAAAGGTTATGGTGGTGCATCCTAACGAGCATTATCGTCATCTTCGGATTCTTCTTCCTCAACAGCTTTACCTTTGCTGGCGCCTCCAACGTCGATTTCAAGCCTACCCACTGGCAAACTAGGTGGTTCGTCTTGGACGGCTGGTTGAATCTTGTGTACCTAGCAGACGTGTGCTTCGTCTCATACATGTGGCGCCCTACAGCCAACAACCGAAGGTTCGCTATGAGTGACGAGGTAAGCTACGACCACTCGGACTAGTTCTGATCAACTTCTCACATATCCTAGATTGCCCAAGATGACGAGGGCTTTGAGATCGCATCCCTACGAGATTCGCTAGACGAAGAGGATGCCCGCGAAAACCTACCACCATCATACGACCCGGCGCCACGGCAACAAAACATCAACCGCGACGTCTCGCCGCTACCGGCACCGAAGCCAACGAAGCCCATTGTGCCTCCCAGGGAGAGTCTGGATGGCGATACCATCTTTGCCGTGGGTGAAGACGACAAGTGGAGTGATGATGAGCTAGAGCCATCGAGTCCCAAGGAAGGAGACAACGAGTATTCGAGGTTGACGACGGGTCGCAAGGACGACTAGACGTTCGTGTCTAGCGAATAAGTAGGCAGCTTTGTTTGTTCAGGGTAGCTCAGGTTCCATGAGCGAAGGCGTTCTCTTGATTTGTATGACGCGGGGCTGTACGATTGGGATTATAACTGCCTAGTAGCTTTACGAAGATAGCATTGTGTGGCGTTCTAGATATTGATACTGTATCGTCCCGACTCGACCATCTCGGACTTTTGTTCAGTTGTGATTGGAGCTGGTAAACCCCGCAAACGCCGAGGTAGCTCTGATCAACCAACTTTCTCGCAGGGTGGTTGCCGCATGTCACAACGCCCAGGCACATCACTATGGCTTCCCGGACGTTAGCAGTCAATATTCGAAGAGGCGTGTATATTTGCGAAATATGTTCCAACAGCGCTCGATCTCTTCGTAGCACACAGGTCGGCACAACTCGTTATTTTAGCACTGCGTCATCGCAAAATCACCAAGCCACACCACGACGAGATTTGCGACCACTAGAACAGCAACAGCGTGCAAGGACGATATCAAAACGTTTCTATGGAATTCCAAAACCATGCTCAACCCCACGCCCCTATTCGACGGAGGCATCACCAGCCCAGGCTGTCACAGCTGGCATCGCACTTCTTCCACATCGTCGTCTCATCTCTCTCTCCGGCCCCGACACGGCCAAGTTTCTTCAAGGCCTCATAACAAATAATGTCGATTCGACTCGTCTATCGCCCTTCTACTCTGCCATCCTCGATGCGCGAGGACGCGTGCTTTGGGACGTTTTCATCTGGGTGTGGCCCGAGCTAGTCGCACAAAACGGGCACTGGGCATGCTACATCGAAATCGATGCCGATGAAGCAGAATCGCTCAAAAAGCATTTGAAGAAACACAAACTGCGGAGCAAGCTTGTGATCAAGGACGTACCAACCGAGGGCACAGATGGAATCCGGGTCTGGGCAGCTTGGGGCGGCGCTCACAAATATGCACAAGAGTGGGCTGAGATTGCGGGCTTGGAAGACCCGCGGTGTCCAGATATGCATCGGTATCTAGCAAATGCGGAACGGAAGTCAATTGCAGAAGGAATGGAACCTGTCGATGTGAGATTTTATCACGTTCAGCGTTATTTGAACGGTGTGTCCGAGGGCCAGGAAGATATTCCACGAGAAGCTGCGTTGCCAATGGAGTGCAATGTTGACTTGAGTGGGGGAATAGATTTCAAGAAAGGGTGTTATGTTGGTCAGGAACTAACGATTCGCACGAAGCATACCGGCATCGTGAGAAAGCGCGTGTTGCCAGTTCGATTTCACGCAAGTGCATCACATTCAGTAACGACGGACGAATCGCTAGGAGATAGCGTGGGAGCATCTTTCGACCCATCATTTGTTCCTCAACCACAGTCTGGCACAGATATCAAAGCACTCGACGAAACTGGAATTGTAAAGAAAGGCCGAGCGGTTGGTAGGATTATTGCTGCAATCGGCAATGTAGGGCTTGCATCATGTCGGCTGGAGAATATGACGCCGATGAGAGTTAGCGCAGAGGGCGGAACGTACAAGACGGGCATGCGGTTTGGTGTTGATGTTGACGGAAAGGTAGTTAGAGTTGAGCCAGTTTTACATGATTGGTTTGTGCGGAGGAAGGATGCCCTGTGGAATAAGGAGGAGAGGAAAAAGGTGAGAGATGACAACGGAGTAGATTTAGATTGAGAGTAATTGCCAATATGAAGATAGATCATGATTCGATTGTTGCACTGTGTGGACATCTTCGTACCTAATAAGCTGGTCAGCGGGGCTGTGCAAGGCGCAGCGCGCCATAAGCCTTACAACCACATTCCTCCAATCGAACATCTGCTCCAACAACCCTAAAGCGCATCCCCAATCTCCAAATCATAGCTACCTCTAAGTGTCCAAAGCATAAACCTAGACTAAGTCATTAAGAGACTCTTAGAAATCGGTGTCATTATTCCCTCCAAATCATCAACATCCAGTTCCTCTGTATCCAACATAATATCACGCTTCCGGTCGAAAAGAAAAGTCACTTCTAGGACTGATACCAAGCGAGCAATCCCAAAGGACACACGACCACCCCTCATCCCTTCACCCCTCCCACTCGTCCTACCGGAACACCAACATGTCTTGCCAGCCCTCGGCTGGACAACAATAACTTTTCCCCAGCCTACATCCTCAGACTCCACGCCCCTCCCACCAATCCACCCCCTTCAAACCGCCTACAAATCTCTACTCACCGCCAGCCAAACATTCTTCGCCCTCCCCACTTCCTCGAAGCAGCAATGGGCCCACACCCTTGGCACCGAAGAAGGCTGGACCAGCATCCCCGGCGAAAAAGAATTCCTCACACTACGAAGCCTCGAAAACTGTCCTGACATCCTGCGCGCCCCTGTAAAAACGTACTGGAACCTCATGGCCGCGCATTTATCCCACACTCTCACACAAATCAATACGTCTCTGGCCCTCCCCGAATCCACCCTGCAGACCTTCGTTGGCCCCGCGGTGACGATGCCGTTGTCCGATGGCGCAAAAGTAGCGAGTATGATCCGCCTTTTTCGGTACGAAACGGACGCGCCGAAGGTCGTTGCGGAGCCGCATTCTGATCTAGGGTTGTTAAGCGTCGTAGTTGGCGATGTACCTGGGCTGGAAGTATGGGATGGCCACGGCTGGTTCGCTATTGAACGCGAGGTGCGGGGTGCGGGGATGGCGGGCGCGAGTCTGCTTGGTGGCCGGCATTTGGAGGTATTGACGAATGGGCGGTGGCCTGCTGGGGGCCATCGGGTTGTTAGCTATGGGCGGGCGAATAGGTCTAATGCTTCCCGGCGGGACGAAGATGGCTTGGCTGCTGCGCCCGAGTATAGGTTTTCGATTGTGTTTGTGTTAAGGGCGCATGAGAGCGTGAGGGTTGAATCGAGCACGTTAGAGACGGAGGTTACGGGAAGGTGGGAGCGGAGGGTGGATCGTACGGCGGGGGAGATGTATGAGGAGATTAGGGGGAGGTGCTTTAATGTCAATATCGAGGGGGAGGAGAGGGAGAGGCAGAAGCGAAATGTGGAGAAGAAGAAGATGGAGGAAGGGAGGGGATGAAGTATCGCTCGATCTTTGAGGCATAGTCTATCCCGTCATCCGTGTTATATAATATGATTTTACTCGCTGAAGAATGTCCTGATGATTTAACTAACTAGTGTCATTTGAAGCATACAAACCAATTTACGTATTTCCAGAGGACAAAGGGAGGGAATTTTGAAATGCAGTTACGTTACCGAAACATTTGACGCTTCAATTATGATAGTCCATAGTCCGTAGTTACACGTTATACAGTCTTTGAAATTCTATCATACCAACCATCAGTTCAATCTATTCTGTTTAGGTACTTATTGCTGGAGAAACTCCTTTCGGAGTTTCATACAAGCACATATTTAGTAATTAATATATCATATATCGTTCAGGTGTGAGGCTTATATAACACTTAAGATCCTAGCAGTCCTTCCAACAACCCGCAGTGTTGGGCACAGTTCAAAAATGGATAACTCAGAGAGGGTATTATCCACGACCTAAAACCTACTAAAGTTTTAGATACACGGATGAAATCACCTCTATCTTACCATAATTCTTCAAGACCTGCGGGCTTGGTGGTTTATCATTCAAAGGTCTTTCAGCAGTACCTAGGTACCGTGACGCGTTGTATTTGTGCCTCTGGTTTATGGCTAAAGTGGAATAGATGCATCCTCAGAACATTTAGTAAACAGGTTCCTCGCCCATATACTGTTTTTGGGTTGATCGAAAGCAATGAGTATGTGCCCCTGCACTACTCGCGGTAAGTGGAGGTGTGAAAGGTTATATGCTTATTCACTAACCACCAAGTCATTACGTGAGTGTTTAGGCAAAACGTGACTATAGCTTCCCGCTAGTCTAGACCTGTTCTTTTCCTCAACGTATAATATTGTCCGCCTTCCACTTTCTCGCACCATACCTCGCACATCCATTTCCAAGGTTGTTATCGCAACCAAAACTTTTCAAGGTTACGTTTCAGCAATGCCACTCGAACTACGCAGCACGTTCCAACCACTGGAGCAAATCAACATGTTTCAGTCGCTGGATTGCGGTATCTTTTTGGCTAGTGACAACTCCTCGAGCTACCTCGATGGTGTCTCTGCTCAAGCCAGCTCAAAATATGGCTGTGACTCCGATGGCAACAAAGACCATGCTCATGGTAAGTCTTTGCCATTCCTCGGCAGCGGGTGACGGCTGATCATTATTGCTGGCAACGTCCGTTTCAACAAGCGGTCAGCGCTCAAGCTGCTGATAGAGCATACTTCAGAAGATGACGGTCTCGTCACTTTTCGTCTCAATAAAATTTCCTGGCTCATATATCCATACATTGTCGTTTTACACATATGCAGGATGGAGTTCGGCATCTCTCCATCTACATTCCTCCTAGTCACTAGCTTTCTGATCCTCCTCCTAATTGACCTCAATATCATCAAGTTCAAATGGAGCCGTACAACAGATTACGCCCACGGCCCTTCGGCACAGAACATCATCCCTCGTGTCTGTTGCCCTTGTGACGGAGCTCGTTTTGAGTCAGCTAAATATATGTGAAGTGTTCTTCAAAGAGGACATGCGTTTGTTCTGGGGCGACCTGATCAGCGAAGTCACTTGCTGCTTTCAAGACCAAAGTAAGATTCCAAGTATAAGTATATATATCATCTTTCCCTATATCAGCCTACTTTCCTAAGTACGATCGCTTTGTGCTACTTGGATAACGTTTAGAAAAATACGAAGTATATGTACTTACATTTTTGCAGCTTAAGTTAAGAGAGCCTTAGGTCTTTGGAGATAATTAAAATTGTATATAATGATCAATTGTGTTGAAGCCTTGCTGTAGGTGTGTCTGGGGAAGAAGTGAAAACATGGTGAGAATTCTAGACATGGTACGCTGCATGTAAAGGATCTAGTAATGGCTAGAGGATCGAGACGCGGGACAATGAAACAAAATCGTTAGATTTTAAAATGAGATTGGTCAGATGCTCATGCTCAATAAAAGACATTGTCCTATATATATAGAATCACGCTTTTTTTTGCATTTGCTGCTGCTGTTTCTCTGTCTCACGTTTTGCCTCTATCTCACTTGCCATTTTCCTAAACTCTTCAATTTTGTCATCAATAATGGCGATATCCGCCTCAACCCTCAAAAGCTTCTCCTGCAGCATGCCTTCGTACTGTTCATCGGTCAAAACGCTCATTGGACTCCATTTACTCTTTGCAATCCTTTGCATGAGCGACTCCTTAGGTTTATCCTCGCCTGCCTCTTTAAGGATCAATTGCTTCTGGAGACCTTGTGAGTTCCGTTTGTCGAGGAGGTTATACACTTGCTGGCCTGTCCAACCGAAGAGGGTAAACATGAATGTTCCAGGGATAGCATTTCGCGGACCCCTGAATACGAAAGCTAGACTAAAGCCAGTAAATGCACCAGCAATGGTGGAGGCGCGGACTTTGTCGGAGGGAGAGTGGGTGAGGTCATCGCGAACGTGAATTGGAAGGCCACGAGTGATGTTCCAGTAGTTTTGGAGACCGATTTGATTGAGGATGGTGGATCGTGTGATCCAGAAGGTGGTGCCGATGGCGAAGCATTGGGCGCCTGAGAAGAAGGCGAAAAGGTTAGGGGTTTCAGTGCGAAGAGTGCCGTAGAGAGCGCCTGTGATGAGGCCGGGGATGGCTGGGAAGGTTAGTCGACGGTGGCTAAATTATTGTGCGGCACTTTTAAGGTATATGGGCTGTGTAGAAAAAAAAGTAGAAAATTTGAAATCATAGGAGATAAAACCGAAAGATAAGGAGAGTCGGTAGATATGGTGTGCAAGTCTAGTTGATGGGAGAGTCACGCTGTGCGGCTTGGCGGCTAAATGGAGGGCGACTTGATCCAGCGGCGTAACTAAAATACAGGGCTGATATTAAAATGACGAATGAAGAAATAGAACGGAGATGCCGGGCTGATTTGGGTAGATACAGGAACAGTCACCATACCAGAGGCGCCGCCGACGAGGAGGGCCGGCTGCACTACATCGAGAGGATGGGTGACTTGCGCAGTGTCAATCTTTCGATTCATGGCTCATTCTGGTGTGTCTGCCGTGTAGACGTGTGGCGTAGACGCGTGATGGAAGAAAATGTAGCCAGACAGTGAGATGGCTGACTAAGCGTACCACCCGACGACGCACTCTAGCTAGCACATTTCCGAAAACTGGTGGACCTTGCCCTTGCACCGACAACACCCCACACAACCACCCAACAATCTCCAAGCCGAGCGAGAGCAGCAAGACGCTCTCTATTCACTCTTGACAGCGCGCGGATCCAACTGCGCGTTGCCCGACTCAAGCGCAACCATGGGTAGGCCGGCCCCGAGCAGAAAATGGCCGCCGTCACTTTGCAGCCGGGTTTTTTTGCCCCGCTCTGTGCGGCCTCAATTTGAAGAGCAACATGGCTGACGTTTGTGTGCAGCGCCCAAGAAGAAGCAGGAGAAGATGTCCCTGGGAGACTTCCTAGGTGACCAATGTGCGTGCGCTTATTCTGCCTTGCGCCAGACCAGTAACTGACGAGATTTCTGCGTAGCTCTCGGATCATGGGCTGATGAGATGGAGGACATGCCAATGCCTCGTGAGTAGACCGCGTCCCTCCCACCCCCTGTGGCCAGTTTCATGCTAACATGTGGAAGGAGGAGCAGGTAACTCTTCCGACGCCGTGGCACTCCACGCAAAAGTGCTCATGGCTAGCCTACTAACTTTTCCCAGGCGGCGGCGGCGGCGGCAGCTCCGGCTATGGAGGCGACCGACCCTCCTACGGCTCCGGCGGAGGATTCGGCGCTGACCGTGGAGGCAGCTTTGGTGGGCAGACACTGCTACCACGTTGTCTGCGTGTGCTAATGTCCTCGCAGCCGACCGCGGATTTGCTGTGCGTGAGCAGCTTCCTCTACCATCCAAGCCCCCATATACCGCCCACCTGGGCAACTTGTCCTTCGACGCCACCGAGGGTGACGTCAATGACTTCTTTGCTGACTGCGAGGTCACCAACGTACGCATCGTTGAGGACAAGCTAGACCGAAAGCCGAAAGGCTTTGGCTATGTAGAATTCGGCTCTATCGACGGCTTGAAGAAGGCGCTCGACTTGTCTGGCACGCAGTTCCAGGGTAGAAATATCCGAGTCAGCGTTGCTGAGCCACGTACGTGCCTGCTCTGCGCTGAAGGACATGTCACTGACGATATCATAGCAAAGGACCGCCCTGAAGCCAGGGACATCACCGACTGGACCCGAAAGGGACCCCTGCCTGATCTACCGGGCCAGCGACGCACATCTGAACGCTCTGGTGGATTCAACCGCGGTGGTGGGGGTGGCGGCTTCGATGCTGCCTCTGACGCAGGCAGCGAGCGTGGCGAGCGACGACGACCTCCTCCTTTTTCCGGCGATGGGAAGGAGCGTGACTTTGGCAACTGGGAGCGAAGGGGCCCTCTCTCCCCGGTCCCCGGCGCTGCTCCAAACGCTATGGCAAGAGAAGGCAGGCAGCCGAGTTATCAGGGCGGCAACCGCGAACGTAGACAATCTCCAGCCTGGGGTGAAGGCCGAGCGGACAACGCTTCGCGTGGACCGCGCCGCGAGTTCCAACCAGCCGAGAGGTCTGAGCGGCCTCAGTATGAGAGGCAACCCACCGCAGCTGACGCAGATAACCAATGGCGAACCAAAATGCGCCCAGATGCCCCTGTTTCAGCATCACCTACAGCTACCCCTGACGCTAGCACTCCCTCTTCACCAGCACCAGCACCGGCTGCGCCAGCTGGTCGTCCCAGGTTGAACCTCCAGAAGCGGACAGTCTCCGAAGCCGTACCAGCACCTGAGCCTACTCCGTCATCAAACAAACCCAACCCGTTTGGAGCAGCTCGGCCCATCGATACATCTGCCCGTGAGAAAGAAATCGAAGAGAAGCGTCAACTTGAGTTACGCCAAAAGAAGGAAGCCGATGACAAAGCTCGTGAGGAGCGAAAGGCAAGAGAGACAGAGAAGGCAGCAGCCAAAGATTCACCTTCAAACGAGCAGACAAAGGATAGTGGTGCTCCAGAAAAGAGCGCGAATATCGAAGCCGAAGTATCCCAGGATGAAAACGCCAATGGCAACATTGGAGGTAACAAGGCTGTGAAGCCACGGGAAGTTGTTCGCGAGCCCCAAAAGACTGAAGGAGCTTGGAGACGCAAGTCAAACACGCCCGCTGCCCCCGGGGGTTCTACGACAGACCAAGTCGAGGATGACGGTTGGAGTACCGTCTCAAAGGCAAAGAAACCGCAGGGCCGTCGTGGAGGACCTCCAACCCGCGCTATCGCATCCTAGTTGATGCCTTCGTCTGATACACCTTTTCTTTTCTCTTCTCCATTCCTGTCCAGCATGACCACGACGTTGCACCCATTTTTCGGCGTGGTGTCGTCATCTCAAGGCCTTCGCACCCTGTTTAAGCGGTAAACGGCGTGAATTGACTGGCACCCGTATTATTGTTGCATTTCATTTGTATGCCATGGTTTTGCTAGGTATTGGCCTTTGCTCAAGTTTGCAAGGCGCAAAATATTTGGTCACGAACGAACAATGGCGATGCACTAATGACTGGCTTCTGGATTTTGTGGTCATCGACTCAGCAATCCCAGTTTTCAGACTCGAACACGACCCCAATCCTTTCAACACCTCGTCTCCAAAAGTTACGGTTTTCCATTGCATCCCCCTCTTTCATATCTACTGGGCTCAAAATCTATATGGCTTGCCATCTTTTCGCCATTGCTCTATCATGATAGGGAGGATGAGGACAGGAAGGTTCACGATTGATTGATGGTACGATTGCGGCAGTGGCATTGAGCAATTCTTTCATAGACGGCTGGGTGCTCGGGCATGTATTTAGCTACAAAATAGCTTGCGAACGGTTTATCCACTCTAACTTTGTCTGTCGCCAGTGAATACTAACATTATGTCAAGCGTTCGTTCTCCGATAAAATGATAAGCGGCGTAAGAGAGGAAAACGATCAATATAACCAAGAATGCAGAAATAATAACACGATGTTGAAGATCGCCGTTGACGCTGATCGATTGGCATTCTCGCTTGCATATGCAGGCTGGACCCCTGGACCCTCGCCCCTCCTACGTCAGATGCACAACCTCGACATCTTGCTTTAGCCTGGAACATGTCCCTGAACCCCATTTACTCTGGCTATACTAATGCTTTGAACTATCTGTAAATTACCGACGATGAATTAAATTCTCTGCAAAACAATCACATCGTCTCAAGCACCATGGCATCTGTATCATCATCTCCAGGTCCTAATCCAACCACAACGCCAGCAGCAAAGCAAGCCCGGTCAAGAAAAGCTGCAACCCAGAATGCAGAAGGGAGAGCTGGCTCGGCCGGAGGAATAATGCTCGAGAAAGAAAGGGAGAAAGAGAAAGTAGCAAAAGCGAAAGCTAAGCCTCCAACTATAGCCTCTAAACCTCTTCAAGACCCAGCTCTCGAGACCACACGCCGCAAGCCCCGTAAGCTAAACAAAGACCCCATATCTATGTCTACAACTACTACGAGTACCAAGGCACCCGTCGAAGCCACGGAAATTGAAGCGCTGAAATCCCGTGTACGAGGCCTCGAAGCCAAGGTCGAAGAACTGTATAAGAACGGGGTAGCAGATCGATCCAACCGTTCACCACGACGAAGAGGGAAAGGGAGAAAGAATCCAAGCCAAACCGCCGTACCCACGCTAAGCACTACCGCCACGAAATCTCTTCAACCTGATTCACCTTCCTCCTCCACCATTGGAGGAATCCCTGACGCTAATGCCGATGCTCAAAAACTTGCCCGCCTCGAAACCGAACTTGACATCGCCCGCCGCGCCCTCTCCAATGCAGACGCACGCTCGAAAGGGCTTCAAACAAATGACGACGACGATGCTGAAGACATACCCCGTGCAGCGGAACCACCCCGCCACGTCACCCTCTCTGGCTCATACCGTATCCCGCTGCCCCCCAGCGTGTCAGTCGACGACGTGAAAACGATCCAATCAGGCGTATCTGCCGCGCAGAATGTTGCGCGGGGGATCATGGAGCAGAGGCGGGTTGCGGCTGGGAGTTCGGAGGGGAGGCAGGGGTGGGGTGAGTGGATTGGTGGGTATAGTTTAGCAATCAGTCGGGCGGTGAAGAGCGGCGAGTATGAGGGGGTGGTAGAGAGTAGGGAAGGGAGCAGTGGGAGTAAGGGGAAGAGGCCGGCAGTTAAGAAGAAAGTGAGCAGAGAGCAGGTGGATGGTTTAATGGGCTGATAAGGTAGGAAACGTGGTATGTATTGTGTATGATAGAATGGTGTATGGTAGGAAAGGCGATGGATGTTGACAAGCAACTGCAGAGCAAGGATGTGGAATAGCAGTATCAAGGTATACGTGGAGTCGATTGCTTTCGATAGAGCTCTAAAAGCTAGTATTCTATTTAGGTTCTTCCCTCAGAGCCCCACCCCCTTGATCCACGGACTTTCTACTCACATTGTCCCCTGCATCCGCATCTGTACCTGATGCCGCACTCCCATTCTTGCCCTCTTTATCTCCCACCCCAAAATCATCTACTGCGTACTCCTTTCCAACCTTCGCGCGCCACACCACACTCCTAAGCACACCGCCCATCCTCTTCTTGCCCTTCTGCGCCCTCCACGCCCCTTTCGTAATCGGCTTTCCTGTCCCACCAGCAAGCCAGAACAGCGTGACCGGAGCCCACTCTTCGTCCCTAGCGCCGCCTCTGAGACTCGGCACTGCACCTCGAAGCGTTGATGTATTTCCGCGATCTCTCAGCCGCAGCGCCCCATCTCCGCCCTTGAGGTCCGCCCGTTGCCTACCGACATAAGTTGAGTTCTCTGCCGTGAGCGAGCTAAACGTGCCGTCAGTGTCTGACTCGTAAATCGCCGCGTCGTGCGAATATCTGTGATACGCGTGGGTTAATTCGAGTTCTGAGCCCAAAGTACTTTGCGGCCTGTGTTTAGGTTTCACGGCGATGGTTTCGATGCGTTGGATGTTGGAGGCGGGCCCGGGAGAAGTCGCGTGCCATGTGGTTCGGGAATACGTGTATACGCGGGGGGGGGGGTCTAAGGGACTGGAACGCTGGCGGTAAGGCGGAAGGGGACGTCATGCTTGTTGACGTAGGGCGTTTTGCGATCAGATGGGCCGCGAATGTAGTGAATCTTGGGACTAATGGACTTCCGGTTGGGTTGTTTAGATTCGATGAAGTATGAAGATATGTAACCTGAAGGAGGCGCAGTGCTTCCTGATTGATTGCTGATTCTCGATGCGACGGTGGCGGTAGGGACGATTCGTATTCGTTCTTCGTCTAGTGAAGGTCTTTCAAGGAGTTGTTCGGGGTTGCTGCAGACTGCAGTGGTACTTCTGTTCCAATTGTACGAATGATTTCTGAAACCAGATGCAAAGTGCGAGAATGGGCTTCCTGGTCGGCAATGGCCGCACGATCCGCTGAAAGGCGGAGTTGCCCTGGAGGATAGTCGAAAGCCACAAAATGCACGTGGCTTTCGTTCAATATTTAGGAATGAGTGGTATGTGTCGGGTTATACGGACAGTCATCGTCAGTGGCGGGTAGTCTTGGAATGGCAATTACTGGTATATGAAGTTGGCGCCTTCCTGCCGGACTGGGCTGATTACGATCGATCTGAAATTTGAGCCTGTAATCAGGGGTTGGTGCTGTCTGGGAACGATCAACTAAGTTAGTAGTTGAAGGCCTCCGTCGGCGTGGAATGCTGTATAGTCCAAATGTTAGGCTTGAGGAGAGGCGCCGGAGTATTTGCTGTGGCTGAGGAATTATCCATGGGAAGTTGGCTTCCTGTGACTGTTGCGTACAATGGCTTCCTTTCTCCTTGCCGGAGGGCGCCATGATCAGAAATCCAGAAGGCAAGGGCTACTAGTCTACGGGTATGTTGATATGTAAAGGTTTGGATAAGTGGTTCGTTTGGGTGTCTGGATCTTCGGTGTTGTATAGAGTTAGATCTTGGCCTCAGGTAGATTTTATGCAAGTTTAACTATGTGTGAAGGATGACAGCAAATATGATATGGTGATTAGATTGAGAGCACCGCTGTCGATGCATTGAATGTATATTACAAACGCTTAATTGCTTAGAGAGTACGAAACAATGGTAGCGACGATGGTGAAATAAGGGAACCGTGGAAGTGGAGAAGATTTGAACATTTGATATAGCAGGGGGGATTCATGAGTGCTCGATGATGCGCGTGGGTACTGTTGCTCTCATCCGTTTGGTAGTAGCAAGGATCTCGAGTCATGATTGTTGTTCTGATGATGCCTAGATATCAGCCCAAAGCCCACAATACAGTTCATCTTCGGGCGTCCTATCGTAGTATATCATTGCGGATCGAGTTGAAGTACGCTCAAGCGCATACTGACACTGGGTTGTGCCTGCAGAGCTCGCTGAAACTAGTTGGGATCTAGGCGAGCAGCTCGTGCAGGTACCTTTATAAGTGAAGCGCTCGCTGAACGTCTTACAGAGCCGGCAGAGCAAATGATGCTTACCGTACTTCAGGACAGACGTACCTGGCGAGTACAAGCCACGTGAAACCCCACACTCAAGACAAAGTCTCGCAACGGCATCGACCCCACCGCGGGAGCGTTTACCCTTTTTCATATCATCAGCGAACTCTTTGAAGCGACGAAAGCGCGAGCAACCACTGCAGGCAAACAGCTCCATATTCTTGGCCCAATCCCCTTCTTCAGCGACGAGATATTCAAGAAGTGTGGGTGGCTTGACGATGGACCAGAAGTAGCGGTTGGTAACGGCAAGATTAACGTTGTCTTCGATTGCGAGCTTGTCAATGATGCTTAGATGCAGCTCCACAGGCAAACGAAGTAGATGAGGTGTTGTCATCGTAGAGCCTGATTGCCTTGGGTATTGCGCGTGGATACTTCGTCTAGTACGAAACATCAGCGATGACTCTGTCCCTACTGGGCTTGGAATGTCAACGGACAAGTTCTTACTACACAATCAAAAGAAATATATAAGAGCGTTCTGGCCCATTTCCAATCGATGCTTCTTCCGCAAGTAGTGGCTTATGCGAAGTGACATATGTAGTTCGACGGTCATGCAGTTGTCATTCCCGCCGAACACCCGTAGGCTGAGGGCTTAAAAAAATTATGTTTAGTTGACAGATGTGGAACGAAGCACAGAAGGACGAAAGCGCGGAGACGGCTGCCAAACTTTATGCATGGCACGACCCGGTATGGCCGACCCGCATAAAACGTGACAAGTGCATGCAGCTCGGCCTATCGAAGGCATCGATATGTCCTGCATCCTGCACAAACACGGATCGTTTCCCGCATCCCCGCAGCTGCCCAAAGCGGGAGAGGACCGAAGCAATGGTAGTTGGCTGAAATATGAGGAGAGCGGACGGTCGGCCGTGATGTGCATGGGCTTGGTTTATACGCAACAGCGCAATACGACCAAGAGTATCGCGTGATGTTACCCCTTCCGCTTTGATGCAGCGTTCGCATCTATATACTGGTAGATGAGCTGATCGGTGCGAGGTCAGAGTGCTCACGAGGTCTTCTCTCGCTTCAGATCATTGATGACCATGTATCGTGATAAGGTGATCCAGCCCCAGCGAAACCAGCGCATCTGGCTTTGGTGCGCCGTTGTCATAGCCCCTTGCGCCCTCATGTAACCGACCGGTGAGCTGACAAACAGGAGCGGTGTCGGAGAGCTACCAAGCTCCTTGGTGCGCAGAATAACACCGATGATTGAGGCTGGAGCATCCAATAGGCTCGCGTATTTGCGGAGGATGGAGGTGGTAGTGAGGGTGTACAGCTTTATGGGGCATTCCCAACCAGTATGGCGGTGCATAAGCGCTTTCAGAAACGCGTGAGCGCCGTGGTACAGCGATTTGTGATTGGGGTGGTAGGAGATTCCATGCGCATCAAAAGTAACAATGGTGTCAATGGTTGCCCGGGGGGCCTCTTTGGAGGGAATGGAAGCCATCTTAGGGGCGAAGGCGGTGGTGAGAAGATTTGATATGAGGCGAGGGTGCCATGTCACCGTCATCGAGTCAGGGAAGTTCCTGCGTCGCGTCAACCTTGTGCGAGGGAGGGTGGCGCAGGTGCGTACTTGTCTTCGATGATTAAAACGTCGTCCTTGTTGCCAATGCCCAATTGCAGGCTACTCTTCACTAGCTCTTTTTTACGAATCTCGCCCAGTCCATCGGCGTTACCTGGAGGGGAGATGGTTATCAGTGGCTGGGGCACGAGGCTGGCTCAACAAGACGTACCACTGCTGAGACACAAAATCTTGACGTGATTACCGTGCTCTGGACGCGTCAAAGCCAGCAAAGTCGGGGCAAAGAACATGGCCTCGTCATCTGGATGGGCTATGAGTAGCAGGATGCGCTTATTTTGCAGAGTGGGAAAGGATGCGCTCAGGGTGCTGGTGTACATCCAGAAGCCGAGAAACAGAAGGGGCACGGAGGCCCAGACGAGTAGATTCATGGGATAGGAGCGGATAAAAAGGTGAAGCCAACTATCTCCGACAACTTGGTCACAGACTCGGAGACAATAAGGGTCGTCGTCGTCACCCGTCACGTTGTTTCGCACCCCATGCGTGGAAGGAGCCATCTCCGGGTGGGCAGGAGCTATGGCCCGTGCCTGACACGACATCTTCTGGCATTTTGCATTTTGGCACATTTCTCTCGCCACTCCCCACTCACACTCGGCAATCCACGTCATGGCTGCTGGGAATAGAAAAGAGCGCCGCGCCAAAGCTGCTAATACAGGCGCAACCAGCAGCGATACCACTTTCCAGCCCACCAACGAGCTCGACGAGAGCGCGGTTGACTACATCCTCAAACATCCCGACCGGTCCGGGCCCAAGGGAAAGACTCTCTTTGAGCTCGCCGAGGAACGCCAGAAAGAATTGGACAAAGCCAAACCAGCGGGATGGAATGCACGCGCCTCTGCTCCTGCCTCGGCCGCCGACGAGGAAGGCGCGCTTGGTGCTGTGGGCGACGCCATCTTGTACTCCATGTCCATGGCCGCCCTTCACCTGACCTTGGACGTCCTCGTATACAGCCAATACCGCGAGGACATCGTCTGGGCCGAGATATCCAAGCGAATGGCCGCTGCCCTCCCAATCTTCCTGCTGCTGGTCTACCTCACCCACGTTGATTTCGCTTATCGCTTTCCTCTTCTCCGAGAGGTGTCCTTCTTCGCTGGCTCTATACTTGCCGGCTGTTACCTGATCTTTTCCGGAAACAAGCACGGTTACTTCAATGTCATGAAGGCAGCACCGCCAGTCGGCACCTTGTGGATTTGGAGTGTCATTGAAATGAGCTTGCCATATGCCGCCTTGAGCGCTGCCATTGTCTTAAGCTACGCTTGGTACAACGGCTTCGATTACTTTTAGACTACGGAAAACGTCACCTTCATTCCTTCGCCATAGCATGATTGTGTGCACAGCTTTTACCATTGAGAATGGCCCTGATTGGAGCAACCGCTCGCCGTCAGCCACTGATGCAGCTGTGGATCAACTTGAGCTGATTAAACATCAACTACCGAGAAAGGTTTTACGTTTGTGGTCATACAATGAGACTACGGCATCTGGAGTCTGGGTCCACATGCTGAGGCTGATGTCGGCAGACACGCGACTTCAACATATTTTGGCCATTTGCATAATCTCGTCTGCTCCATTGGTCCAGTGTCTCTCTCTGCACAGTGATCAAGGTTCTAAAAAGGCTTGACCAACAGTAGCCCAGTAGGCCAGGCCAGGTTATTTGGTGGGGTGCAGACAATTTTCGCTTAGCCTGGAATTGTATCCTTCGCAAATTTGCTCAATCTACCTTACCAGTGAGGAGCTTTGCCAAGGACACCGCTTATGCCCCTTGGGTGCCATGGGAATCGAATACAAAGTTGCAACAGTAAACAGCAATCATTGCATTTCTGTCTGTTTCCCATTGCTGATTTCCATCACATTCAGATAAATATCTTTCAAATGAAGGTTTTGATCAAGCTCCTACCAGCAACATGTTTTCTCGTTCCTCTCATCATGGCTGAAGGAGAGGTCACTGGATTCCCAGCAAATCCATACGATCCTTACTGCGCCATGGCTTGTTTACGATCACTCTCATCTCTTATGCTGAGCTGTTCTTCCGGCGGGCAACATGTCGGCATGCATGCCATGACGACATCGACAACATGTTGGGCGAGTGACACACCATACTTGACAAGTCTAGCATGGTGTATGCACGAAAAATGCGCAGCAAACAGCATACCGAACTCGAAAATTGAGTGGTTTTGGGAACATGAGGCGACTGGCCAACAGTCGGCTGGCGTCAAAACGGCGAAGCCGAAGTGGAGTTATGCTGAAGCCTTAGCGGAGGTGAAGAGCAAGCCTACATTCCAACTTGCAAAAGGAGACACAGAACTGAATACAACATCTTTGGTTTCACCTGACACGTATGAATCGCAATGGAATGTTTTGTTCAGCATACAACGCGAAATCACAGTCGAGAATGGATACGGGTATAATAAATACTCTTTCCTTTAATTCATAGATATGCTGATACGTGAATCGTAGAATAGCAATGCTTGTCACTGGCTTCAGTGCCCCAATCATACTTACAATGCTGGCTTATGTACCAGGCATCTCGTCCCTAGTTAGAAAACTGAAGCCAATTCTTATATGGCCCAGCATTATTCGTACATATCACATACAACCTCTTCCATACCTCCTCGGAAATGCACCAACAACCGGTCAAAGTCTCTACATTCTACTATTCATCTTCCTCAACATTATATTCACCGCAGTCAACATGGAATCACACCAACCCAACGCATGGTACCCCACAGTTTGGCGAGAAATAATGGCCTACGTACTCTTCCGCACTGGAGTATATGCTTATATCATGGTGCCCCTACTGTTTCTCTTCGCGGGCCGGAACAATGTTCTTCTGTGGCTAACAAATTGGTCGCATACCACATTTCTGGTTCTCCATCGTTGGATAGCCCGAGTGTTCACTCTGCAAGCAATTCTCCACTCCGTGCTCGCAGTCCATATCTACAGACATGATGGCACATATAACGCACAAGTGACCATGCCATACTGGATTTGGGGCATCGTTGGAACCGTGTGCGCCGTGGTGCTTACGTTTGGCAGCGGTCTGTACGTGCGTAAGTTCTCGTACGAGATCTTTCTCATTACACACGTTGTCCTTTCCGTCATCCTCATCGTTGGATGCTGGTATCACGCATATGACTTGTACCGCTTCCTCGGAGGCTATCAGACATGGTTATACGCTGTCTCGGGCGTCTGGTTCGCCGACCGCGTTGCGCGCATCACTCGTATCATCGTCGCTGGGCCGCGGCGCGCAATAGTTACAAGCATTGGCGATGCCTACTGCCGCATCGATATCCCCGGTGTGCGATGGGGCACCGAGCCAGGAAAGCATGTGTACATATATCTACCTAGCCTCAATAAATTCCGCCCGTGGGAAAACCACCCATTCTCAATTCTGCCAACAACCTTGCTCCATCCGCCATCCCTCATGCCATCCAACTCCCTGCGCCGTACACTAAGCAGCACCTCCGAAGCCGGGCACGATGCAGAGAAACCCAGACCCCAAGCTAGCATCGCAAGATGCGAGCGCTCGCCCATCGGCATCACGCTATACGTCCGGCGCTCAGCGGGCATGACGCGCTCCCTTCGTGCAGCCACCTCCCTCTTCACCTTACTCGAAGGCCCGTACCCGAACAACTCCATCAAATCCATTCTCCGCTGCGACCGCGTCCTTCTTATCGGCGGCGGAATCGGCATTACTTCGCTCCTTCCTTTCGCTATCGGCAATCAATCCAATGCCAAACTGGCCTGGAGCGTCAAGCAGGCCTCCCAATGTCTGGTGGATGAGCTAAACGATGCGTTGGCGGCGATTGAGGATAAGGATGTGAGGATTGGGCGCAGGCTAGATGTTGCAGGTTTGCTTGCGCAGGAGGCGGAGGCTGGGTGGCGGAAGGTTGGCGTGGTTGTTAGTGGGCCTGGGGAGTTGTGTGATGTGGTTCGGCAGGGAGTTGTGGATGTTGCGAAGAGGGAGACCGGGGTGGAGTGGGAGTTAGAGGTCGAGGCGTATTCTTGGTGAGCGGAAGAGGTTTTGTATGCGCGGTTGAAGACCGTATAAACAGCTTAGGAATATGGGTTAAATGTGGAAGTGTTTGTGATGACTTCTCTGGATTATGGACGATTTTTGCGTTGGGAGTTGATATCATAAAGGACTTGCAACTCCAATCAGGACCACGGGACAGTGACAAAGTCTTAGAGTATTTGCATACTAGCTAGATCAATCCAGACTTCTAGAACCCTCGCAGTCTCCTAGTATCAGATTAAACTCAGCAGCGACGTCTGGCAAAAGAGAAAACTCCAAAAGTGGTAAGGAGCATAATAGCCAGATAAAAGACACCACTGCTTTCTGAATGGGATAAACGACTATGACCACCACTTTATTGAATATTCTCTAGGTGCATCTCCTTCATAACTATTATGCTCGCAATTCAGTTCACACCTGACTTGCAAGCTCCACCACGCTTCACGACTGCGACTGCTTGACAGTAGTGAGACTATGCACAAGCTTTTCCTTCCAAATTATCATTGATTTGGGCGGCGCGGTGTCAGAGCCGCTGTATTTTGGTGAGTTGGAGTATTGGGGTTGGGGAGGACGTTGAGAATCAAGCGCTGTTCTGAAGGAATGAAAGTGGAATGAACCGGTGACGATGCCCAGTGATGGGCTGCTGGTGAGTGCATGAATGTTCGAGTCATGATTTTTAAACACGAAAAGGCGATGAGACCGAAAATAGACTTCGGGAAATTA
Source organism: Ophiosphaerella narmari (assembly GCA_028456235.1). NCBI lineage: Eukaryota > Fungi > Ascomycota > Dothideomycetes > Pleosporales > Phaeosphaeriaceae > Ophiosphaerella > Ophiosphaerella narmari. The sequence goes on from JALNQA010000008.1 coordinate 569,687, forward strand.
GGCAAAGTGGAGCTATTTAATGATGCTTGCGTAAATCGTCCGATTCCTACCAGTCAGGAAGCTTGCATGCATACTATTGGTACAAGTCTCCACACAGCAACCACCATTGTCTTTGCGCTTTACTAATTCATAGGAGTGCTAACGGATTTTTCCTAAGGACATGTGATATAGCCGAAGGGCGCGCCAAGTCTCTCTTTTATTCTCCCGGTGAAGCTGATTTTCTTCACATCGATCCTTGTCGTTGGTCTAGCGGCCGCTCAGCCGTGCATGACCACCATTCCACGCCCGTTTTGCGGACACAATCTTCACAACGGACCAGAGGTATGTATGAAGGGGAGGGATTCGCTCGGTGAACTTGCGATGGATCTACGCTGCTTTTAGTTATTGGTGCCACTTCAGGCCACCTTTCTCCGGTGATATGTGCGGTGGCGAAGCTTTAGATCATCAGTCGTTAGAACCTCTAATTCGTTGTTAGCTCAAAATATCTAGATTTAGCCCCTACCGCCGTTGACGGTCAGCTGCAAGGCAAATTTCCGTACTCGAATACGGGCTACTAGGAACCAAAAACCGAACACGCGGGGGCACCCAAGAACACAGAACACCTTTAGCGGGCGCCCATGACTCCGGTTCGCCTACAACCCTACATCATAACGTCGTATTTCACCCGCAATGTCAGCTTTGCACGTGCTGATAACACCAAGCGGCGTGATCCCAGCGGTCAAGGCTGACATCCGAGTCGAGGGCGGGATGAAAACGGTTTGCATAGGTGATCGCTGCGCAATGATTGGCCAATGCCACTAACGAGAGACTTTGGGGCTGGGGCTGAGATGCATCAGCCATTGTCTAGATTTGGGATCGGGGGCTAACTTCAGGCAGTGATGTTATTTCTGGTCCACTCCATTGAAGATGTATAGACGGCCTCTGGGGAATGGAGGACTGATTGCGTGGCGGTCGCATTGGTTTATAACGACCAGAAGTATTAGCAGTCTGCAATTCGCTACCTCAGCTCTTCTATCCAGAAACGCAAGGAGCAAAAGGTACAGACATCCTTTTACGAGCATTTTTACTTCATATATTCTCACTTAGTTCTATAAGTGACACGGTCATGACGTCGAACGAACGGGCACCTCTCATTAGTGAGAAGGTCATCGACACCGATACGCAGTGCTCCCAATTAGAGTCGCCGAGGCATAGGAGAAGGATACAGCGCTGGCGGCTCAGCAGATCAACATGGAAGGCACTGGTCTTGTTTCTTGGTGCATCTGTATTTTATGGCTGCTACATGATCAACAATTCGACACTACTACTAAACACGAACGAGAAGGCGGAAACTTCCATTCATTATCCGTCTCCAAAATCAAATTACACATGCATTCCAGGAGACACTTGCTGGCCTTCTATCAATGAATGGAGTCACTTCAACCAGAGTGTTAATGGCAATCTCAAATTAACCATACCTTGGGCAGCACCATGTTACAGGAACAGCTCTAGCGACGACTGCCAGCGAGTCGCAAAGTCATACGGAAATGGAAATGCGCGCACAACTCAGTATGGATCCATGGAGTTTCTCGACTGGGAAACCTGCGGACAGTCGCACTGTTACCTGGACTCTAAGCAGCCAGGCTCACCAGTATCTGGGGAGTGTTCGCTTGGAAGGCTTTCAACTTACCATGTGGAAGCGCGCGGGGCTGATGATATCATCAAAACGCTTGACTTTGTTAGAGAGCATGGTATTCGCGTCTCTATCAAGAACACTGGGCATGACTACTTCGGAAGATCAAACGCAGCAAATTCATTGGCTATCTGGACGCATAAGATGAAGGATATGAAGTACCATAAGAATTTCCAGCCACAAGGATGCAAGCCCAACTACAAGAATATTGGGGAGGTGGGTGCCGGCACACAAGCCCAAGAAGCATGGCAGTTCTTTGAGCCGCATGGCATGCTTGTAACCGTCGGGGCTGTTGGCTCAGTCGGTATTGCTGGAGGCTTCGGCCAAGGAGGTGGGCATGGGCCATTAGGGCCGAAGTATGGCTTGATGGTCGATCAGGCTGTTGAGTTTGAAGTTGTTACCGCTGATGGCAAATTGCGAACCATTAATGAGTGCACCGATTCAGAGCTTTTCTGGGCGATGCGGGGAGGCGGAGGAGGCAACTACGCTGTCCTCACTTCCTACAAGTTTCAATTACACCCGGCCGTTCCTATCAATGTCTACAGCTTCCAGGCTAAATTTCCTAAGCCAAACGACCTTACTGAGTCAAAAGTTCACCGCGATATCCTCACAGCTTTGGCCCTTAACCAGTCGCTCTTCGCGGAGAACGGAATAGCAGGTTATAACTTTGTTCATAAAGACAAAATATGCTCCCTTCAGATCATGCCGTCAGACGATACTGAGGCCATCAAAACAATCACCTCGGAGTGGCACAATTTCCTCAGCAGTTACCCAGGTCTTACTATAGGGGATAATGAGTACTACAGCTTCAAGACCTTTTCAGCCTGGCACGCCTTCACTGAGATTCCTGAGATTGCAGGCAACGGGCTGGTTGGCCTTGGCATCATGGAAGCAGGGCGATTCATTCCAAAGGAACTTTTCACATCTACAGAAAATATCGACCAGGTAGTGAATTCCGTCTTAACTGCAATGCGGCTCTCTTATACCAATAAGGCCGGCGGCACCGCGCAGCTTTACGCTACTGGTCCCTTCAACCAGCCAGATAACAGCAAGACAAGCGCCAATCCGGAATGGCGAAAATCCCTTTGGCATGTGATTATGGGCGCTGGATGGACAGCGGAGGCAACGGCCAATGAGCGAACGCAGATTCAGAATACGATATCCGCCTCAGTACAACCCTTCAAGTCACTGACACCAGGCGGTGGGTGCTACATGAATGAAGGTGATTGGCTAGAGGAGAATTGGCGAGAGACGTTCTTTGGCGATAACTATGACCGACTGTTGGATGCAAAGAAGCGATATGATCCAACAGGTTTGTTTAATTGCTGGAAGTGTGTGGGGTGGACGGGGTACAATGAGTAAGTTCGATGTTCTTGGAATACCCATCCGAACAAGGTGTTAACGTGCCGCAGCCCAATGTACTCTTGCTACACGCAGAGTCGAAATAATCCACACCCTTCAATACCACTGGGGCCTGTCGGATGATTATGGTCATATTCATTGTTTTTGTGTTTGCTTTTTGACACTGTTTTGGAGTCTTTGGCGTTCGATTTTACAGTACTGGCGCCTGGTGCAACTCAGCTGAATACGTTTCCATCGATTACCCTATGGTTTTGGGTCATTTCTCACGTATCTCCCTTGTTTCATTTCTCTGTTGTGTCGTCGTTGCTTCAACATTCTCCTATATCATGAGGCTCAAGCCGGGTCACGTTATGTATCACCGTCCCCACACTTTACCTACACACAGGAACCGCACGGACATAAAATGTTAGCCAACGTGATTACTTGCACGCCATGTGCACATATATGGAAGGCGGAGATCGTTGAACAAGGGATCAATTTCGTTCGTTTGCTAATCGATTTGTGCGATTGACCGCCATTGCGCCAACAAGAGCGACCACGTAGCGTATCTAGCGTAGTTCAAGGATGTATATTCACACTCACCTCTCCCTTTAAAGATTTCATGTACTTTGTATGCAGCATCATCAATACGAATGACAAGCTTCCAATCAAGGCCGTTGTGCGCCTACCCGCAATACAATTCTAACCTCCGCCGCACATATCTAAAAGCGGTAACGCCAGTATCAAGGCTCAAATCATTGTGTGTAACGATATTTTGCATCATACTCTTCGACCTTTCTATCTTGAGTTTGATGCTCCTAGGCATGGCAAGCACCGTCATCGTCTTCAGCGCCGTGCTCTCGTCACTAAGTTGGTAATCGTCGCCAATACTGTCTAACACACTGTGACTGTTGATGAAGCAACGAACATCATCTTACCCTCTAAACCACTTGGCGTGTAGCTAAGTTATATTTAGTAGCAAACAGTAACGCACTCTAGGTGACCACCAAGATGACTTCATCTGGTATGCCCCCTATCAAGTCTTCTCCTTCAGCCCCCAAGAAAGACTCCAACACTGTCGGTAATCCATCTCCATCGTTTGTGCTGTTCGCGAACTTCGTCATGGTCAAGAATTTTTGCGGTTATCCTGTCTACATACTTTCTAAGGGTTCCAACAAATGCGACAGCACTGAGACGAAGGGCAAACTCATCGATTCTAATGGTGCATTCGTCGAGCCGCTACTCAAGTGCTAGGACGGCGGCATCTCGCTCAAGATCTCCAAGACTAAAGATGTTAAGCGACCCATGCAGTTCGAGTACACTGTGGAAGACTCTCCGATTTGGTTCGACGTTAGCTACCTCAACTGCATAAAGAATACCGAGGACGAGAAGGACCTGAGTGGCTGTGTAGGCTATGAAAGTGGCATTCAGGCTGTTGGAAGCGGCAATTGTCCTACCTATCGCTGTCCTGCTAACTAGTGGTGCGACTCGAAGGCCTATGTGTTTGCATGGCCTCTGAACTATGCTCGAATTATCCTTCTAGCCAGGGAGAAGGTTTGGCTACCGAGGCCCTTTTGCTGGCTACTCTACCTATAGAGAATGAGACTTTGTCCTGTAGGTAACAAACTTTTTGATGTGACGAAGTTACTTCGACATGATAATTGAGGTTCAGTGGTGAATAGGTAGATACCTGACTGGCACTGTTGCTTCCTAGTACAGGAATGTGAAACACACTATATCTAGAGGACGCTTAAGGACTCCCGCAATGCTAAGTTTAGGAAGTTTAGGTATGACCATTATCGTGTTATTCTGGCAACGGCACTTAAGACCGGAAGTATGTCATATGCCGGTATGTTGACTAAAATCTTATTGCAAGGCCGCGTCAGCTATTTAGACTTTGCTGAAGAAAGATTTGGCAGAAGTCATGTGATCTAATTTTCTCGTTTCATTTGACACATTCGTCGCTTATGACGTGTACAAATCGTTGTCGGCCGTCGACATCGCATTGCCGGTCTGTTCTACCCCTTGGAAATGAGTAAGTGCGCCTTCACCTTACAAATCACTTCGAGGAGGGGTGTAGAAACATCATTGCCGTTAATATTTGATTGAATAGGCATCAAAGTCATCTAACAAGGACGATCAAGCTCACAAAGACCTTCCTCGGAGGGTCACCTGCATATCTATGATGCATATTACGAACACTAGGTCGATCCACAGAATATGTGTATCAAGAACGCACTCATGCAATCTGCACTCATCTCTCTTTCGAGCCGACCCCCACCTACCGATTGGAACGTGGTGTGGTACCTGGGCGATAAGGTGCCTAGAAATCTCTTGACACCAGTAGGTAGCCTGGGCACGCGCGCCCACCTCCGATTTGATGGTGACAACAGCATTCTCGTCATATGAATCAACGTGGCACAGGTCCCCGAGACTCCGCGTTCAAGTCGCACGCAATCAGCCCCAATACGCGCAGCCGAGATGCTGAGGAACTTAGTTAATGTCTCGATCAGCGGTGTAGCCTAGTTCCAGGCGGTTCAGGAATAAGAGACTCGGCATACTTCTCACACAATCAAGAACGCAGGTACCAGGCACACATCCACACACGATGCTATGAACAACGTGCGCGCATATGGTTCGCCGTGCAAGTTGCCTGAAATGACTTCGCCTGAGTTGGCAGGGGTGCACTCTGTCCAACACATCACCGCCAACCATTCCTAACGTAGTCTCGGTTCTCGACACCCGCATCGCCAAGCCGCTGTCCTGCATACAAGAGCAAGTTTTCTTGAAACATCTTGCTGGAGCGACTAAGCTCGGGCACCTACTTTTCGGCCGACTGGGTTTTCGGCCACCCACCCCAGCAAACCTTTGAAGCTCAATTTTTTCACAACGCCTACACAAATATGGATCCCCGCGAAGTTGCAATACAATCTGCTATCCGCGACCCCGAACCTGGTGTTTATACAAGCCGACGCAAAGCAGCTAAGGCGTGGGGCGTCCCAAGGACAACGCTACAGAGCCGCCTCACCGGCTGCGCGCCTCACGCGATTGCTCATCAGTACCAGCAGCGACTAACACCGGAGCAAGAGAGTTTTCTTACTGATTGGATTCTGGATGAAGATGCTCGCGCTCAGCCGCCTAGCCACTCGCGTGCACGAGAGATGGCCTCCTATATATTGCAGATGAACGGTGACGATGCGCCGCTCAGCGAGCACTAGGTCTCTCACTCCCTATGCCGCAATCCACGTATAAGCTCTGTTATAGGCAGGTCAATTGAAGCCGTACGAGCTAAGGTATCAAAGCTAGAGACTATACGAGCATTTTTTGAGCTCTTTGAAGCTACAAGAACCCAGCTAGGTATACATACCAACGATATCTGGAATATGGACGAGACTGGGCTAGCACTAGGTGTATGCAATAACTCTAGAGTCCTTGCATCTGCTCGTAAGCGTAAGGCTCACGTTGCGTCGCTAGAAACTCGCGAGTGGGTGTCTATTCTTGAGACTACCTCTGCCGCTAGCTACAACCTTTAACTAGTAGCAATATTCAAAGGACAGAGCCTTCAAACAACATAGTTCTCGCTAGAATCTATACAAGACCGGTTCTATACAACTTTAATAAATAGCTGGACCTTAAATAAGATTAGATTAGAGTAGCTACAGCATATATTTATTCCTAGATCCCTACCTACTCAGAGCAGCTACTAGACGCTTATACTCGACGGCCATAGCTCTTACGTAACTACTAAGTTTATGTATACTTGCTATTAGTATAAAATACACTGCCTCTACTTACTAGCTTACGCATTACATATATTACAGCTATTAGACCTTACTCTATCTAGCATTGCTAAGTTAAAATACCGCGACTAAATACGGGCTCTATTAGCTCTCGACGACGCTGCGCTAGTTAAAAAAGAGCGCTTTATACAAGCTTATTATAATGCTCGCCTCTCTAGATTAAGTGCGCCAAATATACGCGCTGGCTAGCGCGCTGCTAGTCTCGTTCTATACGATCTAGAGCGTATACTTTCATCGTTACAAGTTTAGGGCTAGCTAGTAACGCCGCCACGGCCGCCGCAGCTAGTATATATAGAGGGAGCAGTCTTCGTAACACTACAAAGGCCTCGCGACGTATATAAAGCTTAGAAGCTACTTGAGCGCTCTGAAAAGCTATCGCGCAGTACTCGCCTTGTGCTTAGCAAAGTAAGCAAGTTAATTGCGGCAGCTAATATACGAGCAGCTGAGCTACTAGCCAGCAATATACGATTGCAACAGCAGCTCAATAAGCTTGCAAAACCATCTAAGAGGAAGCGTATTAAGCCTCATCCAAATGAGCGATTTATTGATGTTGAAGCAATTACTGCTGCAGTAGAAGAGGCTGCTACTCAAGCTGCAAAACCAGCACGTAAAACTCGTACAAAGGCTCCTAAAAACAATGCATCTACTTCAGCTACTCCAGCATTTGATTCTATGTGTAGCTAGTGGCAAATATAATTGTTGTTGTTGAGTTATGTTACTCCAAAGTTGAGAGCTCTTTTTTTGTTGGGTGGCCGAAAACCCAGTCGGCCGAAAAGTAGGTGCCCGAGCTTAGTTGGCTATATTTTGGTATGATTAGTCGGAATCGTCGCGGCGCCTACAACGTGGCTGTACCTGCATCCTTTTTGACCCCAACTACCAAATCAGCAGCCGCCCAACGTAAGAATATCACAATCGTGGCTGTGGAAAGAGCAAGACCCTAGGACCGGCCCGGTGTCCGAAAGATTACTAGACGGTAAAACGTTGATCGCTTCATCACGCTACCTTGCACTCGAGTGAGATGCCCTGGCAATCTCATTCGTCGCATTTCTATCTTTAATTTCCACAGCATCATAATCTTACAAACGCCCAGACTAGCAACACATTGAGACTTACACTGCCAGCATGCGGGATGAGCATCTGCCGCGGTGCTGCATAGAGTGCTGGGTTATGTTGGTGCCCCGTGGTTGGCATAAGAGGCACGAAATGCCCTTGTTGTGTTGGGTTTCATGACACGGAGACAATTTTTCCTTTGAGAAATCGCTTTCACTCCCTCACAAAGTCATTCTCTTGTTGTGACACCACACATTCGTTACTTGGTCATTGTTTTTTTGCAGTCATATTCTTCCTCCTACCACTCATTCAGTCGAACTTAACACCCTTTTACATCAATTTCAACTGTCGTACGCTCGACTTCAATACCTACAACATGCTGTTTTTGACATCACTCCTTTTTGGATCTGTGCTTGTGGCTGCAGCACCAACACTCAGCACGAAGAAATCTGCAAACACCTACATTGTGTCCGGCGAACGGATGTCCACAGATGAGGTTAATGCGTCTCGAGCTACATGCTGGGGTGGGGTGCCTTGGCCACTGCTCAATACACCACTTCCAAGCAAAGACAAGGAGTGCGAACAACTTCAGATATACAACAAACCCCAGGCAACGAGCGGACAACTGACGGTCCACAACTACTGCTCCTACCCTATCTACTATACACACATTAACGACCGGGCCCAGACCTTGAATGCAGGTGCGACAGTTACCGAGCCCCTGACCAAGACTGTGTTCAAAGCAAGCAAGAGTCAAAGCATGGGTAACGACATGCTGATAGAGTACGCCAATGCCAACGGACTAATTTACTACGACATCAGCATGATCACTTGCTTGATCTACGATGGAAGTAAGCCCACCGGCGATGCAAGCAAGTGTGCGGGCTTTGAACTTGGACTCCAGCTTGGCAACCCCACCAGCAAGACATTCCAATGCGCGCCGAACTCATGGTGTGATGACCAAGTTTATCTGTATCAAGTAAGTGTGTCCAAATTTGTTGCCATAAGAACAGCTGACTAATGATATGTCATAGGAGAATATGTGCAAGAAGAACAATCCTGTCACTTCCTGCCCCTCTGCTAACAACGGTCTCACGATGGAATTCTGCGCCTCGAATGGCCCGAACAAAAGATCATAGAGATGAGCGATCACTGTTCACTTCCTTCGTATCCTCTTAGAGGATCCCTTTTATTTACTTCGTGTCTGTCTTTACACATACGGCTTCACTGAAGCTTTCACACCGCCCTCGGGCCTTTTTTGCTGCTTTGTGTTATTTTCATGGGATTTATAAGGTGCCTGGGTTTTTGATATAGGAATGGCTAGATGCGAGATGATGACATGAAATGATACCCTTATTTCCTCGCGATGACTATCGTGCAAACAATGCTGTGACTAAGTACTGTGACACTAGCGCCCTAGATACGCTTCCGTATGACTGTGCGTTATTTTAGGCACTTCGGTAGTGTTGTGGTTACGACGTAAGCTGAGGTGTGCCTATATCACAGCCATTATGCGTTCGTTACGTTCTACGTGTGCAGGTATCCAATCAGGCTAACTATGTCCGGGAAGACAAAGCACTTCTCAAACACGAAATTTGCAGACTTGTAGCTATCCGGTAACTAGGTGATTTTCATTCAAGCACCACAAAGCGAACCATCACCACATACACAATACCGCATCAAGCCCATCTATACATCTATGCATCTATTCTATCTACCCATCCACTCCACCAACATATCCAACCCATCTACGCATCCAACCCATCCCTCTCAACTAACCCCCTAACAACATTTACAATAGCCTCTTCTCTCACACCCACTCCCCTTCCCGGTTCCCTCACTAGCCCCTCCAAAACCCCATCTAACATGCTCCTCAACCGACTAACCAAAACACCAATGCGCGCCCACCCTCTCAACCGAATCCACTCATCCACCACCAACCCCCTCCCCAACGTATCTACCTGAATGCGCCCGGCAAATAACAACAGGCTGTACGCATTGAACGGCGTGATGTCGCGTATGAAGACCTTGCTGGTGGCCATTTTGTTGAAGTAGGCGACGAAAGCAGCGTTGGAGGGGAAGGTTTGGGAGGAGAAGAGAGTGGAGGACGGGTGAATGAACACGCGACCATTTTCTTGGTTAAAATATTTGATTTCGCGGGCTTCAGGGTCGAGCTCGACAGCGCCAGCGATGCCGGGGGCGAACTTTTTGTCTGGAAGTTGAATGCGAGCGATTTGGGGGGAGAAGGAGGCCGCGATGAGGGCACGAAGTAGGGCGTCATTAGTGTTGTGTTTGTTGTAGATTCCGTGTGTGGAAGGGCTGGTGGTTGTATAGGATGTCGGGATGAAGGAGATTTCCTTGAGAGAGGAGAGATATTGCGAGCGGTTGGAGGCAATGTCAAACATGGTTTGGATAGAGAGACTATTATCTTGACACCATGAGCGAAGCTCTCGGGTTGGTATACCCTTATTACGGAGGGCGGACCATTGCTCAAAAGCACGAAGGTCGACAAGGAGATCACCTTGGTTGTTGGAGAATGACGAACGGATGCGGTTGAACTGATCGCGTGTCTCCTGGTCTCTCTCACGGGGCGACGTAAATGGACTTCGAGCGGTCAAAACTGATGAGATCGTTAAGGAAGCCTCTAAACAGCCAAAAGTTGCACCATAGACGAGCAATTTGCCTAGGCGTAGATCGGCAGGTATCATTGACATATGGCGACCAAGTGCTGTGAGTTCATTGTCTGTGATCGCTCCCATCTGCGACAGCAGCCTAATTGCACCTTCAACAGCCGTGCTTTCGGGTGGAGTAAGTGCGGATGCAAGAAATCCCGAAATATCTTGTACACCCATCGCCTTGATTGAGAGACACATTTGTTCGAGTGGCACTCGTCGGATTTCAGGGTCAGGTCGCTCCATCATCTTGGCTTCAGCATTGCGAGTATACAACTTGTAGCATTCACCAGCTCGAACACGACCTGCCCGACCTCGGCGTTGTTTGCATGCCGCTCTGGATGCCCACGTCTCAGCGAGCCGGACCATGTTGCTCTGTGGGTCGTAGCTGGTTTCTTTGACACGGCCTGTATCAATAACCGCAACAATGTCTTCGATTGTGATAGATGTCTCCGCAACGTTGGTAGCCGCGATGACTTTTCGCTTACCAGCAGGCGGTGGAGGGAAAACACGCTTCTGTTCGACCGGAAGCAGCGACGCGTGTAGTGGAAGCGCATGGAGATTCGGGAATCGATTTAGAGCCTGTAAGGTACGATCAATCTCCATTGTACCTGGTAGAAAGATCAATATACCTCCATCCTTGGATCCTAGTCGACGATCGATGTGGCGTACAGTCTCAGCGATAAGATCGTAATTGATACCGAAGCCAATACTTCGCAAATTAGCGGATAGTGTCTTTTCCCTCTCATCTTCGTCACCAATCGCATTGCCCTGGAAGCCTGTGAAATGTACAACATCGTCGACATAAAAGTCGTGCACTGGGTGCGTTCGACCTTCGATCTCGACCCGGCCCACGGGTCCTACGTCTCTAAAGTAAGCCTCAAACACGTCTGCATCAAGCGTCGCGCTCATGAGAACGACCTTGAGGTCTTTACGTGTGCGTAATATCTGTCGCAGTAAGACAAGTAAGAAATCTGTATCCAAACTACGCTCGTGCACTTCGTCAACCACAACATGACTGACATCGGCCAATGCAGCAACCACATCTTCAGCATCTCCACCGGAAGATTGAAGGCGTCTCAGCAGAACACCAGTTGTTACAAACGTGATTTTCGTTGTGCTCGGTCTTTGTTTCGATTCACCACGAATCGCGTACCCTATCTCGTCTCCAACCTGGGAGCATCGTTCATCGGCAACGCGGTCTGCAAGACCAAGGGCGGATATCCGTCGAGGTTGCGTACAGATGATATTCGCAACCGCGCCAAGCTGTCGCTCAATCAGATCATCTAGAACGAACTGCACCGATTGGGTCGACTTTCCAGAACCAGTTTCCCCAGAAATAATAGTGACCTGGCAGTTGTTGACGGTCTCTATGATGTTTGCTTTGAGTCGCCAAGCTGGCAGAGCTTGTCGAACGTTCATCATCTTTTGTTGAGCGGACGTCATTTGTTTGGCTTTCCATTTTGACAGGATATCCTGGCTAGCTGGTGTGGCAGGCGTCCAATCAATGACTTTACGGTATCTTCCTTTCCTGGTGCTATTGCGGGATTGTTGCTCGACAGTGTGACCCGCCGCAGCTAAGCCAGAGAACACATCAGCCAGACGACCTGGGTTTTTGAAAATCTCTCCGGAGTTTTGCTGCACCCAGTCGACAAGATCGTATATCATAGGCATTCCAAGACAACTAGATTCAGCATGCAATAAAGCACGCCGTATAATGCTGAGGCGAATATATGCAGGTATGGCCGCTTCGAATGTGATGACTGGAACAACGGCTGGGTATGGCCCAAACGGTTTCCTGGCTTGTAGTATGAGCCGCTTCCCTTGTTGTTTGATGTCTAGCTCAATGCGGCACATTTCTGGAGACGGCCGAGTGAACAACTTATCATAGATTGCCTCCAAAGATGACATCTCTGTTTCCCAAGGATCATCTTCTACTAGTTCTTCCGAGGTATCGAACAATACAAGATCTGCCAAATCTTGCACTAGACTATTGTCATCTACATCTGGCCGTAGCAATCTAGACTGGAGAAGGGCAGCTGCCTTTCGCTCATCTCCGTGTTGGCTATCATATGCTTCTTCGCAGAGATCTGCAGAATACCCTGCAGCTGCAAGGCGTGTAACAGCAGCTTCTCGTTTAAGATCAGAGCTCGCCATGCTAACACCAGCAACATAGCCTTCTGGTAAGCTCCACGAAGGGAGGTCGTCTTCTGGTACATGAATAAGTAACCATTCAAGAATCTCCTCACGATCTTTGCAGATATCTGCAGCTTCCTCGACATGGCTTTGCCGGAAGCCAAGCCCGGAAATCTCGCCTACAAGCCGTGACCTGATCGCAGGATTCACCGCAATGGCATTTGGGTTCCACACTGCATCTCGTCGGATCAGATGCTCGGCTGCCTTTCTCGTCTTTTTCCCAAGTTCGATTTTTGGGACACGTTCCCATCCTTTGAGCACATTTCTGCTAGGAGATGGGCCTCTTGAGCTTGGCATAGAAGCCCCGGGCTGTAAATTATTGGCTTTTTGAGCCTCTTCCCTTTCCTTCTGCTTCTTCTCGCGTACCCTGGCGGCAGTTTCCCGAGCTTTCTCTCGTTCGGCAAAACCAAAGAAAGGATCAGCTTCGTACATCCAGGCATTTCCTTCTAATTCATCCTTCTTCTTCAGTTCTGCGAACTCGCCCTTCCACATGTCTTTATAGATTGGAGGCAACATCATGTGTAGATTCTTGCCACTAGCAACACGGAAGAGCATGTATGTGGCAGCGAAGTTACGGGCCTCTACAGCAGTCGGTTGGCGTGCCTTGTCTTCGAGTTCGCGTGGGATTTTGAAAGGTGGGAGGGTGGTAGTCTCGCGGGTTTTCTGGTTCGTCTTTGCTAGGACAACCGCATAGACAAAATGCTTGTCCTCATCTTTGCGCTAAGAATGTAAGCTGGAAGGATTTAAAGTTTTATGGCTTATTTGCATACCATTCGGTACTCTGGTGTTCTCCAATGCTGCTTCTGGAAATGTTCGGAAAGCAAGTTAACAGGCAGTTTACCAGTCCAGGAAGCTCCGGCAATCAGTGTCCTGGCATCTGGCCTCTTCAGACCATTTTCGGACTGCCCAGGCGTGATCTTCCCTTTGCCTTGACCGTCATCTGCGCCAGCTGAGCTTTCGCCCTTCTTCTTTTTGCTTTTACCATCACCAAAAACAATGAAGCTGGTGTCTTCCTCTGGTGGTACTGTTTTCTTTGCAGGCTTATTGCGTGGTGGGTGAGCGTTCTTCGGCATGATCTAAGGCCGTGCAGAATGCTCTTGGTGTGTAATCAACGTGAAGAAATCATACGTGGGCGCCGACTAGCGCTCGCAGTAAGTGGGCTCACCCCTCAGGCTTGAATGTGAATTGCCTCCCGAATAGTTGAAGGACGGCCGAAAAATACAAGCTCGCCTTCGTCGCCATGGTTCTGGCGTCGCGAGCAGGCAGGAACCAGACCAAGCTCTAAAAATTGCGGACTCGGCCGCATTATAGCCGAAGCGTGGGTTTGAGCAAAGCAGGGACCAGTCGTTCGTTGCATCACCTCCCCGAATTTGATAGCCATGGCTGCCCCAAGCGACCGTTTTTCCAACGAGCAAACCAAGCATGAAGGCGCCGAATATAAAGCCCAAGATGCTCCAAAGAAACGCCCTAATGCTTGTACGTCAATCCCCTGCCTCACGCGCAAACCCAACGCAAGCTCACTATCCAGTCACAGAACTCATGACCACGGCAAAGAAGCCCAAGCCCTCCCTCACCAAAGCCAAAACTATGCTCAAGGGTATGGGCATGGGCATGAACCCCCGCAACGGCCTCGGAGCATACCTCTCGGCCCCCGAAACCAATCCCGATGGCCGAGTCGTAGAATTCGACGACGATTTTGTAGTCATACGCGACAAGTACCCAAAGGCAAGCGTGCACCTGCTCCTGATTCCTCGCGACAAAGCATACTACAATGAACATCCACTACGCCTTCTGTCCGGGGATGTGGACTTCCTTCAGCATGTCCGTACACGCGTTGCTCGCCTGAAGCGCCTTGCTGCCACCGAACTTCGCCGCCTATACGGTGCGTACAGCGCGTCAGACAAGCCGTATCATGCGGCTCTCGAATCGCTTATGGAGTCATCTACGCCGCCAACGCCTGGTCAGCTCGCTGCTCTTCCGACAGGGCGTGACTGGGAAGCCGATATTGTTGCCGGGGTACATGCACATCCGTCCATGAACCATATGCACATTCATGTGCTGAGTCGAGATATGTTCAGCCCGTGCGTCAAGCACAAGAAGCACTATCTTAGCTTCAACTCGGGCTTTTTAGTGCTGGTTGACGAGCTTCCGCTGGAGGAGGGGAGCGCGAGGTATAAGCCGGGAAATTGGCCAAACTGGGATATGGTGTGTTGGCGGTGTGGGAAAAACTTTAGCAACAAATTCGCCCAGTTAAAACAGCATCTGGAGGAAGAGTTTGATGAGTGGAAGAGGGCGTGAGGATGCTGACATTGAAGACGAAACGAATGGCTGGACCAAAATGTATCTACCAGCCAACTTTTGTTTGCCACTCTATTGTACACCCTGGCCATACCACCGTCTAGTAATAGGTAAATCGTACTTGAACCTGGCCCTAGCAAGTATCTGACAAGGAAATGCCCATTCCCTACTATTGCTCTGCGAAATGCTACATAAAAATGATTATCACGCATCGGGCGCTACAAAACAACTAGGCCTTAGGCTTAGCCTTAGGTGTACCACTACGAACACGCTTAGCCTCGGGGCGCTGCAGATGAGCGGCCGGAATCCAGCTCTCATCGTAGGCCTTCGCGCCAGAAGTGACGGCAGGGCCGTCGGAACCAACAACACCAACCTGGTCGGCGGGATCAACCTTCTTCACACCGGTAGTCGACTTCTTCGCGCGCTCGCCACCCTTACCGCGGCCCTTCTTCTGGGGGAAGAAGGTTGAGATCCAGGTGTTGTAGATGAAGAAGACGGTTCCACCGAATACGCCGAGGACAACGAGATAGAGGAAGATGCTAGAAAGACGCATGTTAGCCTGGATGTGGCGGTGTGGATGGACGGGCGCCAACGTTTGCGGTTTCGGATAGGAACATACATTTGTGGGTCAAAGATGCTGTTGGCCGATTCAACGACGCTGACCGTCTCGTTGTAGGCCGAGACAGTGATGAAGGTGTTCTTGCTGTCCCTCAAGACAGCCACGAGCTGCAGACGCAGATCCTGGGGATGCAGGTCCGTGGTGAAGCTGTAGGGCACAGTCTCATTGGCGCCGGCCGCGATTTCAATCGAGTAGCGCTGGGCGGTGAGGTTGCGCAGGATCTGCAGCTCTCCGGCCTGCTCTTGGAGCAGCGACCCGCCGACAATGGAAAGGCCTATTGGAGTGGGCTCCTCATTGATGACGGAAAGGCGCGCCTGTGTAGCCTGGCCATTGACGAGCTTGACGCCAAATATCTCCGACTGCGGGAACGAGACGGAGACCTTGACGTTCAGGTTGGGCGATTGCGCTTCCTCCTCGGCCACCTTTTCGACCTGCAGCACGCGACGGTTAGTTGCTGATGTCATGCATCGTCACGGTTCAGCAGCCACTCACCTCGATGGCAAAGGCATGGAGGGCGCGCAGGGAGAGCAGCAGCAGGGAGGAGAGCTTCCAAGATACCATGGTGGATGCAGCGAGAGATGGGGGATGGAAAGCAGCAGCGGGGAGGGCAATGGGCGGAGAGAATAGAACAGGAGAATAGATGTGGGACATGGGGTAGTTTGAACGTGGCTTCTGGCACCGACGTCCGGGCGCAGCGCAGCGCAGCCTCGCCAATCAGCTCCTGGCCATGCATCGCTGCGCGCCAGGTGAACACACTCTCACGCTCGCGGCCGTGGCATGGCCTCCTCTGCGCGCTCCTTCACTGCAATGTCACTGCAAGACCCCGTCGCACCTGCGTGCATGGCGCCTTGCCTGCATCCCCATACAGTGCAACCCACCTTCACTCGCGCTTTCCTGGCGCCACCCAGGGTTGTCGCTACACGCTATTGCTGCTGGGCCTCCCCTTTCCCACCCAGCCCTCCAGCTTGCACCCATCGCTTGACAATTCATGCATTCCTAGCTCGTAGCTATGTCATTCAATTCGTTTCTCGACAGCCTCAGTCTCACTGCCAGTGGAAGCTCCTCATCCAGTCTCGCCGCCAGCCAGACCCGGAATGGAGACTCGGACCAGCATAGCCGCCATGCCCAAAGCGGCCATGCTGGCGAGAATGGTAGCCTCCCCATCGGCTCCAATTGCAACATCGCTGCACTCCATGCCCGCTACCAACGGATTGCAGAGCTCGATGCAGAGAGGGCGCTTTTCATCAGGGACCTTGTCAACATTATACAAAGCTTGAGCATGCAGTGCCAAACATTCGGCAATCTAGTCCACGAGAAGAATGACCTCATACAGAACCTCTACCGTGAGAGGTACCATTGTAACCAAATGGTGCAAAACGCCCAGTCCGCCTTGGTAACTATCTCCTTGTCGTCTTCATCGCCGTCGCTGACTGATCTAGGCCGAAAGCCCTTACATTATGATATTGATTGACGGCAACGACATAATGGTGAGTAGCTTCGTTCTCTATGCGAGCTAACAATAGTAACGAGTAGATAGTTCACCAACACTCTTCTCAGTGGGGGCAGAAATGGCGGTCATGAAGCTGCCTCTCAGCTCTATGCCGCAGTCAACGAGTATATCGAAATGGATGCTAAAGATGTTCCTTCCGATTCGCGTATCGCCTGCCGCATCTACGCCAACATCTGCGGCCTCAGCAATGCCCTATTCAGCCAAGGCGTGACCCACAGAGTCGAAGATTTTCAGTCCTTTGTGCACGGTTTCACTTGTGGGCAGTCAATGTTCGAGTTTGTCGACGTTGGTACAGATCGAAACAGTGCTTCAGAAAAGATGATTGGTAAGTCAAACAACGTGCAGTTACTGTGGACTCCATAACGCCAAAGCTGACTTTGTGGCATAGAATCATTCAAGGTATACTCAGAGTCGTACCAATGCCGCCGTGTGCTATTTGGATGCTGGCCCATTGGTAGATATGCCCATATATTGGAGGAATATTCCAGTAGGTTTGATGTTACCAACAAGGTTGTGCTCCTGGAGGGTACACCACTCCACAGCCTGTCGAATGGCCAGCTATATACTACCAAGAAACTTCCTAGTCTCCTTCGCGAAACAAAAATTGACATTGATACATCGCCGACGTCAAGACACAGTCTACCAACCACTGATCCCGATTCATCCATCAATAGCCCTAGGAATTACAACATGTTTTCAGGACTACCCTCTCGTTTCCCGGCTGCACCCCAGGCAAGCTGTGTCGTGGGCACTCCTACGCTGCCCGGGGCATCTCCAGCAGTGAGCAATTGTACTTCTTGTACACCCTCAGTATCCTCTGAAGGTTTCGCTTTGGTATCAAGACCATCTAAAAGCTGGGCTGCGAGAGCCGCCGCCCCTCCACCCACCTCGACTACCAGCCCAGCCTACGTACCTGTCAATCACGAAGAGGTTATCTCACGCAACCGTCACGGCCAACGCATCGACCCCCCAGTTAGCAACTACGACAAGCCCGAAATCGACCGCATCAAAGCCATGAAACTTTGCAACGTCTACTACCTCCGCGGCAACTGTTTCAACACCTACACCACCTGCACATATTCTCACGCACAGAAACTTGCCCCAGCTGAGTTAGCTACACTCCGCCTTGTAGCGCGCATGGCGCCTTGTGCAAATGGTAGCGCGTGCAACGATTCTAAGTGTCTCTATGGCCATCGATGTGCGGCACCGCCGTCTAGGAATCAAACTGCTAAGGGCGGCAAGACATGTGTTTTTGCTGATTATTGCAAGTTTCCGGAGGAGCTGCATGACATCGATACCAACGTGGTTAGGACTCTTGTACTGAGGGGATAGTTCGACTGAGCGAGTCATCTGTTGAGGTTGTTTACGAATGCGGAATCTCAGATCAATTATTATTTTTGGACCGGATTGAGGAGTGGATTGGGGTTGGAAGTTTTTTATTTTTCTCTAACAGCATATGGGTCTGGGTGGTTTGCTCTCTCTTTCTGAGGCCTTCATCGGTGCGTTGGGGTGTTGGGTTTTTCCCTAGGCATAGTGCACGTAGCAAATGGCAAACGGCAAACGGCAAGTATACCACTCTGTGGCTTCATTGAAGGTGATGAATGGGGGCAACCCATACCTAGTCATGTCAACCCAGGTCATCACTCAGACGATCATAGCGAATTCACACCGTACCACTCTCTTTCGACGTATCCTTGATCATTACAAAAAGGCAGACGATGATTGGAATAAGCAAGTAGACATTTTGACTGGTGACAAGAAGATTGGGAGTATACACAAATCTTTCGATACCCAGGCCGGGATATTTCCCAAGGGATTTCACGCCGATATTACGCTTATTAAGCCTACATTGGCCTCTACGGTCGATGGCGTCGCATCAACGGTGCCCGATCTTGGCTGGCTCAATCGTGACTCGTGGAATGCGCTTCGACGACAGACTTCCGCAGTCGAGCCACCGCGAAGCGAAGAGCATGGCGTGCGATAGTTTTTCAGAAACCTGGGTTGTCGGTCAAGGCATTTTTCTCAACCCACCTGCATCACAGAAATTGAAGTTTCAGGAAAATCACGACTTTTCCACGTGGGAGACATTCATTTCTAGGGCCGTCCTCTACCGCACGCACCCCGGATTTGGCGATGATGACAATGATCATTACAGCGGTACGGCTTTGTATGCTGATGGAATACGACACGATGGTACTGAAGGACCAGGTATCGTGGGTTTTCAGAGCTTTGAGCAAAGAAGTCCCGACTTCCAGAGATATTATATGGAAGGGGCTGAGCTTGCTTGCCAGCTTCAGCTTGGTCGTGTGACGTTTTATGCTGCATTTGAAGTTCCCGAGGAACTGAAACGCGATTTCACAATTGCGTAGTCTGTATTAGGTTTGGAACTCGAACACCATTGGAGTTTGTTATTTAATTTAAAAAGGTTCAATCTAGTCCATTTGCCCTCCTTTTCTGCCCATTGCCAAATATACATGCACTCAGACGGGACTAATGTAGGTGGGTGACATTGTTTGTCGGTAGGTGTAAGGTAGATCTCACGCAAGATATATGTCAGGAGGTGCAAAAACTAGTAGATTGAAAAGAGATCAAATAGTAGATAGGCGGTTGCCTAGAGGCTGCCCGAAGCTATCCCCCAATTGGTTGGTTAGGTGAATTCCCTAGCTAGCCGATGAGGGGAATGGGAACATCTCGAGAGTCACTAGGATAGCTCCCGATACAAATACAGCATGACAGGCTTTGAGGCTTCGCTCCCGTACCTCTGTTCATTAATAAACTTCGGATTTCACCCTGTTATACGGACAACTCGATCTAAGCGCATGTTCGCAGCCTTACATGAAAAGCTGCCAGCATACAACTCCGAATGCTGTCGATCCTGTGGCTATACAAACGTCAGCCAAACATTAGTCGTATGGCTTAGATTTGATCTAACTGTCTAATGGAAAAACCATAATGCCTTCCCGGCGTGTTTCCACTGACATTTCAAGAACTGACCTCGCTCATGCTCTCGGATACTCCAACTACCCCGACGATACAGCCGCTGAGCCGTACCTAGACTATATTCAAAATCGATATGATGGTAGAGGAAACCCGGGGCAATACTTGAGAGTGGTAGTTGGTGTTGTAAACTATTTCCAACCCAAAAAAGATACTATTTCACCGCAGCCTGGAAAGAGTATTCGGAGGCTCCTACACAACTTAGTCAACACATCGAACGAATATTTCGCAGACACCATACCTAGTTGCCAGGATAGGCAAGATGATGTGGAGGACTCCATATTGTGCATCATCGGAACGTTGTCGCTACTGCATAGCTCTTTCCTAAGTTTACCCACCGCAGGAGGAGCTCGTAAAATTACTCTAACATACAATATGAATTCACAAGCTACCTCTCCGGCACTGAGAGGAACCCCGTATGAAGAAAGTGTGTCCGGCTTGATCAAGGGCAGTGGCATGATTCCTTCGGCGGAGCAGTGGAGATTATCCCCAGGTCGTGAAAATGGCGATGCAGGAATCAGGGCCGCAACACAACTGATGGCAATGACAAGCTCCAGCATCGAGCCAACATCAAGCTCAATAGATTTAACTCGACCACTCTATGAATCCGAGTCATTGTACCTCGCTCAAGAAAACGTACCTCTCTAATTCTTGGATAATTTGGATGCCATGGAATCACTCCAAATTGACGCTGCTCGCCTCAATGCCTACAATCTAAAAGTATTTGGGGCGGTAGGCATCACGTGGACAAAAAATATCTCCCGACATATGCTTTTGTCCAAGCGTAATGGCCAGTACGTCCTCGAAGTCTTTGCGTTGCCCTGTGCCCTTAACGCTAAAACCTTTATTGCCGATGGCTGGGGGCATCATCGGTGAAGGGTTTGCACAAGAGATTAGGCTATCTTATAGTATTCTCTTTAATGCTTGGCATGATACTCCTGAGCATGCAAAGTGGATTAGGCCTGTTGGCGGCAGGCGAATTTGCTTGTGCAGGCCATGTTCCGCAAACCGTTACCTAAAGAATATGGTGTCACAGTACCGGAAGGGTAGCAAAGAAGAAATGCCTGGATTTGATCCGTTCCTAGTCAAATTGATGAAAAATAGGCCGCTTGGTCATTGGACGCTGGAACTCTTTCCATCCTTACGGACTCGGATTAAGGCTCTTGAGAAACACTAAGCACCCACAAAACCGTGGAACATACGGGTTCTTCTCTATGACCGTAGAGATACCTTGCAATTCTGGACATTTTTCTAAGTCATTTTCACCTTTATATTTAGATGGCGCGCTAATAGTGTCTCATATTCGCTACGATGGTTGTCATGCTGGCTTCGGTTCAAGTAATATTCTCGGTATCATGCAAGCGGCGGGATCATGCAAATGAGGCGAGCACGAGCAACTTTTGAGAACTTTATTAGGATTGTGACTGCGGAGGCTTGCCGTACGCTCGGTTACTTTGCTCTTTGAGTGGTCAACAATCATATTGGGCAAGGCTATTTTTCAGCCTTGCACAGTCTCCCATAGATGTTATGTAGCTACTTTCGACGGGACTCTTTGAGCGCTACATTCCCATTATACATGAAATAAACCCATTAGCGACTTTTCATCCCATAGTTCTGCCCAGACTCATTGGCTCTAAAGCGTTTATCGCTAGTATGAAGACTCCAAGAATTGCCGACGACTATCGCAGCGCAACACTACGATATGGTGAACGGTCGTATACAAAAACTCTATCCCAAGGGTTCATTTATAGATTTCTGGTGGGACTACTGACCAGCGATGAGTTTGATCTGAGTAATAAATTTCCGAACCTTGACCACCATACTTTGGCGCACTTGACTATATTTCGAGCCGAGTCTCAGCAGAGCCATCAAAACTACCGATAAACCTATTCGGAATTTCCACTACCAGCTAAGGGAATTGGACAAGTACTCTTTCTCGGCGGCCACATGCCTGGATCCTGGGTAGCGGCTGTAGGAGCTAAGTATGGCATTGGTCCGGGGTTCTTTAGACGGCACATCCATGTTTGGCGAGCACCGCAAGGAACGGTTCTGTATTCTGTGCTGACACTGCTCTCAGTGAATTCCATAGTTGGCATACCGCTTCGAATTAACACTGCCTATGACTCAGTGCGCCCCCTTGGAAATCTTTCTCTATCCTCGAGGAGAGATGTACTAACAGAGAAGTTTTACCACAATCCTGCGGTCTTGAATCCTGCCCCTGGCGGCACGTATATTCGCGGTCATGCTTTCCTGGACAGTATGGAGTTCCTCATTGAACAAGACATTTCTATTACTATTGAGCCAGATGGTGATTGATGGACAGGTCAGTGTATGATGTGTACCGCTCTCCCTAGCTTCTAAGATGTTTCAGCGATTCTATGGTCAGATGTGGGTAGCAGGGTTCGTCTGTACCCATCACAGCTGGACCGAGCGCAGAGTTTACGCCTTTAAGAGGCCGCCACAGCGCCACGGACCAACCGCCTTGCCGTCTACCCGTACACATTGCTGGGCAATTTTTGAAGTCAATACACGGCACCATTGCGGGTGTACAGACGATATATGCAAGGCTTTTATGCTGCCATGGATCACCAGACTAATACGAGGGCCATGTGTGCTAACCTGGATACGAGACCGCCATGCCAAGCGCCTGCGGCTGAACCATGCGCAGGCTCTCCAGCCTCACGCTCAACTCCTGTCCTATCCGGCGGGGCTGATCCACTGGAGACTCCCTATCACCAACTGCAAGCCCACTACCTAGAATCATGTCGAATTATGGATCAGTTCCCCCTCCAGGGGGGTATACACCAACACCGCCGAATCAAAGCGCTCCCATGCATCCGCAGCAACAGCAAGGCTACCAGTCCGGCACGCCAAACTATGGGCACCCGGGGCATGGACACAAGTCTGGTGGCGCATTTGAGTCGATGATGAGCCAAATGAACCAGGCCGTGACGACGGGAAAGCCAATGTTCAATAAGCTGGGCAAAACGATAAGCTCTAAATTAGGCGGCAAGCCCGCCGCAGGGCCGCCGCAGCATCTGCAGAGCTATCAGAACTATCAGGAACACCAGGGACAGCAAAGCCAGGGGCAAGTATATCAGCAGCAGGGCCAGACGTATAGTCCTCAACAGCAGCAACAGCAACAGCAACAACAGCAACAACAGCAACAACAGCAACAACAATGGCAGCCCCAACAATCACAGCAGGAGACACAACCACAGCAACACCAGTGGCAGCAACAGGCTCAAGCGCAACAACAACTGCAACAACCGCCGCAACCGCCGCAACCGCCGCAACCGCCACAACAACTGCAGCAGCAACAGTCACAACCACAACCGCAACCATCAACCTCATATGTTTCTTCCCATCAATCGCCGTTCCAGCAATCGTCCAACTACGCATCACCAACACCGGGCCTTCCTAGCCAGAACAACTACTTCCCTCCACAGAATGCTCCACAGCCGAGCGCACCCCTCGATGCGCCAGCCCATGGCCCATCGCCAGGATCAGGAGGCAATATTGGAATGACACCACAAGGAAATTTTCAGGGGCAGTACCAGCAAGATCAGCAGCCACAGGGACAATACATGGGTCAGCAGACAGGCATTGTTGGAAATGGGCCGAGTCCCGGGTATCCTCAGAGCACCCAGGCACCTCATATGGCCGATGTGTCTCCAGTGATTCCTCCTGCCAACCCAGCAACGCAGTCAGCATGGGCATATCCACCAGCTTCGGAGCAACTACCTCCAGGAGCGCCGCAGCAGACGTATCAGGCATTACCGTCTCCCCCGGTCCCAAATGCACAGCAGCAGCAATGGAAGCCCATTTCTCCTGTGGTTCCACAGGGCCATTCCCCCGTTCCTTATAGTTCAGCAAGCCCGCCTCTCCCACAGCAGATGTACACACAGCCACAGACAGCGCCGAATGCGTCCTCGCAGCTAACTCAGCCATCAACACCTGCACCCCAACAGAGTGCGGCGCCATCTGGGCCAACAGAGTTTATCGCCGAGTTGCCAGCCGACCTGGGCAATCTCAACCTCAATGAACCAAAATCACAGGTGCCGTCTCCCACGGCACAGGCGGCACAGTATCAAGCATACCAGCCAGCAGGGGCGCAAGGAGGGTCACCATCCAGCCGATTTTCCGTTCCACGGCGGGCGATGAGCTCGAGCAGTTTGCCCCTAGCGGATCCGTGGCGGTTTGCAGACCCGATAACAGAACAGCCAACTCGCGAATTCTACATTTTGGCCGACCTGCTCTTCGACGCATTGGACCGCAACTGCGAGCCGCGCAACAGCGGCCTCTTAGAGGGCCCCAAGATTGTGAAGAGCTGGGTGGAAATGAGTGCAGACGCACGTGGTAGGTGGAAGAGAAACTGTGCTATGCGAGGAAAGCAAAGCTGACAAGAATAGAACTGTTCTCATACAACGGATACGCGGCGCTTGCCATGTTGTGGAGCCTCGAGGGGATACCGCACGTCATGGTGCCTGTGCAGCCGGCACTAGCCCCCGTGTGGAACTTTAGCCAGCACTCGCACGCGCAAGACATGAAGTTGATGACGGAGCCACCGTCAGCTACCTCGACGTATGCAACGTACATGCCGGCACTCAACCGCGCGGGGTGGTACAAGTTCTTCTTCATGGAAATGATGCACATGCCGGACGACATCGCCAAGTTGATGCCCGCGCTGTGCGCAGACACGTACAAGCCCGGGGTGCTCAATCACCCGGACCTCAACAAGCGGGATCGCGCAGAGGTGGCGGCATTA
Source organism: Ophiosphaerella narmari (assembly GCA_028456235.1). Classification (NCBI taxonomy): domain Eukaryota; kingdom Fungi; phylum Ascomycota; class Dothideomycetes; order Pleosporales; family Phaeosphaeriaceae; genus Ophiosphaerella; species Ophiosphaerella narmari. Next base: position 594,610 of record JALNQA010000008.1, read on the forward strand.
CAGGCGCGGGCGGGCGAGATTGAGACGATTGCCATTGAGCGCGTGTGCAGGGAGACGCGGTCGAGCATGATGCTCGACCCGAACGTGAAAGGGACGACGGCGGGAGCGATGCAGCCAGGATCGCCAGAAGACGTGGCGGTGCAGATGCACAGGATTCAGATGGAGCGGCAGTTTAACGATACGGCAGTCAAGACGGTGCTGGGCGGGGGAGTCATGTTTGGGCCCATGGGAGGGACGTCGGGTGGGTATGGTGGGCTGGTGTGACAGGTCGATTCTCGGCCTGAGTGGCTGGACGTGGCGGGTACCTGCACTAGACGGCCAATCAGCTGCGGCCCAGCCAGCCGTTGAAACAAGCATGGCCAGCAAATAAACAAGTTAAACAAGCTAAACAAACTAAACATGGGGCAGGCGTGGCCATTCCTAATGGCGTCACTGTGGCGTGCGTGCGTGCGCAGGCACAACTTGCTGGCGCGCTTGTTTTCCAACCACCCATGCGCAGTCTCTTCCCCCAGTGTTGCTCGTCAGTATTCTTTTGACCATCCATTCCATACACATACACACCAAACATCTACAATGCGCACCCCAGCTCTTCTCGCCCCCCTCGCCCTCGCAGCTCATACCCTCTCCCAGGCAGTGCCAGAAGGCATCGCCCCGTCCTCGCCGCCCCCGCCTGGCTGTGAGCCCAATACATCCTCATCCTTCACAATCGGCACCCTCAAGCTCCACCGCAAGCGCGAGACAGCCGCACAGGTAACCCCCCCCCACTTCTCCCCGTCCCTCCTCCTCCTCCTCCTCCTCCTCCCATTGACACCCATGGCCAGGCCGCAGACGGCGCCCTCACCTGCACACTTAAAAATGGCGTCCTACGCGACCGCGACGCTCGCACCGGCTCTGTCGTAGCAAACCGTCAATTCCAATTCGACGGCCCGCCCCAGGCCGGTGCCATATATACCGGCGGCTTCTCCGTCTGCGCCAATGCTTCTCTTGCCCTGGGTGGCTCCACACGCTGGTGGCAGTGTTCGTCGGGCGGCTTCTACAATCTCTACGACGAGTGGATTGGCGCCCAGTGCGAGGAGATTCGCATCCAGGTCTCCTTTGTCGGCGCGGTGTCGAGCGTGAAGCAGGTTACCAGCTCAACTACCGTGCCGGTTGCGAGTATACAGTCGAGTCTAGCCACCATTTCAGGCCCCGTGAGCACCGTTAGTAAGTCTGCCATTGGCCCTTCGGCCTCGTTTTCCGCAAATTCGAGTGCGGCCGTGACGAGTGGTGTGAGTGCGACAAGTGGCCTGCCAAGTCGGTTTGCCTCTGTTTCTGGGGGTGCCGCGGGCGCAACGGGCGTGGCGCCTGCGCCTCCCGCTGGCGGCGCTGGCGTGTCGTCAGTGGATGTCTCGCAGACTGGCCTGTTGGGTGCGTTTTTTGTCGTCTTGGGCGCCGCGCTAATGCTCTGAGGAGCTTCTTATTCTTTGTATTGTTTGGCGACTTTTTTTTTTTTTTTTTTTTTTTCGTCTCTACACTCGTATGCGGAGGGGCATGCGGGCATGGATGGGACAAGCGAATACGACTTTCATGCTTGATGTTGAAGATAGATTGCGGGGGGCCGCTTTGGTTTTATACACACGGCTGGGTCTTGATGGGCAGATGAAATGACCATGGATACACGACAGTGTTAATGATAATACTAAGATAGTTTGTCAACAGTTTCAACCCGCCATCGGCGTCAACGTAGATCAAACCGCAAGGTCCATGCCCCCAACCCCGACCAAAATCCTCACCTGGCTCTTATCCTCTATCAATGCCTTGATCCCGCCTTCTACTAATTCCCCTAGCTGTATCTTCTTCGTAATCATCTTCTGTGGCCTAAGTTTTCCTATGCAACCATTAGCACATTCACGCTCCGCGGCAAATTACATACCAGCAACTAAACAATCAATAACAGCCTGGAAATCTTTGCGCTGATACCCCAGCACGGTCATGTATCGTGCTTCTCTAAACACGAGCACATTCGGATTGAACGGGGCTTCCTTTTCCCAAATTGCGACGTTGACAACCGTGCCCCTGGCCCGCACTGTTGCACATGCTGTCTTCAAACTCGCTGGCACGCCTGCGCAATCAAACACAATGTCTGGTCCATCGGTACCGCTGAGGCGCTTGCTCGTTTCCACAACATCGCAAGTAGTTGGATTGAGGACATGGTGGGCCCCAAAAGCGCGGGCAAAGGATTGACGAGATGATGAGACTTCGCTGAGGATGATGGATGTGGTGTTAAGCGCCACGAGACACTGGACAATGGCAAGGCCGATGGGTCCGCCGCCAAGGATCAAAACGACAGAGGAAGGCTAGATGGGAAAGTGGCAGAGATGGCGTGCCAGGCGACGCTGAGGGGCTCGACGAGAGCGCCAATGTCGAGGGGTATGGTGAGCGGTAAAGATACGACGGAATCACTAAGGCCGCCGCCGCCGCCGCCACCACCACCACCACCACCGGATAGGCCAACGAAGCCGCCGTTCGAGCACACGTTTTCGAGACCAGCGGTGCGGGCTGGGCAGGTGCCGCGGGCGATAGTGGGTTGAACGACGACTTGTTGGCCGAGAGTGAGGGACGACACGTCTGGCGCAATTTCGGTAATGGTGCTAGAGAAGTCGTGGCCGGGGGTTATGGGGATTGTGGGGGTGTTGTAGGGGCAAAAGGTTGGGCCTCTGAGATATTCGTGCAAATCAGTGCCACAAATGCCTACGAAGGCCGGTGCGATCTGTGGAGTCTGAGTAACTTGCTTCAAGGGGCCTGAATGAGGGGGTGGATTACCCTGACTTGTCCTGCGCCGCATTTTTGCTCGTCCACATCTTCAATGCGAATATCTTCTTTGCCATGGTATCTGGCAGCTCGCATGTCGTCGGTGTAGTTGTCCCTCCGGTGCTGGTCCTTGATCCGGGCGGCTCGTCTCTTTCTCGACTAATGACAGTGTTCACAAAGGCACTCTCGATAGCAGACATCTTTACTCCTTTTGAGCGCCGTAGTGGGGCACCTACACACTCGGCAAATCGGCCTGATACGAAATCCCACAGTAAGAGCCAACTGATATAACCACAATAATGCAGAAGTAGTGTGTTGAGTGATCGCCTTTGCGTCGTACTAGTACGGCAGTCTAGCGACTACTTGAGCGCGATCCTTGTGGCCGCACCACCGGAGTATCGGCGGAAGTGTCGGATACGGGTGGAATGTTTTCAAGGGTGAGAAGTCCGTATGGCCGGAGAAATCAGGTTTCCATGTGGGTGTAAGCCCTGTGGGGGCGGGGACGTGTAGTGAACCAATCGGGTCTTCGGATGACTGTCTTTGTTGTCGAGAATTGACATTATACAGAGCGTTTTTGCAAGTACCTCCTTTTCGAGCTAATTAACGATGTTATATTAATCTTGATAGGGATTGTGATCCTGTAGTGCAACAACAGGTACCCATCACAACGTGGCTCCCAAAAAGATGCCCAGCTACGTCGCCCAGCACACTAAAATTGCGAGGTAGACCCAACACTCAAGAGCGTTTTGCACAGCCCAAAGCTAGTCAATATATCATGCTAGCTCCGTCTCAATTTTAGCCCACCAGCCGTTAGGTCTGACTGCTTAGATCTGCGAAATTGTCGTCGAGATATTCGAGCGCCTCACTTGAACCACGCAGTAAATCTGAAATTTTCCCTATAACTTTCTTCTGACTGTGCCATTTCACGACGCGCTCAGAGATCGTGGCTATTGTTTTGTCCGGCCATGCGATTGGGTCAAGCGGTATGTTCTCAGCCATGTGGCCTTGCAGTCCTTGGCTGAACTGGACATTCGGCACTGACAACATGGTTTTAAACTTGCTGAAGTCCCAATCCAGCTGACTTATTTCTTGTACCATTGTTTCGTAGTCCTTGTTCAACTGTTGTAGCTGGGCAATTTGCTTCGAAGTCATGGAAGCTTCACGCCGGAGAAGTAGCAAGGTATTAACTGCTCTTGTTTCTATCATGTGTAAATCAGTGATGTGTTTAAAAGACTTGCCAAATAATCCAGGAAGGTTTCGAAGTGTCCACTTATGATGGCGATCTACTTTGTCGTCTATTTTGAGCGCTGAGTGCATGCATTGGCGCCGCACTTGCCGCAGGCAATCTTCGGCGAGCGAGAAGGTAAACCTAGCGTCCCGATTCTTGGTAGCCTTTTAGTACTGATATAATTATTCTCGCGAAAAAACTGACCTGGTCAAACATGCGTTGCAGAGCAGTCTCGGTCTTCAGAAAGCGAAACAACATATCTTTCCATGCTACCCTGATAGTTCTCTCACTGAGTCGGACATCAACTTTGAGTGGGTTGCTTCCGATGCCCAATGGAAGGCCTAGATCAAGCACTGCATGGTCAAGTTTGATGCACCAAGTAAGTTCGCCGAAATGATCATTAGTGCGGCGGAGCTTAAGGGTGTCGAATATAGGTTTCCAAGATCTATCATAGAAATCGGGTCGGTCGTCGTCACTGGAAGCCGGAATGTCGATTTTGCGAAAAGAATCAAACCAGCTGTCCTCGATCTTGAAAACGGCATGCCTGTTATTCCATATAGCACCCGAGCCGCTTGAGTGTCTTGCGTCAGGGTCGACATGATGAAAATTGGCGTGAAGAAACCTAATTTGATGGTATTCCTCTTCACTTATATGCCTCAAGGGATAAAGCTCGTGGCCGCCTATGAAGGCAACCAGTTGAGTTCGCTGCAGGTGGTGATACAGTATGCGGCCATCAATTGCATCTCGAAAGCCACGACATACACTTCGACAGTCAAGCAGATGATCGAGGGGCACAAATTCGAGCACATGAAGAAGAATCTCGGCAGGAAGGTGTATGTATGGTGACAGTGAGTGATCCTGGCTAGAGTTGATAGAGCCAACAAGAGCAGATATATCGTCTGAATCGAAGCCTAGATCGACATGTCTAGCAAGCCATGACGGCAGATGCGGAGGCTTTGGGGTGTCCCCCATTAAATTTATCGGCTTGTGGGATGTTATCGTGATAGAGGACATGATTGCCCCATAAAATGGAGAAGACTAGAGACGCACGGGCCGAATGCGTGGTCACATGTTGCGGAACATGGGATCGAAGCAGTGGCACAAAACCTGTGCTTACCATAACGAAGCTTAATTATCATGCGATATCATATGATAAAAATGCTTAGAGAGTTGATGTAGTGCCGCCCATACCGGACGTGAAGATCAGTGTTCTGCCACTCCAGCGCGTCAGTGCTATACCGACTCTAGCCAAGTACGGCTAACACATTGTTAGTATGATGACCACATCCATCACATACTCAACACAGTACTTCTGTCACATGGTTGGACTAGTTTGAGGGACGTAGTGTAGGTCAATTCATGTCATTCGATAACGTCAAGCGGAGAAGGAGTTTATATTCGGTTCTCAATGTGCACGGTATGCCTACTCTAAAGCTCACCAGAGCTGATTTTGATCCATGTAGGCTCTTCTTGCGGAAACGATTTGACTGTGGGAGGTGGAAGATGTTCAAAGAGACCGGCCTTTAGAAGGATCTTGGGTGAGTCTTCAGAAAGGAGAGATGCGATTGGGCTTGGTAGTATATTAGTCAAGTCTCAGCAACCGATTTGGATCTTCTTACCACCCGCAATTAGAACAAAAGCGACGTATAATAGTTTTTCCGCTTTTTGTGTCGCTATCTTGGTAGGACTTTAGATACCCATTTGGGTCATCAATGTTGGCTTGATCTTTTTCAAAAACGTAGATGAGAGAGCCAATACTAGACCCTGCTCGGCGGCAATTGGAGCTAGATGGCTAGTTAAGAAGGAAAGGCAATGTTCCACTTGGAGCGTGGACGGACCAATAACAGATTATTGTCTGCTCAGGCAGTTCTTCGAGTCTGACTTTGATCCCTCCGCAATTGCAACGACCTTCTGCCATGGTGGTGGATTCCTTTTATTACCCCTCGGCTATGGAACGCGAGGAGAATCCGTAGCATTATATAGTGGGATGAGGAGGGTGGGTAGTGTCCAGAAGCGGTTAGCGCAATGACTCGACTGTGCGATGCGCGGTGACATTCCGCTCGAGCTCGTGGGGTGCAGTCAACAGCATCAGCAACAACAACACCACCACCACCACCACCACCAACATCCACAATGGTAAGCGCCTGCTTCCGCCAAGCTGGGGCTTGTCTGACCAAGCGTAGACGCGCGACTCAAGTGCAACGTACCTGCACATGCACCACTCGCACCATGCAGACCTCCTGGAATCCTTCACCAACCCCACATCGTCCCAGCTCGCTCCCGAGGACATCTACATACCGCCGCATCTGCAGCCCGTCAACCCCGAGGACGAGGATGACGTGGTGCCCGACCAGCATGCGGCCTTTGGCATCCAACGCGCAACTCAAACGAAGAAGGAACCCGCGTGGCGCGACCTGGGGCTTGACGACCTAATGCGACGCGGGCCCGGCGAGGCTTCAAGGGCAACTGCAGGCGCAAGACCAAACGGCGGCGCAGGCGTCAGCGCGGGAGGCATCACGTTAGCCAGGCATGACGAACCGGTGCTGCTGGCGCTGCGAAGACAGCCTGGACCCCGAGGGCCGGGGGTGAGGACGAATCCAGCTGAGATGCACACGGCAAGCGGTGCAGCTGGCAATGGTCTCCCGAGATGATGAAACTGCACGCCGATTGGTGCACCAGACATGGCATGAGCATTTGGTGGTCTTTGTCTCAGCATATCCCCGCGTTGCTCCTCTGAAACGAGCTACATGCCAAGACGCGCACGCAAAGCTTAGCCACGCATAACATCTAACCACATGTGAAACACCGACAGCAAGCTGTCGACACCACCGCTGCCACTTCCACTCCCTCTTCACAGTTCTTCTGCGGCTGGCCCACTCGTCTATACGCAAAGCGGTTATCTGAGCAAGTTCGTCCCATGCCTAATCACCCTGCTGTCAAGTTTCACGGCCAAGGCCGCGTGGGTGCCTACGAATATGTTTGTCGCTAAGCTCACGTCCCCTGCCCTAGTAGATATGGTTTGGCCAAGAGTTGCATCAAGCTCCTGCTACAATAACCGCTGTCTCGGAGCTTTTTCAAATATTCTCCTCACCTCACCTTCCTTCCTCCTTTTCTTCTGTGGCTGGCCCGTTTCCCTTCTTTGTACCTACTTTGTCCTGTTCATTATCTTCTACCAATCCTTCGTCCATTCATCGCCATGCGTTCTCTCGCCGTCCTCATTACCGTCCTCTTTGCCCTGGTGGCAACATCGTTCGCGGCGTCTGATGTAGACTTTGCCGATATTGAATTCCCGGACCTGGAAGCCCGTCAGAGCCGCAACAATTCCAGGTCTAAAGGCGCTGACACCGTCAAGGGAGCCTGCAAGGAGATGAAAAAGCTCATGCGCATCACCCAGCTCGCCTCCAACCAGACAAAGCTCGATAAGCTTGTTGCGGATGGCAAGTTGACCACTGCCAAAGTCGATGACTTGAAAAAGAAGGCTGCAGATGCCGGTCCAAAACTACAGGCCTTGTCAGCCAACACCACCCTGACCACCGAGTGTCCTAAAATCGCGGCAGAGAGCAAAATGAAGGGAGCTTGCAAAGAAATGAAAAGGCTACAAAAAATGGCAGATCTTGTAAAAAATCAAACGGCTTTGGATGCATTCGCTGCGAAGCATAAACTCAATAGCACCCGGGTTGATAAACTCAAAGCGAAAGTTCAAAATTCGCAGCCAAAATTGATGGAGTTGACATCGAACACCACCTTGACCACCTTTTGTTCGCAACAAAAACAAAAGTCTACTGCTGGCAATGCTGCTAGCGGAGGTGCGAGTGCTAGTGGCGCTGCTCCAGCAGGTAAGGAAAATAAATCAGAATCAAGAGTTTATACTAACAGAGCACCAGGTACGGCGAGCCCGAACACTGCCGCTGCAAGTGGAAAACCACAGCAAGTCACAACTAGCGACGCAAGCGCACTAGTTGCACTCCCATACATCATCGTTACTGCTTTAGCAGGTGTCTTTGTTCTATTGGTCTAGACAAGTAGGCTTCGACTTGTCTTCTCTACGCCCTCGCTTGCGCCTCTTGAACTGCTCGATGGAACGCAATCTCGACCCAATATTGCTGTGCGAGGACTCTTCTATATCGCTGTTAAGAGCACACCTGTAGACAACGATCGGGGATACCATTATGGGCACATCGCATAGGCCACACAATGGAAGATCATTATATTTGCATTCCCGACCGATGTTCTCATGTCTATAGGCGTGATTTGACTACTCTTATGACGTCTCCCGACGCAATGCCGTGGAAGTGTCTGGATCGCACCTGTACTATATTCTAGGGTATCTGCCTCGATTATATGGGCTGGGATCGAAAAGATGAAGCACATGTATAATACGGTCGTCCAATAATCTTGTTAATCAGATAGCTAATGGGAAAGGAAAACAATAAGCGTGCTGTAGATTCAGTGTCTGAATGTCTGGTTTTATAATCGCCGGATTCCCGAAAAAAGGTGTGCTCAATACTGATAGCGAATTACACTCCCATTTCGTCTCAGACAGGCTCCCGACAACTTGATCCAGAAGAATAACTCACTTGACAACGCTGGGTAGTCATTTATCCCCGATGACATCACTTGGCTACAAGGTCTTAGTAAGAATGAGACTGATCATCCTGTAGTATAACGTCACGCTACACCATATTCGATTTCCGACGGGAAAGGTGAATCTCTTGGCTAGAGATCACCAATCTATGATAACGCATCCCCGTACCTACAATTCCTTTGAAAAGGCAAATTTCAACGAAGCTATTCCTCAAGTCTCACATACAACACTTGGGGAGACAGTAGCTATGATGGGTCATCCAGTAGTCAGTCTTTTGATATCGCTCATGTCCATTGTCAGCACCAGCGAGCAGGAATTTGAAATTGGCATCTTCTTAGAACAACATCTTCAATCGTTAGGATATACCGTGGAACGAATTCCCATTTCACCAGGGTCCACTCGCCACAATGTCTATGCCTACCTTGGATCCTCACGCCAAACTCGCATACTTCTTACGGCTCACATGGATACCGTGCCACCACACATACCACTTACAGTCGATGGCAATATCATCCGTGGAAGAGGATCATCTGATGATCTCGGTCCACTAGCAGCTCAAATAGTCGCCGCAGAGGAGCTCAGAAGAGAAGGCAAAGTCCGGCCCGAGGGCGATATCAGCCTACTCTTCGTCGTCGGCGAAGAAAATGGCGGCCATGGGATGATAGCTACAAATGATATGGGGATAGCATGGGAGTCCGGTATATTCGCTGAGCCAACCGAAAGCAAGCTTGCAAAAGGGCACAAAGGACAGGTAGCGTTTGAAGTCATCACTAAAGGTATATCATGGTAGGTTCATTGACCACACAAGCTAAATGCGCAAATATGTTAATGGTCCTCGCAAGTCATTCAGGGTATCCGCATCTTGGACAAAGCGCGACTTCGTTGCTGCTCGCGGTATTGAATGATCTTTCTGCAGCTAGCTGGCCAAAATCCGATCTCCTCGGCTCTTCCACATTTAATATTGGAACTCTGGAAGGCGGTGAGAAACACAATATCGTTGCCCCGTCAGCCAAAGCGCTCTGCGAAGTACGCATGGTATCCGACCTTGCTGGCGTCAAGTCCAAAGTGGCAAAGATAGTAAACCAGCATCCGCATGCGAAAGTAGAGTTCGTGTTCGAATATCCTGAAACATTACTGGACTGGGAGATTGACGGTTTTGATGCTGCTCCGGTGGCATTTGGGACGGATGTGCCTCGACTGAAGCCAGAATGTTGTAAGAGGAGAGTTTTGTATGGGCCAGGGTCGATTTTAGTATCGCATGGGCCGGGGGAGTATGTGAGGGTGTCGGAGTTGATGGAAAGTATATCAGGATACAAGAAGTTGGTACTTCACTTCCTAACGCAGGAGAGTTTAAATGTATAGTAAATTACTGTTGCGGAGCAAAAGGTAGAGTCCGAACCCTTAAAGCTCTGCTCCGTTGAACGGTATTTGTACTGCGACAATTACTATATCCCTCAATAGAGGAGTTCTTCCCGGGAGCCCTGCTTTTGATTTGATAGTAGATCTGACTTTCTTTGACTTTCGGGCATGGTATCTTAAAGCGGTCGTGGAGATTCTAGCTGGCCTAGGTACTGCGCAACACTATTAGATTGGAAAACCATTCCTGTTTTAGTTTGCACTACATAATACATGTCTATTCTCGTTTTAGGGCTTCGATAGTATGCACGACGAAAAACCTGCGCAGCAGGTCAGATGGGGGAAACGCACTAATTAGATATAAGAGCCACACTAATCCGAGACTAGCCCTCGGCTTGACTCCGCTATCGCTCGTCCAATCCTTGTGCTTCTCTTTCGCTCTCTTTCGTAAAGTTATGACAATGGAAGACACACGTCATCAGTTATCTGATGATCCGAATGTGTCATATCCTTTTACATTCGATAACGAGCCTCTCGATGCACATGCATTTCATGATTCCGGTTTTACTGAGCTGTCTGCCGCATTAGCAGCCGCGCAAACTGTGACTCCGCACTTTGAACCCCAGTGGTTGACAACTCCTGGACTTGAAGGAACATCAAACGATTCCACTGCGGTCTCTTCTCCTTTATTACCAGGCACTCCAATCAATCGCCCTAAGCTCGGTAGTCGATTCTCTAGAGAAGTCATCCGGACGCTGAAGAGCTGGCTTGCCGCTCATCAGCAACATCCCTATCCCAGAGATGATGACATGATTTTGCTTCAACAGCGGACTGGGTTAAATCAAGCGCAGCTTACAAATTGGTTTGCAAATGCTCGTCGTCGTGGCAAGGTCCAAATGGACTATCCTATATCACCTCAGGTTCAGAATACGTCAACAAACCCAATTGAAATCATGCAAAGGCCTGGCACTCCAGCTTTTCGACAGGCCTCACAGTCGAAAAATCCCATGCAGCGTTGGGTTGATTCACCACCAGAACATGAGCCCGCTGATGTTGGTGCCATTGCACGAGCGATGGTATCTAATTCAGAGAAGGAATCCTGTGAGTATAAAATAATTAACAAATCAGTAGATTTGCATTTGGAGCAGCACTGAAATTTTCTTTAGATATTAATGGGGGAAAAGATTTCGATTGTGTGGGAAACGCGCCATGGCGGTCCCCTTATGCCATCTCATCGACGAGTAGTGCTGGTACTTCGCATTCCAGTGAGCTATCTGCTCATTATTCCTCTGGTTCACAATCATCGCGTAGGGTGCGTCAGCCAACTCGAAGAAAGCGTGCGAGTAGGCGTCGTCGGATAGAGACAGATCCTGTAACCCACCCTAACATGCCTTATCAGTGCACATTTTGCACCGAGACATTCAAGACAAAGTACGACTGGCAGCGTCATGAGAAGTCACTCCATCTACCCCTTGAACAATGGGTATGTGCGCTTCACGGGTCTCGTGCTCCAGATTTAGAGACAACGGAGCTATGTTGTGTGTTCTGTGGTAAAGTTGCGCCCGAAGATTCACACATTGAAAGCCACCATTACACCTCATGTCAAGAGCGAATGTTGGATGAAAGAACATTTCATCGTAAAGACCATCTTGTACAACACCTGCGACTAGTTCACAATGCCAAATTTCAAAGCTGGTCAATGAAAGACTGGATGATTCCCATGCCAGACATCAAATCTCGGTGTGGATTCTGTGGACTGGAGATAGCCACTTGGACAGAAAGAACAGATCATCTGGCGGATCACTTTAAAATTGGAGCCACGATGGCAGAGTGGAAGGGTGACTGGGGGTTCGATGATGCGATAGTGCGAATGGTCGAAAGTGCTGTTCCACCTTGTCAGTATTACATCTGAATTCTAAAAAGACTGATAGACTAATAAAACTGCATAGATTTCATTGACTATGAGCGAACCACACTTGTTCCAATGAGGGCAAGTGACCCACCATCGGGCTCCCCACCAAACGCTTACGAACTACTCAAGATGGAGATTGAGTTTTTTATTCAAAACTACGTAGATACGCACGAGAAACTACCTACGAACGATGTTATCCAACTCGAAGCTTGTCGTGTCATCTTTGCCGCGGAAGCTTCGGCAGATACAAGTTCATCTGCTAGACCATTCGTTTATGGGGATTCCTGGTTACGCGATTTGATAATGTCTTCACCAAAACTTACCAGAGAAGCCAGCTTCGGCCCGATAAGAACATCAAGTGAAAGCAGACACTCGCCATTGAGAATCAATGGTAAAGATCATCTGTTTGAGCAATGCCCGCTTGAGTCGAAATTACGAACATTTATCGTTGGCCACCACTTAGCTGGAACCCCACTACACGATAGCCAGCTACAAGCAGAGATGTGCGAAATTGTACGGCAAATGGAGAGAACATCGGCTACACCTTCTGATATGTTCGCAAATTGGGTCGTGAAGGGTATTTACTCTAGCCCAGAGTGGCTATCTAGTTTTAAACAACGAATGGGGGTATCTGGGATAGTCGCTATGTCAGGTCTTCATCTAAATGTATCGTCGCAGCAGGTCTTGGACGGATGGGACCTAGTAACCCAACAGCCGTTGCCGTTCCAAAACAACGCTCAAGATACATCTCACACACCTCACACACATATGTCAGCCAATAATCCACACTATTCCTCGGCTGGTGAAGATATTGTGGTATCACTTAACAGACCCACAATATCTGATCTTCACGAACAACCAAAAAGAGTTCTTCCAGATGATATGAACTTTTTCCGGGTCTTCGAGATCGAATTAAAGCGCTGGGTTGCCGCGACTATCAGCGATAAGAACCCAAATTCTCATATTCCTTCTGATGAGGAGATACAGCACCAGGCTAGATGGATCGTGTACGATGGGGATGACCCCTGGAATCAAACACCTGCCGATTACGCGGAGTGGCTTTGGCGATTTAAGAGACATGTTGGCATCGTACGCGAGCCGGATGCAATCAATCCTGCAGAGCTGACAAAGCATCAACAATAGGTTATGAGTACATTGGATAGCTAACACATCGTCTGGAATGCTGAATCAATCGTGGTGGAATCATGGGCAATGCACTTTCTGGTTAGTGTTCACTGTTCCCTTACGCGCCTATCCTTCATTGCCTGCAGAGAAGCGAGTTAGACTATGCCTTAGATTATGCCTTATCACCGCTGTTAGGCTGTACCTTGTCCTCCACCGGCGGCCTGAATCGATCCAGTTTCTCATCAGCCCAATATGGACGTGAGTCGAAAGAGAATTTCAAGATCTCTGGGCGTTGGTAGTGCCCTGCAGCATCGATCCATACCTTCACCCCACCCAATTGTGAAAAATCCACTTCACCTTGCACAAGCATTTCCTCGCTACCTGTGTGTGGGCCCGCAATGAATGAACAGAACGGGTGTAGTATTGAAGACCAGCCTCCCCCAAATTTGACCAAGTCTTGCTTTCCGAGATTCTCTTCCATCCAGTTTAAACATATCTCGTCCACATAATTTGACGCGGTGATGGCAAAGACTTGGGCAGTTAGAGCGTGCGCCTTCATGAGTGCTTCAATCTGTGCATCTGCGACAGCTTCAAAGCCAGACATCGTGGACAGTGCAGGCCATGCACCAGCATGGATGTGTTGATTCTGGGTGATCAACGCTTGACGCGCACCGTTCATCGTATGCTCCCAGCATGCTAAGCCGCCCAAATTATAGCCCAAAGAAAGCGTCCAATTCCGTAGGGAGCTACCATTGCCCTGTGCCCACACGTATCGCTCTGCATAAGTTGGCTGCAACTTGCGGTGAACGCCTAGGATACTACCGTCGCTATCAATAATGACTTGAGAATTGAACAAGGTATAGCCATTAGCGACACGCTCCGAAACTCCTAGATTGATGGCCACTCCGGTGCGTCTACATGCGTCTTGGATGACACTAACATCTTCGCCATTCGGCTCAACAACAACGCTTTCCTCGGCGTACTTTGCGAGAGCACCTACTTGCTTCAAAGGAGGGTAACACTCGGCCCAATACTGCGTATGTCAGCGACCAAAGAGTATATGTGTTTGCTGTACAATCTACGAAGCCAGGGCTATTTACCGGATATCCTGGAATGAAAGTTTCAGGGAATACAAGAAGCCTGATCTCACTTTCGGCAGCTCGTTCGATGAGGTTGACAGTCTTAGCTATCGTGGCAGCCTTATTCATGAATATTGGCGCCGCATGAGCGGCAGCTACTCTGAACTTATTCACTTTTGGTAGCGCCATATTGCAGACTACTATGTAGGTACTAAGTGAAGTAGGTTCAGAGACCTATGCTACTTCGTGTAGGTATTCCCGCCTACCATGCACACCGGCGTGACGCCCGGATCGCCCGTGCCGCCCACCCCAACTCCAGAGTACCAGCATGACGCCAACTTCAACACGCGATAACTCCACGAGGGAGAGTCAGATTCAAGATGCAAATGAAGAAATTGAAAGCCTGCATGAAGGCGCAACTTATACGTATAGCGAAATGGATGTCTGGCCGGCTGGGTATGTGGGCAGTTCACTTTTTGTTCCAAGACCAAACAAACATCATCTCTAATCGATTCATTTCAACCAAAAAAAAAAAGATACCAGTAGATCCCTAGCTTTTTCCACCAATAACTATTGTGACCTGATTAAAGGAATGTGCGGAGAATTTGTTGCGGCGCTGGTCATTGGGGGGGGACCTTGCTCTGCCTGCAACCTGACTTGCTACGAACGATCATATGCCCGCAAACTAGGGTAGGGCCTCATTAGAGGTGACATGAAATCTAAAGAGCTATTGCCTCACCAGACTACGTTGAGATAGGCAGCTATCCGCACTTTGGTGTGTTTGTGGGCTTGACGGCGACAGCGATACCAAGGTTTAACAGCGTCAAATACGGTGTTACATCAAGCGCCGATTAAGATTTTGGTGGTGAAATTGGAGCGTCGTACCAATAGTTTGCCCCACTAATACCTATGCCTTTGCTGGGTATGTATGTTCCCCGCTTGTTCCCGACATCGCCTTGGGCGTCCGGTAGAACATACATCCACTACAAAATACGTTGAATCGCGTGATAAATAAGTACGTGGAACATAGGAGTTCTCGGTCGTGGTAAACATTGGCCCCAAAGGCGAATACGCACCATGGCACCAAATTGGGACCGACTCATTCGTTTCATCGCAACAGATGGCAGGGAACTGCGTGGCGAGCCAATTCTCCCGTCGCCAGACTTTGACGTAGGCTCCACAACAGAAGAATCAAAGCTGAGGGCGCGGGTTATTCGAGTTGTTGACGGCGACATCTTCGACCCCGCCACAAAAGTTACCACAGAAGAAGCCACCGTAAAAAAACTGTTGGGACCAGTGACCACAGCCGAAGTCCCCATAATCCGCTGCATAGGCTTGAATTTTATTAAACATAGTACGCGACCTAATCATGTTACGAAGACGAGAAATTAGACCTGACGCATAATTAGTCCAAGAAGGCGGGCGCACACTACCACCCTATCCTTCCACCTTCATCAAAGCCAACACCTGTCTCAACGACCACGGGGCACCTATTATTATCCCGAAAATCGCTCAAGACAACCAAGCCGATTACGAAGGCGAGCTTTGCTTCATCATCTCCCGTGATGCAAAAGACGTGGCGGAAGCAGACGCTTTTGACTATATTGGGGGCTATATGGCGGGCAACGACGTTTCTTCACGCAAATTACAGCGTGATCCTAATCTCGCGGGCACCGTGCCACAGTGGAATTTCAGCAAGGGTTTCGATTCGTATGCGCCCCTGGGGCCGCAAATTGTGAGCACGAATGTGGTGAAGGATCCCAGTAGGTTAAGGCTGAAGACGGTTGTGAATGGAGAAACGAGACAGAGTGAGGGCATGGACGATTTATGCTTCCGAGTGCCATATTTGGTAAGTTACTGTAGTCAGGGGACAACCTTGAAGAGGGGCACTGTGATCATGACAGGGACGTGTGCAGGGGTCGGATATGCGATGAAGGTACCACAGTTTCTGAAGCCAGGAGATGTGGTTGAGGTTAGTTTGAGTCCCGAGGTTGGAACGCTGAGGAATGTGATTGAGTATGCGTAGAATGGTAGCTGTTCAAGTGTGTATGTGTATGGGTATCTAATTGCATTACTTTTATTCTGCCACGTCATCCTTCCAGTTGATTGGGAAGGGTTCTAATGTTCTAATCTCGTAGAAATGTTTTGTAACTCGCATTCTCTGTAACCTCCTTGTAAGGATATCCGATCTCCCGCAAAAAGGCCGCTAACTTAGCACTGTCGTCCTGCTTGCACTGGATGCCTGCTAATATCTTGGCAACATCCCCACCATAGTTTCTATAATGGAAGAGACTGATGTTCATACCTGGCTGTAAGGTATGCAGAAATTTGAACAAGGCGCCCCCTCGCTCGGGAAATTCGAACATGTACAAATGCTCATCAGCAGCATTACTTCGACCGCCAACTAGAGACCTAATGTGCGACTTGACCAGCTCGTCCTGTGAAAGATCTTGGGCCGTCATGCCTTCAACGGCAAGACGATTGAAGAGGTCGGGTAGGTCATGGGCGCGGGTTGCAGCCTTGAGTTCCACACCAACTAGGATATTTGCTTCCTTAGGTCCAGCGTAGCGGTAGCTGAATTCGGTGACGGCCATGGGATGGATAATAGAAATAAGTTTTGCGAATGCACCAGGGGTCTCAGGAATGACAACAGAGAGAAGGGCCTCCTTGTCCTCACCAATGGCAGCGCGTTCGGCAACGAAGCGCAGACGGTCAAAGTTCATGTTAGCGCCGCTTGCAATGGCGATGAGGCCTCGGTCGCGGTCAGGAGAAGGATTGCGAGACACCCACTTCTTCAGGCCGGCGAGGGCGAGGGCGCCGGCTGGCTCGACAATAGATCGCGTGTCTTCAAACATATCCTTGATGGCAGCACAAGTTTCGTCAGTGGTGACTTGAACGACCTCGTCGACGACTTCCTGACATATCCTAAATGTCTCTACACCGACCGTTTTGACCGCAGCGCCATCGGCAAAGAGGCCCACGTCTTTGAGCAGCACGCGCTTGCCGGCCTTGAGTGACTCGACCATGGCGTTAGCGTCGTACTGCTCGACGCCGATGATGTTGACGTGTGGGGCGATTCGCTTGATGTACACACCCACGCCAGCGATCAGGCCGCCGCCTCCGACGCAGCAGAAGACGGCAGTCAGCTTGGAGAGGTCCGTCTGTCTGAGTAACTCCATGCCGACGGTGCCTTGACCAGCAATGACATAGGGGTCGTCAAAGGGCGGGATGGAGGCGAGGCCATGCAGCGTTTCCAGCCGCGTAGCCTCTGCTTTGGCCGCGTCAAAGTCGGCGCCGTGGAGTATGACGGAGCCACCGAGGCGCGAGACGTTCTTGTGCTTAATGTCAGGCGTGCCCAAGGGCATGACAATGGTGGCCGGGATCTTGAGATGGCGAGCCGAGTATGCAACGCCCTGAGCATGGTTGCCTGCGCTGCACGCCACCACACCCTTCCACCGGTCGCGGGGGTCTAGATGGGCCATTTTGTTGTAGGCCCCGCGCAGCTTGAAGCTGAAGACGGGCTGCAGGTCTTCCCTCTTAAGCAGTACATTGCACTCGAGCCGGTTGCTGATGTTGGTGGCGTATGTGAGTGGCGTCTCGTGCACCACCTCGTAGACGCGCGACGTAAGGATCAGCCGCAGATAGTCGGGATAACCGTTGGGTAGGAGGAAGGCGTCTGGAATGCCATGGCTGGCCGGGGACCCACTCGAGTCTGGCGGCGAGGGGTTGGCCGTGTATTCAGTGAGGGCGAAGCCCGTGTTTTTGGGCGTGCGTGGCGTCGTGAGGCCATTAGGGCAGCTGCTGGGTGTGGTCGGGCGCGAGTAGTCAGGGGTAGCTGCCATGGTATACTGGCTGCAGGCCGGTAAACAGCAATCGCTGGTGTCCCTATCCTAAATAAATTGTTACGGGGAAACGTTAGTATAGACCTAAGGTAAGACCTACTACCTAGTACCTAGCCTTACCTAATAACGTACTCCACGGGCGAGTTGCCCACACGGGCGAGTTGCCCACTTTTGCTTGGCATTAACTTTCTATCTTTACTTCTTAATAACTTCTCTACTACGTAGGATAATAGGACGAATAGAACATCATTTGAAAGCTACGATATAGGGCTTTCTAGAGATGTATAAATTACCTAATAGGCCTAGTATAAGGGAAGTTATTAAGCGTAAGATGTTTAGTGTTGTAAAAGTAGCTCTAACCCCTACATCTAGTACTTAGCGCCTATAATATTTTATATAACTTTAATATATTATAGATATATATATAATAATTATATTTATAAAGTTTTATAGCGTGCAGCCTAGTACCTATAGAGCTAGACTAACTAGAAAGCTAGTACCTTAAACTTTAATATTTCTCTATATTATCTATAAATACATACTAACTATATAATATATAACTTATAATAAAGTATTTATAGTACTATTATTAAAATATAAAGATTAATTATTAATTCTAGTCTCTTTATAACTTTTTTTTATTAACTAAGTAATTTTAAATATTAGGTATAACTTAGTATTACTATATTTAAAAATATAGTTTTACTTCTTAAATATATTATAATATATAAAATAAAGATATTTTAATCCTTTTTAAGGAATTATATAAGTACTATATAAGTATATAAATATAAATATTATTTTTAAGAGTACTAAATTACTAATTAGCTTAACTCTATATATAGGGCGGGTTACTTAACTAGATAAAGAGCTTTAAGGTTTAGGTATAGTAGTAATTTAATAACTAGGTTAAGTAAGAGCTAAGTATTACTTAAAAGGAGTCTAAGGAACTAAGGAGTTATAAGTAATTAAGTAAGGTAGTAGGTTTATATAAGGTAGATTGCTTAACTAAATAATAAGCTTTAGGGTTTAGGTATAGTAGTAATTTAATAACTAGGGGGTTAGGTAATAGGTAAGCGTTACTAAGGAACTTAGAGTATAATAGGGTTATAGGTATACAAGTAAGGTAGTAAGTCTAAGGTAAAACTTAAGCTTAACTATAAAGCTTTATATAAAGGAGTAGCTAGAAAGTAATAGTACTTACTATAGGCTATAGGAGTATAAAGTAGACTTTATATAAGTATAGCTTAAAGAAGGTAGTAAGTAGTTAATTAAAAAAGAGTAAATAGTAGATAAAGAGCTATCTAGGTTTATACTAAGTATATATACCTAGTAGCTTACTAATAAGCTAGTACGTTAACTATAATAAGGGTTAGGTAGAGATACTTAAAATTATAGAGATCTTAAGGTCTTTAGTACTTTAGGACCTCTAGGACCTTAACTATACTAATATCTATAGTACTAGCCTAGGGTAGAGCTAATATACTATACTAGCGTATAAAAGGCCTCCTACTTATAGAAAGAATCTAGTAAGTATTATTTACCTTTTTAATTAAAACCTTTACTTAAATATATATTATCTCTTTACTATCTCCTAGAACTTATAGTAAGTACTATTACCTTCTAGCTACCTCCTTTATATAATAATACTTTACTATTAATAGTTTAGAGATAATAAATATACGTATATTATAGTATACTATAACTATAGATAAAAATACCTAAGAAACTACTAAGTAAAACCTTATATAGAGCTTAAGTAGTATATAACTAAGATATACTCTAAGTATAGCTATAATAATTAAAAACTATATATAAAAAGTAACTATTAGACGTAATATATAAAGTAGGTTACTTAACTAGATAAAGAGCCTTAGGGTTTAGGTATAGTAGTAATTTAATAACTAGGGGTTAGGTAATAGGTAAGTATTACTAAAGAACTTAAGGTATAATAGAGTTATAGGTATATAAGTAAGGTAGTAGGTTTAAAATAAGACTTAAGCTTAACTATAAGGCTTTAAAGGTTATAAGGCCTCTTTACTATATACTAGTTAACTTAGTACTTTATATACCTTATATATTACTAAGTACTTATTAGTTACTTAGTACTTTATATACCTTATATATTACTAAGTACTTATTAGTTACTTAGTACTTTATATACCTTGTATATTACTAAGTACTTATTAGTTACTTAGTACTTCGCGTACCTTATATATTACTAAGTACTTATTAGTTATATATCTATATTATAGTCTACTATATTATTCTACCTATAATCTAAGTAGTCTTTATAGTTATACTAGTCCTCTAATAGTTCTATTAGCTCTAGGTTCTATATAGAGTTAAAACCTATAATACTATCTTTTTTTCTTACTAGAGGTACGTTGTTCTATTCTAGACCTAGGTTATTAGTATCTTAGATCTATATTATTTCTTATAGGGTCTATTCTCTAATACCTTCTAAATCTACGCTTAATAAGTATACCCTTATTACTTATATTTATTATAATAGTATTAAAGTAATACTTTATCTTTATTATACTAGTAAGAAGTTATAGTATATTATATTTAAAAAAGATAGTAAGGCGTATAAAGTATATATTAATACTAATATCTAATAGTATTATTTCTATTTAAAGGTTTTTATAGTAGAGTATACGTACTCTATTATTATATAAGTATTTTAACTTAGGTCTCTTAGAGAAAGCTATTAACTAGGCTTAAGATAAATTATCTACTTAGATCTAGGCTACTAAGTAGGCTTATAAGTAGGTCTTATAAGGAAGTAATCTCTTTTATCTTTAAATTCTACCTATATTAGTAAGTTTATAACTTACTAATATAGTAAGTATTAGTAAGTTTATAACTTACTAATATTTATTAATATACTAGCTTATTAGTAAGCTACTAGGTATATATACTTAGTATAACCCTAGATAGCTCTTTATCTACTATTTACTCTTTTTTAATTAACTACTTACTACCTCCTTTAAGCTATACTTATATAAAGTCTACCTTATAAGTCTTTACTTAGATAGCTAATTTCTTAAGTAAACTAGTAGAAAATTAAATTCTTTTAAATTATCTTTATAGGCTAGAGAAGTATAATAATAAATAGTCTTCTACTTAGTCTTATATAGTTAAAGTAGAGCTTAATACTACTAAGGTAGAGAAAAGTTTTTCTTCTATTAATACTACCTTCCTAGGTACCTTTCTATTTATTTCTAATAGTACTTATTTCTTAAGTAACTTTAATAGGTTTCTTAGGTTATTATAAGATAGGCTAAAAGGTTTTAATTTTAGAACTCTTCTAATAGTTTAAGATAGTTAAAATTATCTTTTAGCTACTAGGTATCTTCTTATAGCTTACTCTTATTATCTATCTCTTACTAGTTAACTAAGTAGTAGTTTTTTCTATTACGCTAGCGTTATACTAAAATTTCTTCTACTTTCTATTCTTTATTATTTTAGCTATAAGTAATATAGTTTATAAGTAAGTACTATATATAAGTAAGTACTATACCTTATTAACTTTATATACCTCTTTAAACGTATAACTTAATAATATAGTAGAGTAGAGAGTATATATTTATATAATAAATTAAGTAGTAGCTTCTTTATCTTTTTTATATATACGTAAGTTATACCTAGTCTCTTTATACTTCTTATAGCGTATACGAGCTTAATAACTTAAGCCTAAATACTACCTACTTTTACGCTATTTATAATTAATCTAGTAATTAGCCTCTAGTTAAGTAATTATATTCTATTGCGTATAGAAGCCTACTATAAATACCTTAGCTAATTAGCGTTCTCTATAGAACCTAGCAACCTTAGTTCCCTATATCTAGAACCTATAGATCCTTAGCTCTTCTAAGTACTATACTACTATAAAAGGAGTAGCTTAGATATAGCTAATAATTAATAATCTATCTCCTAATTATTCCTAAGCTTAAGCCTTATTCTCTATTATAGTTATAAGCCTAGTACTTTAAAAACTACTTTATTATTCTATATTACGTAATTAAAAGCTAAAAAGACTTTAAACTTAGTTTACTCTAATCTACTAATCTTCCTACGCTAAAAGTAGCGTAGTAATATATTCTATACTCCCTAAGGGGACCTATATACTTATAGGCTACTCTAATTAGCTAAGCTAGTTTACCTAGCTCTATATATACGTACAAATTAAAGAACTCTAGGAAGAAATTAACCTAGATACTCCTATAGTTAAATAAGTAGCTCTAGTATACCTAACTTATCTAATAAGTATTAAATACGCTAAAATAAACGCCCTCTATTAGATAGAGATTACTAAGTATAAGGCTAATATAAGTAAGTAGGCTACTAAGTCTATAAAACTCTAGAAACTATAGGACTAGGTAATTACTATAGTAGACCTAAAACTACTAAGACTAGCGCTTATAATAATAACTAAGTAATAGAATAATATACTACAAGAGCTAGTTAAAGTACTTAAGGAGGAGTACGCCTTAACTAAAGCTAGTTTAGTTAACTACGTACGTACCTAATATAGAGCCTACTTAGATAAAGTAAAGTAGGGACGTTAAAACGTAGAGCTTTAGCTTAAGGATTAGAATAGTATATACTTAGAAGTAAAAGTCTATAAGATCCTAGAACTTAAAAGGTAGCTTATAGTATAGGACTTTCTAAAAACAATCTCTATAAAACTTATACTAGATTAGGTACGTACTATATACTAAGTAGTAATATAAAACGCTATACTTAGTATAATAATACTTACTCTACTTAAAGTAGCTAGGATCTTTTTAGCCCTAGTCTATAAATATAACTTAAGAGTAACTAGCTAAAGATCTAGTATCTTTACTACTTTTAGAACTTAGCAACTAAGGCCTAAAAGCTTAAATTAAAGGAAGTACCTATATAATAAAAGCTATAAATAGCTACCTACTAAATATAGAAGTATTAAAACTACTCTTATAAGTAAGCCTTTTAAGCTTATAGAAAAGGATAAGGAGTAGATCTATATAAGACTTAAAGAGCTAGAATTTAACTCTCTTAAGGTATTACTAGTTAAGAAGGGATAGATAAGCTTATTACAAGAGCTAGCTAAAAGCTTAAAACTTCTAGAGTATCCTAGGACTATATAAGCTACCCTAATTAACCTAGCGCTACTTAGTAAAATAAAATACCTTAGCGCCTATTTAATAATAGATTTTAATACTTACCTACTATTAGACTATACTATCTTTAATAATAGAGTAGTAGTATACCTTATAAATATAATAGATATACTTAAACTAGGTACGTTTATATAAAATATAGAAGAGGATTACGTAGAAGTAAAAACCTAGTTGTTTTTAATTATTAGTAGAGGTACTAGAGTAATTAGAGAAGTACTTAATAGAGTAAGGGAAAGGTAAATAAAAGATCTTAGGCTTAAGGAAGTTACTATTATATTAGGATTTTATATTAATATAGTATTAGAAGCTTAATTAAAGTAGGCTAGAGTTTAGTATTTAGGTCTTAATACTATACTATAGATAGGATTAATAAAGGAGAGTATTATACTAGCCTAATTAGTATATAAGTATAACCTTACGTTTATATAATATAAGCCTTGTACGATCTACTCTACTAATAACCTAATATTAAGTATAGTAAGTAAACGTCTAAGGCTTTAATCCTAGATAACCTACCTATAAACTAATACTAAAAAACTATAGTACGCTAGAGTAGGGTACCTTAGCCTATAGGCTCTATAAGTACTAGTAAAATATACTAGGAACGTCTAAATTAAAGGAATATAACACGTAAACTATAAGTACTATATAGTAACCTACGCTAAGTAAGTTATCTTAAGATAAAAGAGAGAAAGAGTACTACGCCTATACTAGCGCGTCTTATAGGACCTATTTAATATACTAATTAGTAGCTTTAAAGAACTCTAGATACTACTACTTAAGTATAATTATAGTAGTAAGCTCTATACCTACCTATTATAAGTAAAGATACTTAAAGAAATAATAAGAGTATTTAAGAACTTTAAGAGCTTTCTAGTAATATACTACTAGCTCTAAATCTATAAAATTATATAAGATAATAACGTAGTAATACTCTCTTAGCGTAGTAAATTACGCTATAAAATATAGGCTAAGGAGTATAGTATTAAAATAGAGGCCTTACTAACGTATACGTACGAGCTAAATAGAGGACTAGAAAGGGTAGGCTAAGAGATTATTATAAAATTAATTAAAATAAGGCTTAGTATAAATCTACCTATAAGGCTCTAGCTAGAGATAATTAAAGTAGTAACGTAGCTATATAATATAAGCCTAAGCTACGCTTATTAGATAAAAGCCCTAAATATAGTTTTAGATAAGTAGATATATTAGTACTTTAAATACTATAAGCTAGAGTAAGTAAAGGTAATAATAGCTAACCTTTAACTAGATTAGAGTAGAGTATATACCTATAGCTACTATACGTATCTACTAAATAAGGAGTAAGTAGCTAGGCAAAACAAAAGAGACTTTAAGGTAATCTCTAGGGGCTATATTAGATATCTAGTAGGATATAGAGTATCTAATATATATAGAATATAGATCCTAGAATTAGAATAAGTTATAATAATATACAATATAACCTTTAATAAGGAGCTCTTTTATAAGAAAGAAGAGAAACTATAACTTAACTAAAAAGAGATTAAAGTAATTATTAACGTACTTAATAACAATAAAGTATAAGATACTAGAGAAATCTATAAAGATATATACAATTAGCTCTAAGTAGTAGTATAGTAACAAGAAGGTTCTAAAGCTTAATAATTATACTTACAAGATCTAGGAGGTAAAGAAACTTAAGAAGTAGAGCTAATAGTTAGCTAACTAGACGCTTAGGCTAAAAGAAGATTAGATCCTAGATAGGTAATAAGTAAGGCTAGTAAGTTATATAGAATCTATCTAGTATAAAATAAGTAAATAGGCCTTATATCTCTAGAGCTAATACCTAAACTAGAGCTTAGAGTAGATAGATAGGCTAGTAGCCCTTAGGAAGTATACTTAACTAAAGGAGTAGGTATACTAGAGTCTATAAGATCTAGTAGATTAAATAAGCTAATAGCTTATTAGCCTACTACTTAAACTAATACTACTATATCTATAGTACTAGATAAAGTAGAGATATAAGCTCCTAGGAGATAATATAAGCGTATTAACTATAGGGCCCCTACGTAGGTAAGCCCTAGACTCTATAATTACAATTGTAATAGTAATTAATACTAAGACTAACCTAGGAGAATAGGAGAATTAAGACTAGTAGCATACTTACTACTTTATTTATAAGTAGATAAGATAAGTAAAGCTTTAAAAGACCTCCTACTAAGCGCGCTAGCTATATAAAATAACTAAAATAAGCTAGTTATAGTATACGCTATAATTATAGTAGCTCTAATATAGGGTAAAGGACTAGTAGAACCTCTACCTATATAGGCTTATAGAGATAAGTTACTAAAAGAGCTAAAGAAATAGAAAGATCTCTATAGCTACCTATATAGCTAACTATTTAGATAGGTAGCTTAGAAAGAGGTTAAAACGCTACTTAAAGTAGGGACTTAGTAGGAAATTAATAGATTAGATATTAAAGGTAACCTACTTCTACTTAAGTAGGTCTTTACTTATAAGCTTAATTAAAATAGCTACTTTATTAAATACAAGGCTTATATTATAGTAAGAGGAGATCTCTAAATAATTAACTTAATATAATTAACGTATATAGTAACTCTAGTAGCCTAATCTTTCTATATAGTAATAGTAATTATAGTAGAGTTTAACCTAGAGGTAATATAATATAATATAATTAGAGCCTTCTTCTATACTTATAGAAAGTATAAGCTAGTAGTATACTATAAGCTACTAGAGGGATTTAAGATTAATAGGAAGTACGTAAGGCTTAACTAAGCCTTATATAACCTAAGGGACTTACTAATACTCTAGTATAAAGATCTATTAAGGATACTTAAACGTACTAGACTTATTATATTAAAAGAAGAGCTATACTTATTTTATAATAAAGAATAGTAGATCTTACTTCTCTTCTACGTTAATAATATACTACTAATATATTAACGTAATAGTATAAAAGAAGCTTACTTAATTATTAAAATACTTAAAGAAGCTTATAATATAGAAGAGAAAGGGCCTATTAAGTAGTTTTTAGGCGTTAGAGTAGTAAGGAATAAGGAAAATAGGACTATCTAGCTCGTCTATAACGAGTATATCGATAGGATAGCTAAAAGGTTTAACTTAGCTAGCTTAGCTAGATAGCTAGCTACTCTCCTCCTAAGCGTAGACTTTACAAAGAGCGCTAGAGAAGCTACTAAATAAGAAGTTAAAGGCTATTAAGAGCGCGTTAGATTAGTACTATATATAGTAATAATACTACGCCTAGACGTAGCGTACGCTACTATAAAACTCTCCTAATACCTAACTAACCCTAGTAAGTAGTACCTAGTAGCTATAAATTAAGTAATCGTCTATCTATACTAAACGCAATACAAAGTAATCTAATATAGGTAATACCTAGGGCTAGAGCTACTAATATATAGAGACGCGTTGTTTACTAATAATATAGAGAGCTAATACTTATTATAAGGCTATATTATAATACTCTTTAGTAGAGTAATAGTATAGAAAGTAGCACGTTAAGCTATAGTTACAACCTTAACAACTAAAGCTAAACTCTTTGTACTAGAGTATATAAGTAAAGAGGTAATAGCTCTTAAAAGACTCTTTAAAGAACTTATGTTATACGTAGGTACTATTTAAACGATCTTCTACGATAATAAACAAACAATCTATCTCGTAGTAGGCGAAAACAAGAGGATAATAACTTGCCTACGCTACGTAGATATTTAAAACATATAGCTTAGGTAGGAGTACTTAAAAGGAAGTTTCTAAGTATCCTATATACCTATAAACAAGATACTAGCTAATAGGCTAACAAAATACCTACCTAAGTAGTAGTTTAATAGATTTAAAGCTTATCTAAATTTAAAGGACGTATAAAAAGAACTATAAAAGGTAGAATAATATATAAATAACTTAGAGGAGTAGGAAAGAAGGTACTAGTATTACTATTATTTACAAGAAGTATTTAAAATACCTTTACTATAATATAAGTATAGTATAAGTACTAAAGCGTAGAGATAGTAGATCCCTTACTTAAAGATAAGGTTAATAGCCTAGTAGATAAGTACCTTAAGCTCCTTACTAATCTTATAGAGCTTGCCTAGTACTAGGCTAGCCTTATCCCTACTCTCTTTATCTTCCTCCTCTTCTTCCTCCTCCTTATCCTCTAGCGCCTCTATAGTACTTAAGAGTACCTAGAGGGCTATACGTAGCTTTAAAACCTAACGCGCTAGGATACTACTTCTAAGTGCGCTAATAAAATTATAGGCTACCTAGGTAGTAGTAGTAGGGCTATAAAACGCGTTAAAATAAGTAATTATTAAAAATAGTAAAGCTAAGAGCTAAGAGGGACTTACACGGCCTTATACTTATACCTAGAGGTATATAACTAGTAGTATGTTCTTCTACTATCGTAGTTAAAGTACTTACTAGTAGAGTAGCTAGTAAGTGCACTTTTTACGCACGCTAGGCACGACTCTATATAGTAAGCGCCCTTCTAACTACAATAGAAAGTAGAGGGTAGAAGGGTAGGTAGTAGTAGTAGTAGTATAGGCGTAGGCTAGTAGGAGTAATAAGGCGCGCGCGTAGGCGTAGGCGAGGGTAGTAGTAGCAAGGGTAAGAGCGTAGGTAATAGCAACGGCAGAACGACTTTCTTAGCCTAGCGCTTAGCTAGGGTAGCCTAGGCGCGCCCCCGGCTTTATAGTAGTAGTAGTAGTAATAGTAGTACTATAGTAGTAGTAGTAGCGTAGGTAGTAGTAGTAGTAGAGGCGTAGGCGCAAGTAGATTGTTTAGCTTTTAACTATAACTAGTTAGTAGAGCTAAAAATTAGAGGGATTAACTAGTAGGGTACTATAATAGGCGTAGATTACTAATACGTATAAGGCGTAGTATAGTATAGGTTATAGATAGAGTATAGGCTAGAAGCTTTGTTTTAGTATATAATAGGCGCTAAGTAAAGCGTATAGGCTAAATAAAGCTACAAAACTACACTACTATAAATAAAGTATAGCTATATTAACTGTACAACTTACGTAAAACAAGCTATAAGGTAATTACAACGCTTAAACTTAGAGAAATAGTAAAAGGCCTACTCCTCTAGGGGGTATATTGCGTATAGAAGCCTACTATAGACGCCTTAGCTAATCGGCGTTCTCTACAAAACCTAGTAACCTTAGTTTCCTGTATCTAGAACCTATAGATCCTTAGCTCTTCTAAGCACTGCACTACTATAAAAGGAGTAGCTTAGATATAGCTAATAATTAATAATCTATCTCCTAATTATTCTTAAGCTTAAGCCTTATTCTCTATTATACTTACTTATACCTAGTACTTACTTATAAACTACGTTATTAAAGTATACTTCTATAAACTATTATACGTCCTACTTCTTATATACTAGGATATAGATAGCTATCTTTAATAAGTAGTCTACTATTACTAGTATTACGTTATAGATACCTCCTAAGTAATCCTTTAAAGGTAGAAGGCCTATAATAAAGTCTAGAGAGACTTCTTTAAAGATATTACTTAGGATTAGTAAAGGGGTTAACTCCCTATATTGTTTATACCTTAGTACTTTACTTTTTTAGTATATTATATAGGTTCTTATATATTCCTAAACGTCTTAATCTATTAATAGCTAATAATAGTACCTAGTAATTAACTTAAGCGTTCTATATATACTAAAATAGCCTACTATATATAAGTTATAATTCTAAAGTAGAATCTCTTACCTAATAGTAGGTTCTTCTAGAATATATAATCTACCTTTATATCTTAGGACTTCCTTATTATCTAAGCGCTAAACTTATACTTTACTATAGCGTTAAGTACTTTTTACTTTTATTAAACTTTCTACTTATACTTATATAAAGGCGTCTCTCTACTATAGTCTATATAAGGTCTTTAGAAAAGCTTTAGACTCTACTAATATAGGTTTACTACTAACTAACTCTCTAGCTATTAAGTATAGTACGTATAGTATATATTCTATAGTACTAGTAGTAGGGATCCTTTTAGTACTATAGTCTTTAGTATTATACGTCTTATATATACTTTCTAAGCTTAGCTTAGTTATAGATCTTCTTACTCTACTTATTATCCTAACCCTAGCTATTATACTTACTAGTTGTAATTTTTCCTAGAGAGTAGGTAATAGGTATACTAATAATAGGTTCTCCTATTTATAGTTATATCTCTTTAAGAGACTATCTATAGGATTTATCTTACTAGCCTAGTACTTTACCTTAAAATTAAAAGATCCTAAGTATATTACCTAGCGCGCTTAATATAGGTTTAATTTCTATACTACGTATATTAAGTATAGATTGTTATAATCTATTAGTACCTAAATAGTATACTACGTACCTTTAAGGTAGTATCTCTATTACTTAAAGCTATAAATAATAGCTAGAAGTTTAGTATTATATATTTTATAGTTAAGTTCTACTTCCTATTAAGATAAAGCTAAGATAAGATTCTAGATATTATAAAAGTAGATACATCTATCTCTACGTAAATAGGTAGCGCTAAGTTATAGTAGTATAAGATAGGCGTACTTATAAAGTACTTTTTAAGTATTTTAAAAGCTTCCTTTACTAAATTAGGCTAGTAAAACTCTTACTTCCCCTTTAATAAGTCTATAAAGAGAGCTATTTTCTAGGCGTATCCCTTAATAAACCTTTAATAGAAGTTTATAAAGCCTAAGAATAATTATAATTCTTTAATACTAGTAGGCTCTAGCTATTACATAATAGTCTCTATATACTTAGGTTTAATATATATACTATTTCTAGTAATAATAAAGCCTAAGAAGTAGACTTTATTAGATATAAAAGTATACTTCTTTAAGTTTATAAAGAGTTCTACCTTTTTTAACGCTATAAGTATAGCGTAGACTACGCGCTAGTAAACCTTAATATCCTTACTATATATATATATAAGTATATTGTTAAGGTATACTATATAGATATAATCTAAGAGTCTACTAAGTACTTTATTAATATACGCCTAAAAGCTTATAAGAGTATTTATTAATCTAAAAGGTATTACTAGGTACTTAAAATATCTATATTAAGTATAAAAAGCTATCTTCTACTTATATCCTATCTAGATTCTAATCCTATAATAGGTATCTTTAAGATCTAAGGACGTGTAGTAGTATACGCCTAATAAGTAGTTTAATATCTCCCTAATTAGTAGGAGTAGGTACTAATCCTTTATTATAATTATATTTAATCTACGATAGTCTACGTAAAGGCGTAACTTCCTATCTTTCTTTAGGATAAAAAGGATAGGTACTCTAGCTAGACTATTACTATAACGTATCTAGCCTTTATAAAGAGCGTCTTCTAGGTAGGTATAGAGTACCTTAAGCTCTTGTATAGAGAGGTTATAAAGTAGCCTATAGGGAGGCTCCTTACCTTCTATTAATAGGATTACGTAATCTAAGTTTTTTAGGTAGAGTAAGGCCTATACAGCATTGTTATTAAATACGTTATTGTATTTAGACAAGGCGTTAGGAATATAGAGTTCCTACGCTAGTACTATAGCGTAAACGCGCGCTATATAGTCTAAGTTAATTATATTAGTTACTAGTACTCCTAATAGGTATAGATCTACCTTAGTTTCTCTTAAGTCCCTTATAAAATCTTTAACTATACATAGTTATATTTAGGTATATCTCTAGTACTAAGTTTATAATCTATAATTAAGTTATATCTCCTCTTCTTTAAGGAATAGGTTTCTAAGTAAAAGGGCTACCCCTTCTTTATCTACTCTATAGGCTATAACCTTAGACCTATAGGTTATGTTGTTATCGTCTATAAGACGCACCTAAAGCTTGTAAGTAGTATAGGTACTTTACCTCTATACTTCTATCTAGCCTAGCCTAGAGAGCTTAGCGTTCTAAATTAGCTCTAGTCCTATCTCTACTACTATCTACTAGCTAATAAGACTAACGTCTACCTAGGGGTTAAAGATAACCTAGAGCTTAATTTCTAGTTTAGAACCTAAAGTAGCGCTATATATACGTTATATCCCTAGTAAGATATTAATTATATAGCGCCTTACTATCCTAGAGCTAATAATAAGGCTAGGCCTTTTCCTACTTAGTTTACGCAGACTAGAATATAGTTAGGGTTACTACTAGTATACTTATTAGTATAGTGCCCCTTTTTATAGTATTTATAGTATTTAATAGTAGACTTGTTTACTATCTTATTTTAGGGGTTTTTTAACTCCCCCTTAAATTAAGTCTTCTTTAGGATTAAGTTTACCTTACTTATACTATTTATATACTACTCGTAGGTATTAGCTCTACTTTTTAGGTTTTACTTAAGAGTTAAGCCTAGAGTAATAAAGTCCTCTCTTATTACTAGGACCTAATAGTAATTAGTAATAGCTTTTTGCAACTTAGGTTATAGTTTTAAGAATAGGTACTAGACTCTCTATTCTTCTATATATTTAGGAAGCTAGTCCTCTAGAACGTCTAGATATCTAGTAAAAGACCTTACGCTTTATTCTTTACGTTAGAAGGCTATAGAGTATATAGTTACTACTTCTAGGCTATAATTAATAGGGTCTATAAGAAGGTCTAGGAGGTAGTTCTTAAAGTACTTCTATATAAGAGTCTTATCTACGTCTTAGTTACGCTTATAGTACGTGTACTATAGCTTACGCAGGTCTCCTGTAAGGTATTACATAGCCTAAAGGACTTTATCCTTCTCTTCCTTAAAGTCTTAGGGTACTAAGTAGAACGCTATCTTACATAAGTAGTAGAATTCCTAGTATTCTTTTAAGAACTTGCCCTTATATTCTATAGGGCCTTTAGGGTAGAGCGTGCGCTTTGCGCGTATATCCTTAACTAGGGAGCTTGCATCTTGCTTGCGTGAAGCTATAATAGTAATATTAGGGTTACTCTTAGGGGGTAGAGTAGTAGCCTATTCTTCTTCTAGACGTACAATCTCTTCTTCTAATGCTTAAAGTATGCGTAGCTAGGCTAGCTTATCGCGTCTAATAGTTGCTTCTTGTATACAATCTTCGATTGTTACGGCCGTACTTAGGGCGCGTCCTAGTTGCGCACTACTTGAGCTCTACATAGGGTCTTGCTTAGCAGTTTCCTAGGTGTTTTTATCTATAGTTGCGGCGCGCCGTAATACACGTGTGTTTGTTATCCCTAGACTATCGACAGTAAAGTATTATTATGTAAAGGGGTAGCTAGAAGGCAATAGTACTTGCCGTAGGCTACAGGAGATAGTAAAGGGATAACACGTATTTAAGTAAAGGTCTTGATTGAAAAGGTAAATAATACTTGCTAGACTCTTCCCGCAAGTGGGAGGCCTTTTATGCGCTGGCATAGCGCATCGGCCCCGCCCTAGTCTAGTACTATAGACATTGGTACAGTTGAGGCCCTAGAGGTCCTAGAGTACCAAAGATCTCGAGATCCCTATAATTCTAGGTATCTCTACCAAGACCCTTGTTACAAAATTAGACTTAGAGGCGACGATGCAAACGTAATTTTTAGGAAAGGGTAGATTATAGATATCTAGCATTAGCTATAACAGACTAATTTTATAGAATTATAGTAATATTGGTTGTGCGCATAGGTTTTGTAGTTACTGAAAGTCAAAGTACTAATAGTTTGTCCAGTCACAGGGGGTGTCCAGTAACCCAGGGAGGGATGTTACCCCTTTATATAATAATACTTCTCTATTAATAGTCTAGGGATAATAAACATATACTCTATACGTTAGGCTACAACTATAGAAGAAAATACTTAGTTAATAGTTAGACCCTATATAGAGCGCAAGTAGAGCGTAACTAGATGTTAGATTTGAAGGGGTTTTGGAGCCTGTGCACGATGTGGAGTCAGTGGCTGTCAGATTTGAGGGGGTTTGAAAAGCAGGTTTGAGATTGGCTACTACGAGCACAAGAACGTCAGAATTGAGAGATTGATTGAATTGATTGATGGAGTCAAAATTGAGTGAGTAGAACTGATTGATTGCTTGCGCTGTCTTGATTTTATCTGCCTTCGCGCTCCTCTAAATATCCTCGAGTTTCTCAGCTTCTGATACCTCTGCGATGGCGGAGCCTCGGTCAGGGGCGAGCTTCTGCAAGGGTTGAGCCTTTGAGCCTCTGCAAGGGATGCGCCGGTTCTTGAGTCGGCGCTCACTTCGGTTGAGCCCAGATGCACCAAGACTCCACCGGTTTGCTGGCCCAGCTGCTGGCGCGATGCTGGAGTCGATTCTCACAAAGGTTGAGGTTGCTCGCCGAGCTCTTGGCGCGCGCTGGTGCACGCGCGATATCGATCGCCATCTAGATCGCCACCAACGTCACCTCATCAACGTCAACTCATCAACGCGAGCCTACGAGCCAGCTCATGAGCCGGCTCGTGCTTGAGCTCGTGCGTGAGATGGATCGTGTGCGTGTGCGCATGGGCCAGAGCGTAATTCTGTCAGCAGCTTATTGCAGCCGGCTCGTCGCCGGACTGATGGTCCAATCTGACAAGAGTAAACCCGTCGTGGTCGATTGTTATAGGGAACAAAGCGCCATCACGCGCGAAAGAGATCTATGCTCTAAACGTCCTAAAAAGAACTTTAGGGAGGACAAGAGGAACAACCCGACATTGACTACAGTAGGCCGGGCGTCTGGGACCTGATTCGGTCGAGAAATGATGCCGTTCTGCTTTTATACTCGCTGATACGAGGTGTTGCAAATATTGTCGGCTAGCGATGGACTGACCAATAAGCCTATACGACTATGCTTCGTATTTTGGCTGTTGTGCTAGAGGGTGTTTGGGCTCTGTCATCATCTTGTATTGCTACACAGTGACTAAATGGCTGCTGCTGCCTTGATAGGCGTGTCGTATTTTGTAGCATACTCGCGGAATTTGGTTGTCCGTCACTGCCGTAGCCGCAATGGTGGCTCCGCAGGTACCGAACCGCTGCGGGGGGACGCACGGTGGCTTGCAAAGACCGTTGCGGCCACTAGCAGATGCTTTCTGATACTGCCGTGTTGGGGTCTTTAAGAATTAAGTCCTCATTGTTTGTGGTGTTTTTCCACAATTATGTCATTAGTCTTCGCAGTTGCATAGCGACTTATCTCGCGCCAGCGACCTCTCAGGTGAGATATATCTGTCCTAGTACTATAGGACGCATTGCGGATCATCAAATTACGCATCGTTCACCGCGTCAAGGTGCAAAGACGCCACGAGTAAACTGAGACAAGCTCTATGGCTCCGGCTAGCAGAAAGAATAGAGTTCAGCTACCTTCATCGATCAACTAGACCGTATGCTACTCAGCCTTGCTCATCTTTGCCTATCCTATTCTCTGCACCTCG
This sequence comes from Ophiosphaerella narmari, assembly GCA_028456235.1. NCBI lineage: Eukaryota > Fungi > Ascomycota > Dothideomycetes > Pleosporales > Phaeosphaeriaceae > Ophiosphaerella > Ophiosphaerella narmari. The sequence goes on from JALNQA010000008.1 coordinate 629,039, forward strand.
TCCCTCGTTGACCCCCGTGTGCAACCGTGGGGGTGTGCGGATCCAGGGGCAAAGCTACCGTTTCAACCCTTACGGGCCGAAATTACTCCTGCTTCTCCGGTTCGAGTGTTTTAATCCTATCTGTAAAGGCGTTCACGAGAGGATTGTGCAACTCCGGTATCGTGCTCATACATGCCGCAGCAGGGTCGCCACTCGCAGACAGATTACCACACCAGTACTCATTTCCCGGAAACGCATTTCCATCCCATGCATAACTTAGCACGAGCAGCTCGTCAGTATCAAGTTTTTGGGCAGGGCTGCGCCAACTAAATATGACTCTGATGCCTTGCTTCCGCGCAACGGTAACGAGACGCTCAGCGCAAGGTGGTGGAACCTGAATCCAGGCAAACTCTAGCGTTGAGATATTAGGGAGGGGGAGTGAGGCGAGGGCTGACGTGAAGGTGTCGACATAGAGGGATGGTTGGTCCGTGTTGCGTTGCCAGACGCCTAACCCGAGGCCTACGACATAGGCGTAAGCTTTCTGATTTTTCTCCTTTGCGCGATCATTAGCTTCCAGAAGGAAAATCTCAACAGTGATCCGCATGCGAGCCATATACATATCCTTGTCAAATGTCGTCATCTCGTTCTTTACGACGCCGAAGAACGATTGGAAGAGGGTGCTTAGCCGTGGATCCTGATACTTTGACTCCGAAGGAAGTATAAAGATTGAATCCATCCTATCCCGCCTTTCGAATCGTGCACCAACCAGCCCTACAATGACGCCACGGTCTTGGAATGTCCCAGCTTGCCCAGGAATGCCTTCGTTGTACCTGTTACCGTCGTTGATGAAGTAGCTAAAGCCACTTACACCTACGAGCGAGGATAGCATAATCTCATCGTATGACAGGTACTCTGCTAGACTCAAGTGCTCATTTTTCTCTTGAGCAACTGTACCGTTGCGGTCCCACTCGATAGTTCCGTTATTAATGGTAGTGCCGTCACGTAAGATGGTAAAGTCGCTTGAGCCCATAAACGTCAAGGGACGCTTTGTGAGAAGGCGAGAGACTTCATCTTCCCAAGTAATTATGTGAGAATAGAGCGCTTTCTCGTATTTGGATCCGTAGGCGCGTTTGTGGTCAAGAAATTGGTTGACAAGCTCTGGGAATTTATGGTGAATTACAATACGGGTGCTCTCAGCGTCAGCTTTGATGACCTGTGGATCGAAGTTTCTGATTAGGTTTGCTGTGGTAGGAGGATCCACCATCAGATTATCGTGATTGAGAGCCATGGTGATGTTCCCACCGGTCGAAGTTCTGATGGGAATGAGCTTCAAAGGAGATGACTTTGTAAGTGAAGCTTTCCGGTCAGTTACTTTGGTCGTCCTTCTCTTGCTGGGGGCAAGGATTCTCGGCGCCAAAGCTTTGAAGGTTCCAAATGCTGTCTTATTCCCGTTGCGTGTTTAGACTAGCACAATGAGCATGTAGCATGACAACTGAAGAAAGAGGCTGAGACCCACGTTTGAGCGCTAGATCACATGAGAGACTTGAAAGCTTGAGAAACAGGTAAGTCACCAGCCACAGGGTTGTGAGAGGGGCATTGTCTTTCGCAGGTGGGGTATGGAGGCAGTGTGCGCTAGCGCGATCTGTCACATGGCCAGGTATCAAGGCTACTAAGCGAGTAGATCCACAGCGAAACCTATTCCTTTATGACTGTATATCTTCTTCGAATCCTAGCTCTCAGGCTTTATTCGTGCGTCCCATTTACCTTCCGAATAAGGAATCCTCTAATTCCGTTTGTGCGGAAGATGGTTGATGTGGAACGAGCATTGACGTCATCGCTATCGTAGAAACCCTAGCAATCGCTCCCGCACACCCTGAATAGGGCCTGTCTAGGAAGACCCGAATGCTGTTTCTAACCTAATGAGCCTATTCAAACTGATCCCTATAGCTATACCTGGCTAGCTAGCCGGCTGACGTTTTGGTGCTCCCACACGGTTTGAACAGAGCATTGCAATGACTACACCGGCATTTTAACCTGCAGCTCTGCCTACAACGATTCTCCAGCCGGAGCGACGAACGGATATTGACTAGTATTTGGCTGAATACTCTCTACGCCTTACCTTACCGATTATTTATATTTCTTTTAATATTCCCCGCGCTTCGCCGAAGAGAGAAATTCGAAGCCTAATCTAATTCGTCCTTTGTAAAGGTCACCCTTCATATGGGTCTTTGTCTAAAAAGAGGTCTATTGGGAAGAACCTATGCAGTTTCCATCTCAGCATCTAAGCCAATTCACCGAGCAGCAGCTAGAACGTCGACGGCATGGTGGCGCCGCCTGCGGATGCAAAGTTCGGCGAGATGGTGAATCTGAGGAGGATAGAGTGCTAATGTAAGCAAGCTTACATTGTCCAATCGAGGGAACAAAAAATTTATTTTAGGTACAAAATAAGTCCAACGTTCTCCACCGAAAGGGCCGGGCCTGGCGCTGACTGTCGGTGGGTTTCCCGCTGCGCTCGGACACTTTCGCCAAAGCCGGCCAAGAGGAGCAGCATGCACGGGGAACCGCGCGTTGTCAGCAACGCGTTGCTTCTCATCTTGGAGGTTATCATTCACGGCCAATTGACCGAGCCTATGGCGAAAAAGCGCTTTCACAAACATTGAAGCTCAGGCATAGCTTGCCTCTTCGAGTAGAATCTTGATACCGAGAAGCGACAGCTCTCTCTCAGAGATCGAACCCTACACCACGTGTTATTGCATTTCCAGGTTGCCAGCATGGATTCCCAGATACCGCATCATGTGCGCCAGGTCTCAGAGATTGGCCAGCAGCTCACCAGGCGCGCGACTACCAATTGAAATAGCCCTGAGGCGCGCCAGTCGCGTAGGGAACTCCTCGATGCGTCGCGGAGACTGACCAACGTGCTGCAAAACGAGGGTTAAATTGTGGAGGGCTACCTCTATGGGGTGGGTCAATCGAGCGCCGGTTCCCAAGCACTTCCACGCACGATTGATGCATCTCGGCTCAGCCATGGCTAACGACTATCCATCCATAGACAATCGATGTCTTGTTGTTCAAGATTGGTGCGGGCTTGGGCTTGTTCCAGAAACTGACGAGCGCTGGAAGACCGGTGACCCTGCACGAGCTGGCGCCTTCCACGGGCGCGGACGAAGTTCTCCTGGCCCGCCAGAGGATTGGATGTGCCAAGCTGCGTATACGGGAGGGGTTAGGCTATCCTTCGTTGAGACATGATGGGCGCTTAGCCAATGATCGCTGTTCCTTGAGAGAGTAGACAATTCCAACTGGTGGCATATTGGAGTTGTGTCCCCTTCTCCCATCCCGGTGTTGACTGTTGACCTGCTCTCTCGATCTGCAGACCAGCCCAGGCCGTAAACTTACCTACCGCTTGAGTGATATAGTGAGAATGAATTAATTTAAAGCAACAATTCTACAACCAACGTGAGCTTCTTTCCTTGTTCGATTAACACATACAAGCGCACTCTCTCCCATGCGCTAGAGGGTACCAGTATCCGGCTTGTAGCCCAAATGAGTGTCCCACTGGCTGTAACTATAGCTTTGTGAAGCGCATTTGCTCATCAAACTGAGCCTTTAAGTCGCGCCTTTTCCGCCCATTCCCCGCCAGCTCATACCAAGGGCCACTCAAGGAATATGACAATGCTTTGGCTGCTGAGAAGCCTATTTGATCTAAGATTTAGATCGATGGGCATCCAAGAGCCACGGGTGCTTAAGCATATCGGTAGCCGTGATTCGGGCTTCTGGGCGAAGCTGTAGCAGTCTCCTGAGCAGGTCCAGGCCCAAGGCGTCGATCTGGGGCACTACCTGTGCTAGATCCTGAGGAGGGTACGCGCGCATCTTGGCAATAGTACCGTAGCCTGTCAGCTGCTGGATGCCGGGCCACGACTGCTCTGACGGGAGGCCCAGCACAGAGAAGATCTTTTGCAGCTGGTTCTCGTTGGTGGCGCCGGCGAACAGTGGACGGCCCGTGAGCATCTCGGCTATGATGCAACCGATGGACCACATGTCGATAGACGTATTATATGTGCGGCTACCAAGAAGCACGTCGGGAGGGCGATACCACAGCGTAACGACCTCGTTCGAAAAGGTATTCACCGGGATCCCGAAGGCCCTCGCCAGGCCGAAATCGGCCAGTTTCAGCTGGCCGGCCCTGTTGATGAGGAGGTTCTGCGGCTTGAGGTCGCGGTGCAGAACGCGCTGCTGGTGGCAGAAGGCAATGCCACAGGCCATCTGGTAGGCGAAATTGCTGGCGGTTGGGGTACTTAGCTGGCCGCCATTGCCTCCCTGCATGTCCATGTACTTTTTCAGGTCTAGTTCCATGTACTCGGAAACGAGGATGAGCTTGTCGTCGGTGTGGATGACATCATAGAGAGGCAGGATGTTTTCGTGCGCCAGCTCCTTCATCAACGAGATTTCCCGGATCGCCGTCGAGGGTGTTCCCTCTTCCGGGTCCAGACGGATCTCCTTCAAAGCAACCAGCTGGCCTGTTTGGCGGTTGCGGCCCTTGTAGACCTGGCGTGGCTCTCTTAGCAGTGCAAAGTTTGGGCGGCAGGGAGCCGCTCAGGTTGCACATACCGTTGCATAGGTGCCCTCGCCCAACTGTGGGGTGGATGGCCTGTCAGCCCAGTGTCGCCAACCGCGCAATGGCTACGACTGAAGCGACTTACCTTCTCCAGTTGCTGGAACGAGGACCGCAAGCTCTGCCTGTCGGCCATGGTCTAGGCAGTGAGGTGAGGCGGTGGTGGGGGTGATAAGATGGCGGGGGCGGCTCGCTTTGCTTACTATATGGTACATGCTGCGGCTGCTTGGCCCCGGTCAGCTCGTGCGACCACGCGGCACAGCATCATGGCTAGCTTTTGCTGATGGCATGTTGCAAAGCCGCTGTTAATTCTCTACTAGATGGAGTGACCAACTCGCCTCGAGATTGCTTCCATCCTCAGGCAGAGGCGCAACGTCAGCATTGCCCAGCTTTTACAGTGCGAAGCGTTGCGAAGGGCAAACTGCCTCCTGCATACGTACACATCTATGCTAAAAGGCTGAATCTTATTTTTTATAGGCCACGATATCCCTGCGACGTGTTACAATCACCTCGATACCGCCGCCTCGTCTAGCGCGAAGCATCGCCAGGTGCGAAGCATCGCCTAGTACATGGAGAGCGGCACCATGGATCTGGGTCAGCCACCGACTTGTCTTTTCCGACGCGAATTGGATACCATCTGGCAACAAGTGCAGACTTCACCACTAGACGTCACCGACATTTTCGACCTCTCCGAACGCCTGGCCGTCGCTTTCCAGGACCCTTCGCGGTGTGGGGACGGCTGTTCGCGGTCCTTGGACTATACACAAACGCTCCTCGAGTCCGTGACCCGCCTCCTAGACTTGCTCGACGTGGCGTGGTCCGCAACCCACGGCGACGACAAGAGCAATAGTGTTCGCTCTGCGATGCATTTCGGGCACGCTATGACCAACGGCTCTACCCCTGCCGTCGTCGGTCAACATGCAACAGCGACTGTGGGCAGATTTGTGCTGGACGAGTCGGAAAGAGACTTGCTGCTGCAGGAAGTGCTTCGGGCGTCCATGGTGTCGATCAACGACGCAGTGGCCGAGGTCCATGAGCGCATCTCGCAGAACTCGAATGAGCGCTTAGGTACTTTGTCGGCGCGTCTGCTGGAGCGCACGTATTCTGCCCTGGCAAGATATGGGACTTCAACTGGCGCGTGAACACAAATTTCTCTGATGGCGATGCTGCCTAAGCGAACGCACATATGAGTAACTATAGCGAATAGAACTATATTGAAATAGCGGATAACAATTAGGTGAAATCTACTCTCACACAAAGCTTTTTCCGGATTTGATCTTGAGTTACGCAGGGGTGTAACGTGAGCAACCCTGAGTTCAGCGTGAGCTAATATGGGCCAGCGTGATTGTGCCTGATTTCCTCCCTGAGCAGCATGAAGAGGGACTGAAATTAGACCCCAGTCAGCTCGCAAGGATGTGGGTTGTCTAGGATTGGCTGGTCCCATTTTCAGGATACAACAACTTGGTGATACTCGATCTGTGAGTAGAGCGCTGAATTGCTAGCAATGGTGATCTATGGTAGCTATATACTCGTGGGACTGCCCCGCTAGCTTCAATATGTTGGGTGTTCAGCCTTTGGTAGCTGAGTCAACGATCCCGGCTGTTCTAGCCCACCTATCACAGCTGACAGTTCCGACGATGCTTTCCTTTAATCCAAAGTCCTCAAGAGTGCTCGAGTAATCTAATATGCATGTTCAGCTACTGGTAACAGTCTTCAAAGTTTACCGGAGTGAAAATTTATGATAAATACCTACATATCAGAATTGATTCCTATAAATATGTAGACCCGAGCAAGCGCCGAATTAGCTCAGATCCGCCTTCTCCAGCATGGCTCGAGGTTCTGGGAATTCTCTCATAGGAGAATCATGTTCCGAGTAGAGAGTGGCTCCGCGAAGAGCTTCTCCAAGAAGAGAAGGTCGCCAAGGAGCGAGGGTTTCCGGGGAGTAAAATGCTCACGGGAAGAGAAAGCTATGCTGAAAGATGAGCTCTGAGGAGAAAGCTTCCGGGAGATAGAAGCGCCAAGGAGAGAGGAGCTCCGGGGGGCCGTCTCCTGGGAGACTTTGTCTCTTGTGGGATCCTTGTACGGCTGTAATCTGCTCGTGCCAGTTACTACGAATGTTCGGAGTTCAGATGCGACAGACCAGCACACGGCGGGCACATTTCTGGAGCGTTTGACTAGCTGTTGCAATGCTAGTCTTCGCCTTGCAGGGCGCGGGGGCTTAACATGCACTTTCCGGGCCTTTGTCAAGACAGAGATTGCGATACCATTAGATCGGTAAACTCTAACGATTTCGAGGCAATGTTTCTGGTACGCAGACTCGATCATCCGTTCAGCGCGTTAGGTATCTCTAGAATTGGCTCTACGAATTGCGGAACGGATGTATGGACCAGGTCGAGTCCACGACTTTGGAGGTAGCGGAGGCGGCTACAAAACCATGATTTTGACAGATCTTCTTCTCTTCTTAAACCTGACTTGACTTTCCTCAAATACATTAGTTACTCGTCGCCCAGAGCTGAATTCATACAAGTTTTATTACACACTCCGTGGTATCTTTAAAGTACTTCGACGCGTTGTGAATCAATTCAGCGTCTGAATGGCTCTCAGACCATCCATCCATCGTCAACCTTTTCTCCCCAATGTCAATCGGAAGAGTTTTCTGGTCTTCTTTTCCATTCGCCCCGATAAAGATTCCAACCCGTTTGAATTCATCCTTGCTTTTTCACTCTCAATGACAATCAAGCCCCTTGGCCGTCGACTAAACTTGGATTTGATCACTTCTACAATTCTCAGCAGCAGCAACTTGCACTTCTCCCTTGAAGTTTCTGATTCTAAAGCACTCATGTTTTGTTCAGTATCGATCAACAGATCGAACAGGTCCTTTATTTCTACATCCAAACCCAACACTTTAGTTTCCAGAGACAAGACCGCTGATTTCAGCTGGCCAAATGGCGCGTTGTCCATCTTAGGCTTGATTCTATGACTTTTGCTCTGTAGTACCAATCGCACCAATCGTACTTGTATCTTCGCCGCCAATCCATGTCACTTGGGATCGAATTCCAATCGTCGTGGTATATCCTTCCTCTAATCAAAGCCCAAGACCATGTTGGAGCTCCTTGTTTCACTTCCTTAACCGGAACTTCATCGTTACCATTACTCAAGCTCTTCATACTCATGTTCCGTGACCAGTCGAGAGCCAAATACACTCTAGAATTCCGCTTAGTATTCCAGAATAATCCTCTCGCCGCTTCTACCTCTCAAATACCAGCCATGTACCTACAATTCCCGAAGTATATCTTTGAAATTCGCTTCTTTTGGATGATTTCTTATACGGCTTTGCAATACCTGAGAGAGCTAGCAGCTTGTATTGCGGAAAGCCTATTCTGCGTTGGCAGTAATCCTCATCGGTATGGCACCATGCGGCCATGAGTCGATCGCCGTCGATCTCCCAGTGCTTTTCAGGTGAATTTCGGGTCTCGTTCCAGCTTCCCTGCAGTTCAGAATCGTATGTCGCATAACGGGGACCACCGTCCGAGTATGACACGGCATGGCAAGTCCACCGAAGATTACGAGAACCAAAGGTCAGGAGCCGAGTCGAAAGAATGGATTTGTCAGATTATACCACCAGTCCAGCGGCCATACGGGCATCGCGCTAGCGGCTAAGCGAGCCAATCAACAGATTCCAGGTCGACCCGGATTCTGTCAGCAACGAGCCGACTACAATAAGCTACTGACGCACACGATCCACCTCACGCACGAGCTCACGCACGAGCCGGCTCATGAGCTGGCCCGTAGGCTCGCGTTGACGAGTTGACGTTGATGAGGTGACGTTGGTGGCGATCCAGATGACGATCGTGATCGCGATGGCGATCGATATCGCGCGTGCACCAGCGCGCGCCAAGAGCTCGGCGAGCAACCTCAACCTTTGCGAGAATCAACTCCAGCATCGCGCCAGCAGCTGGGCCAGCAAACCAGTGGAATCTTGATGCATCAGGACTCAGCTGAGGTGGGCTGAGGCTCGCCCTGACAAAGGCTCGCCCTGACCGAGGCTTCGCCATCGTCAAGGTATCAGCAGCTGAGAAACTTGAGGATATATAGAGGAACGCGATGGCAGATAGAATCACAACAGCGCAAGCAATCAATACAATCAATTTTGCACTGATCAAACTCAAGCCTACATGGGCGTTACTCAAATGGCTTTTTCGTAACTTCCATCTACTCAATTTTGACTCCACCAATCACTGCTTTTCAAACCCCCTTAAATCCGACAGGATTCTTGCAGAATCCATCCGCGTTTGTTGATCACCTCCTCGGTTGGTGAGAAGCGTGGGTGCTGAACCAGCTTGACTTGACCAATCTAACCATCAGGGCAACGGTATTTCATATTGTAGGGACCGGCAACATACCCAATACGAGGACGCATTGCCAGAAACCCGTTGTTGCAAGATGAAGATGGTGTAGCTGAAATTGTTGCGTATGAGAGTGAGTAGTACTCTGGCATCAAAGAAATCTACGCGGCAACATCCTTGGCTGAGTCTTGAATGATACAAAGACTATCGATCCATAGGCACTTTACTCTGAGACGACGGGCCACGAATATGGCATCTTGGAGGGTTTCGGGGAGATCGGAAATTGGGATGCCAGATTTCAATGCTTCCAAGTTGGTAACCTTCAAACATACCGGTTGAGCGATACCCCAACAATACGACAGGGCAATGTACTTGCGGTTCTTTTCTGGATACTTCGCACGTGTAGAAATCAGATGAACAATATCGGGATGGTCAGCAATGGAAATATCCAGCACACCTTTTGGAAGGTACATTGTTGCAGAGATCTTGCAAGTCTCGTGTTGACCATGACACTCCTTAAGCCAAGCCTTCGCTTGTTCAATTGCAGAGTCAGATGAGACGACATTATTGATTAGGCGAGAGCTCACCGAACAGGCAGCAGGATTGTCTGGTTCCGCAAACATATCAAAGCCCAAGCATGGCCGGGAATATTTGATGGTTTCTGTCTTCACTGTCAAAAACAGGACATCCCACATCCGCTTCCCCGTAACATTCGAATCTCGATATGAGAAATCAAGGAAGAATCAGTCACGGTCAAGCTCATTGGCTGGCTTGCCGGAATTTTTGATAAAGTCGAGAAGAATGCTGTACCAAATACATCCGAAGTGAGCTGCATTTAAGCATTGATCAATGTCGTACGGGAGTTCGTGGATCTAGAAGTGTGATTGGCCCTAGCCCCCCTTTTTGCACACACCGAAACTTCTCCGTTTCTGCAGGCTAAGACAAGCAGAGTCCGAGAGGCTGATGGCACCATCAGCGGAGCAGAACGACCTGACTCCTGCGGTTCGGTGAGGATTGGAAATCTTAAAGAACAGCTTAAATTGTAAATGCAATGATTATAGGATTATGTATCAACTCAAATCTATGGCTTTTAGAGACATTTTTGAAACGTATAAGAATGGGGAATTCGAATCTAGAACTGATAGCAGACAGCGCAAACATTCACAGGGAACGAACAAACGCTGGGTGCAAAAGTTCGAAACCAGCAGGCAAATGCTAGTAAAGGATAAACGCTTTATGTGAAAATTCGCTAAGAGATAATATTCAGATTCAGCGGATGAGCGTTCGATGTAGGCAGATGTAGAGTGCGAAAGTTTACTGGTAAGCCTGATTTTAAGCTCTCGATGTTGGTGCCGCTCTTTTGGCTCTTAGCGAGAGATATATGGAGACAAAGTAGCGTGTCTAGGTGAACTACGCTTTTTGGCGTAGCATGCTGATCGGGAAGCTTACGCTCCAAGTTAATGTGGAGATTTATCAGTATAGAGCTTTCTACATTTGTCTAACACTATTGTCTTCACATTTTTTAACGCTCTATCTGAACTTCAGGATACAAAACAACTATCTATGCTCTAAGTGCGACAACCTTCTCAATTTCTGATACGGCATATCTTTCGAAATTCTCTAAAAAACGTTTCGACCGCAGGTCATCATCCGTCTCAACTTCATCGGTAGACGTACACCCTTCCGTATCCTCCCTATCGAAATCTCCCTCTAGACAGCGCATAACCAAGCCAGCGTAAAGTACGCCCATTCTCCCTCTCAGCTGAGGCACATACCTATTCTTGACTTCTTCAGAGAAATTCTGGAGATTAACAGATTTGGCGTCCTTAAAAATTCTCTGTACTGGACACCAGAGCCCAATCTCTAGCAGTAAAATTCCTAAACTGTACGTGTCGTACTCTCGTCGATAACGCGGCGAGTGTACTTTATGGTCTTCGATATTCTGGTCCCCATGATGGTTATCAAATCGAACGTTTCGATCTGGATGCCAGTACAAACGTTGCTCTGTGGAGGTATCTGCATCAAAACGCGAAGAAGGAATATCTTCAGTCAGCTCAAGGCTAACATCGCGTCGAGCGAAGTCGAAGCCACAAACGTATGGTGGTCCAAGAGATCCAGATAGCGGATCATCTTCAAAGAAAAGAATATTACGACTGCAGAGGTTCTTGTGAAGCCAGTTCACTGCAAAAAACCGGTACGTGGTAGCAATGAGAATCTGGGCGGCACGAAAACGATCTTCAAGGTCAGGTCGGATGCGGCGTTTGTGCTCATCGAGAAGTCGATTCCGTAGCGTTGTTGGCGTCGTGGTAAGTCGACCCTTAGGATATTCAAATGCTATTCCGTACCGGTGAAATGTTTCGTCATGAAAGTGGCCAAGACAGTTCAAAATACTGACGTCAAATTGATTTCCCAGTTGCTGGAGCTGCATGGTGAGCATGTGGATCCGGATGTCAAGAGTAGAGAGGCTTTCTAGCATTATTTTCGATGAGTAATGTCTCCATTCAATAACGATTGGGTGGGGTCCAAAAGTCGCAAATTCGCGAGGATCAGAGTCTGCAGCTCCTGGAGCGGCAAACTTGAACTCTGATTTATTTCGATACAGAGACAGTTGAGCCGAGGAAGCGGTGGGACCGTTCGAAATTAACGCCATTTTTGACTGATCGTTTCCGCACGGGAATGAGTCGTCAGCACAGTTGATTGCACGAGATCTTTGTAGCATCTGCGCAACATCTCGGTGCTGTGTAATTTGTTGGTCTCTTTGCATTGATTCTAGCAATCGACTTTCGAATTCAATTGCTGCCATCCGAACCGCCAGAGACTGCGACGTCACTGCAATCAGATCTATTCGCCGTTCAAAGGTAGCTGCCTTGTAATATGGTAGTATCTCTTTTAGCTCCGTATTGTAGTCGCGAAGCTGTTCGACGAGTTCGGTGAGCTGCCTTTTCCCTCCCGCTACCCAGCGTATTTTGTCGAGCATGTTGAACTTTATTGATGAAGGTTCTCGTTCAGAGCATTTCTGCACGACACAGTCCCGGTTGGGATTGAGGCCTCGGCGTAGTTTTTCATTCCAGCTGTCAGCATCGCATATTGTCCTCGTAGAATACTTTTGTAGAAGCGGACTTGCTGTTTTCAGTAGCGAATTCATGTTTTTAATCGATCGTTGTATATGCGACAGCACAAAAGCTAATCGAAGTTCGTGGGGAAGCAGATTAAGCAATTTCGATGTTTCTGATTCGGGCGTTGTTTCGTGCTGGGCGATAACGTTCGAGAATCCAGTTTCTTGCACCCAGCAATAGAACCGTATCCGCTGCCATTGCAAGTGAACGAATAAATCTTCAAGATCTCGTTCTGCGCTTCGCACTACACTGATGATGTCGAGCAGGTCGATGGAAGTTTTCACAACGCCAATTATACCGACCATGCTTGCAACGGCTCCAAGACTCTCTAGTCCAGACATGTTTGTGCTGAACAGCTAGAAATAGCAGAATCAAGCGGGAATATTGATTAGGACTAGTTGATTAAACTTATGTCATCTAGGAATTGTGTTAGGACTATTATAAGGTGCAGTACCTTAGGGATAGCTACCGAAGAGTTGGAGTGCCGAATCGACTTGTAAACTGGACTGCTTACAGTATTTAGGTATTGGTTGGGACTAGGCGCTCTTTAGGACGTTCCAGGAACGAGCCACGAGCAGATTTGAAATATTAGATCCAGGCAGCAACGTCATCACGAAGTTCAAATCTTGTGGCTGAGCTGGGGCTGAGTTATTGTAGTTAGGGCAAGGTATTATGAAACTCGTCCAGTGTCTCAACATTCGCGAAGGACACGGGTGGATCCTAATCCCTGCACAACCATTGGCTAAAATCGGCTCCAAGCCTCCGCCACATACTGGTTACATTCCTGCCGTTTCATGAGCCGCTTGAGCAGAGGAAGATTGAAAAAAATGCGATCTTTTAAGACCATTATCGTAGCTTCACGACGGAATTGCGTTGGCTGAAGCCTCGACACCACCAAATGGATTCCGATCTTGTTCTTGATCAATCAATCTCTTTTGGGCGAAGGACCACAACTAGACTTCTGCCTGACCTTGATCCGGTTGACCAGTATGGGGACGAAAACTTTGACTTTCTTGCGTTGATCACTGCTACCGCAGAACTGTATTCGCAAGAAGATGTTCTTGAGATGTGCGCTCGACGAACCAAGGGGAAGACACTGGGACGCGGAGCTGTCTCTGAGATCTCAACAGTCTATGCAAGGTTTACTCGTCCAAGTACTATAATATCGGACCAAGTTCAAGCAGAGAGACGAACAGTTGTTATCAAACGATCGGAAGCAAAGCTCTTCTTACCAAACGGTCAGCCAAATCATTTGTCCGCAGTCAGGAGTCTCATCAACGAAATCCGAATCTTGACCCACAGAGAACTTCGAAGTCATCCGAATATTATTACAATACTTGGAATTCAGTGGGATTATTTCCAAACTGTAAGCTGGAGGTCGATTAGACCTCATTTACACCGAAATCTTGTAGCTAATATATATTGCCGCAGGGGTACCCGCAGCCTTTGGTGGTGATTGAAAAAGCCAGTACAGACCTTCGACAATTTCAAAAAAAGTAAATTTCTCCGTCTTCTGATTTAAGATTGGAGGTTCTAACTATTCCGATTTCTAGGCGCGTGTCTCTCCCGTTTGATTCAAAGCGGTCCATAGCACTTGATATTGCTAATGGGCTTTCAGCGCTTCACCAATGTGGAGTGATTCATGGAGATATGAAGCCAGACAATATTCTTATTTTCGAATCTCCAAAGCTCCATGCAAAAATTGCAGATTTCAGCCATTCCATCCTTGATACTGGCGATAATCGACATCTAGTCGGTGGAACCGCAACGTACGCAGCACCTGAATGGAAAGAGATCGCACCTACTAGTCAGCTACTCAAAACCGACATTTACTCATATGGCCTCGTATTTGGAGGTCTCATCCTTGGCTCTGAACTAATTGATTGCATCAATGTTAATGACAATCTTGAAGTTCCCATCCACTGCTCAACAAGCGAAGACTTTTTTCGTAGCCTTAAAGTGAAGGACCTCATGCAGCGCCACCTTTTCGACTTGATTCGTGACACGGATGAAAAACGACCAGACCTACATCTAGAAGAATTTCCGATGATTGAGAACATTCTATCTTTAACTTTGCAATTCGATCCTGTAAAAAGAGACCTTGGAAAAGTCATTGAGTGTCTTTCTGGCAAACGGCAGCAACCGCAAGATAAGGACACCAGAAAGCTGCAGGAAGTATTGACATCAAGTGGAGTACGGCTTATAGAGCGCGTCTAAATAAAGCATGCTGATCTTGCTGTAGATTTCGATACCTTATCACGCACTGCATTCTGTAAGCAGTACAGTCATGGACCAGGTTGTCAGAGCATTAAAGCTTGTGGCTGAGTGTCCTACTGATACGCGAAGAGCTGCAGCTTCTATTGAGCTAGCAATCTGCTACGCATGCGACTTCGTTGAATGCGGGCCACTCGAAGATCGACCAGGATTGGACTCAACGGCTTTACGATACCTCATCCGGGCTGCGGAATTAGGCGATGATTGGGCTAAAGCAATAACTTGCAGAGTAGCCTCAGCGATCAACCAGCCGATTCCAAAATCTTGTCCAGTCAAGTCTTGGCTATTCGATACTAGCATTAGGGGCTCAAAGATCGCACTGTCATCCCTTGAGCAGCTTGACTCTCAACTGCATATCCAAGCTCTGCGAAGCTACCGAAGCACCCTCTGTGGGAATTCACAAGCACACTTCTCCAGTTTACCTTCAATTTCTAATCTTTCTCTTGGAACTATTATCAACAGTCGGAAAGACACTTTTCTCCACTGGATATCGTCAACAGGGCAGCCTCAGATGCTTACTGAGGACACGGCTTCTCAAATCTTACTAGATGTGATCAATGGCCAGAATAGTCAAGGGGACACCCCGCTACTTTGTGCCGCTAGAGCAGGCCATCACCACATTTTAATGAGGCTTATTGGACTTGGGGCCGATGGAAAGATCAGGAACTTCGCGGGAGAGAATGCACTTCACTTTCTTGGCAATCTTGACGAGGACCAAGTTTTCCTGGCTGCCCAAATACTGATTAGCGCAGGCGCTCAAGTAGATGCGGAGGCAAAATCTTACACTGGTAACACGTATTTGGAAACGAGGCCGGTTGGGAAAGGATGTCCGAAGCTACGAGCTGTGATGCTCGATCAACCTCACGTGCTTCGAGCCTTGTTGCAGCCGGAGAACCAAGAGTTGAAACGACGAAGGCATACAAGTGCTTCAACCCAGCGCTTGATGATAGCATGGGCATTAAGGTTACGGCATATTCAGGTTTTGAAAGTCTTGGAGGAATATTTTCACGCTTCTCCCATCTTTACTGACATTCACCGGATCCGTATTTGGTGCAGCGGCCGTCGTTGCTCATTGTTGGAACTTTGCATTTGGGGAAACGTCTCTAGCAAAGAATCATCAGGCTTCGATATTCCTGACAGATTTTGGAGGTATATCAATTATGGTAAAGGCCAGTGGAAGCACCTCGAATCTTCGCTATCGTTTCTTCTAGCTCGTCAGAACGACAACGAGATCCCCACTAGGCCTTGCCAAGTTGCCAACGACGGCCTGTTCTTTGCAATAACTGAAGGCAACCGAGACGCGGCAAATATTCTTCTCTCCACTTGCCCCCTGAACTTGCAGGACAATTTTCCAAGCGATGCAACCCTCGAGGAAATCCAAAGTCGTGTTCTGCGACCGGGTCAAGATTATATAGCAACCGTATCACGACACGTGAACTTACTCTCGGAATGCCGTTCAGCTGGCTCGAAAGATCTGCAATTTCTGGACAAAGTCAATTGGGACGCATATGGAAATGAAAGCGTTGATGCCTACATCTCCCAAAGAGCGAAACAATGTTTACCATCCTGCACTAGAAGCCATCGCATTCGAGAAAACGAAAATCAGTCAGAATGGAGTGATGAAGACGATTTGGAGACGGCACTCGATCCCATGGTTCGTTACTATTTGGAACTTCAATGGGATAGGGATCGCATTCCGGGTTCCGATGACGAAGGAAACCACGTCCATCCATCAAGTAATGACCAGCCTAGAGGGGTAGTCGATGCTATTCTTTTAGCAATTGCTTGCGGCCGTCGAGGGATTTTCTTCGACTTGATAACTGGCGTGGGTTGCAGCACACTCCAAACGAGCCATTCTCATCCATGCTTTGTTTTTATGGGGAAAAATCACGACGCAATAGAACGGAAATTGCGTGCTAGAAGCCAACCCCTGGATTTGAGGGGCGCCTTTCCCAAATTCGCAGCACGGTATCTTATCATGAGCGACAAACTTTCCAAGGGAAGCTATTTCGAATTCGACGGCAACTTTCGATGCTCCTTGCTTTACATGACATTAATTGCGAGATCGCAGCATCGGGACATCCATTTCGCGTAAGTCTCGATAAACGTATTACTTCAGTTTCATTTAGAGAGCTTTGCAATGACCATAAATAGGAAGACACTAATCTCGGTTATGAAGGATCTCAATGTACGGCAACCCTTGGGGTGGTCCTCCTCAAACTGGTTTGAAGATATTTGTCTCTCCATAGATTCAGTATCAGGTCAAACATGCCCGCTGTTTCACAGTACTATCTCACGATGGGACGAATTATCTGCCTTGTTAATGGAAAATGGTGCGAGTCCACAATCTTCTTGCTTCTTCAGACCAGAGCAAAATTACAGAGGACCAAAAGGAAGACCAGTCATGGGCACTGTTCTATCAAGACTTATCGTCTCAACACAGGACAACAGAGAAAAAATTCGAAATCTTATCAACTCCGCGGCTCACTTCAACATTGACCTCATCATTACTGTTCAAGACATCAATGCAATTTTAAATATAGAGGCGGACGGAGCTATCATAGGTTGGGATAAGGGGCGTCTTTTGTGGAAACCCCATGCCAACCAGCATCGAGACTACGACATGCAGCTTTGGCAGGCCATAGCCATAGCCGATACTTCACAGAAGCTACGTTTGGTCAACTCTCAACTAAAATCAACATTAGTTCTCGAGGCCGCTCGGCAGAGACGTTTTTGGGCCGTGAAAGCGCTACTAGGAATGGGGCTGGATCCAGGAGCGCCTTCGGCGCGATGGAGCATTTTTCGATTAAATATCACCGCTCTGGATCTCGTTTCCTGGACCGAGAATGTCAGCACCAAAAATTGTAGCGAATCTGGACTCCTCCTCCAGAAAAGGGACAAAGAGATTGTAGAATTGCTTCTTTCTCATCACGCGACGCGCGGGATCGAGTACAGACTTGAGTATCAATTCCTCATAGGTCTCTATCAGGTTGTTCTGGCTCCAATAGCAGCTACGGCGGCTCTCTGCTTCATTCTCTATTTTGACGGTCCTTGGTTTTGGATGCTTAAGCTTCGAACTGAGGAGATCGTGGACAAGATCATTGACGAGGGAAAACATTCTAGTCTTTGGATGGGTGCCATATTCATCCCAGACCGTCTTCTCACATCCGTTTGGAGCATATTCACGACATTCATCGCAATCACCTGTTTCACAGATAAAACCACGATTCCGTTCTTAGTCTTTCTTGGCGTTATAGGAGCCGTACCAACAATCTGGAAGGTTTATTTGGCAACCAACGGAGAGGAAGATATAAAGTTATTGATCCTTAACAATTTCCTCCTTGATGTGGCAACTTACTTTCTATTTTTCCCAGTACTCGGCTATGGCTTTCTTGTTTTATGGATGGGTAATGGAGATTCAACTCGACTCGGCTATCTCGCAGCAAAGGTACATGGAAACGCTCATCCCCTTGTTGTGTGGCATGCCCTTTATTCACCATTGTGGGGGAAAATCAGCAGAGGCACAAAGTCACTCTCGCATACTTGGGTGTTTCTAGTACGAAGACTAAAGTATGCTCTCTGTAAGTTAGCGATGACTATCTACCAGAGATACCAGTATTGGAAGGCATTTGCTGACAACGAGAAGGGCTGAGCCTACATGAAAACGATCCTAGTTCTCAAACTAGGCATCTCCGAGGATTTCGAGTTGTTGCGTTACCGAAATATTTCTCGGTATGCATGCTTAAGTTTTGGGGTGCTACAACAGGATGGATTTATCGGCGCCGGTTAGGGCGAACTCGCGATCGTACATCTTTGGACGATCCGTTTAGTGAACTTGAAAGTGGGGAAGAAGTTGGACTTTTGACCGATTTTGAAGACTAGGGTAGCTCCCGGTTTAATAGATATTATAATTACTAGTTTCTTTGGTTATACATATGGCTCACGTGTCTCTGCAAGTCCTGGAGAAGTTAAAGGCGATTTAACTGATACATGCTACCACGGTCCTTCGGAGGTATTCTGATGATTGATTGATGATTTCTGACACTCTGGTCACCAAGGTTGTACGCTGAGCAGTGGAGTGTTACGGCTAAGGTGCTGTGGATCGGTACGAGATGCACGCTACGGGCCGTGAACGAGTACAGCAAAACAAGGCTGTGAGCTGGTACGGCTCGAGGACAAGTACGCAAGGTACCTAGCTTGTAACGTCCCGCACTTCAATCTAGCTGTGCCGGCCCATACTCAACCTAAATATACTAATTCTTAGTCCATCCTGCTGTAATAGTCTTTATAGAAAACTAAGTGCGACAGTCCATATTAGCTGTAGCTTCAATAACACCAACAGTCCAAGTTTAGGGTATCCGTGGTATTAGGCGAGATCTACTGGAAGGACCTCCAACAGGTTGCCGCGAAGAAGGACTCGTTGGAGACAAAACGGGCTCTTGGAGACTGAATTGGCAAGGCGATGATCACATGCCAAGGAATCAGAGTAAGCAGCATTGGAAGATGATGTAGATACATTGCGGAAATCTGCCATTGAAACCGCAGATTTTTGACAGAGTTTCACCTGGAAACAGCTCACGTAGCTCACTCACGTAGCTCACGTGGCTCAGGGCGAGCACAGCCACAACTCATACTGCTTACTCATAGCTCACGTCGCACCTCTGTGTATGTAGCTCGAGGCTAAATCTGGAAAAAGTTTAAGGAGAGGGTAGATTTCGCTCTATAATCTACCGCGATTCAGGCTGAGCGGGATTGATCTGAAGTTGAGCCGAGTAAGATTTCGCTGATGTAATATCCCAAAATCGTTCTAGATTTGACCTTGGGTTACACAGGGGTTTAGCGTAAGCTATGAGAAGCAGCTTAAGCGGTGGCTAAGCACTTAACGTGGTCGATTTGAGAAGTTTTCGATGGGCCTCAAATCAGGCTTGCTACAAGAATGGTCCGGTCCTCTCTTGAGAGCCTCCCTTTCCTAGAAGCTTTCTCCCCGGAGCGCTTCTCTCCTGGAAGCCCTTCCCCTAGAGCTTTCTTCTCCTGGGAGTTTTCTTCTCTTGGGAGCTTTCCCCTCCTGGGAGTTTTCTTCTCCTGGGAGCTTTCTTCTCCTCGTAGCTATTCCTTACTAGGAGCTTGCCACTCCTCAGAGCTTTTCACTCCCTAGAGCTCCGCAGCCTTATCAGATTTCAAAAACCACAGAATAATACAACCGCCAAAAAAAAGTCTCTAATAGCCGCTGGCTACATAATTATAAATGATAACACTTCAGCTGCTTAAAACTATGTTAGTACGCGTGGTACTTTAATTAGATTGTAAGTTGATTCTAGGCTCCGACTTTGAGCACGCCGAACAGGTTCACGATGTCCTAAACGCTCTAAATGATGAATGCGCATGGGATCTGTTATGTTATTAACCCTCATTGCACAAGTCTCGATGTTATTGTTGGAGGAGAGAAAAGCTAGGAGTCAGGGGGACCAGAATGAGGACTAGAACCAGGACTGGAATCAGGAAAAGGAACACGAAGGGAGCTGAGTCTGAGCAGCCTGAGGCAACACGATTTTGATCATGAGCCGGCCTGAGCAAGTGTGATTGAGGCTGAGTAGAATTGAGCCGAAGCTGAGCCGAGTATGATTTTGCTGAGTTAATGTGCTAAAACCGACTACCCCAGTCGGGTGTATACCAAGAGTAGATTTGACTTGAAAATAGCAAGACCATGCCAAGATTGCCCGGCTCTCTTAGCTGAACCCACAGCCAATTATTGCGACCAAATCCGAAGCTACGCTGATTAAGCTTTAGAATAAGCTTTAGATCAAGCTTTAGCCCAGAACTCCGACACCCCACAGCAGATACCTCAGCCTCACTAGTCCCGAACCTATCTATCATCAGCCATCCCTAGGCGCGCCGTTCGCCACCATGTCGGCAAAACTCATCGTTAAGAGCTCAATTGCGTTGCCCCACGGGTCCTGGCAATAAGCCACCGTATTCCCCATTGGCATCGGCACCACCTCGCCCCTCCTCGTGCCGCCAGCCTTGACCACGTCTTCGCAGAAATCGTCAGGATCCCCGACCGTCATTGCTATGTGGAACACGCCTCCGCGCGAGTAATCAAATGCCGGTCCATCGGGCCGTCGATGGCATGGGTCGATGAACCCGAATATCTCTAGGCCGGCGGAGTGGCCAGTCCCCAGCCAAGCCAGCTTGCATTCCTGAAGGGAGTCGAATATTTGGAAGGTTGGGGCTCCCGGGAAATCCTCGCGCTTCACATGCAGCACGGGCTTTAGCAGTCGCAGGCTAAATACTGAGCTGTACCAATCGACTGCTGCCTTGCAGTCTGGTGCAGAAATGCCGACATGGTTGAACTTGCAGACGCATGCCTTCTGATCGGATTGCTATGCGTCGTGTTCTGTCAGTCAAAACTCTCTATACTGTGCACCTCCCAGTGTTCGGATCTGAGACACTTACCGACGACATTTTCACTTCCGGAATGGCCCCACACTTGACAATTGACCTTTCTTCTCATTTAAAAGCATGAGAATACCATCCATTAGGCTCGGTAGGTTATCAAATATACGAACCTTCATGTGTCTGATGTGGATGGGGTTTCGGTGGGTTATTTCATTGGCCGAGGATTGGGCCGAGCCTCTGGCCAAAAGTGACCTGGCCAGCAGGCCTTCCGGCCGGGAGAGCTCATCTTCAAGAGAAATAACCTTTGAAAGTACCGGAAATATGCAAAATGAGAACACCAACATGTCGCCATTCCGACCAAACAAGAGCCTTGAGGTCCCCCTCGGATCAATCATCCTCGTGACCGGCGTCTCAGGCATGATTGCTATCCACGTCGCAGACGAGGCTCTCAAGGCAGGCTTCCGTGCGCGTGGCACAGTGCAATCAAAGCAGAAGGGTGAAGAAGCCGCGAAGCTACTCAACTCGCCAGACTTTGAAGTCGCCATTGTCCCAGACATGGCAGCCGAAGGGGCGTTCAACAACGCAATGAGGGACGTATCAGCTGCCACCCACTGCGCCTCGATTGTCTCCTTTTCCGGCATCCTTGATGAAGTCATCACTCCCACATCAAGGGAACCACGAACATCCTCGAGGCCGCGCTCGCGACTCCAAGCGTCAAGAGCGTGATCTTGACTTCGACCAGCGGCGCGGCGTTCGGGCCCCGCCCGGGTGCCAGCTTTCACATTAGCCGCGACACGTAGAATCAAGTCGCTGTGGATGTGGCCAAGAACACGCTCCCAGAGCAGCGCGCGGCCACGAGCTTCGACTGGGGCTACGCAGTCTACGTCATGTCCAAGATCGAAGCCGAACGGGCAGCGTGGGGCCTTGTAGAGCAGAGGAAGCCTCCATTCAGGGTCAATGTAACCAACCCAGCGATGAATTGGGGCAAAGTCATGGGCTCCATAGGCACCAGTGGAGGCCAAGTAGTGAGCGTCTTGGACGGCAAGGTTCCGCCGATACCCTCTGGGGTTGTACGTGATTACGCCATCACGTAACTTCCACAGAAGCCGTTGCTATTACACAAAGCTCGAAGCGGAGATTTGGTGTCCTATTGACCGAGTTAGTCAACACTTCCGAAACAGGACAATGGTAGTGGTTTGTGAGCCTGTCGCTTTCAGCAACAATACATCCCTCTGAGTGTCGAGTTGCACAAGCTATCAATTGCCTTATGGGATGTTACACATGGGAGGAAAGCATAAATTTTAGAGGACTTGGTTTAGTAAATATTTAAGTATTTAAGGAACAAGCGGCGCCATCAATTTGAAGTATTCCAGGCACCATCAGCTCCTTGCCACTCCCAACCTGACATCGCTCTTCAAGATGCAATTTTCCATCGTATCTATGCTTGCCTTTGCAGCTATTCTTCATCAGGGGGCGGCAATTCCAGCACCAGGACCCGAAGGCAACGCGGAGGTCGAGCTATCTGAAAGGGTAATTCTATCTATCTAGCAATTTCCCATGCATTCCGCACCTAATATTTCATGTGTAGCAAACCGAGAGGTGGGTTGGCCAATGCATCCCAAATGGTGCCAACCAACCAACCTGCCATATTCCAGAGCGGCGTTATACCAAGACCGTAAGATTCCCTCAACATCCAATGGTCCAGTCTCCTTTCTAATCACTAGCACCAGGTTAAGCCTGTCACAACTCAAAGCCGCTGCATACTAGCAACTTGCCAGTGTTTCGATTGTGTACCTAGTATTCCAAGCTGTAGAGTATGTCAATGGCTCAGATAAACCTTCATATGAGAGAGGTACTGTCGTGTTCCGGCGATACAACGCAAATATCAGGCCTTGAATCCTTCGTTCAAGCACTATTTAGGGGATTCAGGCCTGGATGGTCACGGATCTTAGTATGACGCTGGAAGACGAAGCGAGGTGACATTCTTAGGGTTTCGGAATTTTTAAGCATCTCGTAGATGGTATGAAAAGAAAAAATGTACCGCTCCTCCACCACTTGCAAGTTGTATTCGCTACGCCTTTTCTGTGCATTCTCAAGGGCAACCGACTGTGCCAATACTTACATCACATTAACTTATACAATTCCCCCGCTCACAAACGGCAATCTTCCGTTTGTTCGTCGAAGCCAGCAAGACCTAAAATCTGTACGGCAATGAAAAGGTGTATAGATAAAGCTTTGATGAACTAGCATTATAATTTTTTTTAGATTGCTTCCTTTTCATTTTTTGGGGGGGGGGCTGGTGGAGGGACACATCAACAATGTCTACGTTCACCGAATGTAACACCACCGCAACTATGAATGCCCCGAGGAGGGTTGGGTGTAGATTATCTGGAACACTACTAGTATTCATGCTACAAGTACCTTTCTCAGTGTACGAATCTCTACAGGACCTATCAGCCCAAACTCATGCCAGTCCTCCCCAGTGTAGAAGGTTGGAGTCCGCGGGCCATGCCCTACACTGAAAACCCGGTCTATGTTTGCCTTGATTGCGTTGAAGAGATTAGTAGTGACCTCGATTCGAACTTCGTTGATTCCGTCGACGACGAAATCGGAAATGTCTGCCGTGGGGTTAGCCGGGTCAACAGGCAAGATCTGCTGCCCGTTAACCCACGCCCTTAGTGTATTCAAAATAGGGCCGAAGCTAATGATAGCAGCTGTCTGGTTATGTTTCGACCACTCAAACTGGGTGAAATAGGTCCCTACCCCGCTGACATTCTCAATTCCAGCAATCTTTGTCCAGGGCATGAGTTTGTTAAGCACCCCAACATCTATTGTCTTTTTATTTCCTTCCAAGGTGTCGTTATTGGCGGATGGGCCGTAAGCTTCCACAGTCAGATTCCATGGGCCTAAAACTTTCAACTCTTCGCCTAAACCCCTAATGCTGGACACGGTCACATGAGTTCCATCGCTCAGGTCCACCCATGCCTCGGAGGTGCCGTTCACCCATACCTCTAAGCACCCTCTGCTTACAAAACGAACGATCTCGATGTTTGGGGAGTGTGCCACAGCATGCACGCCGGCTTGTGCAACTGGTAAGGGCTGGAAAGCAATTATAGTCGTCTGATTCGACTTTAGGCTGACTTGTGTAGCGATACCGTCCGATGTTGTTTCGTATTTCGCCAAAGGGATCTGTTCACCGTTCCATGCATTTAAGATAACAGGCGTAGAGTCTGGCAAAACTGCGAAGGATAGGTCGAACGTATCGTCAGTGCCAAAGTTGTACAAGAATACATAATCAGACCGAGATTTGGTATCCGAAGTCCAGAACGTATACAGATTGGAAGCGCTGGAGCTTCCATTGGAGCTAACACGTGCTGCTACTCCGTCTGCAACAAGGGTCGAAGGGGAAAAATCTTTGAAGCTCAACAGACGTACAGTTTCGAGCTCTAAAACCTTTGCCATATTCGCGGAGACTTCCTGCTGGCCCTTAGTCCCAACAGTTGTGTTTGGGACAGTTCCTACAATATAGATTGGTAATCCGCTTTGTGCAAAATTAATAATTGCCGCGGATGCACTCGGCGTGATTTGCGTTTGGTTGTAGATGACCAAGGCTTTATAGCCAGGGCCACCTGCAGAAAGGACGCCCTCGGCTACGTTTGCTTGATCAGATGCAAGATTTTCGGGGCCGAGATACTCAAATGTATACCCTAGATTCGTTAGTCATAATCATTTCGACTGTCTTTTCCAAATCTAGTAGCATACCAGCCGCATTCATGTCACCTTCAGGGTAAACACTGGCGCCAAAGCGAGAAGGGACCTCAAAGTAATAAAACGCAATGTCCACCTTGGGAACTCCGCTCTTCATGACCATTGAGTTCCTTGCGGCATACGACATGAGATCATCAAGATGTCGCCAGGCTGGTTGTCGGGGGTTCCACATTTCTGAGTATTCGTATTGGAAAGGGGCATATCCAGGCCAATTTGTACCCACATACTCCCCGCTATAGGCGTATCCATGTATTAACATCACATTCACACCGGCTGCAAAAGAACCGTCGAAAAGACCTCTCAGCCCTGGAACTCGTTGCTTGTAAGCGCCTCCAAGAACTGCACCTACTTCTGTCGATATTGTATTCCGACCAGCTAGGTGAGCTGCGCCAGTGAGTTTACGGTAGTTGTTTATATTCTCGGCGAAGCCTAGGGATTCAAGCTCCGGAACTTGAACGTATGGGACTGCTGCAGTCTGGACAATGTTAATGCTAGAGTTCATATCCAAAAGCGTGCTAGCCGGCTAGGAAACCAGCTCCATTTTGTGGCATGAAAGACTTACCATGTCGACCGGCATATTATATGCAGGCTGGTTAGATAGTTTAAGGCCTTTGGAGGAAGCCCACCGCGCATAATGCTCTAAGTACTCGAGATATCCCGTGCTCAGTGCTGTCTTGTAGTCCTGCACATACGGTCCTCCGTCTGTCACGTATTCACCGAATGTGTACGTGATATTATATGGAGGAAGATACCCACCCCAAGCATTCGTGGCATGAAATAGGATTGGCAGGTATTGAGTGATACTGTAGCCATGTAGTGTCTCAAAGCGGGTGAGCATGTCACTTGTCCAAGGCAGTGCTGCTTGTATCTCCATACTATCCTCCCAAGCTGTGATAAAAGATGGTTAGTCCCGGGTACTTAGGAGTTGAGCTGGAACTCACCATATTCGCCAACTTGTGCCACAAGAGAGGCAATGGACTCATCGGAAAGAATTTGATTGTCCCAGAAGTCAGTCATCCTCTTGGCGCCGGTCGCGCTCCAGTGGTCTACTACCCAAGAGCCATTACCCAAGGTGGTTGTGGCGTTCAATACCGAGACGCAGCTTCTCTGATTCGTGTATCGTTCATAGATACCAAAAACAACCCATGTCCCATTACCTTCAGGAGCAGTCCACGAAAAGTTACCCTGTGCTGTGAGATTCGTTAAGCCGACCAGGCTGGTTTCGTCAAGAACAGACATGGAGAAATATTCGGCTAGGAGTATTTCAGTGACGATTTTCCCAGCTACCACTGCCACGAGTTCATTCGAGCCCCATGCCTCAGGAGCATTCATGAAGCCTATCAGCTTGTTGTATTCAACGTCAGGTTGTGGAACAGGCCCATTGTATGTCTCTCCTGACCGAAGGGTTATGTTCCCATAGACGAGTTCCTTGGCCAAGCCTGGGGTTTCGACCATGGAAGGCACACCAGCACCTTGATTAGGGCCCATAGCCAAGTCAAAAGCTAAACCATGGATCGCACTTGCGTTCAAAGCCGCTTCAAGTATGCCCACGAATGCTTCCGTGCCAAAGCCGTAGATGGACCAGTCGGTGGGTGCAGGCCCAAGACCGTAATTGTAGAAAGGCAGGAACTCAAGGCCTCCGCCTCCTACCGAGGCAATATGGTTGACATCATCAATGACAGATTGATGAGGCACAGAGGCATCAGGGAGCCTAGTGTCCCTCAGTCATGTAATTCATAGAACAGAGGTGTAAGAGGAATAATGGTAGTTATCCAGTCATTACATACCAGTAGCGGAACTTTGGTCGATGTGACAACGATGGAGCTTTAAAGCCCGGAACTATAGCGTTAGTAGCTCCGCTTTCGGTTAACTGGAAACAAGAAGTCAGGGCAAAAGAGGCCTGTAAGAACCGTATTAGGCCCATTGCTCAATCTGTTAACTCGCACAACGATTGTGACTGCTTTAAAACATCCACAGACCTGGTTGAAAACAACGCAAAGCTACACTAAGTGGCATCCGGAAGGCTTAAATATGTATGCGCTTGTCCCCATACGCATATATAGAGCATTGCTTGAGCAGGGCCAACTTGGCTTTATTACGCTACGGAGATATCGCGTTCCTCAGTCACGAGATGGCCAAGCCCCTGCTTGTCAGTACTTCGTGACTACAAACCTATAGGATTTGGAGATACTTAGGAACATTATACCCTATTCGGTGACTTTCTAGGGAGGTTATGGAGAGTCCTTGCTGAGGGAAAGGCCTAGTGCCGTTTATGTTGATCCACGTTAGGTATGGGTACCCCCGCACTCTCGGGGATTAGATAGTTGAGGGGAGCAAACCTCGTGTTCGGTGCGAGTACGGATTAGATTCATCGAGGGTGATCTCGGTGGGAATTCCCCCGTAGGTTTTCCACGGCTTCTTCTTACATACCTAACGTAGCGCATAGTGGGCATAACTGTAGCCGCACGGTACGTGCAAACACCTCGGTCTTTCAGGCAACTTTTCAAGGCCCCTTGTTCACCAGGTTCTCCGCCTTTGCAACCTCATCGAAACCATACCATTAGGGGTATAGGTGTACAAAGCGCCACTTCCCTGCCCTCTAACACAAGTTCTCACTATCGGTACGTTGTTTCGGTGCAGTGGTAGCGAAGCTCCACACGTTTTACCCCGGGCCTTTTGCCATTATGTTATTACTGCCATTATCTGTTTGGAACTAGGAGCGAAATGGATTGTGTCATTCAGCCTCACTTAATACGATGTCAGCATTTGGAATCCGGAACATGCAGTCTATAGAGGCCCCTGACGAGCTACCTTCCACTTCCCCGCCCACCAGGGTAAAAGGGGGGCAATATATATACCACAGCCCTACCGTAAAATTGCTATAATATGAAGTAAGAGAAATACTGGGCAGTTCTAGTTGTTGCGCCCTACGAGTTGGGACGGAGAGAAGTATAGTTTATCCAACCGAAATGATTTACGCAGGCTGATCCACAACGGTGAACTCCGATACATCGACCGAACACCCTAATAGTTGATATCAGCAAGTAGACTTGCTGCCCGCTTGCTTTTAAGCTGCGTAGTATTCCGTGGCCCTATAATAGGTATTCAGCGTCTCCTTCCATACGTCTTGGGACCTCGTTGACTTCGATAGCATTCAAAAAGGTTAACTAGACACAGATTAGCGGGGCTACCATGATAATAAGACTTGCGAAACAAAATAAATTCGCCAAAGAAAGGGATGGTAATCGTTGGGAGGACGTGCACTAACTAGTCCATTGTGGCAGAAGCGTTGCCTCGCACTATCTCGTATAACTCGGACTTTTCGTATGCAGCCGAAATCTGCAATCAAGCATTTTTTTATCATTAGCTACGTACCATGGACAAGTGATTTGAAGTGCCTTAGCCCCAATTTCACCTCTACTTTCCGTCCCTCAACACTCACCTGCTTCCTTCCCAATACAATGACCGACCCAGCGAGCGGCCACGACGCCGTCCCTGCATTTGATTTCAAGTTGTATCGGTACACACCGTCGTTGCCCGCCGCAATCATTTTCGTCGCCATTTTTTCCATCCTCTCTTTCTTCCACACCTGGCGCATCTATCGACACCACTCCTACTACTTCACCGCCTTTACAATCGGTGGTTTTTGTAATAAGCTTTCCGCTCTCTTCCAAAGCCCCAACTGGGCCAACTGACCCCTTTGTATAGTCGAATCCCTTGGATACTGCGGCCGAATATGGTCCCACTTTGATGTTCTCTCCGTTGGCGGCTTTGTCATCCAGGCTATCCTCATCCTCGTCGCTCCCGCCCTCTTCGCCGCCTCCATATACATGATTCTAGGACGCCTAATTCGAACCCTGCGAGCCGAAGAATTGTCCCTTATCCCTATTACCTGGGTCACAAGAGTATTTGTCATCAGCGACATTATTTCATTTTCCTTGCAAGCAGGTGGTGGAGGGATACAGGCCGCAGGCACTTTAGAGCTCTTCCAACTCGGGGAGAAGATCATCATCGCCGGGCTGTTTGTCCAGATCATCATGTTTGGCTTCTTCATGGCTACCGCTGTTCTTTTCCAGCACCGCTTTCGTCACTCCATGAGCGAATCAATCGACAAGACAGTCAACTGGAGGCGCTATTTGAACGTTCTCTACGCCGTTAGCGCCCTGATTCTTGTCCGAAGCCTCTTCCGTGTCATTGAGTATCTGCAGGGCAATGGTGGATATCTTATCTCGCACGAGGTGTTTCTATACGTGTTTGACTCAGTATTGATGGTAGCTGTTATGGCCATATTCTTGATTTGGTACATTGATGACATCGAGGTTCGGCATGTGAACAATGATCTGGAACTTTGCTCAGAAAGTAACTAAGTTGGGTGATATGATGTGCACATTGCGTTTTTCATTGCATTGTAGACTTGTTTTCTCTTTTGATAAACCATTTCTGTTTTTTTGTTTTTTTTCCACTTTAAAGAATACAGTTCATTTTTGATATCGTCATCAGCTAGGGCATCCAGCCTATTTCCTGCAATGGCCATTGTATCCAAATCCGACGTTCTTCGTCGAGCAGGCTGTATGATTTGGCAATCAAGTGGTCAGCCCAGCCTTGCAGGTACCAGTGCTTTTCCAGTCGTTTCAGAAGCACCGCAAAGAAAGCGAATATGGCCACTGCCTCTTGCGTGGGCACCTTCAGCAGTGGAAGCAGATTTCCGGCAATTTCAAAGACCCACACAAAAGCATCAGTCAAGTCGCACCGATCGCTACCCGGACACTCGAACGTGAAGAAGGCTTTTTGCAATTCATCAATTGCCGTAATGTAGATGGCGCGCAAGTTCACGTCTGACTGGCGAAGCTCAATCAAGGCGCGCATGCTGTCCAAGTGTTCACGGACGCGCGATGTAGGCTCCGGAAAGTTTGATCGTGCCAACCAACAGTCAGCGCCGTGGTTAATCAAAGGAGCCAACGGGCTGGCTGTCTGGAGGCCTATGGTAGGGACAAAGGCACGAGTGCCCTGGAGCAAGAACATCCAGTCGGGGAATCCGCTCTCGTCAACAAGCAGGGCGCCATCACTCTTTCGCGGACAGGCGAGGGCGAAATAGATGGTGACGACGGAGAAGAGAAAGAGCTTCTCTGCTGTGCTAGGATTCACGTCAGTCATCAACAGCACTGGACATCTTAGTTAGTCGTGACTGGTAGTATGTAAAATAACGCTTGGCTGCTCACTGGCCTCTCTTGTTGCAACCTGGTGATGGATCATTCCCAGAGAGCGGTAGTGATCGCGCATGTCGACACGGTAATGAGCGAGATGCATGGCCGACACGGCGAGCAAAGCTCTGAGGATGAATTCGCATTCTAGGCCGAGTTGGACGGCAGTGGTGCGGTAGAAGTCTCGAAGGATAAGGTTGTCGGACAGTGTGGAATATGTCCTCGTGGAGAAATTGTGTAGCAATTCCAAGGTCGACATATCGAGTCCATGGGCGGCGGGACCCGGGGAAGACGGATTTGAGCTGGAACTGGGCGGGATGATGAAGTCGCAGTCTACATTATGTTTGATACAGTTGCCACA
Organism: Ophiosphaerella narmari; assembly: GCA_028456235.1. Taxonomy (NCBI): domain Eukaryota; kingdom Fungi; phylum Ascomycota; class Dothideomycetes; order Pleosporales; family Phaeosphaeriaceae; genus Ophiosphaerella; species Ophiosphaerella narmari. The sequence continues at coordinate 659,089 of JALNQA010000008.1, forward strand.
CGCCGGCCTGGACTCGTCACACTTGCAATGGAGCGATTAGGCCAGTTGTCATAGCGCGGGCACAGCATATGAGACGGGGTGTGTACCTTTATTTTCCGCAACTTGCACGTCTTGCAGCCAGTGCGGCTCTTTGCATGGGATCTTCTCGATGCCGCACGCAGCATGGCCCCGGTAGGTGCGGTAGGCACGGTAGGCTGACACACGATGTAGGTACTTACTTGCCGGCCAATTTCGAGGCCTGAATCCTGATACTGATGCCGATGGCGGTTGGTGCAACGGGTGGGTCTCGGGAATCTCGTAAAAGAGGTCTACAAGGGGGTTGCATGGATGGGTAAGCCAGGGCTCCTAGTTTCCGACACCCCCCGTGTTTCCGACAGCCCGTACAAATCGACAATTTTCCATACAAATTTCGTCTGTGCGCAGGGCCCACATACTCATCCTTTCTTGAACCACCAAACATTCCGGGGCCCACCTCGTACTCGCTCGTATTCGGGCTCGGATGCTCAGATCCCATGCAGCACGTGACACTGGAGGCACCTGGAAATTGGTCACATCAACTAATCATGTACAACATGTTGCTCATCGCATTATGGCGGCCCAATAGCAAAATTGCTGCCAAGATTGTGGCGATATGATCAGCCAGCCAATTAGAGGTATAGGATCTCAATGATCACTCCTACACAATAATCCACTATGGGCAAGCACAAGGGCTCTCCAGACGCTACGAAGACGATGCGGGCATCAATTATTACCCTCCGAGTTGTCGCGAAGCACGACTACGACAGCATAGTTTGAGCAACTGGCATCAAGCGCAGCACATGCTGAGGCATTGTTCGGCGCGCCATTGAAGCTGTAGGAAACGAGGATATTATCGACTTGCTCGATTATACTGAGAAGGGGGACAACCGCGGGGTGGCTGGTGTTGCAACAACTAGGGTATGGTCTGACTTACAAACGTCAGTTACTATACAAGACGTAGCATGGTGGTACTCGCACGAGACTTGGAATGAAGCTGTACACAACCACACGCCGTTTACGGACCCCTTACGCGCTACAATCACGCGGATCTATCACCTTCACCCTCATCCTCTACGCGATAACCACCTTACACGAGTATTTTAAGTCCATAAGCCGCCGCTATCAAATAGCCTTATGGATCTACGCGTTGAGTACGCCCAATGGTGACTCTTTTGGCTAGATAAAGGTGCATATTACAGCAGGTAGGAGACCTCACAAGCGGCGTAGAGTTACTGCAGTTAAAGGTGAGCCACCTTAGCAGTAGGCAGAGTGGGAAGATCCTATATACTTTAAGATTATGCAATGGGGCGCTATCTCTGAAGACTTACGACTGCCGTTTCCTATCCCGCCATGGGAGAAAGAGACGCTAGAGATGCTTGATAACTAGCGAGAGCTTGATTAAGAGAATCTTGATAAGCAGCAGCTAGCAATAAACTCAGACCCAGGCGAGCTACAAGGGTACAATTGAGCACACAATCTTGCAAGATATCAATAAAAATATTGACTTGCACAACGCCAACGCCAACGCCAAACAACGTAGCAAGAAGAGATATAAGAAACCTGCCTAGGTCTTCCAGCACAAGCCTCTTACTCGCGGCGAGAAAACACGTGGTATTAGCTGGATTCAGTACCGCAAATTTGTCCTCTACGAGCGCCTCCTTCCGTATATTTGCCAGCTGCAGCAGCTGAACGGCAATCGCCCAATTATCGTCGTTGAAGACGGCGCTCCACTTCATACAAAGACAAAAATATCTGTGAAGCAGAGTACGTAGCTATTGGCTGCTTGTGGGCACTTCACACGCTAAATAATCCAGACTTGAATCAAATAGAGCCACTATGGGGCTATGGGAAAGATCAACTTGATGGCCGCTTTCAGCGCTCTGCTAGCAAAGACGCTGTACTTGGAGGTGGAGCTTTGATACTTGATGAATGGAGTAGAATAGGTGAGAAGGCAAGGCAGTTGTGCCTTAGCTTTCGGAGCAAGTGTGAGCAAGTAATTAAGCACGGCAACAATAACAACTATCATGGTTGAACACTAAGAATCTTCTAGATAGCTTATTAGCCCCACGGGTAAAACGGACTTGATTTGCATTGGTTCATTGCAACACTTTGGCATAATTTTTTTTTTTTTTTCATATAATGTCTGTAAAGCCCTAGCTATTGTTATCATCTGTGAGAACCAACAAAAACTGGCTTTCCAGCCATACATACAACTCGAAGGGCTAGACATGAATCGTGAGCAGATACATGTGCCTAGGGGAACTGGCCTTGTTTTAGGATGAAATTAGGGGCGCCTGGCATGGTACATGACACCCTGCGTGGTAGCCGGTGGATGTTAGATCCTAAAGTGCTGGGCCTGGAGTCAAATTCGGGTTGGATGCTAGCTTCATCCCGTATATATGGTCTAAATCACACCATAAAGGCACAACTGAGCAAATGATGGTTGGAGTCGCTGTTTCAAACATCTTTAGTTAGTCTGATCACGGTTACTTACGTCCACATAGCGACAATGTATAAATTGAAGGGGACCGCCTACCAAGTCTCCTGTTGCATCACCCAACCGGCATTCTCTTCTTTCGTTCAACAGTCTGGCCTGTCATTCGTTTAAATCTCACTTTGTTATCTCGTCCACTCTTTTCATATAGCGTAAACCGCATCTCTACATCCGCCTCTCCCCATCCCATCCGTGAAAATAAAGCTTCAAGTTGCCGCCCTTGCTCTTTTTGTGAGCTCTATGCCTATGGCATCTGCCCACTACTTCTTCGACAAGCTCGTTGTCAATGGGCAAGCGTCGGCTGATTATGTTCGCACAAACACTAGAGCCGAAAAGTACATGCCGACCAAGTTCATCAAGACCTTCGACAATCTGACCCCCCCCCGAGCACCAACTTCCGTTGTAACCTTGGAGCCACGAACAAAGGCGAAAAGGGCACTGCTAAGGTCAAGACCGGCGACTCTTTGGGCATGACCTTGGGTGTTGGTGCCACGGTGCGGCATCCCGGCCCGGCCCAGGTCTACATGTCAGGGGCCCCCAGCACTGCCGCTGCTTACGACGGCTCCGGAGACTAGTTCAAAATCATCAAGAGACGATTTGTAATGCGGGCGGTGACATCAAGACTAATGCTTGGTGCACCCGGGGTAAGGATCATGTGTCGTTCAAAATCCCCGTTGGTATTCCAAATGGCGAATACCTCATTCGAGCTAAGCACATCGGTACGTTTTCATTGAATTGAACCTCTCCTTGGTTCGTCAAAATGCCTGACTAAATTCGATATCCGTCTAGGTCTTCATGGCACCCATGATGGCCAAGCCGAGTTCTATTACGCCTGTGCTCAAGTCAGCGTTTCTGGTAGTGGGGGCGCTATTCCTACTAATACGGTCAAAATTCCAGGTGTCTACGCCTAGGAAGATCCCGCTGTTAACTTTAGCGTCTGGGGCGCCTCTAAGGCATATCCTGCACAAGGTCCCGGTTCTAAGGTCTTCACCGCCGTACGTCGCTATGCCCGCGATATGGAGAACTAAACCTTTGGAATGCTCTCGACATTTCAAAGCCTTTTGGCTGGCAATTTGCGGACGCCTACTGCATGGATATTAGGTGTGCTTTTCCATTGATGTGAGAAAAGCTCTTCTCTTCTTGTACATACTCGACCAGCGAGAATTATCAGTTCCCCTGATGATAAGTCAGCGAATCTATATTTCACCCCAGCATGAGGCCAAGACAGTATAGAGCCCTCTTCAATAACTGTGGCGCAAGCTCGGGATGTACAGCTGATATATGATAACCCCAATACTCCGCGAACATCTTATAGTTAGGTGCTCGACTTAGGCGTAAACACACATGTTATCAATAGTAAGTAAAGCATAGCCCGGATAGAAAAAACCCACGACGACTTAAACAGGAAAGTAACAAGGGCTAGAATGCAGACATTACCTATAATTGCATGGGGAAATGTAAAGATCAGCACCCGAACTCTAAAGGGCATCGAGCAACTAGAGATCTCATACGTGGCATATGTTGAAGGGTTCATAACGAACTTGATAAGCCTCTTGAGGTATTAAACAAGGAATATATATTTCGATTCGGGGTTAGGCCGTCTATACCTGGAGACACCAGAGGGACTCAGACTATCTGGAGAAATACACGAAGTGCTCAAGGCCTTATACGGGCTGAAGTAGGCTCCATTTCTCTGGTATCACGAGGTCTGAAAGACACTAATTCGATTAGTATAGAAGAAATTGAAGGGTTCCCGTGTTTGTATAGCAATTGAAGTAGTGATATTACTCCTCCACGTCGGCGATATAGTTATAGCCGTCTACGAGAAAAAGCACCACGAAATTAAAGCTTTCTATAGGATTAAGGCCGGCGAAACACTTACACGGCTTCTTAGTGTAGTAGTAATTAGAGATCAAGTAGCAACTGTTAGGATATAGTCGTTCGATCCTTTATGGGTTACAACAGAGCAAGTTCTTTTCAATATCTTCCATATGTTACAATAGTCGCCTAATTTATCTTACACCCTAAGCTGTTGTTGTAGATAAAACGTTGTGCCTCCTACAAACTCAAAGGTTGTAGTGTTGACATACTGGTGATTGACTATAAAAAGTGAATCATGAATAGATATCAGAAGTGGTGCTGGAAGGTTCACAGTTCCTTTGGTACCAGTTGGCGCCTCTACAGTCATTGTCAAGAGACCATCACAATCAAACTCCCATTCCACACTGACCTGCCCACCAGGAAGCGGAACACGGCCTTTGGCAGATTTGAGTCCTAGCGTGAGGGGGCTAACACCGAACTCAGACCAGCCGGGGCGCGTAGGAATCACGCCAAGTACATATCTTGTCAACTCAGCAGTAGGGCCTGCCGCCCAACCATGACATAAGCTTGTAATGAGCCCCAAACCCGGGAGTCCCTCCTCGGTCAGGGTTTCCCAGAATGTGCCTGTATAGTTGGCTTTTTTGGTGTCTGTCATTGGGGCCCATAGGCTATGCAGGAGCTGAAGTGCAACACCACTGTTGCCCGAGGCAAGCGCGGCTCGAAGGTGGTATGCTGACGCATAAGGACTAATATAAGGCTGGAAGCCGGACGCAGTGATACCGCTAGAGAAGGCCATAAATCCCGCGGGTCTTGCTAACTCTCTCGACAACGTTGACAGAATGATCTCCGACGAATGAACTGGGTCCCTATTTACCCCAGCTAATATTGCGATCGCGTTGGAGTCTTGTCCAAATCCATTACGGAATTCATCTGAAAGATAATAGGCCTGAAGCTCATCGCTCCAAAGCTGACTGTCAATGGCCTCACGCAAAGAATCAAGTCGCTCCTGGTATATGGCAGAGGATACACCGCCATCCTCCAGGAGTGTCAACGACTCTTGCATGGCATAAGCGTATAAGACATTGAATTTGGTTGAAACACCAGCTTGGGCAGGATCGTAATAGTTCCAGTCACCGGCGAATGAGGGGTCTGATACATTGAACAGGCCGCTCTCAAGTACTTGCGAATCGGCCCAATCCAGCATCTTTTGAACCTTGGTCGCCCATTTCTCTGCAAAACTAGCATCTCCCGTGTGAAAATACGTTAATGCAACTGCGGTAACAAGATTGAAGGAGTATCCGATCAAACCGGTAACATTGACATCGAGGTCATGACTGAGGGGCGCCTGTTGAATTTTGGCAGTGGGAATGAAGAAACCGGGAGTGGCTTGATATGATCCAAGCAGGTCAAGCGATCCAAGAATGAATTTGAGGCCATGGGTGCTCACCAGAGCGGCGCCACCCGCAATGTCAAGATCGCCCGTATAGGCGATGCGGTCTCGGCGAGAACCGTCTACTACAACACTTGCCGGGTTGGTGCCCATAAAAAAGTCTGTGAGAAACGAACTATCTGTCAAAGGGTGAGAATAGACTTCTCTACCCTCCGCAGATACAACTGATAAGTTTTTGAAGACGGCTTGGTGGCCAAGTGATGCACCGAGGCCGAAGGAGCCAAAGAATCGAGAAGTTTGCAGCATTTGTACGACCTGAACACCATCAATAGAGATGGTGACATTGGTCATTGCGATAGTAGCCATTACGGTATGCCACGAGCCCAGAGCGATAGTCATGTTCTCCGGTAGATCGAAAGCCTGTAGCAGAGTGTCCTCGCTTGTTGATCCGGCGTGGGCCGTAAGTCTTCGGCTAGAAAGACGGCACGAGAAATAGATACCGGAGTTAAGCGTGTCTGCCAGAACAGTAAACCCGAAGCCGCCAACCAAAGGCTTGACGCTGAACCGAAGATTGTACATCGTAAGCTGGGCAGCCGCGGCGGATCCGAGAACTTGGGGTGCGAGGCTGTCAACAAGAGCGCCTTCAGATGACACCGTCCAAAATTCGGGGGTAGAGTTTGCTGGAATTTCAGTCATTTGGATAGTCCGCGCGCCCGTGGTCCAGATATCGTTGATCGTTGGGTCAGAGCTTTCAAACCAACCAGGCAATTCGGTCAAGGCGGTTGTGTGAATGGTAGCATGGACGCCAACGTTTTCCAGTATGAGGGTTCCAGGAGAAGAGAGGTTCAGCTTCTGATATCTGAAAGCACCCTGAACAAGACGATTGGATACTTGTCCCGGTCCAGTGATGTTGTATCGGTTTACCCGGTATGTGTCCATGGCTGCGGCAAGCGGGAGTGGGCCATCACCCTGTAACCGTTAGCATAAAAAGGCCTTGGATGATAGTGCTAGAGGTAGTGAGTACTGCACTTACCATATATGAATTGAGTGCAGCCCTGCTTTCGCCGTAGGTGATTTCGAAGGTCGAAGTATCACCTTCCTTGCTGGCGACGTTGAACGCTGGTATTCCCTCAACACTCCATCCATAGTCTAAAATCATTATAGCCGGTGCGCCATCTGTGGCATTCAAAGTGGTGATTCCGGTTGTGCTTGAGATATACTCCGTAGCAATGCGCTGGTCGGATAACTTCCGTGTTGCCACGGAGTCTTCTTTGGCCAGTGTCCAGCCTTGTGCGAGGGCGAAAAGAGCCAAAGATGGAAATGCCAAATTGAAGAATGAGGCCATTATTGACTATAAGATTCCGGCTCTATAAAACCGGGTAGCTTTCAATTAACGGTGGAAAAAGCAGTCTTTAAAGAGCAACTTTAACGCACCGTCCAGTCGTGGCAACACCATAACGACGACCGCATAAGGCGATGACCGAATCCGTGGTTCATTTCCAAGCCTTGGAACACTTTCTTACTATCGTATCCGGCGAAAGTCAACGGGGTGGGTCCGGAGATGAGATGCCAAGCAAATGACAAAAACCCGGTACTAGACAAAAATACATGCAATCCCCTATATTCTTGTATAGTAACTTATGCCTCTCTATCTTCTCTTGTCTTCTGTGCATCTGAGTAATTATCAGTTATCGTACCGCCTCTGCCGGGACCTCTGCCCACGCTGCAGTCAACGCCCCAGCTGCCCATCTCATCAACGTTTCCCTCAACGCCAAAGAAGAGGAGACCTTATATTACCCGCGGCCAAAAGATAGAAGTACAGGCCCTCCTTCGAGGAGGCCGTCACAAGCACCAGGAGATTGCAGACATAGCTGGAGTTACCGTTAGACAAGTAGAGGAAGTAGTTAGCAATGAACAGCTTACTCCAAAGCGGCGTTCAGGCCGCCCACCTGTTCTTACGGAGGCTCAGGTCAACGAGCTCGTGGATTATGTCATACAACCAAGGGGGACGCGTCAGATGAGCTACTTCCGTCTTGCTAACGAGCCTTTTGCTGCGTGAGGTGTGTCTAAACACGTTATTAAACGCGCTCTCTAACAACGCGGCTTCAAGCGGTGTGTTGCTCGGGGAAAGCCTCCACTATTTGATGCTAACAAGGCCGCTCGCTTAGAGTGGGCGAAGGAGCACGTTGACTGGGAGCCATGGCAGTGGTACACAATCCTTTGGCTTGACGAGACCTGGGTAACTGGAGGTAGGCACCGGAGGACGTGGGTGACTAGGATGCCTGGAGAGGAGTATAATGATACTTGTATTGTTGACAAGGTCAGACATAAGAGAGGGTGGATGTTCTAGGCTTGCTTTGCTTATGACAAGAAAGGACCTTGTTTGTTCTAGGAGAAAGATTGGGGGAGTATTACAACGAATACGTACAGTGAGCAGATCATCCCTCTTGTCCAGGGATGGCTTAATCTCAAGGTAAAGAGAGACGACATTGTCTTCAGCTTCATGCATGATAGCGCTCCTTGTCACGCTGCTGCTGGAACAAAAGAAGAAATGGCTGAGAGGCGCATCTATCCTACCTTTTGGCCTTCTTTCTCGCCCGACCTAAATCTAATTGAATGGGTGTAGAATAAGATGAAGAATTATGTAGAGTTCCACTACCCAGACCTACCAGCTGGCAAACAGTATAGCTATGATAAGTTACGGGAAATTGTTATGAAAGCGTGGGAGTCTATTACACCAGAGCAACTTGAAGAGGTTGTAGATAGTATGAAGGAGAGGTGCCAGGCCGTAATAGACGCAGAAGGCGGTCATACAAAGTATTGAAAACAGTATATAATACCAGACACATGCGTGTTGCTTGGCATCTCATCTCCGGACCTACCCCGTTGACTTTCGCCGGATACCATAGTAGTTGGTTTCAAGGGATTTCGAGAGCGCTTTAGTGTAAGGTAGTTCCCTGTCGCTTTTCACGTGGTATAATGCTTATGGGCAATGAAACGAGCTAGGCCTAATCGAGACTTCAGTAGTATAGGGGCCTGTCAAAGCACGAGCTTCCAACCGAACAAAGCCGAGGAGTTTATCTCTAGCGCCCGCAGGGTAGGTGGTTTTACTTCATTGTATGGAATACCGGAAGGCGGTCCCTTGTGGCAACGGTGTATGCCGTTGTTTCCGGCAACCCTTAGCTCGTAGCTAGCAAGGCCGATCTTCGTGTAATCGAGCTCGTACTCGCTCGGGTTCGGGTAAATGTCGAAGCGACTCGTTAGATTCTCACCTAATCTGTTGCTCCAAGGAGTGAAGCTGCCATAGGTAGGTGATTAGAATCTGTTAGTGTGGAGTGCACAGCCTCGAAATTCATGCGCCCATACGAAAAAGAAGTCATAGCCGTTAATCGACGCATGACATGCACAATGCGTAAGTTATCGTCGACACTCCTAAAACACCCCGCCGAGCCCACAATCCGTGCAGCCCTTGCTTCTCGGCAATCTGCAGCGCCTCCGGTTTTGCTATCCTTGCGTTTTCTTCCTATGGTTTCGTCTACAAACGATAGTTATTATTTTGCATTTAAAGAAGCATCTGCTGTTAGGATCTCGATAAACCACGTTCTGTAACAAAAACCATTTTTCTTGACTTTTATCGGCTCCACTTTCCTCTCTTTTCAGCCACTAACATAGTTAAATATCTGACGGCTTCCATTCTTTTGGACATTTAATCTCCCTCGCTCACAATCAACATGTCAGCTCCCGGTGATGATAGTGAGACTTTCTTCGCTCTTTACAGATACACGCCATCCCTGGAAGCTGCTGCCCTCACTGGAACACTTTTCTCGATCCTCTCGATTGCTCGTATTGTGAAAATCTGGAATACCAAGTCTTTGTACTTTATACCCTTCGCCATCGGAGGTGCCTGTATGGTTTCCCAGATAGTTCTCCGCAAGGGTGTTAATGCTAATTGCTTCTGGAACAGTTGAATCTGTAGGCTATTACGGTCGGATCTGGTCACACTTTAACAAGAATGCCATCGGCGGATTGTTTTGCAGTCTCTACCGATTCTTGTGGCCCCCGCTTTGTTCGCCGCTTCAGTATACATGATCCTAGGGCGCATCACCCGCGCCCTGCATGCTGAGCATCACTCGTTCATACGCATTCAGTGGCTTACAAAGGTTTTTCTGGTTGGAGACATCATATCATTTCTCGCTCAAGGTGGCGGCGGTGGAATTCAGTCTGCTGGAACCTTAGAACTGTATGCGCTGGGAGAGAAGACCGTCCTCGTTGGTCTGTTTGTCCAAATTTTCGTGTTTGGTATATTCATCATCTGCGCTGTTGTCTTCCACCGCCGTACCGTACTACTTCCTACTGCGAAGTCCAGAGATGGTTCGATTCAGTGGAAACGTCACATGTGGGTTCTCTACAGTGTGAGTTGCCTCATCATGATACGGAGTGCATTTCGAGTGGTTGAATATACACAAGGAAACAATGGATATCTTGCCCGGCGAGAGTATTTCTTATACCTCTTCGACGCGGCGTTGATGCTTGTCACAATGGGGGCGTTCTTGGTACAGTACGTGGACGACCTAAATCCAGCATCGCGTAAATTCTCAACGATCGCGATGGACGACATAGGGTAATAGATGTTTGTTATAGAGGAAAGTAATATACTTATCATAAGATAGAACAGGCACCGACATTTTTTATAAACATCATACACTTTTGTCGATATCCTCACTAGGGTTGTCAACAATATTCCAATACCAATACTAGCAAGTATTGGATTGTATTGGCTAAGTATTGAAAGTATTGACAGTATTGCAATACTACCAATCCAATACTCGCCAAGACTGTAGATTATTGGCATGGTGTTGAGTAGAATAATGTTAAACTCGAATTATAAATATTATACACATACTAGGAGCCAAAGCTACTCGAAGAAGAAGGAGTGGGGGTAGTAAGAGCAGAAGCCATAGATCCGGTAGATCCATAGCTATATTTATCATTCATAAAGGAAGCTGTAGCATATTCCATCCGGAAACCATCTACGAGGCCTGAACGGATCCAGTTCTTCATACATTTGTTCTTCTCAATAGTGCCGAGGCTCAGTTTACCCCTCTCCCAACCTACAGTCCTTCGAGCACCAGAGAACGATCGTTCAGGATTATCGCTTGTGCCTGGAATGGACAGTATCTCAATTGTCATGCGAGGTAAGTCCTTGTAGAACTTTATATTCTCTGCATTCGGCCACCAACAAGCGCTGAGCATGTGATACTAATAGGAGATGTACAGTTTAGCCAATGGTCCAGCTCGTCACTGGAAACATCTCCTAGGATCTGTGGCTGTCGCTCCACTGTAGAGAGGTGCTCCGCACCTGCAGTTGCCTCGGTGGACTGGCTTCTACCCTTATACTCTCTTTTCCACAGTTTCTTGACAGCAGCAACACCAGATCTTACCCAATCGCGCTTCTAGACCCTATTAAGGTACTGCAGGCGACAGAACGGGTGAAGGATCGGGGCGGCAGAGTAAGCAGGATTGTCTCCGCTTGCAAGGTAGTACTTATCGAAGACATACCAAGCTGTGATCATGCTTGGTTGGAACTACTATCCAGATCTGTTCGCCTCCGGATGTTTCCAAAATGCCGGTGGATCTCTTCCATAAGGAGCCCAATTGTATCAAGACCGGTATCGCCTTTTTGAGCTTCCATAGTTGCTTGCCGAAAGGGCTGGAGGAAGTCTCTCGTCACCTCAATAATTTTCCAGTCCGGTGGAAGTAGATTGTCCTCTCCAAGTTCCATATAATATTCTTCCACAAATTCGCGTATTATATGCTTTATTTCGGATGCAATAGAGAGCATAAGTTCCAGCAGGTTTTGTTGTCCAAAGGAAGGCACCTTCCTGCAAGCCGAATAAACGCAGCATGAGCCTGAGGCGAGCGCTTTTCATATGCCGATATATTATGGAATTTACCGAGTGGTCCCATTTTGCGCCATGTAGACTCCTCTGCTTCCTTGTAGTCCTTTGCAATATCCTCAACCATGTCTGGGTATTCTCCTGCTTCGTCATTGCGTTGACTATCCTGGAAGGCAGTCTCAACAGCGTCTTTATCCCTTTTGAACATGAAGGCCTGGGCCGTAAGGTTATTGGAATGGTTAAAACAGCGACAGCAATACGAGGTTGCGTTATAATGTGTTTTTCGTCGGCCTCGAGAATTGACTTCGGAAGCGACCCCCTTTGGGAACGTGTCGTTATTAGAGGCATTGTCCTTGGTAAACCACCCAAATTGCTCGCCTGAAAGCTCGTATTCTGTGAAAACCTAGAGGAAGGTTGTAGCCATTGCGACACCTGTATGGTGGCCTTTAAGCTGCCTACACGCCATGAGAGCCTTCATCCTACTCCCAAGAGTGGTGTCAGATTTGCGGTACTTCAGATAATGTGGTTTACAAGTGAGCGGGCCATACGAGCGAGCGGGCCACCTCGCTAACTCTACGCACCCATCTTACCTCAACTCACAATGACTCAACGCTACGCTACTCAGTTGACCTCAGATGAAGCAGATATTCAGCTTGCTATCTTAGCTATCAATTCAAATCAAAGTCTAAGCGAGAGATTTGCTGCAAAAATATATAATGTGTCCTGAACTAGTCTCTCGAGACGACGCGCCGGTATCTCTACCTGACGCGATTGCCAGCCCAACTCAAGGAAGCTCAGCCGGCTAGAGGAGGAGGTAATAGTTTGTTATATTCTCAATCTGGGTTCTTGTGGTTTTGCCCTAACTCTGGCTGCTGTGCGTGAGATAGCTGATAAGCTACTCACTCAGCGTAGAGGCAGCCTTGTCAGCATCTACTAGGCGTGCAACTTTATCAAGCGTACAGACAATCTTACGACGCATTTCAATCGCCTATACGATAGGCAGCAAGCCTTATGTGAGGAACTAGCCGCTATAAGTAGCTCCGTACGCCTATTCCAGCTACTTCAGCTCTACCAGAGGCTCCCTAGGTATCTTGTACGCCGGGTAACGTACGTGAGCTGGAGGCTCAGTCAAAATTATACGTGAGCGCGTACGAAGGCATAAGAGCTCGTCGCCAGCATTGATTATTGACGTAATTAATCAACTCAAAAAGGGAGCTTATAGAATAATGCTGTTAGCTAAGTCAATATGCGATCGGACCCCCGGCCTTGAAAGAGCCAATAAGGCAACTACAAGGTGTAGATTACGAAAAAAGAAGCGAATTTAGAAGTAAGGAGTCTTAGCAAAGGGATAAGGAGAGGATATACTTGCTAAGAGAGAGGCTGTGCAGCGTCAAGTCAATGAACAGCGTCAAGATGGAGAGCGGTTAGGCCCGAGCCAGGCTCGCGCGCGCCGCAAGAGGTGCAGAGAGACAGTAAATGCTGCTTAATTTAATATATCAATATATCTACACTACTCTACTGCGTTGTTGAGTCATATGATTGAACAGGTGCGCAGAGCTGGCGAGGTGGCCCGCTCACTTGTAGCTTGTAAACCACGTTAACCGTAATCTGGATGGATAGGTTCACGAATTGATAGATTAAGTGGATTGGATTGGTTGATTGAATTGATTGAGTAAACTGATTGAATTTTCGATCGATTGTCCCGATTGCTTGCGCCTGCCGCTCCTCTCGATATCCTTCATGAGTTCCTTCATCACATGTCAGCCCCTGACGCCTGCCCTGGCATTTGCTGGATGTCGCTTCTCCTGTCAGCGAGACGCACCTCAGCTGAGGTGATGCACCGTGGTCTGGGTGCACAGCTGGGGTGGTGAACCGTAGTTGAGTTACAGCTGAGATGGCTCGCCGTGGTTGAGGTGGCTCGCCGAGCTCTTGGCGCGCGCTGTCGCGATCGCCATCTGGATCGCCATCAACGTCACCTCATCTGAATCATGAACGTCATGCGAGCCCACGAGCCAGCCCATGATCCAGCTCGTGCTTGAGCTCGTGTGTGAGGTAGATCGTATGCGTGTGTGTATGGGCCGGGGTGTATAGCGTAATTCCGTCAGCAGCCTATTGCAGCCGGCTCAATGTCGCTGGACTGATGGTCCAATCTGACACCCACACTCAAAGGCAGACGTTTTCCGCTTTAATAGTGTCTCCAAACGCCAGGGCTAGGCAATAATCTCAGAGGGCAGCGTTGACCGGCGCCACCATAATTCTAATAATATAGAGAAACGTAGACGCCCACCTAAAATATCGGCTCAACAGGTTTGTAAGATAGATAGGATAATACAAGAAGAAGGCTTTAAAGCACAGAAGTTAAGCTAGCAAGATCTTAGCTTTAAAGTAGGACTTAAAGCTATTTCTGCACGTACAATCTCTTATACTATAGGTTTTTTAATGCAATACTTTAAGTGTATTGCATGCCAAAAGGAATAGGTAAATAAGAGTGCTTCAAAGATGTAATAAGGGTCTCCGGGATGATGGAGATCTCTGGGATCGTGGGGATCTCGAGATCTTTGGTACTCCAAGATCTCCGGGACCTCAGACGTACCACTGTCCATAGTACTAGTCTAGAGCAGGGCTGATGCGCGATGTGAGCGCATAAAGGGCTCCGTACTTGCGGAGAAAGTTCAGCAAGTATTATTCTTGATCCTACTCAATCAATACTATTGTTATCACTTCACTATCTTCTGTGGCCTACGGCAAGTACTATTGTCTTCCAGCTACCTCTTGACAGTAGAGATTGCTTTATTCTTAAAGAGGATAGTAACTCTAGCTATAGCCCAGGCAAAAGTAATATCGTACGCAAGTGGAAAGATACTCATAACCTCCAACACTACTTTAACTGCCACTCATCTCCAGACCTTACACCTATTGAAAACTGCTGGCAGCCAGCTAAACAATATGTCAAAAAGTTCCCACATTGGGATGAGAGCAATACAAGAGAGCTAGCGCTTGAGGGATAGGAGCGAGTTACTCAAGAGTTCATAAATAAGCGCGTCAAATCTATGCCACAAAGGCTGAGAGATTGTATAGAGATGGATGGGCAGATGACTGGCTGTTGACGGGTGAAGATGGGCGCCTATCCCGTGGCTCAACATTGTAAAAATCGAATATATAGTTATTTATAGCTATCTTATAAGCCTCCTCTAATTACTACTCAAAATTAGCTTGAAATGCGTTCAAAAATGCGCTTTGTATGGGTGTTTGGCTGGCGTTTCGATATTTTGATTTTCCTGCGGTGCGGGCTTTTTTTGCGGCCACGTAACACGGTAAACTTTAGTCCTAGTACTGTATTATTGTAAGCAAAGTACGCTGTTAGCGTTATCTTCTTCTCCGCCCGCGCCAGTTTTGGCAAGAGGAAGCGCAGTCTCGACGGTCATGGCGTGCTCACCTTCGAGGTGGATCTGAAGGACGGTGATCGCAATGTCCCGCCCGTGCGTAGGGTAGTTGCTGTAGCTCAGAAGTACATCTTCATAAATTTCTAGACCTGATTGAGTGCTGAATATGCTGAGGTTGCGGCTCGAGGTCCTAGTAGTTCTCTTATGGGAGAAAGCAGGCTCCGAGTAGAGATGGGCTCCGCGAAGAAGGGCCCCAAGGAGAAGTTCTTCGAGAACAGAAGATCTCTAAGGAGCAGGGAGTTCCTAGGAGGGAAAAGCTCCATAGAGAGAAAAGCTGTAGGGGGAAAGCTTCTAGGAGAGGAAGCTCCTTGGACACCTCACATCCCTCTAGGCTAATTAGGGCCCGGTTTCAGACCTTCTTCATGCTGCTCAGAGATGGAATCAGGCACAGTCACGCTGGCTCGTGTAGACTCAGGGCGAGCTCGAAAGTGCTCAGCCACAGCTCAAGCTGCTTACTCATAGCTCATGTTGTCCCCCTGTATAACTCAAGGCCAAACCCAGAAAAGACGTTGTGTGGGGGTAGATTTCGTTTTATTGTTAGATGCTATTTTTGTGAGTTTATCCATGATGAACACAGGGCATACGCTGACAATTCCAGTATGCCTTCTACTACATTCTATACGCCGTCTATGCCACGACAGTGAGCCCACTCGCAAAGGCCCCAGGCCCAATCTTCTGTAAATTCTCCTATCTCCCCTGCGTCATCACGAGCCTGCGTGGCAGAGAGTCTCATCCAGTCCGCGACCTACACAGCAAGTACGGGCTAGTCCTCCGAGTTGGCACCGAAATGGTTTCTTTCGCAGGCCCAACCCCGTGGAAAGACATATACGGCTACCCAGGCGTCAAGAAGTTCAAAAAGTCGGGGTATCGACAGCTGCGTCCCGGAGTGCCAGGCCTGCTCACGGCCAACGGCGCGGATCATGCTCGCCAGCGGGCGGCGTTGAACCGCGCCTTCTCGGACAAGGCACTGCGTGAGCAAGAGCGCTATTTTCGGGAGCATATCGACCTATTTCTCGCGCGGCTGGACCAGTGGTGCGACAATGGCGAGCCAGTCAACATAGTCCAGTGGGTCGAGTTCCTCACGTTCGACATCATCGGCACCCTGGCGTTCAGCAGCTCCTTCCAGTGCCTGGAAGACCAGCAGTACCACTCATGGGTGACGCTGCTCATGAATTTCTTCAAGTCGACGCACTATGTGCTCACGGCACGCATGTTTGGTATCTTCTTCCCGCTCGTCCTCATCTTCGGCCCAATCCGCTACCTGCTCAAAGGCCGCGAGCACCTGCGGCGGAGCTACGAAAAGGTCCAGCAGCTCCAGTGCCACGTCCACTGCACTCCTAAGGACGAGCTCTTCCCCGTTCGGCTCCAAAGTGAGAAGCAACAAGACACGCGTACACATGGACCCGGCTGCAGGTTTGCGTAATTGCGAAGCCGAGTTCGAGACGGCGGCAGCAGGCAGGGGATTCCAGAACTTTTGGAGCGAAGTAGCTGCAAAGCAAGACGCATTAACCCTAGCGTACATTCTCGAGGCTTTTGAAAAGCTCGGTGTCAGTTTCACCAACATGAAGCTAAAGGATAGAGTACCACAAATTGGCTATCTCCCCAAGCACCAGCAATTATTCCAGCGACTGCGAGTTATATTGGAGCACTTTTACCGCGAGATACAGCGCCAGGGCATTGCGTCGGGCTTTGTTGCTGTGAAGGGTGGGCGGCATATTCATGATTTGCGCCTCAAGCCAGGTATGTCCAAGTGGGATGAGCAGGTGGCTCCGGGGTGGCAGTTTTTGTTTGATCATTTGAGAGAGTGAGTGCTGGTTGTAGGGTAGCTAGCTTACTCGGTCCCCCCGCAGAGCCTCGAAGCTGACCTAATACTCCCCGATCACGTGCAGCCCTACTACACCGCAACATATATTAATTTTTGGAGTTTTTTTAACTTTGTAATATTTCTTAGTATTTACTAGTAGAGTAGTCTACTAGTGAGGAGTAAACTTGCTTCAATTTTACCTACTAACTCTAAGAATATACCCTACAAGGCGACAAGGTAATGGGATAGAGGAGAAGAAGCAAAAAACAACAGACGTACGCCGACCCGACTACGAAAATTTAGCTTTGATTTCAAACTTGACGCCCACATACAAAGCGCGTACTTGACAAAAAGCCATGTGGTGGGGCATCCCGGGTCCTGCAACGCCCTGTTATATCCAACAACGGAGGCGTTGCATGAATCCGTCACGGCTTCTTACCTTCGACTCCTATGCGTGCCCGCGAATGTGAGCTCCAACCCCGCCGCCCACTCCATGCGTATACGACCGACATGCCATCATCATCTTCGAGCCACCCAGCAGAGATGACTTCCCGACAAGGCAGGAACAGAACGAGACGGTGCCTAAGAGGCAGCACCGCTCTCTCCTCCCTTCTCAGCAGCGTCGACGGCCTCTCTGTTGCCACTACCGAGTGTATCCCTCGTCCCGCTGTCTGTGTCCTCTTGCTTTCTAGCGCCATGCTTGTCCACCCTGACATCCTTCCACTGAACAGCCAATGCACCAATAAGAGTCAGGCCGGCCATGACGGTGGCAACCAGAAATGCGCGCGTAATAGCGTTGTTGTAGGCTTACTTGACTAGCGGCAATTGTGGCGGGGAACCGAGTGTTAAAGGCTCGTCGCTCCAGAACGCAAAACAACGGCAGGGTCGAGATCAGGGACGGAATCGGCGAGGTCGGTGGTAAGCTTGTTTGCAAAGACGTTTTGGCCAATGGAGACGAAGATGGCGCCTCCGGTGGATTGGAGGAAGTACATTAGAGACGTGCCGATTGAGACTTGGGAAAGAGGTAGCATGGTCTGAACGACGATGAGAGGTTGCTGGACTCCAAGACCAACGCCGATGCCTGCCTAGAAGTAGATTGGTCAGCTCATCTTGATAGCTGCACTGATTGACGGATTGGATGGTACTCACCATGGCCTGGTAACCGATCCATTGGTTTGAGCCGTTGTCAGGCTTGAAGGTTGTCATCAAGCCGAGGGCAATGGTTGATACTACGGAGCTCGCAATTATGAAGGGAGCGTCTACAGCTTGTTAGCTTCTCACAAATACCGAGAAAGAATTAAACGCCCACAGTAACCAATAGCAGTCACTCCAATGCCTGATATGATAGAGACGATGACGAGTCTCAAGATTAACGGCAAATTCCGAATGCCAGACTCAACCGCTGTCGTCCCCCTGACAGCGGAACCAGATCGGAAGGTAGTAGACCAGAACAAGGAAGAACCAAGGGTAGAGATGAACCAAGGGGTAGCGGCGATAGATTGGTTCTTCAAAAGGCGAGGAGGGACGGTGGCGGTATCGCCCTTCCAGAACTGAATCTTCAGCCAGACGAGGAAGAGCTCGCCGAACAGGACTAGGAATAGAGTGATTCTCCAATTGGACCAAGGGTGTTTAGTACCGCCCCATTGTAGGGCAAGAAGCAAGCAGATGACGGTAGGCATAAAGACTGGATGGTAGCAAGGTCAGCTCTGTTCCGGTGGCTGATCGAATCCTTTCGTCGACGCCTTTGAGTAGCCTGCACTCACCTGCCGTGCCTGGGAGATCAAATTTAGAGATTTGTTCTTTAAAGCCGAGGTTGGAGGCTTTGGCCCTATCAGGCGAATGGAAGAAGATAACGATGATAAGGACGGTGACGGCTCCTAAGGGTAAGTTGATATAGAAGCACCACTGTAGACACAAGGTCAGATCCCACCGAAATCATCATCTTCTTCTTTGTTTAGGGTACGTACTCGCCATGTCACCTTGTCCGTGAATGCGCCGCTAAGCAGCGGACCAGCTACCGATGCAATGCCGTACATGGCGCCAATAAGGCCAGTGTACATGGGACGCTTGGGGTCTGGGACCAAGTACGTGATGACTGTGCGGGTGGTGAGCACTCCATAGCTACTACGGGTAGTGTGCAGAATAGGACAAGTGCAGTAGCTACTCATTTATGACGGCACCGCTGGAGATGCCCGCCGCGCCCAATCCCGCGATGGCTCAACCACATATCAGCGCCGTCGGGTTTGGCGCCACTCCACAGGTGGGAGAGCCCAGTTCGAAGATACCGATGGCTACTAGGAAGACCCGTTTGATGGAAATGGCGATATAGAATTTGCCGAAGAGCAGCCGCACCGAAGCTTGAGTGAGAAGATAGGCTATTGCATCGAACACTATTAGCCTTAGACGCGGGATTCAATGCACGCTGTCCTCACCACTTCCATACCAGCCAATGTCCGCTTGACTGGGAAAGTCATTGGTAACTAACCATCGTTAACAGGAGCAAAGGTTTGTCTCTCGCGGGGTCATGGCTTACTTCTTGGAATAGCCTAGGGTGCACGCAATAGTCTCAGTTGAAGTTGCGTACAAGGGCTGCGAGAAGAACTCACAGTTACGATGATAGTATTATCCTGCCATGAGATCAGCGACATGCACGCACATGACTAACCTTGCCTCAGGGCTGAAAGGAATGAGATGGCATACCAAAGCGGCCAGGAAAACGGAGAGACACAAGCTCAGATTGATCAAGAGCGGCTTGGTCCCGCTGGGGTACTCGACAGGATCTTCAGCAGGGGTTACGTCGGCTGATGTCGGCCGTTCCTCGCTTGTCCCCATATCTGCTGAGACTCCTTCTGTCGTGTTTGTAGATGGCTTGGGCTCCTCTGCAATGTCGGCCATGAATGCGCCGGCTGAAAATGAATGAGAAGTTGGCGTGACAAGGAGCGAAAGCCCTTTCGCCTGAATTCAAAAATAGCGAGGCTGGTGGTTTTAGGGTTGCTCGCTGGGTTTTGCATTGGTGCGTCGACTGCCCTGCCAAGGCAAACCCACCGATTGGAGTCGCTTGTTCAGCGTATGCGCCGATGAGGCGCCATTTGATTTATTATCCCGGACCACTGCAACTGAAGGCTGACCCACGTATAGAAGTTTTCCTGTTTCGTACTCGCAGGCCAACACTAGATAGCATACTAGCTATTCCGAATACATCTATAGAGGCAGCTACCGAATAAAATAAGCTATTAGCGTTAAAGCATAATTTAGTGTGAGTACTTAAGATAATAAGATAAGCTACAGCTAAGCTTCTCCCGCGATCTACAGCACCCCGACTAGCGTTCGCAGATGTCCGCGGTACTCGACACTTCTGCACCCGCACTTATACATTGGGCCGAGTCATGTCAACTCCAACGTCGAGAGCATTCCGGTCGTTATGTTGTTGATATGCTCCAGGATGCTCGAGATGAGTATGTGGAGCGATGAGGCCGCCGACGCCTCGCTAGCCTCGGTTTGTGTCCAGCTCAGGAGTTCCGTCAAGAGGCTGCCTAATCGTCGCTGCCTCAAGCTGACTAGGCGACGTAGGAAAACGGTCTTGACGGACCCGTGAATCTCCTTGTCCCCAAAGCCGAGAACAGTCGATTGGAAGACGGAAGGAGTCTGCGCTTGGGTCGGCATCGGTACTTGCGTCGCCCTTGTTGGTTCAGAATGCTGTCGGTGTATGCAGCCCGACCCGAGTACACGTGGGTGTCCATTTCCACGCCTCTGGCCGCTGTGGGGGTTTGTTGACTTGATGTGGGCATTGCCGCCGTTCCTCAAACGCCTCGTCATGTCGTCAACGATGGATCGATGTATCGTCACCACTCCCTTTGCAGAGCCAGCCACGATGAACCGGATCAGCTCGTCGTCCCAGCAGCCATGGCAGCGCTTCAGGGTAGCTCCAGGTCCAGTCCGGAATCCTCCGCAAGTGCAGACAAGCCTCGAGGGCGGAGCCCAGCTGGACGCTTTTGGCGCTTTCCCGGTGGAACAGAAGGTTCGCCGCGGCCGTGTGACGGCCAAAGGGACAGGCCGAGGCACGTGGACGAGTCCACCACGGCGGAAAGGGAGGAAGCCGTCGCTAACGTCGGAGGGTATTGGAGAGGCCCCAGCATCCAAGGGTCCTCGTAGCTATGCCTGGGGCGTTTGGCTAAAGGGACCATGAACAGGTCGTCGTCGTCGAGCATGTGGGTGTGCATGAAGTCGAAGACGTCTGCGCATGAGTTTGGGCCGACGTCGTACATGATGGCCGTCACCGAGGCGTCGATGCTCTCTGCGGCATTCACGTCTTGCGAGTTGGACGACGGCATAACGAGATTCAGGATGCCCGGGCTGGCCATCCAATCGTCTACTAGACTCGAGCCCAACGTCTCGAGACTCGCGTCGGCTGGACGCTGTGTGGCGGCAGCGCTACCTCCAAGCTCGGCCGGGCTCTGGGCGGTACCAGTGGCGGGCGGTACCTTTCGCGGCCGGCCTGGGCGTTTTACTGGCGCATATGTGCAGTTCATCCCGTTCTTTGCGCACCGCGCGCACACGGGCTTCTTGCGGCCGCATTTGAGCTTAGATACGTGGCAAGGCTCGCACGAGTTCCTGAGCGGTTGGCTTTTTGTTGCGCCACCGCTAGTAGAGACGCCTTTTGGGGTTCTAGCCTCATGCATGACACAAGCGGTGGAAGGGAAGGTGAGGGGCGTGGGAGAGAATGGGCAGATGGGCAGAGCAGTCGAGCAAGATGTGCAACTTTGAATCTAGGCAATCTCATGGGGTTAGCCCGGTATAAGTAAGGCAACTCCAGCCCTATAATCGCACGTTTATGCCTGTACCGCGCTGAGTAGCGACTCTTTCAAACCACGCCCAATATTGAGGACTCGATCCTATTCCCGATGAGATTGGGTCGCGCGGGAGAAGTATGGAAATAGTCGTACCGCGTGCTTAAGGTTGGGGCTATTTTAGCTCCATTCGTAAGCCAAATAGTAGCTAATTGCGCATATGTATAATACATGTAACCCGCTCAGTCTCGACCTCACTCTCTCTCGAACTCTTGAGTGCCTGCTATAGTAACGCGTCCAGAGGAGCTTTGGTGTGTTCATGGCGGAACCACCGATGCTGACAAAAGGAAGGATTGAGGCGTAGAGATCAGCAATCTGATGCGGCCCCTTGATTGGCCGGCAGCTCGTTCACGGTACAAGACAGCAGTTCGGCTGGAGCATTAGCGCCATCAGTACGGCGTCGTACTAGGCGTTTGCTTATTGTATCACTCCACCAGACGAACATCATCGTATACATATACGACTCCTTTCAAAGCCACCTAGCCACTCTACAATATACTACTGCCTCAAAGGCAGGATCCTCACTAATCATCACTGTAAAATGAGACCCAAATTCAGTCACGGCAATGCGCAGAAACGCCTACGGTTCAGTAAAAAAATACCGCAACTTTCCTTAGCATTGGCGCACGGTCATGTTCTCGATGGGTGCCTAGTTCAGAAAGGCGTAGGTGGAAGCACAGAGTGATGCTCCCAGTTTGACCAGGAGAAATGGAAGCGAGAGATGGTAGCTGACGTCGAGACAAGCCAGAAGGCATCCCAGATGGTGTGGACTTCTATGTAACTAGACGAACGAGGGCTAGGAGGAGTAATCTAGTCATAATAGAGCGCGCCAGTGATGCTCCAAGGTGTAGTTGCAGCGCTCAAAAAAAAAAAGGTCCGACTTTACCAGCCTCATTACGCGTGTTTATGCAAGATAATGCGCCATCACACTTTTCTGCTGCGGACCTGAGTACAGAGATACGAAAGACCAGGTGATACTTTGTAATTCCAGGGAGAGCGAGTCGGTGCACGCGTAGGGGGGTCTTCTTCCAATTCAAGTTCCTTGGAGCTCGACATGGGAGCAGGTTTAGTATAGGTGGAGACATTGCGTGTAGTGGCCAGCATCCTTGAGCTAGCCTAGGAGTGACTATGCTAGTGTTTCCGAATCTAGTTTAGACTCCTTCCATCAACTTGCTCGACACGGCGCTGGGACGAAGGACGCGGAATCTACGCTAACGGTGCACCAAAAATTGATTGGATTGGCAATGAGCAAGATACCCTCACAGGCCAAAGGAACTCAAAACCGTTCTCGGGTTTCAGGTAGGCCTATCGCACAGGCATCAGCCTCAACACCAACTTCTCACCCATTGGGTGTCCAAGAAAGGTATCTTCCTGCTCCATCCCTTTATCATCTACAATACTCGTTGTATAGTTCGTATAGATAGCCGCAATCACTAATTTCATCACTACCCGTATTGTTAGCTTTCATCACTTCAAATGTCCTTCCTAATACAAATCAACCGCTTCTCAACAATGCCATTTTTAGAACATCGTTTCAAAACCGAAATAGGGGTAAAAAAAAGAAAAAAGCACTACGTACCCAGCACAACAAAATACCTCCCAATACATGTCCTCGGGCCGCTCCCGAACGCCCAAAACCAACGCCTCATTTCCTCCAGTCGTTCAGGATTCTGCTCTTTCATCCACCGCTCAGGCTCCCAGGACGAGGCATTGGGAAATACACCTTCGTTGCGATGCATGCAGAAAATAGTCGTGCTTATCTGCACACCACTAGGGATGTAGAAGCGCTTTTCGAGAATGCAGCCTCCAGGTGGCGTAATGCGGAATTGCGGTGCCTGTGATGCTGGGTAGAGTCGAAGCGTCTCTTGAACGATGGCGTCGAGAAGGGGGAGAGCGTCTAAGCTCTGAAAGTTCGGTAGTCGCTGGGGTACACGGTCACCTGGAGAATCTGGCTGCGTATAGAATGCAGGCTGGATAGGAGGTTTGAGGGTAAATAGTTCATTTCGCAAGCGGGCCTGTAGTGATGGTCGTTTGGATAATTCCCACTGTAGAAACGTTAGCGTCGTCCTGGTGCCTTCTGGCCCAGCTATGAAATGGTCCAGTGTCTCAGATGCTATAACTTGGTCAATGGCCACATTTAGCGGTTCTTTAGGAAGGCGGTTTTGAAGCATGGAATAAACCACTGGCTCTGTTGATGGTGATATTAAGCTCTTCGGCTTTTCAGAAGGTTGCTGTAAAACCACGTTCGCGGCCTGACAAAGTTTGAGTCCGTGTGCTTCTATTCCTTGCCTCGCCTTCCCATTTCCAGCGGAGTTGCGAAGTAGGGCATCATGCCTATGGAAAAACTCTTGGCATTCGGTAGCGTTGCAGGTGAAGTTTGTTGAGTTTGTAAGGCCAAATATGAATGCAGACATGAAGTCTGCACCAAGGGCTCCATTGACTCGATATAGGTCTAAAGGTTTGCTATCCTGGATTGTGGCCTCGAGAATTGAAAATAACCTGTCAAAAACGATGACACTAGCCAGTGCTTGCATATCCTTCGAATTCAGAAGGTAGGACTTCGAATAAATATGTGAGAGTAAGCGTCTGCGATCCGCATGGTCCTTGGGCGACGCCATCGAAACCAGGTTTGGCGTTCCGTAATTGATGAACTGCTCAGCATACCACTTCGGTTTGCTGAATCCGCCGACATAAATCTGACGAAGACCGTCGAGCGAAGCAACACTGACCTCGTTAGGCCCTAGACGGACAATAGGGCCTTTACGTTGGTGGGCGGAGAAGATAGAGTGAATTCCTTCATGGCCGCCCCTACGTTTCCACCACATCCATAAAGGATGGACCGGGCAACTAAAGTGAGCATTGGGGATCTTAGAAAGAGGGGAGAGGACTGTTGGATAGATGATGTAGCGGTATGCGCAGAACGCAAGAATAATAGCGACTCCAAGTGTGGAGAGAGATGCCATGGGTGTTGAGATCTTACTAAAGAGTTAGCCTGGGGAAGGGCGAGCTTATCAACTAGTGCCCCTACAAGGTGCTCGGTTAGCGTTACTAAAAGACGCTAATCATCAATTTACCGCACGTCACGCGACACCCACCCTTATGAGACAGAGAATAGTCTATTGGATGGAGCGGAAGAACACGACTTATAGCGTCCTTGTTATCATGTTACTCATATTCATAAACACATTAACTAGTCGTAGCGAGTACAAATATAGCTCGTAGAGCTAAAAAGCTTTATGCTGTTCTACTCACTGCGTCGAACGTATGTAGCGGGTCCATTGTAAGTCTTTCGTCCTTTGATGGCGTAGTAAATGAGAGCCACCGCCATAGTGAACCCCGTAACGAGAACATTCCAATTCATCTGAGCGGGAGTGGGGTTCTTGTTCAGCGGGAAGAAAGGAAAGACAAATGCCAGGACTAGAAAACACAATGCAATGGCGTTGATGACCAAACCAGCTTTTCCTAAACCGAATTGAGATGGCAAGAGCGGCTCTCCTACAAGACGTTTTCGGAAGATGCAGGATATCGCAAGGATATACGAGCCCACAGTCCCAACCTGCCCGATTGATATAATGACGTTGAAGGCAATAGATGAGCCGATGATAATGAGACTGAGCAACGTAGTAATGATCAGTGTGGTAGTAACAGCATTGAGTGGAATGTCCCAGCCAGTCGGGATCTAAAAACATTAGTCTTGTTGCACTCTACCAGTTGGGCAGATATAAACCTTACATATGAAAGCCATCGTGAGCCAGGAAGTCCTTGGTCTCGCGCAAATGCGAAGAGCTGACGCGATACCGTAGTAGCGAGGTTGACGGCAGCGAAGAGAAGCAAGGTAGCTACCACGGCAGCCATAATGGATGTTCCTTTCCGGGATTGAGTGGCGTTGAGAAGGACTTGGATATAAGGCTGCCCGGTTGGGGTAACGAGGATCTCATTGACATTCCCAAGTGTAGACATGATGGTTATGGTCATAACAAATCCGAGACTGTAGTTGAGGACAGCTGTAGCTATCATGGACCTAGGAAGCGCCCATGATGCATCTTTGAGCTCCTCAGACAAGTGGCATGCCGCGTCGGCTCCAATCAAGGTGATAACGGGTCCGGTCATCCCCACGAGACATGACAACCCGATACTTCCCCAGCCCCCATTATCTTGAAACTCAGTGAACACCACTTGTGGATCTGATCGAGGGCCCAGGACCCACAGTACAACAATGAAGCTTACGAATCCGAAAATATGTAGAATCATTACGATGCCTTCAATCAGTGGAAGTGTTCGGACGAGAATAGTATTCCAAAGGATCGCAAAGAGTGCTGTGGCGATACAGAGAAGCGTACTTTGCCAGCCTGTAATGGTGTAGTCAGGCACATTCAGCGCCACCAATCCCTGAAGTTGTAGGGCGACAGCATAAGCCGTGCTTGCCATGGCTGCCTGCCAGCCAATGACCGAAAACCATCCTACAACAAATCAGCTGTCTCCTGCTTTACTTAGCATCGTTATGTGCGAGAGCTTACGAACCCGTGATATAGCTTAAAAATTTTTGATGTTTCGGCGGCGCGAATTCAGAAACCCAGTGGTATTGGCCTCCCGCTGTGGGCGCCCTGTTCGATCAGTTTTCGCGTCAACCTCTACTGGCATCGGTAAAGTCTTACATTGAGGCCATCTCAGCTAAGGAGAGAACCACGAAGAACATGCCAACACAGGTAACAAGGAACATCCATATACCACCAGCGGTTCCTCCATTCATCAACGAGAGGGAAATGATGCTGATGGGGTAGATCAGTTACTCGATTAGTAGCAGGGTGAGGTAAAGTGTCGTACACGAGTGCATATTCCCAAGTGCATCCCATAACAACAGCATATCCAAAAATAGAATGAAGACGGAAATTGCGCTGACACAGATTAGGCGGGCTGAATGGTTTCAGGGAGTGAGAGACGCATACCCTCAATTGCTGCAGCTTTCCCATGCGATACATGTCGCTGCCATCTTGCGCCGTGCCGCCTTTTGCGGAGACAGCTGGATTACTGTCGGAGATCTCATTCTCGCCATAGGTGTGGTTTGCCAAAGACAATTTGGCTTCGCTTAGGGGTTTGTTAGACATTATTCTCCTTTGGACAGGCGAGACAAAATGTAAGATTTTGGTTTTTCTCTTGGGGTTTAACGAGAATAAAACCCGGGCGACTGGTATCCATTTAGAGGGTGCGAAGGAAATCTTGTTGAAGTGCGGGGATAATTGTTGCACATGCATCATGCAGCAGGGGCGCCCACAAGCACATTTTAACTGGACCGGATACCACCCGCGAAGAACGCACCCGTGGGCAGACGGTAGCCAGTGTCAGCTCGTGTGGATGGTCCGTGTCTGAGCAAAGGCTGTGGCACGCACGCCTTGAAAGATATGCGCCAAGCTCGCAACAGGGAACAGCAGGTTCACCTCCGGCTGTCTGTCCAGTACCATCCTTCTCATATCTCGAAATGTGGAAATAAAGTTTATCACGAGCGGCAAATTCCAGCCGAGTTGTGCGCCTCTGAGACATGGCGACGGATCACAAGAAGGATCCAGCTCGGCCATATTTGCTTTGTCGTAACGCCACAGATCTTCGTGCCGCTGGGTGAACACACCCTTTACGCAACGCAGCACCCCGACACATCTGTCAGAATCCATCTGCGAGCTTAGATATGCCTGTGGTTCCGCCGCTTCGGAGTCGAAACTCATTGTCATCTTCAACCTCCAAATCCCCATACCTACCACTCTGCAGCTTCCCATGCCCCTGCCGTCCCCAGCAGCACCGACTGGACACCGCTTTGCTATAGTTTCAGAGACTGACTACGGTGCCCCAATATTCATCGCGGCTGTTATCACCTTAGTCTTCACTTTTCTAGTCCTTATCGTGCGCATCACCATTGTAAAATGGCACAGATGGGGCCTCGATGATCTAGTCCTTATATGCGCAAAAGTCAGCCTCACGCATTTTCCACCAGCTTCGAGTCAGATTTGCTTATCATCTAGATCAGATCGTCGGCCTCGGCCAGTGGATCTCCATTTTTATTGCATACCATAACGGTCTCGGGAAAGCTACTTCTATAGTTGACTCCCAAGCCTTACCTCATATGGTCAAGGTATCTAGCCCTACCAGCGGCCAACCCTGATGTCAGATCGCATAATGACTCTTTTTTCAACCTGTAGTCCTTCTTTGCAAGTCGAACCCTCCTTGTCATCGCTCTATGTCTTTCAAAATGCTCCCTCCTACTTACGATTCGAGCGTTATTCACCTACGAGTTGAAGAGGCAATGGCGGACCAGCAATATCGCTATCTCCATCATTTGCGCATGGGGGGCAGCTTCCGCACTGACCATTTCGGTCAATTGTTCACCTAACTACGTTGTGCTAGGCCAGCAGAACGTCGAGTGTGCTAATCATGTTTGTTGCTCCTTCTCAAGTTTCCCACACTTATTCCAGCTATACCTCTTCATAGTATATGAGTGCTTACAAACGAGCCAGGTAACTCGACTGCTGGCAATTTTTATATCAGAGGCTATGCTTGAGTGTGTAATCGTGGTATTACCGGTCGTTTTCCTCACCAGCATTCATATGAGATGGAACCAAAAGATCCTTGTCATCGTCGCCTTTGCTTTCCGACTTCCGTAAGCCAAATGACTCATTATTTTGACTAGCTAACCGACCTTTAGAGCCATCGCCTGCATCATCGCGTACCTAGTCGCCTCTATCCGCTTTCTCTCCAGTAACAGAACCGGCGTGAACGTAGCTGCTACAGCAATCTGGCAGCAGGTCTTACTCGGCTATTCGCTCATGTCGGCAACCATACCCATGCTTGGAAAATTCGTGCGGAACTTCACAACAGGTGGTATGGGTTTCAGCCAGGATACCAGCGTCAATATAGGTTCCAACCAGCATAGCCAGCGAACCACCACCGCAGTCCAAATGAGCGTGCTATCAAAAAAACCGAGCGTAACATCTATACGCACCGCAACCGCTCCAGATCCAAGGCTAGTATCAACACGGTCACGTTCGGAATCTCATCTTTCAGAGGGTATAGCACAGGACTCCTCATCTGTAACCTTACTAATATAAGGCTGTAGTAGAAGGCTATACTAGAAGGTTATGATATTATATTACACTAAGTAAATTAGAACAATATAATTAAGCCGTGAATCTTTCTGAGAGGATAAACAGGGAAGCTTCAAGGAAGACGGTAGTTGTACAAAGTAGAGGTAGTAGAAAGGCCTTAGGTACTGCAGCAACCGCACCAGCGCCTCAGTTACGACGTGGCCGAAAAATCAGGCTTCTAGCTAAGCATTGATAGCATAGTATGTATATCAAGGCTTAGAAAGCTCATCGCTGGAAAATATCGCAATGCCAGCATCATACATAACTCAAAAGCCTCGTATTTGAATGCTGTTTTGGTGGGGTGAGCGTGCACGAGGCCGGAGCGTGCACGAGACCGCCATGCACGGCAGGCGCCCAGATTAAGGTCCTAAGTACTGTAGCCTCTGGATCCTCACGGGGGGCTCTCTTATGATCGTACTTTCGATTAAACTCGACTTTGAGCTCTGGTCGGCGCTTGACAAAGGTAGCAGCCTAGTTGTGGTCGACTGGGTTGCGGTGCCGTCCAGCAAGCAAGGAGTCAGCCATATCTTTGACGGCAGCAAGGCGGGGTGGAAACCCTCGCTCATCTAGGTCAAGTATACGCTGAAAAATCGTCTCTTCGTCGGTTAAGAGTAGCTTCGTTGAGTTGGGCGTGCACTCGCGTTGGGACAATCTTCCAGTAGATTGCCGCAGTACGGCGCTGAGACAGAGTTACATAATTTCCAACAACATGAAGTGCAAGCTGTATCTGAGCTCCCTTTGAAGCTGGTGGTTCGTTAGGCGGCAAGCGAGCGCCGCAGACAAGCGAGCGCCGCACCCTACCAACTTTGCGCACCTCTCTCATCTCAATGTACAATGGCTCAACGTAGCGCTACTCTACTAGCTTCAAATGAAGCAGATATCCGGCTTGCCATCTCTTCTATCACTTCTCATCAAAACCTAAGTAATCGCAGTGCTGCTGCTATCTATAACGTAGCTGAACGAACGATCCGCCGCCAACGCGCTGGCAAGCCTACGCGACACGATTGCCAGCCCAACTCAAAGAAGCTCACCTAGCTAGAGGAGGAGGTAATATTCAGTCATATACTTGAGCTAGATCAGCGAGGATTTGCGCCTACGTACTCAGCTGTACGTAATATAGCTGATAAGCTGCTCGCTGCGCGTAGTGCAGGCCAGGTAGGCAGAAGTAGCCAGCCAACTTTATTAAGCGTACAGATAGTCTTACGACATGTTTCAATCGCCTATACGATAGACATCAAGCCTTATGTAAGGCCCTAGTCACTATAAGTAGCTAGTTCGAGCTGGTGCAGCGTACAAGAGCTTCGTACGCCTACTCCAGCTACTCTAGCTCTATTAGAGGCTCCCTAGGTAGCTTGCACGCCGAGTAATGTACGTAAGCGCGTACACCGGCCTAAGAGCTCCTTGCTAGCTTCGATTATTAAGGCAACTGACTAGCTTAAGAAGGAGGCTATAGTTTAAGCGCTTAGGCACGATCTATCAAGCGACTAGGTTGCTAGCCTTAAACAAGCTATTAAGGCAGCTAGCAAGCGTAAATCGCGGAAGAAGAAGCTGATTTAGAAGCACGGGACCTTAACAAAGGGACAAGAAGAGGATATAATTGCTTAACTAGAGGCTGATCATTAGATTGATCGTGAACAGCGCGAGAGTAGGCGGCGTTTAGGCTCGAGTTGCCAGGCTCGCACACGCTGTAAGGGGCGCGGAGAGACTAAGCACAACTTACGTACATGTAAGAAAGATAGAGAAGCTATTACTTGATTTATTATATAAATATATACTCTCTACTCTACTGCGTTGTTGAGTTGTACGCTTGAAGAGGTGCGTAAAGTTAGTAGGGTGCGGCGCTCGCTTGCTACCTACGTTATACTGTAGAGTAGAATACGTTTTGATGGAGTCTTGGCGTAGTGAGCCACTCGCCCGTGAGGTACGTTACAGTATAGAAGAGAGAATAATGTAATTAGAAATTTTCCCTACCTTAGTTTTATACTCTAGCTTAATCCTAGACAAGTGTTATAGACTTTATGTCAGCAACCGAATTCAATATATCTGCTCCATCAAGCTTATAACCGAAAATTTGCCACAAACCTACCCGTTCCCACGAAATCCGAGACACGTCAGTAGGCTTCACAACAAGCCCATACGCTTCCATCCCACCATTCTTAGTAATAACCATCGGAATAGCATAAAGCTCCCAATCTGCTTCGGGAACAACATCCGGATACCAATCACGTTTTGATTGTTGGTTAAGACTGGGGTGGTCAACAAAACAAAAACTGTATCCTGTCCTTCCATATCGGTTGCTGAAAGTGCTGTAAGAAATGTTCAGGAGCTGTCCTTCGATGATGAGGGATTTCATGCGTCCAAGCCCGTCGGCCGAGTATCGTGTTTCATATGGCTGTGTGACTGAGGCTATTTTATCGAAACCTCTTTCGTAATTAAATCGCTGTCGATTTTCCACCGGTCCACCCATAGATAGCCATGACCAGGTAGGCACGTCGAGATCGTTGGTGTCAATTCTTCGGCATGGCTGGGAACACTTCCACAAGGATTCCTCAAAAAGATTACACTCCCAGAGTCCATAGTACAATATCCCTTTCGTGTTGTCCTCGGCCCTCATTGCTAGGGCGGAAATAGCGTTCCATTTATCGCGGTTATAGGTCAACTTGCTTGCGGTGTACTCATGTACAATATCCCACCAAAATGACTCCCCTGGTGCAGGCTCGTAATCAGTTGTTTTCTAGATTGTCTTCATGGTGCGTGGTTCCACTTACAATCATTCCAACCCCTTCCTTTCTCAGCTGAACACTCTGCGAGTGCAAACTTTAACCCGTTCTCGTTCCCTGCCTTGATTTCGGGCAACGCTTCTGATGCCACACCGCCCAAACATTCCCAATACACCATATCCTTTCCGAAGCTCAAAGTTCTGGAGGCCAAAGCACGTTCTTGCACAACCCATCCCCTCTTGTGGAGCGGCGGCCTTGTTGGGCCCTGGCCACTCGGATCTTGTAACTTCCGGCTCCATGCCCAGACTTGATCGCGAGTTGAGCTATCGTTATCTCGTAGCAGTGCTGGGGCAAGAGAAAGTGGATTGCGTGTTGTAAAACACCCGCCATGGCTGTTTTCAGCGCCCAGGGCGGCAATAGTGACTACAGCATGCCCATAGACGCTGCCCATCGATGGTATCTCGCGAGATTGGTCGAGTGGCGAATCTTGGACGATGCAGAGGGAGTCAATCCAAATGTATTTAAATCCTAACTTGGGGGCGATGACAGCGGCGTCCAGGAAGTTTTGCGGAAGGGAGGAGATAGGAATTTCATTTTGGAAAGCGGCCAATGTGGACGTTTTAAGAGTCGTGGTATCGACACCGCCCCAGCAATGACTGAGTGCCACAAATTCCACATTTGAAATATCTTTTAGAACCGAAGAAGTGACTATTAGTCTGATGGCAGTGAGGGAGCCGTTGGGTGTAGCAGATACCTCAAGCAGTCGAGTTGGTACGAAGCTTTCCAGGCTCGATACGCCTAAGCATCCGTTGTGACACACCCGACAATGTTTCAGCCAATTGCGAGCTAGCTCAAATACCTGCTCGGTATCCGTCCGCTTAAATCTGAGAGATCCTTGAATCCTCGCTTTTGGATAATCGTATGAGAGAAGTACGGACTTTCTTTCGTACTGCATTACCTGTATATCAATCCTTCCCGGGCCGTCGTAACTCTGCTCTTTGTATACACCGAGCATATAACTTTTCTTGCAGTCTGATGGAGGGTTTGATTTCGCATGCGGATCAGGATGTACAAGCAGGGAACAGAGATGACACCCTCTTTCAGCAGACTTGCATAAGTCCTCAAAAGTTTGATAAAGACCATAGCCCACGGAAAAAACGTCGGCAAGGCGTTCGTTATCGCTTTCGTTGTCACCTTCGATATAAATACCAAAACCGCCTCTTGCACCTTCATCAGGTTTGCTCTGGATAGCGCGTCCCTTTTTGATGATGATTTGGCATTGCATGCAAAATGTATTCTCCTTAACCCCTTCTGGGCTAAGGGCTGTGAATGAGAAGTCTTGGTGTTGTCTTTCACTTGCCATGGCAGTCCCAAAAACAAACGGTGTGGGTGGAGCTTTGCCTTTTCCTTTGCCGCCGTAACCTGATGCTGCACCATTTGCCGAGCTCGAGCCAGCAGAATAATCCAATAGGGATTCGTTCTGACCAGTTTTTGGTCCGATTTGCTCATCAGATTGGTGGTCTGTTAGAGGTTCCTCCAACGAGTCTTCTAGCGTGTGAAGCTTTGTATCCATACTCTTTCGCCGCTTCCTAGGCGTCTGGACTCTTCGTTCCTCTGGCGCTGGACCTCTAAACGCTGCTCTTGAAAGGAACTCATTAACGTCATCCTCAGTCATGATTTTGTTGTTGTAGCGTGAGGAGGCTCGAAAGATGGTTCCCTTGGGGAAGCCGTGGAATGACATAGTGCCAAGTATATATCAAGTAGTCAGATGTAAGTAAAAAAAAGACTAGAGATAAGGCATACACAAGCCATCGAAACTTGTCATTTTTATATAATGCGAGATGCTCGGGAATAGGTACATTATGGATGCGATCTGCGTCGCTTTCCTAGTAAGAATTCTGCAGCCACGGCGTCAATGGAAACATCCAAGAAATACCAAGAACATTGTATACGAACCGAAAAGCGCCGACCACCTATTTCGCCCCAAAAAATCGATTGTACAAATGATTCCAATAAAGCCCAGATTGGTAATTCAAAGTGCAAATGAGAACGACTTATTCCGCGGATCTATTCTCTGTAAGCTATAGGTGTCTTCATCCATTACGTGGTTGGGAATGTAATTGTTGTGCGAATGGGGGTACTTTTCGTTCAGCCTAACGCCGAGGCCAACACGCGCAGATCTTGAAGTTTTTGAGAAGCGTTGGTAACGGTTGGAGGTGACCCCAATTATTTAGCGTAAAGAGAAATTTTGAAAACGAATGCGGACACAGGTTTCTCTAGACGATAACAATAGAATCAGCAGCATAAAAAGTGCTCAACAGGATATCACTTCCTAATGACAAGGTAATTTGCAGTCTAGATACATCTCGACAAAAATATCCGACTTCGGTTATGGTGCATCCTAATGATTGTGTGTTCTTTTAGCTAGTTCTCCCCTAATAAGAAGTGACTATATGCTGATACCCTTGACGGTTACATCTAGCCGTATACGTTGGCAACTCGGGTCTTGGAGATTGTAGTGGAGCAGCCAAGGCCAACAGCTATATGAATGTTAGCATTGACAAGGTGGGTCTAGACAGCAGTATTACTTACGATTTTTTCCAGCACTATAGACACAGTTATCCGCTCCGAAGAACACCTTCTCCCAGTTGGTTGGTACGGTTCCCGACCACTGGCAGTATGCAAAGGTTCCATCGTTTTGCTTCACAATGCAGGCTTGAATAGTAAGGCCCCCTTGGACATCCTGGGTAGATCCGCTACAGAGCCCTTGTCCATTGGCAATAATGCAGCCTTTATTCACACGCTGGTGAAATTAGGATTAGTAGAAGCTCATATACTGGAAAGAAAGGCATACAAGTGTAGTCGCTTCAGAAATGGCAAGTGCGGATAGACAAAACAGAAGAGCCTTTGTAGAGAACATGATGATGATTTCTATTTTTTATTCTGAGAAGAACAATGAAGATGTTGGTATTCGGCGCTGAGGATGATAGATAGAAGTTGTCTGGGTAAAAAACTTGATGAAGCCAGGCCGATAGACTTATATACTTGTATGAGGTAGATAGACTTTCTACGATCACAGTATTCACGCAAGAATAATAGACTCAGCTCCGAGACATTCTCGTATTGTAGTAGGGAAGATACTAGATCAGGTCGACATGTTAGCAAGCGATCCACGTAAGCAAGTTAAGCGACCCCCAACTACGCTTATACATATACCGCAATAATAATAGAAGAGGCTTACCAAGCTATCATAGAGTTAAACGACGAGGTAAAGTTCTAAGCCGTTCCACCTTGATATTTTTTACCAGACCGTGATCTTGCCGCAACTGTGAGTTGAACTCAAAGTGTCAACCAAAGCCATTAAATAGAGCAATATTTCAAAGGCTTCCTAAGCAGATTTTCCGTGACGCAATGTCTTGAAGGCATATTGCGTAAAATAGCAGGTATATCTTTGGGCATACTCTTCTGTATCCTTCCCAGACAGAAGTGGGTTATGCCTAGTTACTCCGTACTCGTAGCGTGCCAATGCCCTCTAACTTCTACCTGCTTACCAAAAGTCATAGTTTTTATAGCTTTATTTGTTTATGTGTTCTAAAGCTTCGTAATACACTTTATAAATTGCAATTTACGTTATGTAAATGTCCGATTGGTGCGTAGAAGGTCATTGGCCCCACCGCGTATGCCTTGCTCACGGCATTTGAATGGAAAGCCTTAGCCCCATTTCTTGACTCGCTTCATTCTTTTGAAATCGCGCAGGTGTCTTTGTACAATGCCAAGGCCCTCTTTAGGTAGTAGTGTCCTACCGCTGTGGCTTAGTATATCAGCCACCTCTACAACGGAACATCATCCTCTCCGCCACGACACCAGAACAATATAATAACACAACTTTACGGCGCCAAGCGAAATAATTTAAGAACGATGAAAAATAATCAATCAACGTTGATTATTGGGCGTGGAGAAATACATACATACTGCGGCCGGCTTGCTCCCATTTTACAGTCTTATAAACTAGAAGATCCGGATAACCGACAAACCAGGATGCTATCCGAGGTTGTTACACAAACCGCATTGAAGACATTGAGATTTTCTAACTCGAGCCATCCGGCATTTGCTAACGCCGAGCCAACTGACACAAGACCATTTCCATTGATCCCAGCGGACTTGCCAAAATTGCGAGGTGTCCATCCTGGAACGCTAACGCCCTGATGTTTGAACACGCTTATCGCCTAAGCATTAGATATGGGCCGGATATCTTCGGAGCATCGACATGGTAGCACATCATGAGTTGTATTTGTCAAAGCTATCTATCGATCTAAACAAGTCCGAAGAGTACTATGGTAGCATGGAAGCATCACACTGCGAGATCACGCCTCTAGTTGACGTCTCCAAATCTCAAAAGTTGCCTGTCTGAAAATGGTTGGCCTTCTTTCAAAGGCGAGTCGAAACACAAGTGCCTCGTAGGTGTATGGAAGCCACAATCGGATAGAGAAAGGAATTTCCAAGATAGCCATGCAGATGAAGTTGCGAAAGAACTCAACGACGATGAGCGATTGTATTAGCGCACTATTGCCACGACTAACCGAGACCTTAGAAGTGCCGACAATGGAAGTGGTTCTTCAGGGTCTGGACATTTCAATGTCGGCAGGGCTTGGCTCGAACACGATGGACAAACTCGTGGCGCACTTCACATCAGTATGACGAAGAGTCTAGATGTCGCAATTACTGATAGCTAATGTTCAGGAACGTCTAGCCCTTGTGGCGCTAGCGCATGTCATCGGTGTTGTGGTTCCGAAGGCCAATTGTAGATACTTGCGCACACAAGGCGGCGGGACGTGTTGCGTCGTCCAATCCGACACCATAGGCCCGAAGAACTATCGCCGAAAACATTCCAGTGAGGCAGTTAGTGCCACGTCGATGAAGGTGAAGTGATTGAAGATACAAAAGGAATTCGAGTGATTGACCTCTCCCCTCTCCACCCCGCCCATTTTCATTATCCCCTTCTAATATGGCTCGTATACTGGTCACAGGCTCATCAGATGGCCTCGGGTCTATCGTAGCGCAGCGGCTCGTTGCCAATGGGCACTCGGTGGTGCTGCACGCGCGAAACTCTCAACGCGGCCAAGACGCGCTGGATGCTTGCCCTGGTGCAGAAACAGTGGTGATCGGGGACCTTTCGAGCATCTCAGAGACGAAAGCGATAGCCGAGCAAACGAACAAGCTGGGCACCTTCGATTGTGTTATTCACAACGCCGGCCTGTATGAAGGTCCATTTCGCAAGACTAGCGATGGTATACCCGCGCTCGCAGCGGTAAACACATTGGCGCCATATATCCTCACAGCGCTCATCAATCGACCCAAGCGACTGCTTTTTCTTTCCTCGGGTATGCACTACGACGGCTCCTCTTGTCTAGATGATGTTTTATGGATTCAGCGTGGCGAAAGGAAGTATGACGAAGATACAGCGTACTGCGCGAGCAAGCTACATAATGTAATATTCGCAAAGGCTTTTGCGAAGCGCTGGCCCGAAGTCAAAAGTAACGCGCTGGATCCTGGATGGATGCCAACTAAAATGGGGGGCAAGTCTGCGACGGGCGACATTGAGGAATCGGTTGCAAGTTATGTTATGCTTGCGGAGGGTAAGGAGGAAGCAGCGCAAAAAAGTGGCTGTTACTTCACGCCGGGCAAGCGGGAAGATAGCCCGCGGAAAGTGGCAGATGACTCAAGCTCTCAAGACAGGCTATTGAATGCTTGTGCAGCCTTCTCGGGGGTGAAGCTTGTCTAAACAAGCACTATCGTTCATTATCATGGCAGTGGGAGAATCTGGCGATGCGGTTCGTGTATATATCGGCTAAATTTCCTAAGCACTTCAGAGACCAGCTATTACTGGCGGAATGCAATCGTGGGGCTACGGACCTTCTGGCGTCTTGGCCACGATCTACACATAGTGCGGTAACTCTTAAACGAACCATGTTCAAGACCTGCAATATAAATCGATCGTGCAAACGGGAGCACCGGGTAAGCACAGGTACATGCAATCTGGATTGCATGTGCGGTAAATTGATGAACACGAGTATCAGCCAGCGGGAGATCCTACTAGCATGTCTTCGAATATAACTTTCTCCCACTCTGGTCCATTGCGATCGAGTGGGGCTCTCAAATTTTGTTCCAACTGCTCACCAAGATGCATGTTACGCTGTCGAACCTCATTGCCCTTGCGGCGACACCGCTTCTCGCCTCAGCTGCGACTCTCGAAACTCGGCAATCTCAACGAGTTACCGTGGACCTTACGAGGAAGTTTCAAACCATTGATGGCTTCGGTTTCAGCGGTGCGTTCCAGCGCGCAAACTTGATTGTGAACTTGCAGGCTCCAAAGCAGCGCGAGGTTCTGGACCTCCTTTTCAATACAACGAGTGGCGCTGGCTTCTCTATCGTCCGCAATGGCATTGGATCAACACCTAACAGCAATAAAGATTTCATGAATACCATCCTGCCAAAATGTCCGAGCAAGCCTGCCGATGTAACGGTCAACTACTCCGGCTATGTGTGGGATGGTAAGGATAGCGGACAGTTGTTCTTGAGCCAGAGAGCACAAGAATATGGAGTCAAGACATTCTATGCAAATGCGTGGAGTGCACCAGGATGTATGAAGACCAACGGCCAAGAAACGAACGGCGGTACGCTGTGCGGGGTATGTTGACTTGACACGGATTCTTGATCTCTGTATATGGCTGACTGTTTCTATAGGTGTCGGGCGCCAGCTGCTCATCTGGTGACTGGAAGCAAGCGTACGCCAACTACCTCGTAGCATACATCAACTTTTATGCCTCGGCCGGTATCAAGGTAACCCACCTTGGTTTCCTGAACGAGCCTGACTTCACCGCTTCTTACGCTTCGATGTTGTCATCCGGTACACAAGCGGCTGACTTCATCAAAATCCTCCGCCCCACGCTCGACCGAAACAACTTGACTTCAGTCGGCATCAACTGCTGCGAGGCAACTGGATGGAACGTAGCCTCTCAACATGCACAGCAAATTATTTCCGCTGGTGCCGAGCCCCTTGTGTATGCCATGACCTCTCACGAATACTCCTCGCGCATCAGCGGTGTCATGCAGACTAAAGCCCGCGTCTGGCAGACCGAGTATTCTGATCTCAACGGGGGTTGGAGTACGGCTTGGTACACCAATGGGGGCAATGGAGACGGGTTCCAATGGGCCAATACAGTTTTCAACGGCATTGTGAATTCCAACCTCTCAGCATACATTTTCTGGGAAGGCATCCAGGACCGTGCGACAAACAACAACAACAATGAGAAGCTGATTCTCATCGATGGCCAAAAGTACGAGGTCAGTAAGCGCCTCTGGGCATTTGCGCAATTCCGTGTCGTCAGGCCTGGAGCAGTGCGCATTGGGGCATCAGGAGGGTCGAATCTCAAGTCAGGAGCTTTCCGTAACGTGGACGGCAGTGTCGCAGTGGTTATTATTAACTCGGCGGCCAGCGCGCAGACTGTCAGTGTAGTGTTGTCGGGATATCCGAATGCACAAGCGTGGTATACGGACAACACGCATGACATGAGTGCCACAACGGTTACGGTAGGTAGTGACGGTGCAGCGAGCGCTGCGGTGCCGGCCCGTGGAATGATTAGCTTTTTGTTCAAGACGGCGGGCAATGCTACAGTTGTGTAGCCAGTACGTAGGCTGAGCGGGCCGGGAAGCTAGTGAACAAAAACTCGGGAGCTGAAGTTGCCGGGCCACACGCATGTATTGAGATTATCTATTGGTCGGTCAGATTCTACGCATGAGCAAAGTGTACTCGAACGCACGCCGTACTCGTATCCTAGGAAGGAGAGTGCCGACATACCACTGAACAAAACGCCAAGAATCTCGCTCTTGGCACTTGGGATACGCATTATCGTTGATCGTATTTCTTTTCTTGCTGAATGAGCTATTAGCAAATAGTGGGTAAAACATTGTGTCTGCCATTGGCCAAAATGTATTGGATGCGCTATCCGGTGTGCCAATACACTGGCGCCTTGGGGATGCCATGAGGAGGCTGACTCAATTTCCTCCTGTCACCACCCAGCACACGACACGCCGTGGGGCATTAATCTAGCACACGGATAGATAAATGTCTAGATTGGGTCAACGAA
Organism: Ophiosphaerella narmari; assembly: GCA_028456235.1. NCBI lineage: Eukaryota > Fungi > Ascomycota > Dothideomycetes > Pleosporales > Phaeosphaeriaceae > Ophiosphaerella > Ophiosphaerella narmari. Next base: position 698,800 of record JALNQA010000008.1, read on the forward strand.
TAAACGGCCCCAAAGCGCAATGACCAAGGCCAGCCATTGGCCCCGAGTGGGATGCAATCAGGAAAATTATTCATGTGCCAATACAACTCCCACATATGATGCAAAAGCTTAGCAAAGGCGGCATGATCTGACAGCTCCTCAGCCCCTTCAACCTCACACCGTCGCCAACAGCCCACGTGTAAGCGGAACACGTCACAGGCGTTTTAGGGCGGTCTGCGAGAAAAATCCGCATGGAGGGCTGAAGCCACGACGCGGGGTAATGCAACTCTGCCAGGGAAGTTGGATGTCAGGCTGAGGTTTCTGCAAGAAATATAAGCATGCCACCGCATCGAGCGGAGACAAGGCGCCTGAAACGGGTATCGTTGCTTGGTTGCAACAGGGGTAGAGTAGCAGGTCGGGAAATTCGGTTGGTATTCTTAGAATGCCGCGCCGCTAGATACTCTTGGCAGTTGCAGCATCATTGGCCCCGCTCTCAGGTATCCTGATCCTGACACGGAACGGGCAATGTTCCCCTTTTCTTTTGGGTTTCCATGTTTTTCATGTATTGCGTCTAACCGTTGTGTTCGTGCTGAAACCGGTGCTCGCTGTTGTTCGGGACTGTCCTCGACTGTTTATCGGCCCCGTCCTGCTTTGGGCTGTCGGGGGTTTGCCAATCAGGAATCGCCTCGCGATGCCATGCAGGACCGCCGCCTTTTCGTATTCCAACGCCTCTAATCCAGGCCGCCACTCTTGGCTGTTGTAGAAAACGGGATCGACTAGGGCATGATGATCCCTCCCTGCCGGGTCATCTTGCCGCATAGGGCCGTCATCCTATAAGTATGTGCAGCAAGCCATGTGCTACCGTCTTCACTCGTTCCGCTTTACTGCGCAGTCGTCACTCGCTTTTTTATTTCATAATCAAGAATAGTAATTCTCCGCTAGCATGCATTTCTCTAATATTTTAGCCGCCTCAGTTGTGGCGCCGCTTGTGGCCGCCCATGGAGGCATTCCAGGAGCTCCCAAAGTTTTTGGACTACCCAGAGCTTTACAAGACGAATTGAACGCTCGAGCTCCTGTTGCTCCTCGTGTACTTCGTCACCCCACTGAGGCTAAGCGTGGTCTGTTGGAGACCCGTCAGGGTGGCCAGAATGGCCGTTGTGGCCCCGACTTTGGAGGCGCCTCTTGCGCCGCGGGCTACTGCTGCTCGGGTGCTGTATGTTACCCCCCCAAATGATTGATTTAGCGATTGCTGATTGGTATGTAGGGATACTGTGGTACTACCAAAGACCATTGTATGGCCCCTGACTGCTTGATCAACTACGGTCCCGGCTGCGATGCCAACAAGACCCCTGGTGGCGCCAGCACTCGCAATGATGCTCGTCCACAGAAGGGCAACGTTGCGTACGGAGGAGAAGGTATCTACACCTGCCAGAAGGCTGGTACTGTTGCCCTCACCTTTGACGATGGCCCATACATCTACACCGACCAGGTCCTCAACAAGTTCGCTTCCTACGGCTTCAAGGCGACGTTCTTCGTCACTGGAATTAATATTGGCAAGGGCGCAATCGACACCACTGCCAGCTGGTCAAATGTCATCAAGCGTATGGTCGCTGAAGGACACCAAGTAGCCAGCCACACCTGGTCTCATCAGGACCTTAGCGTCATCACCGACGCCCAACGTTATGATCAGATGGTCAAGAACGAGATGGCCATCCGCAACATCATTGGCAAATACCCAACATACATGCGCCCACCCTACTCTTCCTGCAACGCAGCCTGCCAGTCTGTTATGAAGACCCTGGGTTATGTCGTCTCTTACTTTGATCTGGACACCGATGACTACAACCAGCTCTCCAACATCCAGGTTGCCAAGGACAACTTCAAGCGAATCCTCGACCAGACTCCAGGAGGTCCTCAATCTGGAGACCGTCTTGCCATCGCTCACGACATCCACGAGGCAACCGCTCTTAACTTGGTCGACTATATGCTCTCATACCTCAAGTCTCTTGGCTACCGTGGCGTAACAATGGGCGAGTGCATGGGCGAGCCCGAGGCCAACTGGTACCGTACCTCTGGTGAGACCGGCGGCTCCAACCCCCCTAGCAACGGCGGCGGTGTGTCCACCGATGGAACTTGCGGCGCCGGTAAAACATGCGCCAACTCTGCCTTTGGTAACTGCTGCTCCCAGTACGGATGGTGTGGATCTACGGCCGACCACTGCGGAACCGGCTGCAACGCCAGCGCTGGTACCTGCAATGGTGGAGGCAACACGCCCGCGCCCGCGCCTGTTTCAACTGATGGAACTTGCGGCGGATCGGGAGGCAAGACTTGCGCCAACTCTGCTTTTGGTAACTGCTGCTCTCAGTACGGCTGGTGCGGTTCTACCACCGATCACTGCGGTTCCGGCTGCAATCGCCAGTTCGGTAGCTGCAGTTAAAATGTTAATACATATACCCGCTAGGCGTTGATAATCACGTAATAGATAATGAGGCTCTTGAATAAAAAGTTCTTGTGCGATACCCTACCTTGTTTTCCTTAACGGTTTTTTTTTTTTTTTTTTTTTTGCTAGTGATTATGAGTATATATAAGTTTCCTGCCAATCTATGCCATCGATATCGAGCTACTGGGTTTTCTTATCTTTGGGCGTAGTGAATAACACTCGTTTTCGCTCGCGCTTACTCCGAACGCACGTTTCTAAGCACGCTTGAATTAAAGGGAGCATGTTTGATGTTATAGTGGCCGCGTGGTAGTATCTACGCTTGTACTCTTCTAGGTAGGCTAGAACGTGGCGTGACGGCATCAGCCAAAGTAGACGTACTACCCATGCACAAAACATTTTGGTCTTTATCTGTTTGCATGCTTCTCCTCAAACTCCCCCCATGTGAACCGCAAACAGAGAGATTGACTGTATCATACCACTAATTGCTCAGTCCGAAAGCTCCCAATTGACGAATCCCATCCATCGTCTACACCGAACCTTTGGCCAATAAACTCTCCCCACTCGTCGAAGCCCTGGCCGGACCCGCGGAACGCGACCAAAACTTTTCCATCTAATCTTATCAGATCCGCATTCTTCGTATACAACTACGTACCATTACTAGATCGTGCACCACATTCACCCACCAAACACTACATTCTCTCGCTCACATGTGAAAAATTTGCCGACGGCGGGGGGGGGAGAGGGCAGGAGTGGATCCCCAGCGTTTGATTCCCGTTATCTAATCAAATAGCACTGCGACTCGGCGGTGACGCTCAATTCTACCTACGGGCTTCCTTTCCCTCCACCCTCAGTCCAACACACACACCTTTTTTGCTAGCACACAAATTCGACCGGCTTTTGAAATGGCGCACGCCAAAGACCACGACGAAGCCAAGTCCCGCGCGTCGCTAGCCCTCAGCGCCACGCCCTCGCCGCCACTGCTCACCACCACGGCTGCTACCGCGGCGGCGCCCATGCTAACGGGCTCGCGCTCGCACGGTGTGGTCAAGATCGAGGCGCTAAATGCACACGTTTCCCGCGCCAATCGGTGCGCCATCTTCTTTGGCATTTTTGTCGTTGCGTACGCGTACGGGCTCGATGGTGTGCTGCGATGGCCACTGCAGAGCCATGCGACTGCTGCGTTTAAAACGCACTCGTTACTTGCGACGGTGAATGTGTTGCGGAGCGTGATTGCTGCAGCGGCGCAGCCTGCGGCGTCGAAAATGGGTATGTGGAGTAGCGGCTTTTGAGAGAAGCGTGTTTTTTTTTTGCTAACAAGAGGCTAGCTGATGTGTTTGGGCGTGTCGAGGTCGTGTTGGTTTCCATTGTGTTCTACGTTGTAGGCACGGCCATCGAGGCAAAAAGTAATGGTGTTGCGACCTTTTGCGCCGGCGCGATCCTGTATCAGATTGGGTACACGGTTATCATTGTGCTTATTGAGATTAGTATGTCGGACGCGCACATTGTACGACTTCTGCTAAACTTCACTTAGTTATTGCAGATCTTACGTCTCTGCGATCTCGCCTCCTTTTCTCATACGTCCCTGCTATTCCCTTCTCGATCAACACTTGGATCAGCGGCGATATCTTGAATGCTGTACTTCGCGCTACCAATTGGAATTGGGGCTTCGGCATGTGGTGTATCATCTACCCCGTATGCTGCATCCCGTTGATTGTATCGTTGACGTGGGCGAGTTGGAAAACCAAAGGGAGCGGCGCTCTGAATTCTTATAAGACGCCGTACCAAGTATATGGCGGCAAGAAGCTCATCACCGCCTTGTTCTGGCAGCTCGACGTTCCTGGCATCACTCTTTTGGTCGCCGTGTTTGCTTGCATCTTGATGGTAAGGATCCCCTGTGTTGCAAGACGTAGCTGACAAGGGATAGCCAATTACTTATGCAGGCGGCCTCGAGTCGCACTGGACAAAAGCCAAAGTTATTGCGCCTCTTGTCATTGGTATACTCTGTATACCACTGTTCGCCCTTTGGGAGTTGAAAGCACCCTATCCCATGCTTCCGTTCTACCTGCTTAAAGATCGTGCTGTATGGGGCGCGTTGGGCATTGCTGGCACTCTGAATTTTGGTATGTTTTGAGAATCTTATTCCTTCAATCTTAGCTTATTCCGTATAGCATGGGGCACACAAGCCAACACCCTTTACCCGGTTCTTGTCGTTGGTTTCGGCGAGTCGATCAAAAGTGCGACGCGCATCCAATCACTTTACAGCTTCACCTCTGTAATAACTGGTCTGATTCTCGGCCTCATTGTCTTTCGAGTGCGCCGCCTGAAACCATTCATTGTCGCGGGAACATGCTTGTTCATGGTGGCTTTTGGCATCTTGGTCCATTTCCGCGGTGGACCTGCGTCGCATTCAGGAATTGTTGGAGGACAGATATGCCTGGGTATTGCAGGCGGCATGTTCCCTTATCCTACTCAAGCAAGCATTCAGGCTGCAACAAAACATGAACGTAAGATACTTTTCGCATGGGTTAGTACGAGCTTGCTGATTAATTACTGTATAGATGTTGCCATGGTCACCGGCATTTACCTCGCGACATACAACATCGGAAGCGCACTCGGCAACGCTGTTTCGGGTGCCATATGGCAGAAAATCCTACCAGTTGATCTCATTCGAAATCTTGGCAATTCGACTTTGGCCGCCGCCGTCTTCGCAGATCCTCTCTCTTTTGCAACCGCATACCCTGTCGGGACTCCAGAACGTGAGGCAGTTATGCAAGCGTATAAGCATGCTCAGAGACTGTTGTGCATTACAGGACTATGCCTTTCGCTTCTGTTGATAGGTTTCTCGCTAGCTATTCGCAATCCTGAATTGGGTAAAGAGCAGAGTCTGGAAAACGCGGAGCAGGAACCTGAGGGTAAAAGGTGAGAGTATGGTGGAGAAAAAGGCAACGGGCTGGAGTAAAGCCTAAATCGGGAAGAATTCGTCCTCAAAAGGTTGGCCTCAAAAGGTTGGCCCTCAAACAATTGGGTTGCAAAAGGCTGGCCCTCAAAAGATTGGTCCTTGCATAGCCGACGAAAGGTCAATACATGAGACCAGGCTTTTAGCACTGTCTCTTATAGAAAAGATTACAGTTCCGTGTTATCTTACTCATATCACAACTTGTGCGTCACGTTTCGTGTCCCTATAGATTAAACCACGCGCGAAGTAGGGATCATTACTGAGCTGATGACCTGGTATATTATGAGACCGGGACTGCATTTGATCTTCGCATGCATGATGAAGAGGACTTGGAAAGTGTGAAACTAACAACCTACTATGTCTTTGAGAGGACTAGAAGAAAGGAGATGAATGACTCACCGTCCTCAACGTGTAATGCGGGGAGATTCAATGAGGCAAGACATGATAGTGCAGGCGAAGGGGTACCTAAAGTGCAATTCCTTATGTTAGAGACCAAACGTATCATCAGTAACATACCATCACCGGCAGTAGGTGGGAGATGGTCTATTCAAAATGGTTTATTAACGATGGATTTCCTAAATACTGGCAAGGGAAACTACTGACCTTAAAGACACGGGGGGCACGACAATCCAAGTTCGCTTCATGGTACATTGCAATCCGCTCATTGCAACCGAACACCAGCGGTCTTGAGCTTCTTTGCTTGCTGATCTTGTGCATTACTAATGCCTCCATGACCACCTTCCAATGAGCTCTCGGCCATCTTCTTCTTCTCAGCTTCAACCTTGTCGAGATATTTCTTAGTCTTGGTGTTGCCGCTGCCCTTGCCATGGAACTGATGACTGAGCTGTTTAAAGGCTTCTTTTTGGTTCATAGAACGGCCATGCTCATCGACATACGACAACTCGACATTAGGCTTGTACTCCTTGTTGAAAACCTCGGCAAGTCGCCTGCTCTCGCTCATGTCGGCGCTTGTATTGGCTTTGCGAGCCCATTCCTCGCGTTCACGAGGTGTCATAGTATTCCACCGAGAGGAATTGCGCTCGCGCTCACGCGCTATTTTCCTGGCTCGTTCAGCTTCGGCCTCGGCCTTTGACTTGTCAGCCAGGAACTTCTGGCGATCACGATACGAGGCGTTCTTGTCTCCATTGTCCACATCGCTTACAAGACCACGTTGCCTCAAAAGAGCAAGTGTAGCCCCAAGACCTTGATCGACGGTTTTCTCGGCTTCGAGACCTGTCTCTGTAATGCCCACAGATCGTGCGCGTGATACACTTCGGTCTCGAGTGTCTTCGGCCTCTACTTCAGCATATGACTGCTCCATGTCGACGTTGCCATCCTCATCCGCAGCTGGACTGTATCCCATTGACCTGTGCCCGTTGGAGAGGTGGCTAGATCTCCTTCGTTTGCGCTGTGCCTTTTCTTCTTCGCCATCATCGTCGCCATCGCCATTGGCGCCTAGCTTCGACACAAACTCGGTGGTCTCGTCAATGATCAAAGCTGCTTCCTCAGCGTCTTCGGTGGACTCAACAACATCCAAGGCATTGTCTTCCCGTAGTTGTCGCGCGAGATCCTCAGGGCGCATCTTCTTGCGCTTCTTCAGTGCTTTCTGTCGCTGTGCGGCAAGGGTGGCCTGTAGGTCGTCGTCGTCGACGAATGACTCGTCGTAGACGCTCTTCTTCTTTTGCCTCTGGGGAGCAGCCTCTTCGTCTACGTCCATATCATCCGCAGCGGGCGCTTCGGTCGGTACAGTGAGCATGTCTGATTCGTCTTCAATACGCTCCCTCTTTGCCTTCTTCGACTTCTTCTTCTTTGGTTTCTTCATCTTAACCTCTGGGACGTCCATGTAGTCATTGGCCGGAGCGTCGTCATTGAGCAGGTCAAGGCTAATGGCGACCCTCTTAGGCCGCGCAGCAGCAGAAGCCTCGGCTTGAGCGTGTTCGACAGTCCGGCCCTTGCCGTCTAGAGTGAAGGCATTCGTTTTCTTGCCGTCTATCTCTTCGTCGTATTGCGCAAGAATGGGTCGCTCGCCTGTCTCGTCGTCGTTTGGATCGTAGACGCGTTTGCGTTTCTTGGAGTCGAGCCGCTCCTGCAACCTTTCCTGGTCTCGAAGGGCCACCGCTTCGAGCTCGTCGTCATCGTCGGCATCGACGGCCGTGTCCTTGAGCACGAGAATCTGGTCTTCGTCGTCGAACTGATCGATCTCGTGACCAACCTTGACACCCGCGAGGTCGGCTTCAGTGTACTGCATGGCCTCGCGCGCCTGCTGCTCCCGCTCCTCGAGGTCCTTCTGCATCTGCTCAGCCTTGGCGATCTTCCTTTGGCGCTTCTTGCTGGATTTCAGCCATGCCATGTCATCGCCGTCATTTGCTTCATCAGCCAGGCCCTTTCCTTCCAGCTTCGCAAAGCGCGCAGCCCTTTCGCGCTCCTTCTTGATGGCCGCGGTGCGCTCCTCGCGCTTCCTCTTTGCGTCGGCCTCATCTTGCAGCTTCTTCCAGTTGTCGTATGCGGCAGCCTGGCGCGTATCGATGGTGCTCGCCGGCTCGTCATCCGAGTTGTCGGCGCCTTCTTTTGCCGGCTTGAAAGCTGGGCCAGAAGCGGGCACCGATCCGCCGGGCAGGGCGGGGAGGCCCATGGACAAGCGGATCTTGTTCGCCTCATCGATGGAGAGGTCAGCCATGGTTCGGGTGGAGCAGTTGCTGGGGGGGCGAGGTAGCGAAGTAGGGAGCAATCTTGGGATGAGCGGGCAACTTCGCGACCTCTGGGGCCAAGCCACTAGCACTAGCGTGAAATTCTCCCTGCTACAAAACATTTCCATCACGCCCACTCCCTTTCTCTCCTCCAACGACCTGTGTCAGCGTTCCCGTCCGTCCTTCGGGGCGTGTTCTGGTTGAGTGCTGGCAGTTCGTCCGTCCTCATAGAGCCATCTCACTTATCTAGGTGTCAATTTCTGGACGACAGGTTGGAGAGCAAGTCGGCGCGTGCTGTGAAGCCTGAGTTCGCCGCAAGGTTTGAGCTCGGTGGATGGGCGTGCCAGGCAGACTGATTCCTGTTCCCTTTTGCTAGGCCGTCGGCCTTTGATGCTTGGGACAAACCCAGTCGGCTACATACTGCTATCATGCGTTCATGCGTCGCCGTGATTACAGCAGCTTGAGATGCCCCGTTACCTGATCTATCACGCTCTTTGGTCCAGGCCCAATCCCGAGCACCGTCGCGCTTCCACTCGCAATCTGCGTCCTCCCTGCATCGTGGATGATATGCGCCACCAGTCCTAGGCTGATGGCCTGTGCCTGCAGCATCTCGAGTTCTTCCTCGCTCTTGATCTGCAGCGCCACCTTTGCCTGGCCCAGCGCTTCCCATCGCCGCAGGACCGCCGACTTGGGATCGGTTCGAAGAAAGTGCTTGTAGCAGGCCAGTGTCGCGTGTCCACATTGTGCGCCAATCTTGCCTTCAATGTGTCAGATGCAATTTCTGCATGGGCAGGCAGACTGCAGTATCCTTTACCTTTTGTCATGCCCAAATCTGTTCGCACTACCAACACCATCTTGCACTCCTCATTGCTGCCCTTGAAGTTGGCCGGCACCATGTCATCATCCGAGTCGTCCTCCCCGCTAGATTCTTTCGAGTCCGCCGGCTGTGCAGTCTGAGAAATGGGACTGCCACCGAAGAGACCAAGCGACTTTGCTTGCCCTAGCATATAGCCCGTTACCCCGGCAATTATGGCACAGGCGGCTGCGATATTCGCCGTCGAGGGCTGGGCCGTGTCCTGCATAGTGTGCCGTGAGTAGAAAGTGAGGTTGCTGTCATGCATCTGCCTGTGCCTGTGCATGTGGAGCTGCAAGTTACATGGTCTGTGCGCTGATATCTCGAAAACTTCCAGCCGTCCATCGTGATCGCCTATCGCTCATCCAACGCCGCCATGATGCAGCCACGCTGTCAATTGATTTCCGCCCGTCTAGCTGCCTCTCAAACACTTTTCCACGCCACTCAATCGGCATCGCGGCCGTACGCAACTTTGTCTCCAGCGTCCACTCCCGAGGTGATCAAGAACCCTCTGCAACGGCGGAAGGGCGGCGATCTGGGCTCCCATCTACCCAAGCACATCATACCCGAAAATTCATACATTCCCCCGTATCCCTACGGCTACCATGCCTTGTTCAAGCAAGCAAATCGAGGTCTCTATGGCGAGCAAAGAATCCAATTCGGAAACAACGTATCACACAAGACCGAGACCAAGACACGCCGGGACTGGAAACCCAACATCCTCAACAAAAGTTTGTACTCAGTCGTTCTAAAGAAGAGGATCAAACTACGCATCACGTCAAAGGTGCTGAAGGTCATGGATCGTGAGGGTGGCTTGGATGAGTACCTGCTCAAGGACACCGAAAGTCGCATTAAGGAATTGGGCCCTTTGGGCTGGGCGCTGCGCTGGGCACTACTACAGAAACCTGAAGTGATTGACCGTATGCGCTCCCAGGCCGCTAAGCTCGGGCTCGACCAGGCCACAATCGATGCCCAGTGGCCAATACCAATACGACAGAAAGCAGATCAGTCAAACGTCGCACATATCGACAACACAGAGCCTGTGGCTGCAGACGTAAATGGAGATACCATGAACACCAAAGTCCAACTCAAACACCTCAAAACCAAAGAAGAAAAAGAAGCCGTGCGCCTTGCAACAAAAGAGTACCCTAAAGCCATCAACGCCGCCAACCGCTACGTTGACCGCGGCCTAGTTGACGACCAAGCCGCTGGCCTCAAACTCGCCTTCATCCGCGTCCGCGAACGCCAGGAAGCCGGCGCCCGCCTCAAGCACACCTTCACCACAAAGCTCCACCAGAAATTCACCCCACAGGACATCGAAGCCCTCAAGCTCCGCCTCAACCTCCCTCCCGACCTTCCTGATCTCGCCGCCAAGAAAATCGCCTACAACCAATGGCGTAGAGCCGAAGTCGAGAAAGCGGGCACCTACGAGGCCTGGATGACCGCCGTCGCGGCCGAAAAGGCAAAAGAGCGAGATGCAAAACTCGAGAACGGCGAGACTTTTGATCTCGAGGCGGCCCGTGCGAAGCGCAAGGATATGTATGCACAGGTTATACGCGACGCCGAGTCCGCCGCGTCGAACAAGGAGTTGAGTCCTGAGCACAGGGAATATCTCAAGGCCGCCATGTACAAGGCGGATAGGGCGATTGTGGCAACCGCGGCAGGCGGCGTGAATGCTTATGTTAATTTGATGCTGAAGGATGTCAGGGGGTCGAAAGGGTCTGCGAAGGTTGCGAAGGCGAGTCTGAAAGAGAGTCCGAAGGAGAGTCCTGGTGATGCGTGGGCTGCGCTGGTGGAGTCGGGGTATGGAGAGGAGAATAGGCCGAAGGCGTGAGCGATTGGTATTCTAGCGACAGCATGTATAAATATCGACTCAGCTTCCGCGGCGATATTCCCGAGCGCAAAAATGTTGTGTTGTAGGTAACGAGCTCAGGAATAACGAGGAGATGAGTCACTAGCTCTACTTTATCGTAGAGACGAAACTATACATACTCAAAGGAGCGCCTGAGTGATTGCTATGAAGCGGTAATTCTAACCAAACTAGGTGGTGAAACGCTTCGAAAACCAAGGCTACTAGCTAGCGGTCAGTATTAGTATATTATGTGAGTATACCTTGACAAGAGCGAGGGGAAGTCGAAATAGACAAGATGAAGAGATAGAGAGATGGGTGAGATGAAGAGATGGGCAAGATAGAAAGATAAGTAGAGTTGAAGTCATATATTGCTGCTTTGCAGTCCCCAACCAGTAATGTTTACGAACTCAAAAAAAAAAAAAATCGTTATTTACCCTACTCTGTCCAGGGGAGTCGATCAGGCGATCTCAAGACTCGTGAGCCCCCGCAACAAGTTCTATGTAACTACGTAACCGTCATTTCTTCTGCTCGCCTCCACAACTCGTCCTCATCCTCGTCATCTTCAACGCCCGACGAGCCTATATCTTCAAGACAACACATCCCACAAAACGCCACACCCTGCTTCGCGCTTTCCGCCACGGTATCATGGTACAACGTCGCCGCCGTCGGGCGATCTTCAGCGTCCTCCTCAAGCATAGCCCTTACCCACTTGAACATCACATCGTCCTTGGACTGTGCCAAACCCCGCAGTTTTTTCGCCCACTGCGGCAGCAACTTGATATTCGAGCAGAAACAATAGTTACCCGTCTGCGCTTTGAAAAAGTCGCGCATGGACACGATGGTATCCCCTTTGAGCAGCGTCGCAATCTCCATAAACACACATCCCAACGACCACACGTCTGCAGACGAATTGCGCTTCTCGAACCGCAGCACCTCCGGCGCGGCGTACACGACCGTTTTGCCCGAGTCGGCGGTTGTGGTGGAGCGCGACAGGTTCTCCCAGTCGAGTGCGATGCCGAAGTCTGTGAGGAATACTCTGTCGCCTTTGACGATGATGTTCTGCGGCTTGATGTCGCGGTGGCGGACCTTGATGCTGTGGATGTAGTTGAGGGCGTTGGCGAGGCAGCCTAGGAAGCTACGGAGGAGCGAGAGTTTGTCTGGGGAGGAAGATGCGAGTTCGTAGTATTCGAAGAGATTGCATTCGCCCACGGGAGTCATGAGAAGGGCGAAGTATTTAGGGTCGGTATAGCTTTGTACCTTGAGGCGAGTGAGTTGTCTCCCTGCTTGAGGGGGGCTGAGTGAAACGTACTAGCTCTATGCAATGGTGGTGTTGCACTCTTTTCAGGATTTGTAGCTCTAATAGGAAGCTCTTGATAGCATCTTTGCCTACGCCTCGTTGTCTGCGGAATAGCTTGCGGGCGTATTCACGATAGCTCACTGTGCTCACGACCTTGTCGACGTGAGCGTGGGCACCCATTCCTAGTTTAGCAACAACTTTGAAAGGCGGCGGCTCATCCGCTGTGAAGTGAACATGCTTCTTTTCGGCGCTCTTTTCAAATAGCAACGACTTGGATATAACTAAGTCTTGGTGCGTGATGAAGTTGGCCCGGGCGCTAGGTGATAAGATATGTGGTAGAGACTTTTCTGTGAAAGGGAAGAATATGTCAGTCAGTCCTTGTTGAATAATATCGTCCAACATATGCAGCTCATCAATCAAACGCAGAATTGTATACAGCCGAGGTACCTTACTCCAAGAAGGCCGGCCAGTGTTTTGGAGATAGGTAGTAATACTCAAAAGCTCAGCATCAGAGTAACGCCGTTCTCGTAATGTCGGAAAAAGCTCTCCGATTGTTGATTCGCTGTGTGGAGGTGCTCTAGTGCGTGGCATATTGGAAGACTCTGGCATATCCGGCGCGGACTGGTCCAGACTGGATGGGATGTCCTCGTTGAAGGCTGGCATACAGAAACGACTTTCAGATGCCTCCCCAGCTCTTTCAGCAGCCACAGGATGTTCATCGAACAGCGACGCAGTGGCTTCGAGGGCACGCAAATCCTTGGGCAGGATCTCTTCTGGTGGTTCTGTTACCAACTTGGCCGAGGGCTCCCTGTCCAAAATAGACGGCCGATCTACCACGATCTTTCCTCTAGGGGCGTTCTTCGAATTCATTTGTTTCGATGTGGGACTAGTTGCAAGTTCCATGTTTGCAGTCCCTCTGGCAACCGCAAAAATTTCGACAACGTATTCCAAGTTCTCCCGGCGCTTTACATATTCCGAGGCTAGAGCCTCTGGATTCTTGTCTAGCCATTCGAGTGAGGTGTTCAAGGCCTGAATGATCTCTTTGTTTACATCTGATTTTGGCCATCTTTCTGATTCATTGAGCAGCCTGATGATATAGGTTTCTAAGGAGACTTTTACTTCAATGCGACTTTCTTCCGCTTTTTGATCCTTTTCAAATATCTCCGCCCTTTCTTGCAAGTAACTTATTTCCTCTTTGGACAACCTTTCTTCGGGCACTTCTAGTAATCGAGTATGGTATCTAGTTGGTAGAGGGTGTTGTTCATGCTCTATCTTTATAACCTCCACATTCAGATTGCAGTTTGCCCACATAGTCGCCTTGATCCCTATCAAGAGCAATGCATATGTTGTTAAATATTGGTGTAGCCCGAAATGTCCGATAAATTTGTTGCTTGCTTTGTCCGGTCTTTCTCCTTCCCGGATTTCGATGTCATAGTAATCAATCGCGTTAGGATTATCGCTGTTAACCGAGTGGACAGGCCGAATCAAGGGAAGTCCGTGGGAATTTTCGTAAGCAGTCGAACGGGGTGCAGCTGCAAGTGTGATGTGGTGGCTGCCGTCCACGATCGAGTTTTTCTTCAGTATTGGGACCATAATTCCATTGCTCGCCGCAATTCCTATCGTGTGAGATAGCACATCCATCAATAAAATCTCATCTAGTGAATTCGAATGCGTTCTAGTAAGTATGGCTGCATGGATCGCAGCTCCTTTGGCTGCACTTTCATCAGGATGAACCGGTCTTGATATCTTCTTCCTATCGAAAAGGCCCTCTAAGATAGATTGTATCTTGGGTATTCGTGATAAGCCACCACTCAGAACTACGGTGTGGACTTCAGAAGCGACTATCTTGGCATAATTCAAAACTTCCTCGATTGGCTCGCGTAAATACTGAAAATCGAATCCTGCTTCCAATTCATGTCTTGGAAGATTGTATCGGAAATCCGTTTCTTCGGAGAGTTGCTCTATTTCGACTGAAGTCTGCCTTTGCGACGAGAGTAGGCATTTTGCTCTCTCACAGGCATTACGAAGTCGAGAATAAGCCCTTGCGTTCCCTATAATTCCGTGCTTCTGCTTGGTCTGTAGAATAACATGCTGGACTAGCCACATATCAACTTTGTCCCCACCCCGAATGCTATCCCAAGCCACAGCTTTCATTTCGATTATTCTTTCTTCAATTATAGCAAGAGCTACGTCAAGGGACCCGGCTCCAAAATCAAGAAACAGAACATAGTCATTGTCGAACGACCGTCGTGTGAATATGTAATCCGTAGCTATTGTAGAAGTTGCGTTCAACAAACGAAGAACATGCAGTTTGGCTATTACTGCAGCATCTAAAATGGCTTTGCGTTGAAAAAGGTTGAAGTATGAAGGCACCGTAATAACTACATTAGTAATCGAACATCCTCCCGATAAGTATTCACTAGCATCGCTCTGGACTCTGGCTAAGATCATCGCTACGACTTCGACAGGGGTTATCGTAATGTCCTTGCCTTGATATTCGACCAGAAACACAGGTTTCCCGCGCCGATCGGTGACACGAAATGGTACACTGTGTATTGCTTCCTGAACTTCTGGACTTTGAAAATCAGCTGCGATGAACTTCAAGGCCCCAAAGATCGTGTTTCGTGGATTCAAGTTGGCTTGGCCTTTTGCCGCTGATCCCACTAAGCGATAGGTTTCCGTGAATGACACATACGACGGCATTAGCGGCTGGCCCTCATGTTGAATGATTTCGATATTATTGTTTCTGAACAAAGCCGTGCGGGTATTCGCAGTACCCAGGTCGATACCAATGCTACATATATCCCCCATTTTAGTCGGAATCAATTTGTCCACAGATTTTTGCGGAATCGTTATTAATTCCAGATGTTCGGCAAACCGATAGCGATGATCTATTGGAATACAGTGACTGTGGGGCTAGGCTGTGTGTATATAGCGAGCCGGAAGGCAACAGTGGTTCCGTGACAATGAACAAATGAGTATGTAAGGAGCGATATATTTAAAGCTCTACTTGAATCGGAAGCGTGGGTAATCCGATGACTAGGGCCAAGGTCACCCGAAGAGTGGATGTAGTGATTGTGCTCAATGAATCTCAAAGTAAAGGCCAAAGGGAGGGGCGGAGTTGAAGCATGGGTCCCCGGTTCGCTTATGCGGCTGCTGCAGCCTCACGAGGGGCACCATCAGCCTAGAGGACAGGGTTTCTGACATTCATTTCCGCGCGACATCCAAAATGTATCATATAGCTTGGCAATTTATTTGTCGCAGTGGAGCATTCTCGACTCGTGTTGAGCTTACAGCCTTGTTGAGAAGTGGTAGAGTCCGTACATCCAAGTTTAGGAATGCAGGAACTCAACTACTTGTATTAACACACTACAAATGTCTACGTGTAGACTGATTGCAAGAGATGCCAAACTTATACTAAGATGAAACTATCCGCACCTGATTCATCCCATTTCACAGCTTCGCCACGCATGACATCCTCAAAGTAGCATTGACCTATGATGCGATGACACCCATCCTTGACAGGACGTAAAATAATTGGTACTTTGGAGCCATGCAGGATACAGATCAAGTCTCCGTTGCAAACTGATTCATGAGCCAGCCCAAATTTGTAATGACGTCCAACGATAAGTGTTCGGCCCCAGGCTATGCGAGCGTGGTCACGGAGTGATGTAGCTCTCTCCCTCCATTTTGATCCATGGTCAATGGCCGTGGAGCCTAGAGAATGGTATATCTCTAATAAATTCTGAATATGGCCTTTTGTTAGGCCGTTACTGCACCTTGCTCGTTCCTTTCTGTCGAAGGTAAATGATCCATCAGCCAATATTGTTCTCAAAATGCGTTCTTCTTCTTCTAGTGGTGGGTATCCTGAGGGCCAAAAACTCTGCAAAGAATTAAGAATGCGAGAGATATCTAGGAATGAGTGTACATCCCATCCATGACGACTTGTTGTTGGTGCTGCTATGCCCTGGGTAAAAGGGACCTGGAAGACTACTTCGTCGATTACCTTCCCAACGACGGATATAGAAGACCATTTGAACTGAGATTCTGAAAGATTTTTGTGTTTAAATTCAGTGGAGGCGCTAAAGTATGTCGGGCTTCCAGGAAAGATCAATGCTTCCGATTCTAGTCGTCTCGACCAATCTGGCACCCACGAGGGCAACTCGGACCACACACTATCATCCCCGTCTTGTCGGTGCAAAACTCCGAACAAATCTAGGCTACCGGTCCCATTAAGTATTGATCTTGTTGCCATGACAGGTATTTCATCTAAGGCCATATTATAGTCTGGTGATATCAATATGCGATGATCTTCTATAAGTCCTAGAAAGGCAAATATCATATCCTGAAGCTTGGAAGTTCGACAGTGCGCAGCGAAGATAGAAAGTGAGTGATAGAAGCATGCTTCCGCAGGTTTGCGCCGACGCCGATTTCGTTGGTTCCGCCTTAGCCGTATTATTTCGCTCAGGGTAAGGTATGCTGGAAGTTGCCTTATGGGATTTGTATTGAGAGCCGACTCATTTCGGTCTTCAATATTTCTGACTTCCGTAACCCAGGTCCAGAGAACGCTGATTTCAAATGCTACAGAGCCTAGGAACACAGTAGCTACCGCTGGCAATATAGCTTCCTGTATGACCCAAGCCCTACTGAACCACGGGAGGGCTAGGATGCCTCGTACAAGCGACTGGTGAGATTTTTGAGGGGTTTCGGTATCATCCCCGGATTGAGCATGTAGTATCGAAGAGAGCTGTTCGGCCATCAGTTGCAAGCTGGGATCCCGGCTTCCTAATTGAATTAAGACGCGCTGTGCTTTGCTATAGATCTCTCCCATGATTGCTACTTGTTGATTGCATTCGATAATATCAGTTTGATTGATGCATACTTGATCAACCTATAGATATCTTGTGTGACAATGACTACGAAAATCTGCTAGGATCTCGCCGAGCTTCGGGGTAATGAGAATCATGGTCTCTGAAGATTCAAAATAAAAACTCTGAGACTTTATCTGTTCACCCCACACATAAGAGAGTGCTTCGTAAGGTGGTGCGGTGTCTAGCGATACCTCAATGAGGTCGTATGCCTGGGTGGTAGGAGATCCGATAAGCTTGAGGAGCCGGACATGTCGATTGTTGAGGGGCTTATAGCAATGCGTCGATAGGTGATATAGTTGGTGATCCATCTCATGGCAGACGAAGATAAATCACACGCAATCTGCGGGTTACTGTTGAAGCTGAGCGGTACGCATCAGTCGAAGCGTGGCTGAAGACTGTAGGGTGATTACACAAGTCACCAGTTGGGTGGCGAGGCGTAGCTAGGTAGGTACGAGTTCGCCTCAATTTCGGCTATCATAGGTACATGGAGGTAATGGTTGCTCACTATACGCGCCGCGGATGTTATGATCGAGCTCGACTCTAAAGATGAGTCGCGCGGTGGGGAACTAAGGAATGACGGCTTTAGTGTGGTTAGACATGCCTTGTATGCTGCCTAGCCAACCTCGGGAATACTTCCGGTAGACCAAATTTGCAGAATTCGCCAACTCTCGTACACAAAATAAATCTACAGTATCAAGTATTGGTTCATTAATATCGAGTCAGACCAATATTCTCTGCGGCCGCTTAGACGAATATTTCTACGGGACTGAAGAATTTCGAGTCGGCCTAGATTCAAACCGATGCGAAACTCCCCGTCACGAAGTTTCCCGGCCCTCAGGGCATACTGCTCCTCGTCAGCTCCTCACCTACATAGGCATTGATAGTACAGCAAAAGCGCGTGTGCTTGGCTTGGGCCAGCGAATATGTTTCAAGCTATCATTACATGAACATAGCAGGACGATGCACAAAGATTTGGTTGATATATGTTTATAACCCTGAAGACACGATTGAGTACCGATCCACGCGAAAAGCTGATTCCCATTCCAATGCATCCCGTCTTCTGGTCCATGCGTACCTCCTCGTCCAGGTTGTTTTAGTGTACGGAGACATCACTATACCTGTTTCACGGGCTGTTCTCCTTTAATACATAGCTTCCAATTGTCTTTCTTGACTATATCTTCGGCAGCTTTCTTCCTATACATGGTTGTGTGAGGTTAGTATTTTTTCGATATTTGTTTCAAGATGGGATAGTACGCACTGATCCGCATACTTTGCGCCCTTTCCCTTCTCTGCAATACGTAAGCCACCTTGTTTCTTCAGTTGAGAAAGCCTGTTCACGCCGCGGGCAAGCCAAGTTGCGGCTCGCGCGAGAAATCTTCCTAGCGCAGCGAGTAGTGCGGCGTATCTTTTTTCATGGTGGGCTGCAACTCCTGTTTCATCCTTCCCGGGAATAACCTCAGTAGATTCAGAAAGTAGTGGTGTAGAATATTGAAGGCTACACCCCCTTGATGACCCAATGGGCATCCAGGTTCCTGGTGAGATTTGATGAATTCATTTCACATCATCCACCTTTTTCAGGAATGAGTTCACATATTTGTCTGAGTTGACATCTGTAGTTGGGATATCCTCCATGTCTGGTTGCCAGTGAGCTATATTATCCTCACTGTCAGCATAATCCTGACTAAAGAAGTCGGTTGCATAGGGGAATTTAGTGTTCATTCCCGCTCCCCCATGATCTATATAAAATTAGCATGGTTTATACGAAATTCAGAAATATAAGATATACAAGATCTGTTATCGCAACATAGGATCCACATACCCATACTAAGTGAGGTGAGCATGATACATATGAGTACTCGCCGTTTCCGTTCGTCTTTCTTGTCCTCTTCTGCCTTTTTCTGGTCTTCTTCCGATTTCTTCTTCTTTTCTTCTTCTTCTCTTCTTCCTCTTGTTTCTTCTCCTTCTCTTCCTCTTCTTGTGTCTTCCTATCTTCTTCTTCTTTGCTTTGTTCTTTCCCGTCGTTTTCATCGTTTCCAGCGACGTTTGGTGTACGCGTGGGTCTCGGTACGGCCGATGCCGTTTTCGATACTGGGTCATCATCTCGATCAGCTAAGTTGTGCGATCGAGGTCGTCCGGCATCCCTGTTGCTAATTTCGCTCCCAGGCAATGGCTTGAGTGGACGCATATGGGGGGAAGGTATCGAAAATGCTAAGTGAATTGAATGGAAACCCATAAGTAAAAATATATTAACTAGCTTCATTGGAACGGTTCTCTAATTTTTTTTTTACAACGCTTCCGTGTCCTATCTTTTGGGAAAGGCTAATTTATATAGTGCCTGTAGCCTAAGTATTGGCTATCCTAATGCAATCACTTGGATGGATTACATCCGGCGCAGTAATAAGTCGTATTTGCCGTGGATCCTGTGCGTATGCCTATGTGCCATATACCTTGTCCCGGGCTATAACATAGCTACATTGTACAGTCAGGTCTTTTTGCGGCGCTTCGGGGAGGCGCTGCATAGCTGCATTGTTATTTATTCGAAATACTACCCGATCTTTTAAATCTCATAACAACAATCATCGGATACTTTTGTGGTGTTTTATAGTATACACTTTTGGGTTCGTTGATCTCCCCTTACCAAAAATACAGTATTGCTCCACTACGCCCAAACAGCCAAAACAATAAAAAACAATTAACGATCGTTGGCTATCTGAATGAAGCTGTATTTATGGATGAAATCACATGTTGTCCGCTTCTGTGGAGGAAAGTTATTGTTGGTACAACCTTGCAACTTCTGCTTCGCGAAACCCTGACCACCATAAACACAATTTTAGGGTGAGGTACTAGTATGAATGATTTTTATTCTAATGATTGACAAGGGGATGCATTGTGTTGGGATTGGTACAAAAGCACACTCCACCAACGTTGACGAAGCAGCTACGCCGCACACGGGAGCACCATTGAGAGTGTCATCATGAAACGGAGCTCACACCATATCGCTTCTTGCTTAAAGCACCATTTGCAAAATCGGTTGGATGAGTCTTACCGAAGATGAGAGGCTGTGTGTACCCTGAAGCGTATTAAAACATCACCTTTAGTTATGGTGCCACTTTTTCACGTCTGTTGACGGCACAGCAAGCATAAAGATGAGCGTTTCAAAAATTCACTGCATCCTTCACTAGAACATCGAGCTTATCGCTTCCTTTTTCGAGGAGGCAGCACTTTTCACCCTGTACAGGTCGGCATTGCGGCATACAAGATAATTAGAGATGGCGGGATGTGTATTGCGGCAACTATGTTGGAATTTCAGAGCCAAACTGGGAGCTATTGAGTTAAGTCGGTGAAGACTGATCAAACGACAGTGCGCGTAGACTATCGATGTAAGAAGCAGCCCTTATCGGCCGTTATTTGTTCTTCCGTGAGCCCCTCCTGGTGCCGTAACCGACGACGACCCCTCCTTTAAACTGAGGTTAGGATCCTGTTTCGCAGACTCTCGCTAACGGTTTAGACAATGTCTTAAGATTCAATGAGGCCTGAAATTAAATAGTTCATATCTCGAAATGCATTGTCGCTGGTGTCACATTACCAATGCATGGAGTCAATCGCAATCAAGTTTTGCCTGCGGTCAACTCTTCGGAGTCACGGGTGGTCTTTACTGTCCTAGATGCAAAGTGCCTGGGTGTCCGCGGACTCTTGCATTCATTTCTGACTAGAGAATAACCCATTTGAGAACAGATACAGCTGCGGCTAAGCCCCACGGGCCCTAGGATCCGTGATCCATGAACACTTAACGCGCAGCTAATTATCGCGGTCAATATTCTCCCAAATTTTGACCGCTACCGGCAACACAATTCACTAACTCACCCATGACCTAGATTCAGCATATCAAGGCCTATTCAGAACCAAATCTCCGGGAGTATCCCATGCGCCGCAATGGTACGAGAGTTGTGGTCTTCGGTCTGTGGCTAACAATGACGTGATTTTTCTGTGCAAGTGCCGGTACTTACTAGCCAGAAAAACAATTTCATAGTACGGGATCGGTTATGAGGGGGATAGGTGGTGAATGTTCTAGTGCTTCATATATACGAAGCCCACATGTGTGGTGGCGTACGCTACTCCATCGCTTACATCTTCCCTTTCTTGGTAGTTGTCGCGAGGCTACAAGGCTCCATTGCCAATCAAAAGCTCTAGAGCTTATGGCATATATGTAATAGCGATCCACTTTAAAAAGAATACACAGTACCCTATGATGCTTGCTTTCCAACATCGATGCAGAATGCAAACTTCATGGCACGCGAGTTTCCACCGTGCCCTACTAATTCTGTTGAGTAAAACTAAACCGACCTAAAATCGGGGTTCACGGCTCGCCCCTTCGGTAGCTAGGCAACTATTCGAGTCTGTGGTGGCTACTCGATCGAGGCTTGCGACTTGCGACTTGCGACTTGCTCCGCGAATCATTAGCTTCGTCGCTTAGACAATGCTCCTGCCGTCACGCCCCGCCTCACTCCCGGAAGCTTCCATACCTAGTTTCCCTCACCTCCGAGTGAGGATGCCACTATTGATTATAGCGCGCCACAAGGACGACTTTCGTTTGTTTTCATGTGTTTGATTCGATTCAAGTGCTACAAACATTTTCCGGGGTGATGCATTTGCATCAATTACACCGACATTCTACATATGGGCAGATTTAGATATCGTGTGGCGTGATTTTCTGTCATGCGCAGTAATCTAGAACTATTTTCATGCTTGCTTTTTATTCAGCTAGTGTCGAGTCGCATCTGAGCAGCCCAGCTCCCCATGCACACTTTGATAATTATGAGTGAGGTTGTAGATGCTTATACATTCTCTGCTTGGAATTCAGTCCACATTCAGTCGTAGGTGTATTGAGCAAGTGAATTATTAACATTATGGCCGTCATAAGCGGGCACTACTCTATGGGTTCATCGGTCATTTCGTTACTTTTTAAAATGATGGCGACCACCTATTCCCTTCTACATATAGGGAAGAAGACTTCAAAGCCTTCGGAATATATAATCCAAGGAATTGGGGAACCACCATAGTTGAGATGTCAGCGACGATAGGGCCCGGGTGCTGCAGCAGAGAGTGCACCAGACGCGGCAAGGGTGACGTAGAACAGCTTAGTCTGTCCTGTGATAATCATACGTCCCTTACCAGCGAACTGGAAGTTAGCCGCAGTGGTACCAGTGTAGATTTTACCAATCAGTTTGCCAGAGGGATTCCAGACCCAGACACCGTCACCACAGCCAGCATATACACGACCCTTGGAATCAGTGTGTACACCTATCATATATTAGTCAGTTTGCAAGAAAACCCGAAACAGTTAGGAAAACTTACCATCTGGAATGAATGCTGAGGTATAGGCAAAGGTCTTGCGGTTCTCAAAAGTACCGTCGTGGTTGACGTCGAACGAGTACACGGATGCGGGCGAGGAAAGGTTACGGCCATAAAAGCCAAGGGCGATTCCAGTGTCCGTCACATATGCCTTGTTGCCATCAGGGGAGAAGGTAACACCTAAATTTTGTAAGCAATGCACATATCGAGTGTGTATGAGACTAACCGTTAGGGAGTGTGAAGTCATCCGCAACTACTGTGATAGCACCGGTTGCGAAGTTGTAGCGGTAGACCTGGTTCCGCAGTCCGGGAGCAGGACGGAAGTCTTGAAGGAAACCATAGAGAGTATCTGTGAAGTAGACATCGCCATTGGGATGGACGACCAAGTCGTTGAGTGAGTTGAATTGACGACCGAAGTAGTTATTGATCAAAGCTAGATGAAGTCAGAATCGAATCGTCTCAGTTTTCCCTTCAATCATGTGATACATACTGGTAGTCTTGTATGGTGCCTCTGGGTCCATTGTGTATAGGGCCGACGCTACGTTTGGGCCCTGGCCTTCACCGGCGAAGATGATCTTGCCATTGTGAAAGGTGCCACCTATGGATGGTCAATGCAACGAACGTCAATGAGTCGGTGACTCGATGCACTATACATACCATTGGGATTGATGACCTGAGGGTTGGAAGTATTGACGATAGTAACTGGTGCTGCCTTTAGCGTTCCCTTTCGGACTGCCTCCGCATCTGCGAGAGAGATCTTCTGAATGATGGAAGACTTCTTGAGACCAGTTCCTGCTGCGGGAGCTCCGGCATTTTGGACAAAGAAGACTTCGTCGCGCTTGGGGTACCAGGTGACCGCCTCATGGAAGATGGGATCCGAATTTGACGAAGCAATCAAGGTCAGTGACGGGTCAGATCCAATAACATCGTAGAACTCGTTGTCGTAGATATGGAATGGCTTGGCGGTCAAAGAATCTTGGGTCACTCCAGGCCAGAGAAATGTCTGCATATGCATCAGTACGGCAGCTTGTCCATGTAGGGAAGGAGATTAGTAACTTACGGTAGAGTCATTGGCTTGAGCTGGTGGTGGAACGAACTCCAAGACATTGAACACCCTTTGATCGACAATCTGTGCAGTCGAGGGTACCTTCTGCGCCAATACACCCCACGAACTGACAATGATCCCGGTCGCGATGACCTCGATAATAGATGGCATGATGGCTAAATGGCAAAACGAGAGAACTGGGGAGTACTGCCGGTATGGAACGTTCGTCACGGCTAGAACGTTGCGGCAAGCCGCAGAAAACAGGGCAGAACAAACTTTAAAGGTCCGCAGTCCTCGTCAATTGGAGTCCAATCTTGAGACCTGTTCGCCAATGCACAGGGATACGAAATGATCTCGGGCCTGGGGTTGCTATCTCATTCGAGGATTTAGGTACCTGCGTAGTGGTACCTATTACAGAGAGCGATCTCGAGTCGTGCCAACATGCAACGGCATCGCCTTTCCGCCTAGCGTCTGATGTATGCGCAGCCGACTCGACAACTCCGCACCATGCGATTGGCTAACCTATGAGCGCTAGACCGGATATCTGCATTCCGACAAGGAAGCACGGCCATCAAATTGCAGGCGGTGGAGAAGGACCGAAGATCAAGACGGATTATAAGTCAGCAGAGGAATCGATCTAGGAGCACCGCGTGGCATTGACGCGACGCCCGTGCATGAAAGAACCGCCGTGGAAGGGGTCCCACAAACAATACTTAGCGCACGAGGGGCGGCTGGAGAAGAGCCGAGCTGCCCAGCGCCACCCACAAGCCATGGCAGAAAGCCCAAAAAGACCCTCTCCGTGGCGTCAAAACCCACACGACTCAGGAGACACTATAGTAGACTACCCACTGGCTTACCTAGGCTGAGGCGCACTCGCGACGCAGCTTTTCGCCCAACCGAACCTGTTGAATGATTCGCCCATCAAATAGCGAATCTCAACAAGGTAGCGCTGCCGTCTCCCCAGTAGCACTTTGCTCCAGAATAGCTAGGTAGTACCTTGCTGGTGGTCAGGCATGGAGATTTCAGTCAATTGTAGGAAGGAAGCCCATATGAATTTGACAAAGTCAATGCAAACCGGCACTTGCTTGGAATACCCCGGGGATGCGGGGGGCTGGTTTCCTATCCGTTTCTAACGTGGTTCCATCCATGTTTATATCGGTTAGTCTGTAAGAATGCCGCCCCGCTAGGGCGCAAGACTTTCTCGCCCGCATGGCATGGCAGGCTATGGCAACCAATAGAGAAGCCTCTTCAACGCCATTCGAAGCCCCATTCCAAACACGAAGGTATCTAAACTAGGCTTTAAACACTAGCGCTTAAACAGTTGCCTCACGGTGATTTGACAAAAGGTGCATCGTGCTGGGAAGGGTATCATGAACTTATGGGCATAGAATGAATAAAATTGACTCTTTCCAGCAGAGGGCCAGTCTCGGAGCAATCAGAGCGATGGGATATTGGAATGGACGCAGAATGCCACTTGCAAAATCTCCAAAGCACATGAAGGCTTGGATGCTTGGTGCTCGCCTGGAAGCTTGTTAGCTTGATCGCCACCGTCCCGGTGCTCTGGAAACACAGCCCTGGCACGGGTGAGCCCAACGTGGCTGCTTCCTATGTTGGAAGGTCCTATCCTTGTGTCCTAGGTCAACCCGTAACAGCTCACACAATTCTTGTCCCAAGAATAGATGAATCTCCGACAACTGGCCCAAGTGACAACGCCCTCTGCGCAGGAAGAGTACCTGGTACGTTCAACACTATCATCACCACCATGCCCTTAAGACTCGGCGTAACACACCAGTTTCTTGGAACTTCTCTCAGCAATTTCAAGCTTGTAACGCGTAGTTCCATCATGGCAAGTCGCCAAGCCGAACTACCTGCCACTTAACCTCCTGATATTCTGGCGAGTCAGTGCACCAAACGTGCGTCGGCATAGGACCGATGATCACCAGTCTACATATATTTTAGGGCCGACTCTCAGCCCTTTGGGGGCCCCTTTCATAATTGGCACCGTTCGCCCAATGTTCAGTGTCAGCACAGGATCTACAAGAACACCCCACTTGGGTCTGTAAAGTAGGGTTTGAATTATTTTGAGGTCTTTCTTCATCGTTCCATATGGTCGATCTTTTCTTCTCCTCCTTTTACGGCAAGCAATCATGATCGAGATCGACCCCACTAAAGCGCTTGTCATAAGCTTTATAAGTATCGCACTTTACAACTTTCTGGAGCTCAATGTTCTCATCCTTGGCATCTTTAAATCCCGGAGAAGTCTTTACTTCTGGAGTTTCGTTGTTTCAACATGGGGAGTCGCATTCAACTGTATGGGCTATCTGCTCAAAGACATGGAACTTGTCACCACGCCCAACCTTTACGCCACCTTGATTCTGATAGGATGGTGCAGTATGATCTCTGGCCAATCCGTCGTTCTGTACTCCCGGCTGCATCTTGTAATGCATAACAAGAACCGACTTCGTGCTATTTTGTACATGATCGTCACCAACGCGATCTGGCTACATATTCCGATCATTATTTTGGTGTATGGCGTCAACTCAAGCAACTCAAAGCCCTATGTTCGCCCGTATGAAATATACGAGAAGATACAACTCAGCGTCTTCTTCATACAAGAAGTCATCATCTCCGGTTTTTATGTCTGGGAAACAACAAAGCTGCTTAAGCACGAGAGAACAATTGGCAACATGGGCACTCTCGGCGTCATGAACCATCTCATCTTCGTCAACATCCTAGTCATCTTGCTTGACGTTACAATCTTAGGACTGGAATTCGCGAACCTTTACCAAATTCAAACGGCCTGGAAGCCGCTTGTCTACAGCGTCAAACTCAAGCTCGAATTCAGCATCCTTAACCGCCTTGTGGAACTCACACGAAAAGTTAGAAGCGGCAATCCCCATTCTTACAACAACACTGGTACACCCCGCACTGATTTAGCGCTCGGAACGCTAAAAGGAAGCGGAACCCAATATGAGGTCCACGTGGGCAAGGGGAAAGGAACCAACGACGCGCCGCAGCATAAAGATTTGTCCGTGCTCAGGACAACTGAGTTTAAGATCCAGAGTCATAGCCGTCGGAGAAATAGCAATGTCAGCTTGGCTGAGAGCGGGACGCAGATTTTGGCGGACTCGGTGCACGAGGAACGTACGGTGGAAAGGGCAAGCGCATCATCAGTATCATCAGAAACACATCCTCCGAAATATGAAAATCAGCAGTGGCACTAGCATGAGAAGACTTTAGTCGTTTCATATATATCATATGAAGTCATGGATCATGGTACTTCTTCTCTTCTGATGCTTTCGGCGGTTGATGCTCAGCGAGGTTCTGAGCATTTTTCCTCGATAAGACAAATAATCACGATAATACAGATACCCTTTCCAGTTTCCGCAAAAAATCCACCAATCTTGATTCACTACTTTGAGCCTAAGTTATCGATCTCATGCTCACAGCCTTGGCCTCGGATTCAAATGTAGGTACATGTCCCGTCTACGCCATCTTCTCCAATTGGCCGTTCCCTGGGGGGTAATTGCCGCCTATTATTTACATTCATGTGAACTCGCGAAAAATACGAAAAGTACGAACATTCGGTCCTACCGGAAGTTGTATGCGGGCTCGGGGGACTCGTTGATTAAAAAGGCCGGTAACACAGCCGGTGCCCAGTTAGAAGTAATTCCTTCAAACACGAAACACTTCGGGTAATCGATGGTGTTTTCCATTCGTGGCACAACTCCATGTCGAAACTTATTTTACTTGACATTTAGCACAATGCTCACCTCGCTTACACTGGAATGTGTGTCTGATAGATACTAGACCGGACCCCGCGTGGTCGGGGCGGCTCTCCATGGTGTCGCGCGGTGATTTGGAGCTGTCAATTCTCAATTGGCCTATTACAGCCGACCTTGGAAGCAAGGCACTACTAATGCCTTCCTGTTGCATAACACTCCGATTGAGCATGGGGATTCAGTCGCCATTCGTTCTAGCCGAGGGCAAAGTCCTGATTGACCAACCTATCTCTCCGTCTCGTTATATCAAAAGTCTAACACTCGCGAGATGTTTCAGCACCAGCTTTTCCCGTCACGAGGTCTTACATGTGACCTTAACGCACACAAGAAAAGCAATTCACGCATCTGTGGTACAATATGGACGAAGTGGTCAATATCATTTTATTGGTATTCGGTGAACTAACTTTTCATCGGCGAAGAACGACTGGAAGAGTTGAGGAAACGATGCAGAAATGTCGAGCGTATATCCTTGCTTTGACATGGTATGTTGTACTACCGATGCAGTAATACTGCCAGTAAGAACGTATCAAAGGGTTATGGAGGCCGTTTCCAATAATTATCATCACTTTTGACCCAGGAATAATTTGCTCCCCGTTATTCTACTTCTCACCATCAGATTTAATATTAATCAACCGATTGTGTAGATGCATCGTTTCAATCTACAATAATATGGTCAACAAGTCCAAGGGATCTTCCTAACAAACATTCATCACCTGTGTCTTCGAACTGATGTTTCTATACATCGATGCCGTACGTTCCTATTAGATGATAAATTGCTGCCTGGCATAAAGTCATCTAACAGTTTGAGATATCGCGGCGCAGCTGCATTTCTCATCTCGAACGCGGCGACACAGTACGGTTAAGCCCAGGGAAAAATTACCCGCAGTGTGAAAGCCAAGTACTATATATTGCTGCAGAAAGTGAGAATCGCCAAGCGCGGTAGATGTTGTATATTCTCAGCTGATACGGTGATGTCGGCCTTAACTGTGGAAGCCAACACCCTAGTTGCGGGGTACCATGCAATCGATGCAATTATCGATAACTAATACGTTATTCATCATCGCAATCATCAATTCTCTACTAAGCTTATCCGATCTGATGCGTATGTATTACTTCTGGGCTTCTCCTTGTAATTCTCTGACACTGGTACCGGTCTCGTTGATTATCATCTACTCCCTGCCTTTGTGTGTACCTGATAACCATAATGCTCACAAACCGTTAAAGCTCTGAACCGTAACTAACAGCTAACTCTTCGCTTCGATCTTCTTTCTTTTGTAATCTTCGCACTGTCTCCACATGTGAGTTATTAGGATATAGATACCCGGAACATATACAACCAAAACCGCCCATAATACCCACCTATATGTTATACTTAGCTGGCTTGCGTTTGGAATGGCTATATAGACTAGCTAGCACTTGGGTGAAATACTCAGATGATATAGTACTACGAACGTATTATATCGTAACCAGGTTAACTAGCTAGGAACACGAATGCTAGAAAGATTCAATGTAAAATATGTATAGCGGATAACCTCTGTAACGCTCCATGCAAACGGCATAGAAGCATACATAAGAGATAGACCGGTTGAATACAAATCCCGAAGAAGTAGACCGGACAAGAAAGAATCGTGAGAAAACTTGTGGTTACAAGTGGAGAGCGTACAATTCCTATTAGGACTAATTTAATAATTACGTGTTGATACAATAGTGAAGACCACTATTAATAAGAATCGATATGCAATAACATGCCAAAGAGGCTATGTCCAATCTCTAATGCAGCAAGCGACCGCGTAAGACGAGTACATTGCTCTGACTCATCATAAACCCCTCCAGTACTAAACCCTTTGAGTTTTCCAAATTGGAAACCATTCGTAGAGCCGTCAGCGTGCATTTCGCTGAGGCTGACGGTCACAGTTTAAATCGATCTTCCATCCATGGAGTAGCTGGGAGCGCATTGTAGATGATTGAGTATGCATTTTTGACTGATGATACTGGCAAACGCTTTTGGTTCTGAGGGATAAACTGATTTGGGGTCATGACTGGCAAAAGCCGCGACAAGTGCGTTATGGTCAAATGTTGAAATAGAGCAAAGTAGTACAGACTGATATGTTAAATAAGTACCTCGTTTTATGCAGCAGTTCCTTCCCCGTCGCCTCTAGCAAGTTTGACTCAATTGGATATACCGACTGCTCCTCGGAATTGGCTCTCACGGAAAAGGGCCGTCCCTAGCGTCCAGTTACCGAAACATGCGACAATGCGATGACAGTTAATTAATAGTCAACTGGATTCGACGAAGAAATACCCGAACGTGACATGGCAATGGAATCTTGTGAAAGGTCGGTTCCCGTGGGTAAGTGAAATTTGTGCTAAATTGAGGTAGATGACCGGGTGAGCTGAGTGGTAACTACTCCACGTACAAGATGGAGAAGTCGGCAGTAGAAGCTGAGGAAGTAGAGCCCTACGAACGGGAGTAACTCACCAAAACAAGCAGAATCTAATAAATGATCATATATTCTGCGCAGAATATCTGCATTCAGGTATATGAATACATATGCACCTTTTGATTTTAATGATGCAATATTAAGGGCTAAGCAACTAGGCCCTTACTGGGAGATAACCAATACTCTAATGGAACGCATCTTTGTTTAACAGGCCAATGAATAGTTGTGGAAGAGCTATCTCTTTTCCGGGGCCGAGAATCCTAAAAATGGTTTAGTGACTCCACCACATTTATCCATTAGCATATAAACCAAAATGCAGGATGCATTAGAGCATGGGGTTGAATCTTGAGATTGTTTCAAATTCGTTGTTAATCTTATCTTAACAGCATGATAAACTTGATATCATGGCAATCTTGAGAAAAGCCAACATAGTAACTGTCTCACTAGTAGGTGTAAAGATGCACTATATTACACTAAAAACCACAAAAACTCAAATATCATTTTCAACCTGAAGAGTATTTAGACATAGCCATACCAACCAACCGTAGATATCGCATCCTGTGCGCCACGGTAGCCTAGGCTCGTGCAGCCGTGCTCATAACGCGTTCCATTCCCAAACCATTTTCCCAGTCTCCCTCCTTGAACGTATCTGACTTAGCGGCCAAAGTCCTTGGCATTTCCAACTCTTTGAAAGTTGGAGCATTCTCTGCGTGCTTTCCTAGAGGCTCCAACGCCACGTTGGAGTCGGGGCGCACGAAGCAGGCAAGACCGTATCTAGCAAAGGCGTGCTGGTCCCCAGGTGGAGCCATGACTTGGTGAATGTTGCTCTTGAACCCGCCGGCAGACCACATCACTATCACATCGCCAAGCTTGACCAGGCGGGTTCCTGGTACCAGCTTCACCCACTTCCGTCCAGGGGTTTGACCAGGGACGAGATTTTCCGTGAGGTAAAGCTGAAGCCCTCCAAGGGCATTGAACAGAGCAGTGAGGGAGCCCCGATCAGTGTGAGCTTGGGGATTGGTTGCTTCCCAGGCCAAAGCGGGGCACTTCAGCAAGCGGACATGGCTGGCAGGGTTATTGCTATGACTGTGGAGCCTGGGTAGCTAATAGGGATTGGCGGAATCCAGGCCCAAAGCATTAGAGAGGTTGTCGAAAATTCATTGGTAATGAACCTCCCATGAGTGGAGAAATTCCTTGTTTTTGGATATGCACCACGAAGGACGGCATTGTATTTCGCAGGGGAGCGACCGAATCTCTCGATATCACCACACCCGGTGTAGTATGCGTGGGTATTATCCCGCTTGCCTGTCTCATCGATAACTGTGGCTCCTAGGCCTTTGTACCTAGAAAAATTGAGCCCTGAGTGTTATATATGCTGGGGAAGCCGCGCATTACTGTCAGATTTGAGGGGGTTTGAAAAGCAGTTTTGAGATTGGCTACTACGAGCACGAGAACGTCAAAAATCAGAGATTGATTGAATTGATTGAACTGGTGGATTGCAACGATTGAATTGAGTGAGTCAAAAAGTTGATTGATTGATTGCGCTGTCCTGATTCTATCTGCCATCGCGCTCCTCTATATATCCTCAAGGGCATTGAGGCTCTGCAAGGGATGCGCCGGTTCGTGGGTCGGCGCCCACCTCAGCTGAGTCCTGATGCATCACGAATCCACTGGTTTGCTGGCCCAGCTGCTGGCGCGATGCTGGAGTCGATTCTCACAAAGGTTGAGGTTGCTCGCCGAGCTCTTGGCCCGCGCTGGTGCACGCGCGATATCGATCGCCATCTGGATCGCCACCAACGTCAACTCATCAACGCGAGCCTACGAGCCAGCTCATGAGCCGGCTCATGAGTGAGCTCGTGCGCGAGATGGATCGTGTGCGTATGCACATGGGCCAGAGCGTAATTCTGTCAGTAGCTTGTTGCAGCCGGCTCGTCGCTGGACTGATGGTCCAATCCGACAATTACATACCTAAGCATGGAGTCGCCGTCAGAGTATATATCATCTGCTAAGAGGGTTTCGAGGGGGAGGTCAAAAGTCTTCCGTGCAGGACTGAACATGTCATTTGCGGCAGCCAACATGCTCATGCCGTCTTTGGTGTCAGATAGATCAAGACCAATAAAACCATGAGTTTTGCAGTCACTCAGTACTTTTTCGAATTCGACCTTATCTCTGTTGAGTAGATACTTGAGCGACGCCAGGTCAAAATCCACGGTCTCAATGTTGGAAGGAAATGGAGGGATCTTGTCCCAACTGCTTAAGACACTAGAGGCGAAATCATGGGTGGGCATGCTTTTTCAACGTAACAGGTTGTGATAAGCAGAAAGTTTGGGATAGGATACGAAAGTAGTTTCTTTGAAATAATTTGCGGTGAGAATGATAACATGAAGTTTTAATGCTTATATATTTAGACAAGCCTTCGATTGTTTCCTAGATACCTTTCCGATAATGCCTGCTCGTGGCTTTGCTGAACTCTCGGCTTCCGAGATGTTGTACAGTTCTACCTAAACGACACTGGTATCGAAATCTCGGCTTCTGAGCCGTCTCTCAATTCTAACTACCAACTGGAAATCGAGTCGGGTGCCGATGAACAAAGCTTCGAAGTAGATAGAATAGGTAATAATAAGCATAATTACACAGCCAGCCAAATAATCAAAATAGTCTATATCAAGCCGTTCATTTTATTCAACATATGTTAGACCTGATGCAGTTTGCTATTTTCAAGTTATATCTACTCTTGGCATACACCCGACTAGGTAAGTCGTTTTTGGAATCTTACTAGGCTCAACCCTCTACCTCCCGTCTCTCAACCGCCTCCATGTCCGTTCCTGGCCTTCTCCTGCGACCCTCCTCTCTTCCTCGTTGTTTACGCCTATCCATCACACCGATCACTGCGCGCTCTTTCTCTACCTTCCGCAATCATCCAGCGCAGCAGGATGAACTATACGACTACTCCCACTACACCTCCGGAAGATGGCTTTGGGGGGAGGAGGAACAATTGCGCGAACGCTATCGTGCATTCAATGTTGCCGAACTTCAGAAGGTTGCCGTGGATACCGCAGGGTCCCAGAAGTGCGTATCTATGAACAGGATAGGCGAAGGAAATTTCAACAAAGTCTTCCGGCTTCAGATGGATGATGGCTCGGTCCTGATGGCTCGCATCCCTCATCCCAACTCAGGCCCTCCAAAACACACGACCGCTTCAGAGGTTGCTACAATAGACTTTGTGAGTTAACTGCTCTCGTCCAGTCCTGAGTGTGTTCTTATGCATGCGGGCACATTCGATCGTTGACATGCCTGTACCAAAGGTCTGGCTTACTGTGCTACCGCCGATAACCCAGTTCAATCGGAATATATCATCATGGAGGAAGCCTGAGGCACGTAACTATCAGAGGTTTGGGATACAATGGATCCGAAAGATCAATTAGCAATTATAACTGAGCTTGTCACCATTAACCAGA
This sequence comes from Ophiosphaerella narmari, assembly GCA_028456235.1. Taxonomy (NCBI): domain Eukaryota; kingdom Fungi; phylum Ascomycota; class Dothideomycetes; order Pleosporales; family Phaeosphaeriaceae; genus Ophiosphaerella; species Ophiosphaerella narmari. The sequence continues at coordinate 731,813 of JALNQA010000008.1, forward strand.
AGTTTCTCTCCACACCATTAAACAGGTATAAAACCGCACTGACCCACAAGTTCTCTATGACGACGCTTCTAATGAAAATGCGTAGACATGGTGCGCTCTACTATAAGAAGGACAGCTTTCCTGGGTGTGAGACCGCACAAGTCACCGCTAACGTTAGGGAAAGCTTGAGGAAAGACGTAGCAGAAAGGTTTGTTATTGGTCCCACAGTCGAGAGAGAGTTCTGGGAGAAACAGAGGGCAAACATGGCTATTGATCGCGGACCATGTATGTCAGCCTCCGCTATAATGATTTAGCAAGGGAATTGACATCCATCGAAGGGACTAGTGCGTGCGAATACGTGGAAGCGATCGGGCGCCGCGAGATCGCTTGGCTACGACGCTACGCTGAAGCTTTACCGCCAACCATGGAGCGATGGGGCGCCTCCAAAGGCCAGAGCTGCCCGCAAGCCCACATTGACCTTCTTGAAAAATATCTCAGTGTTATTGCTCAGTTACTTCCAAAACAACCTGAACTATTAACACCAATGCTATGGCATCGCGACCTTCACGCTGGTAACCTGTTCATTCATGAGGGGAAAATTTCCAGCGTCATTGATTGGCAGTCTTGTTGGGTGGGGCCTCTCATTCTCCGAGCTAGAGCACCACGGCTTCTCGGCTACAACGGCGAAATCATGCTGAAACTACCACCGGACTATAAAGAGATGCCGGAAGATGAGCGACGCCTGATGGAGTGTAAAGTGCAGCAGTCAATCCAGGTTTACAGTTACGAACATAAAACTGCCGCCCGAAACCCCCTCTTAGATAGGGTGCTAAGGTACCCCCAAGGAAAAATGTTAAGTAACATTGTGAATTTTGCCTCCACTTCTTGGAACGGAGACATCCTGCCTCTTCGTGACTGCTTGATTCGAATTGAGAGGTATAAAACCCTGTCTGCACTTTGCTAGTAATATATGGACACTGAAGGCTGCCCTAGAGATTGGAAAGACTACGCTGACTCGAAAACCTCTTACCCATACCATTTCTCCGTTGAAGAGGTTCTTGAAAGCTACCAAGATGCGGGTAGCTATAACGATATGAGGGACTTTTGGGATGACTTGAAAGGCAGAGTAGACGATACCGGCTATACCACCCATGAGTTCTTTGACGATGCCGTGGCTCTCTTCTCCAGTCTACGAGAAAATGGCCTGAAGACGTTAGAAGGCCAAGAGCTCAAAGATTTTGAGGAGCAGACACGGTGGGTGCTTGATCATATAAAGAATAATGGCAGCAGCCTACCAGCCACCTAACATTGTCACCCCACCTAATGCGATTGTCCAGCTGGATATGCTAAGCTAGACCTACCACCCCACCACGACTAACTCTCCCGAGGAAGGTCAAGAATCTTGAGATCTCAGCCGAGTTTGGAGTGGGGATTTTGTGCAGGATGCTAAGTTCGAGCTAGAGCATGCAGTACTTCAAACGGGAATATCTCGCCGGCCGTCGAACTAATTCTTCTTCGACGCGGAAGGCTACAAATTCCTGGCACACTACAAGAAGACGGTTCAATGGTGGCCCAACAAACAATGATATGATGAAATGTGGGAAATGTCAGTCGGGCAGGCTGACGAGCTCATACGACTTGCCATGCAGCTTTACCCCCACGACCCAAAAAAAAACCCCAAAAAAAAACTCTAAGGCTAATTAAGGCCCGAGCTTTCCTTGACAGCATGGCAAAATCGCTAACACATTTCGTCACCGCCATGAAGAAAGAGTTGGCTGAGCTTGATACGAAGGGTAAGGACCTTGAGAAAAAGCTCGCAGATGTCAAAGTCATAATTACCGTTCCAGTGCGCCACAACTTGTCAAACAAGCGAACGGCCTGCTTCAACAGCTCCTGTAGCAGCCATGCCAGCGACGCCGATAGCAATATGCGTACAAAATATAATATAACTTGCCACAACAGTTGCAACATTGCAGCGCCCGATGAAGTCGTTAGCCATTCCGTGCTCGAAAGCTGCAATCCGTTTTGAAGAATGATATTCTGGACAGGCAATTATTGTTAGCACTGTAAGCACCATTGGAAAGAGCACATGTGCATCCCGTACGAGCTTCGCGATGAGCAGCGACAAGCCGACGACCCAGAAACAGAGAGCGAGATCAGGAGTAATGTGGAGGCCAAGCAGCGGATCCAGGAAAAGTCGGAGGAGTGTACGACCAAAAGGTGGCCATGGAACGGGAGCAGGGGCAGATCTTGCAAACTCGGGCCCAAATCGGCGTGTACCTAAGCATAGAATCCATCGGAGGCTCCTACAGTGGCGGCAGCCTTGGTTACTACAAGCTCCGCATCGAGATGGTGCCGCGAGAGGGCCGGGTCGTTGACACTGTGCAGCTAGCGGAGCAGCGCAGGAGATACGAGATAAGGGTGCAGTTGCTGCGGAAGGCGGTCTAGGATGGCACGGCTGAGTGCCCTAGCGCAGAGGCCGTGGAGGCGGTAATCAAGCAGCTAGAAGAGATGCTCATCTTCGACAGGTATCCGAAGGAATGCATCGAAGAGGACCACGTCGAGTTAGGTAAGGAGAGGCTAGGGCACGTTTCGACTCCGCAGTCGAAGACGAGGCGGCGGAAGTTCGTTGACACCATTAAATTGAGCTATTTCTCCGGCTAAGAGCATAGATAGAAGGGGTGAATGGGGAGGAGATGTCTTCTGTGTTGGGTGTCGGAAATATCGAAACCATAGTGGGCACCAAAACCGGAGGGGAATTGGCACATGAGACAAAGAGCTAAGCTACAGAAGGTTTTTAATAGCCTGAAAATGAGACCAGTCGGTCTTTGACACCTCATATTCATAAGAGCTGTTGGAGTCCAATTTCAGACCCTATTAATGCTACTCAGGGAGGAAATCAGGCACAATCATGCTGGCTCACGTTGACTCGCAGCGAGCTCAAGCACAGCTCGAGCTACTTACTCATTACTCACGTTACATCCCTGCGTAGCTCAAGACCAAATCCGGAAAAAGCTTTGTGTGAGGGTAGATTTCACTTAACTGTTATCTGCTATTTTAAATTCAATAACGTGGTTTACAAGCGAACGCCGGGCCCCAAAACACACCAAAAACAGTCTCTTGAATCTCAACTATAGCTATATAAAATACTCTAAAAACTTATATATAGCTTCTTATGCTTATTCTAAGTCTATCCTAGAATTCTTAGCTTTATAGGTTCTATCGTTCCTAAGATATAATATTTTAGTCCCTAATTTTCTATCTTTATTATCTTACTTTATCTCAAAAAACAACTTGACATATTCTTTTTAAACTTAAGGATTAGTCTTAAGATAGGTATGTAAGGCTTATATGAGATTTTTAGATCATTCTACTAAGCTATTGCTGAGATTCAAGAGGCTGTTTTTCAACTTTTTTGGTGTGTTTTGGGGCCCGGCGCTCGCTTGTAAACCACGTTACTGATGATCTAAACAGAAAAACTCCGACTACTAACACATTGTAACTCAACCCCCGCTTAAAATGTTTGGTCCAGAGCCTGTTGCTATTGTAGGAATGGATAAGAAATTGATAAAAAAGCATATCTGACTCCTATGTTGACAAGATTTCCTAGGATGCGGATATCCTAGAAACTGCGAATCTCGGAGCGAATTTTGGTAATTTTTTATTGCGCAAACAGTCAACACTATCTAAGCCGCCCTTATCCCGGTTTAATATCGAATGGTTTCATTCAAAACTATGTCCTAGTTGATTACGCCCCGAAGGCGGATACTTCATTTTAGAACCGATCTTTGATCCTTACCTAGTAATTTTTGGGATTACAAGATCTGAGGCCGTGGCGATGGATTCACAACAAAGAAAGCTTTTAGAGTGTGTCTTTGAGCCATTTAAATCTGGCGGCATTCTACTTGAGAAAGTTTTAATGACTATGGTATTATGAACAAGAAAGACCAAGATTACCTAAAACTATATATCATGAAAGGTACTAGAACGACTATTTCGAGTAATCGTGTTAGTTATCTATTTAACTTGCAAGGCCCTAGGTTTGTACGCTATCTAGTTCTTGGTGATCTTTATTTGAAAAAGTATGCTAACTGAATGTAGTAAGGCCCTTGATACGGCTTGCTTATTATCTCTGTGCGCTGTGTATGTGGTTTGCAGGGCTCTTTAGGCCGGATAAATTAATGCTGCTGTGGTTGGGGGTACTGATCTCATTCTCGCTGTGGAAACCCAAATGTGAACAGACAAAATGGGTGTCCTGTCGCCTACTTCCACCTGCCACACCTCTAATGCTGAGGCGGATGGCTATGGTTGTGCCGAAGGCATCGGAGCTCTCTATCTGAAGAGGCTCCGAGATGCTCTCCGTGACAATGATCCTATCCGAGGCGCTATTATAGCTAAAGCCGCGAATGCTAATAAAAAGACTAGCAGAATTACTTAACCAAGCGCTAAAAGCCAAGAGCTCGCTATGCGATCAGCTTATCGTTTTGCTGGAAACCCGAATTTTGAGGATACGTTCTACTTTGAATGCTGTGGAACTAAGATTGCCGTTGGAGATCCAATCAAAGCATCAGCTATCTCGCAAGTATTTCTCCCAGATGACACGGATAAGAATGCGCTGCTTGTGGGCTCCATCAAAACCAGTATTGGCCATGGCGGGGCTTCAAGTGCTATGGCTAGTATAATTAAGGTGGCGATGGCTCTTGAGAATAAGGTAATTCTTGCTACAATTATCACCAGTTCCTACAGCCTTAATATCGGCTTCTGCGGAGGAAAGTTGCAGGTCGTTGAAGACAATGTTCCTTGGCATAGAAAGTACTCCATACGTCGTGTCGGTGGGCAAATGCTTACGCGGCCATTGACGCCCTTGTCCCTGACTATGGAGACACAATCGGTGTTAACGGCTCGCGTGTTTGTGCGATGGAGCAGGAGGAATTTATCATCCCGTTTTCTTTAATCGTGCTTACGTCATTGTCGGCCGGGAATCTATAGTAGGCGGCTTGATAAACGCGAAGACCATCTGGAAATGGAGCCAACATCGCATTTGTTTTTACTGGTCAAGGCGCGCGAGCCCACAGATTGGGAAGGAGCTCATGCTCCAATTTCCTACAGATACCTCCACAATCCGGACTCTTGATGCTGTCCTCGCCTCCCTTCGAATATACCTTCCTGGAGTATTGAAGGTGCTCTAATGGCCCCTAGTGCAACGAATACAATTCATGGTGTAGAGTTGTCCCAGCCTGTGTGTACTGCTGTTCAGATAGCTCTGGTCGACCTTCTTCGCTCGTGGAACGTTACCCGCGCGCCTATGTGGGTCACTCGTCTGGCGAAATAGCTCCTGCTTATGCAGCCGGTCTTACAACAGCAGAAGCGGCTATTATATACGCTTACTATCGTGGTTTAGCTGTCGGCAGGTTGGGCCTTTCTACGAGTCGCTTGCTAGAGCTACCGTCGGTCGTATCCGTCCTTCCGATAAAAACATAGAAAAACGAAATATTGCATTCACATCGTCGGCAGCTGGGAAACTGAAATAGAGCAGCTTCGAAGCTGATTTAGCTTACTGGCGAGACAACTCAAAATCTCCAGTTCATTTCTCGATTGCGGTTACCAGAATGCTATCCCTAAAAGAGCTAGGTATTAATTATCTCGTAGAAATTGGACCGCATTCGGCTCTCGCTGAACCTCTTAGGCAGACCCGTGACAGCCTATGCCTATCAGCCAACTCCCCTACTGCGCCACTTTGGTTCGCGGCAAAAGTTCGACCAGTCAGCTTCTTAACCCTGTGGGAGCTCTTTACATCGTGGGTTATCCCATTAACCGCGGCCGAGTGAATGCGATTGAAAAATGTTATCCAGATGGCATTGATATTGAGTACGGAAAGACTATTGTGGACCTCCCAAGATACCCCTGGAATTATTCAGAAACTAAAGAACTGCGTCATAATAGTCGTCCAAATCTTGAGTATCGACAGAGAGTCTTCCCGTACCATGACCTCCCGAGTGAATTACTCACTGGTGCTACGGATAGCCAGAGATAATGGCGAAATCTTCTGGATGTCAAGAACTTTCCTTAGCTAGAAGAGCACAAACTTGGCTCTCAACCCGTTCTTCCGGCTACTGGTTACCTAACTATAGCACTCGAAGTTGTGAGACAGTACCATCGTGGCAGGCCGCCTACCGACGGTCCTTTCCGTTGTGTTTTTCCTCACCTTAGCATCAAAGCCGCATTGAACCTACCACCCGCCGGAACAGCTGTTGAGATTATCACCGCCGTTTCCTTTGAGGAAATATCAAGCTCGGTTTCTTCGAAGGGGGGCTTGTGGAACCAAAAGCATCTCACGCATGCATAACAACTTCCGGAAAATCTCCTTGAACTACGGTCTCCCTTTCGCTAGACTCAGTAATATTGTGACAAGTCCCGTTTTGACACAGTGCGTGGTTGATACTCCCATGCTAGCCGAGGACGTCGATCCCCTGGATTCTCTTTATATTGCTCATCCACAGCTATGGACACCTGTATTCAAGCTATTCTTATTGCCGCGCACGGAAGATCTATGAAGGATCTCAATAAGATTTGTTCCCACTAGCATGGCGGATGTCTCTATTTGGTCAATGCATGGAGAATTAATCCCTCCTTTCAATGCTAGGCCAGGTAGGGTTCTTGCGCACGGTGCCACGGGCAGTTTGCGGGCTCTTGCTAGGTCGTGTCGGCTTACCGTCGATGGAGAACCTGTGTTCGAGGCTAAAAAGATTAGTAGCACTTCATACGCTGAAGATCTCGACGCTGAAACCGTGGAAGATTGCCATCCATACCTCCGCTGCCTATAGAAGCCCGATATCGAAAAGATGTCAAATGAAGACCTTTATGCGTTCTTCGGTGAACGGAAGCCAGCCAAATTATCGTGCCTTGACACTCTTATTGATATTCTAGCGCTGACAGATCTCGAAGTCACCTAGTGACGCCCCAGCCCTAATAACTACCTAGCCAAAGACCGTTCCACAACCGGCCTCCGACTAAAAGCCAGTTTGAGTAGCCCTGCACCAGATCTCGAGGGTATCGTACGTAACCGATTATGACTCCCTAGGAGTAAGATTCAACCTTCAATCTCGTTCGAGGATTTCCTTACCAACCGAGAAAAGCTCTCCAGCCTTCAACCCCGATCAATATACGCCCAGACAAAGAAATGCCTCTAAAAATACTTCGCCCTCGTATGATTCCTTCACTATTTGCATGACATCTTCGATGCAGCATCTAGGACTATATCGCAAAGATTGCAGGCGGATCCATCCACGTGACCAGCAAAGCCCCAAACTTGCAACAGGCGATTGTGCTCGTAGGCTAGGGTGGGTGTGGTTCTTGCATAACTTGCCAAATGCGGCCAAATTCACGCTGTTCGAGGCTTGTATCCGCCTAGCTAATTACTCGGTACCCTGGAAATAACTGGCATAGAAAGTAATTTGATTGCGGTGCATAGCCGCATTCTATTTTCCAGCCCTAACATCTGCTTGCCTAGTGTATTTCGCGAAGTCAGTACCACATTAGCATAGATATACAACATGCTCTAGAAGTCCGGAGGCCAGTTGAACTCTCCGGAAGCACCCAAAACAGTACCAGACAGAAAGTTTGTACATATTCAATGACATATATGCCGCTTCACAATTGCCATGACACAATCTATAAAACTATAAAACCCACATTTGCACACATCCACCCGGGCTTAGTCTACACGTCGATCAGATTCTCGTCCTGTTGGTCTCCCTCCCCATTATCTCTCGTGTCTTTGTTTGGCTTCTTTGCATCCTTGTCACCGCGACTCCTCTGGTAGTACTGATCGAGAACCTTGGCTGGAATACGGTTAAGCAGTTCCTTGGGATAAATGCGGAGTAGTGACCAGGCTAAGTCGAGGGATTCGTGGATGGTGCGTGCTTCGTATGCACCCTGGGCGACGAAGGAGCGCTCGAACTTCTCGAGGAACTCAAGAGACAGCTTGTCTTCTGATGAAAGGGCTTCTTCACCAACGACAGCTTTCATGGCAGCGGCGTCACGGCCAATAGCGTATTTAGCGTATAATTGATTGGAGACATCGCCGTGGTCTTTCCGTGTCCGCTTCTCGCCGATGGCGGATTTCATAAGACGGGATAGAGATGGGAGCACGTTGATGGGTGGGTAGATGCCCTTGTTGTAAAGCTGACGGTCGATGAAGATTTGTCCTTCAGTAATATAGCCAGTCAAATCAGGGATAGGATGCGTGATATCTATAGCAGTCAGTGCGATTGTTCGCAGGTCACGTGATGTGCACATACCGTCGTTAGGCATAGTCAGAATGGGAATCTGAGTGATAGATCCGTTGCGGCCCTCGACACGACCGGCTCGCTCGTAGATTGTGGACAAATCCGTGTACATGTAACCAGGGTAACCACGTCGGCCAGGAACTTCTTCTCGGGCGGCTGAAACCTCACGTAGAGCATCGCAGTAGGACGACAGATCGGTGAGAATAACCAAGACGTGCTTTTCTAGCTGATAAGCATAGTACTCGGCAGTAGTGAGAGCGAGACGAGGAGTAATGATACGCTCGATGCTGTACGGAGTCAGTGATCGCGCTTACACATCTCCTCAGTACTTACGTAGGGTCGTTCGCCAAATTCAAGAACAGGGTAACACGCTCCATACTGCCATTCTCCTCGAAATCTCGTGTGAAGAAGCGGCTCGTCTCCAGATTGACACCCATAGCTCCAAAGACGATGGAGAAGTTGTCGTCGTGGTCGTCGTGTACGCCCTTGGTCGGCTTCCCGACCAGACTAGCCTGTCTACAAATCTGGGCAGCAATCTCGTTATGGGGTAGACCAGACGAGGAAAAGATGGGAATCTTTTGGCCGCGAGCAATCGAGTTCATTGTGTCGATGGCAGAGATACCGGTCGATATCATTTCCTCGGGGTAGACACGCGAGTATGGGTTGATAGGACTGCCGTTGATGTCGAGATAGTCCTCGGCGAGGACCTTGGGACCCTTATCGATGGCTTTTCCTGAGCCGTCAAAGATACGGCCCAACATGTCTTCAGACACGCCAAGCTTCAAGCTGTGGCCGGTAAACTCGACCTTGGTCTTCTTGACGTCAATGCCGGTGGTGCCCTCGAAAACCTGGGTTGGAGTCAGCATCACGTGTCGCGGCAGAGTGTGTATGTTGGCTGGTGTACCTGGACCACGGCTCGGTTTCCTGAGAGCAAAGTCAGCATGCCCGCCCATCCCTATGCAGCTTGCGACAGCTTACCTCGAGCTTCAAGCACTTGGCCAGAGCGTTCGGTGCCATCAGGCAGTGTCAACGACACAATCTCGTTGTACCGAGGGAATTTGACCTGTCCATCGCATGGGTAAGCTTCTGCCCCATTCTTGCATCCCTTTTAAAGCTACGCACATTGTCCAGGACGACCAATGGGCCGTTGATGCCGCCGATGGTGTTGTAGCGAATCCTGGGTTGGACCGACATCATGCGGGGGTCTACTACGTCAGGCATGATGGCGACGATGGGCGCTTCGTACGGGGTAAATATTCGCCGGGAGTATATGGTATGGCGGCGTGGAAGAGCTTGGGACGACGGCGATGAAGGTCGAGTTTCAGTGGTGGGGAGCTTTGGCCGCAATGACATGGTGGTTCTTGGCAATGGCACCTACCTTGCACCAGCTGCCTAGTGCTACCCCATCTGCCATGTTGATCTAGAACGAACCCAACATCCTCCTACTTCTGCTCGAGCTGGCCTAACTGTAGACCTACCTGATATGCCTAGTCCACCATTATTATCGGAGGCATCCTCCCCAACCCGAAATTCCCCATTCGTAGTCCATTGCGGACGGGGACGCGGCTATGCACTCTATCTGCCTATTTCTCCCACTAGGTATATGGGACTCTAGGGTAATCATCGTGTTAGCTACATGCATGTGACCTCTGCAAACTAAGCGCACGCCAATCAGCACCCCCAAATTTATATTGTAAAGTCACACAATGGGGCTGGGGGCGACGCACCCAACGCTTCCTCCCGCTCCGAGAATGCGCGGCGCAATCTCCTTCATAATCTCTTCGCTGTCCGGCCTTCTGAACTTTTTGTATCATTGTCCTTTAGAGCAAAATGTTTTTTATAACCTCATTTTTCGATATCCAACCAGACTGAGCTTACTAAAACCATGACAGAAGCCCTCGCAGCAATCGGTTCTGTAGGTGCGATTTGCAATTTGATAGAGGGAATCAGCAAGATTATCGGCACAATCACCGAGCTCACGCATAAATGGCTCGAGGCCGAACTCGATCTTCTCAGCCTTGCATCACAGCTCACAGCCCTACGAGCTGCTACCACCAAAATCCAGGAATGGATGTGCCGCGACCTCCAGGACATTCATCACCAACTTGCCATGGATCTTGACATTTCCATCAAGTGCTGCAGGCTACTCATAGCTAGAGTGGAGTCATTCTTCTCAGACCTAGCCAGCCTGACCAAGAAGCCGTTAGACCTGCGCAATAGATTTAAGGTAGTCTTTGGAAGCACAGGTCCAGAAAGCGTGCAGAGGTTGATCGAGCGACAAACGAGTGCCTTGACGTTACTTTTGACGGCATGTAATTGGTATGTCTAAGGTTAAATATTTTCCGAGTTCATACCTCGATATGGTAGCACTGGTCTGACAAAGCCAGCAACACCCTGTCCGAATAGCAACGACATTTGGGAACGACCCGGTCTCGCAAAGTACTCAATCGTGCCCAAGCAGACTCGGTTTCGCTGTGTGTCCAGCGAGACACTGCGTCTTTCACCAGTAAGATGACAGACAACTTGTCGAAAATATCCCGCATTTTCGACTTCGACCCTAGACTCTTCTCGACCCGGGTTTATGAGCGTGCGTTTCGAGGATCCGTCATGCAGGCTCCGAAGCAGCAACAACTTTTTAGCCCGCCACCGGCACCTACACGATGCGAACGTATATACCTTCTTGGAGATGATGAAGCCGCCAAAGATGTAGTCATAAATGCTCTCTACGGTACTTTCACTGGAAGCCATCCGGAAGAAATGGTCTTTTATCGATCGCAGTTGATGCAAGTCTGCGTGGAATTGATCTGCACAATTGCAAAACGCGTACCACCTGACTGGGGTGCAACGCATCAGCAGATATCTATTTTGCTTGCCTACTCAATCTGCGCAGATAAGAACCGGCCACGATTCGCAGATGCATTGGATGCCTGTGCAACGTTATGGTGGGCTTCCTTGCGCAGTCTGCATGAACCCGAGCCAGACTCCCAAGCTCTTCTCGGAGAGAGTATCAAACTCAGGAATATAGTCTTCTATGTTGAAAAAGTGCCCTCTGCCGAACTACATATTTACTGTGGAAACAATCATGCGCGATTGTAAGTAATTTCTAGTCTTAGTCATTTCAATACTAACTTTTCCAAGCTTCGTAGATCAGATGGAACGCGTACTTCCTCGTCAAGCAACTGCACCTCGATACAATCTCCCATCATGCGCAGATTACCTTCGATCAAGGGCGCTCTGGCATCCAAGTCACCAATTTGAATGCCCATTCTAAACCGCTCTGACTCAATTCGCTGTGACTGGAACTTGTGTCACGGATCCGTACCTGTGGCCAACCTTTCAAAACCTACAAAGCGCGCTCGTGCTCGCCCTCGTATTCGATCTGCGGGACTATGGTAACCGCACATCGCCAACATTTTATGAGATGCCAGCTAGGCTAGAATCGAGTTTCAGGGATCTTTCAGCTCTGGAGTCTCGTGACCCGCCCGCCGATTTGCCGATTCTGCTTGTGCTACATAACACTGAGGCGTTCGAGCGACAAATCAGGACAGTAAGGTACTGTTTACTGGATGGGCAGTACACGAATTATTACGGGCTGGCTCTTATGGATATTGAAGAGCGGATGCGTCACGCAGTAACATTGTCGTCAATGATACTGGTGTTATACGTTGAAGAAGGCTCAGCACCTACGGAGCTCGTTGATGCGATTCTGCAGATTCAAAGTCAACGGAGTGAAGGGATGGTAAATTTGAGACCGGAGAAACAATTTAGAAAACATCCGCCACGTTGAAGCAAAGGGACGGTTCCTTTGGTGTGAAGAGGGGATGGTGGGACGAGTCGCTAGCCGTACGCCTTCTTCGGTATCTCACCATCCGATATATTTAGCCACCACCATTCTGGTCCTCACGGCCATCTGGCGTTTCGGGCGACGCGTCTTACCAGGCGACAACTTGGGCCGTATAGGATTCTGCTCTGCAACCACGGTAATTCGGGTTAAGATGCTGTGTGACTGCGGTCACTTTGATTTTTATAAGCCTCTTTGGAATGGGTTGCCTCATCGGGCGTATCATTAGTGCTGAGGACAGTCGGACGCGATTGGCCTAGCCTTCGAAACTGTTGGCACGGACGTAGTGTTCCAGGACTGCACACTATCTTACGTACGTGCACACGGCCTAAGGGGCCACAAGCGCACATCCCTTGTCGGGGAGACCACTGGTATAATGCCTACGGTAGATCCCTCGCTCGCATTCCTCTCGACGTCCATCAATGCACCATGGCGAGCATAACTACGACTATTGGAAGCCTCCCCCAATTCATAGCAACTGCGACTGTTCCAGATTTAACCACCGTCTTCACACCTCCTGCGTCTTGTAGTAACAGATGGGTTGCCGCTGATACCCCTGAAATCGCGTGGAGCACCTATTCGCGAGATGGCTACACTCCACCTGTCGACCCTCTATACTACTCCTGCCTACCACGCAACCTGAAGGGCCCTCACTATAGTCCTGGTGTATGTACAGAAGGCCAAACAATTGCAGGCATCACCAAATATGACGCTGGTGCGCGGACGATGTGGCAGGCGCAATGCTGTAAAAGGTGAGCAACACAGCCCAATAACCCACACAAGCATTAACAAGTATCCAGCGGCCTCACCCTCAGCATCCAGACCATTCAAAGTAGCGGCATTCCAATGTGCGTAAGCGCCATTTCGACACCTCTCCCCGTCCACGCCCTGATCACCACAACGTATACCAATGGAGTCCGAAGCTCGTTCTATGACAACGTTATCAACGACAAGTCAACAATCTCAAGTATCACAACCATGACACAAGGAACTGCTGTTGCAGACCCGCTATATGTCGCATGGGAAGCATCCGATCTTTCCCTCTTCCCGGTCGCCTACGCAACATCTCTCGCGCAAAAGATAGGCGTATCCTTCACACCCACAGCAACACCCACCGACACATCCCGCCCAGCATCAGGAACAGGCTCTTCTGACTCGTCCTCTGACTCCAGCGGGCTTTCCAGCGGCGCCAAAATCGGCATAGGCGTCGGCGTCGGCGTAGGCGCCGCCCTTGTTTGCGCCCTGTTCGCCATGTGGTTCGTTATCCGGCGTCTGCGGCGCAAAAACAAGGCCGCAACCGCGTATCCCAACGAAAGCACGCCGGCTATGGATGGACAACACGATACAAAGGGTAAATGGGCGCACCAGGCGACGCCCAACGAAGACCCGGCGCATCAGGGCCCCATGGAGCTCGATGCGGGCGCTGCGGGGGGCAAATGGGCGCAACATGCGACGCCGGACGGAAAGGTCGCTGCACAGCAGCAGGGCGCCATGGAGCTTGATTCGCTTCCGGTGGCTGCGGCTTCGGCGCCGCCTGTGGAGCTCGAGGGGTCGCATACGGGGGCGCGGTATTAGAAATAATGGGAGAGTTGGATGTACAAAATACTTAATGATAATGATGGAAAAGATTGGATACACATAGGTGGGCTAGGCCAAGGGCATTTTATATGGCGGGCTACATGGTGTAAATACACAGCATCGTGAGACTGGCATGTGTTGAGCGTGTATCGTTTGTTTCGATCGTGGGGCGGCTTAGTGTTGACGTCAAGAGTATCGCAAACAATGGTGTGAATCGCTAATCCGGACCAACTTACCCCCCCCGCCGCCTCTCCCCCTCGGAATACTTAAATTATCTGGGCAGATCCTCGCACTATTCACGACCGTTATTTGATACCGCCGGCTCTCAGCATTACCGTCCGTCCCAAGTATGACTACGAGCAATAAAGCGCCTTTGACCGGACACCCTATCGACATAGTTTACGCGATAAAGCCTTTCGAAACGAACACGGCCAATATCCTCTCACTACTATGTCCGCGCCCCCCACCGAGTGTTTCCAATAGATGGATATTGCCATATCCCACACTTCAATTGTTCTCTATGTACTACTTGTTCATCCTCACCGGACACCAGAATGGATACGATGTGGAATTCATGGCAACCATTTGCAATATACGTCACTTTGTTCGGCCCAGGGGTTTTTGGATGGGCAATGGAGGGGTGAGGTGGAGAGGAATGTTGGGGCTGGGCTGGAGGAGCTGGAATCCAGAGTCATGGGCGTGCAACCGAAGCAGCATGAGGCTTAATTCAGGGCTGTGGAGCATAGAGAACCGGTTGGGGTGGGTGCATCGTAATGGTGGATAGTGTGGTTTAGATGTGATGGGGAGATGGTGATGTGTGCTGGGGATTGTGGTAATGAGGGAAGGGGTGTAGTGCATAAGTGAGGTTTTGTTTCACGTCTTGGACACAGCGGTTGAGTGGGTATTGGCATAGATAACGACGAATGTATTTGGTGCCTACGAGAGATCTCTGGCAACGACTATCACGGTATATATCACGAGGGCGGCACGAACCTACTCGTACGAAATAAGATGCATGCGCTTGAAGTCTGTCAATTTTGTCAGCAGGTGCGTCATCGTAGGAATGAACTGAGTATGCAAGACAAATAGTATGTAGAAGAGTCAGACATCCAAGGAAGGTATTCGCGCTCATTGTCCATCGGTTGTAGGTTCAATTGATGGCTAGCGTGGAAACTGCGAATGTGGAAATGTTTCATCATGAAATAGATAGAACAGAAAGAAATCATAGTGCTAACCTAGTAGTCAATGCACAGACCGAGTGTCTGCTGCCAGCGGGTTCAGTAGCTGCACGATAAGCAGACCCGCATCGTCTCTCGGATGCGACAGGTACACCATCGGCCTGAGCGACAAGGCGCATCTGGCTAGTGCGGCAATTGCAGGCCGAGCAGTGATGGAGCCGAGAGGGTGCTCTGGGAGGTTTGGACAAGCTACATAGCAAAGGAATCTGTACGGCTAGAGTCAGCAGGTTGACGCAAGCAAATGAAGCAAACAGAGCGCGCAGGAGGTGAGGTCAGACGAAAGTACTGGCAAGTATCAAGCACCCTGCGAAAGGCACCCGGACAGCATAAATTTCTTCAAGGTCGAATCGGTTGGGAAAAGAAGAAAGTATGTGTATCATCACTCCGGGAAAAGGAAATACGCTACAAGAAGCAGACTTACCACGATCAGGGAGCGATTGAAGGCATGAAGCAGCAGTCGCGCGCGTGCATGTGCGCGGAGGTGGTGGTTGAATGACAACAGTAGAAGACTGGACTGGGAAGTGGTCAAGAGGTTGAAGTCGAGAAAAGTTCACGCGCAAGGTTTTGGTGTGCGTTAGCGCGAGGAGCTCGGCACGTGACGGCCAGAAGGGGCCAAGCTCGGAAGGTTTTGTCATGGTCACAGCATCACGTTTCGGAGCGCGTTGGGCGGGCAGCCACGGATGCGAGGCAACTGATATCGCGCGGAATATTGCGCCCAGCCAGGAGAGAGAATAGAGCAGAAGCAAGCATTGCGAGTCGCCTGA